>OZ024743.1:298738299-298913299 GCA_964016885.1 Eledone cirrhosa
TTTCGTAACATTCGCACTCTTAATATACAATAAATAATCTTTTCAGAAAAATAAACAACAACAAAAAAATGCTTTCAGGATGTAGCAGGAAAATAGATATTTATGGGAGAAATTTTTATCTTGAATGTGCCTCGGGAGCTAATTTTATGAGATCATTTCTAGTTTCTGAACCTATTATTTATTTGAGCGACACAACAGATCGTATATGTGAAAACTATAAATACCTCATAAAATCATACATTAAGTTCAAACTACCTGAAATTCTATGTACTGTGTTCTGTATAAATCTATAATGATTCTATATGCGAAATTATAATTCTTCCATCTGGTGGGGAGACGGAGATGGTTGAATATCATATTCGATAATATCAACAACAGCAACTTCTAAAACTATAACATATGATGACAAATATCGAGCCACTTGAAATGTTAGAAACACTCAAATCTACCTCCAATAACACACACTACCTTCTTCAAAAATATGGTTAATGTAGTCTGAGATATATGAAAACAACCTCCATCACTACCACCACAAACACCACCACCACCACCACAAAAAACAACAAAAGCAACAATAACAACACCACCACCACAAACACCAACATCAAGAGCAAAACAACATAAATTACTTGATTTTACCTCACATTCCCATGAAAAGTCTCGCTCATGTAATTCTAAAGCATTAGAATATTTAAACTATATAATAATTATTTTTATTATGCCGCAACGAAAAATGATCGACACCACAAACAACAAACAGCAACACAACTAACACTAAATTACCACAACAACATTTACAGTTGTGAAATCTAGTATAACAAACAATAATATCATCAGCTTATTCCAGCTCATGCTTTAAAAAAACAAACAAAAAAAACAAAACAAAAAAAAACACACCATGTTATGTTTTGGAATTTTTGCTTTTCTTTTCGCTTTAGGAAAACGTCCAATTACATTTAATTTGTTCATTACAGGTTACAGGAGCACAAGAACACGGAAAAGTGTAATACACTAGAGACATGAATATAAAAGAATAAAAAACTAACAGAAATAGACAGGAAAGTCATAATATATATAAACACATGATAAAGTTATATTTACATATGTGCATATGAATATGTATATGTATTCACACACATATCATATATATATATATGTATGTATATATGTGTGTGTGTGGGTGTGTGTGTGTGTGAACGTATATATGGATACATACATACGTATGTTTTATATACAGTTAAAAATCTCTCTCTCTCTCTCTCTCTCTCTCTCTCTCTCTCTCTCTCTATATATATATATATATATATATATATATATATATATATATATATAATATATATATCTGTGTGTATGTGTGAGTGTGAGTGTTTGGGTATGACATTTTACACATATGTTTCTGTGCGCGCGAATGTATATACTTTCATGTATGTTTATGAATATATATATATATATATATATGTGTGTGTGTGTGTGTATGTCTGTTTGTATGTATATATGCATACGTCAGCATGTGCGTGATTATTTTTGTTTTTGGCACATGATTTGAATTTTGCTTCGGTAAGCATTTTCGCTTTCATCTTTATTGGCGTCATAGTTCTCTTTCTATGGCTCATGTGCTCATGGTGATGATGATGATAGTCATCATCATCATTATAGTCATGGTCATCATCCTCACTATGAAGAGCAACACTATAAATCTCAGGACGGAAAGCACAACATATTCAGCAATATTACCATTACCACTGCCACAATAAAAATTATAGCCATTTCTCTTGTCTGATTCACACATACACACACACGCAGACACACACACATACACACACACATATACACCTGCACACACACACATACACCCATACATACACACACATAGACACTCATACACGCACCTACACATGCACAAAGCGACATACGCTTACACTCACAAACACACAAAAATACACATAGTAACACACACTGACTCACTCGTACACGCATGTATGTATGTATGTATGTATGTATGTATGTATGTATGTATGTATGTATGTATGTATGTATGTATGTATGTATGTATGCATGCATGTATGTACAGGTAAAATTTCGTTATATCGAATAACGTTATAATGAATTTTTCAGTATAACGACATCTTTTCAATCCCCGGCCACATATATGTGTTAGATCGATCTAATTATAAAGAATTTTTCGTTACAACGAATATTTTGTTATTCCCCGTGAATTCCGTTATAACGGAATTTCACTGTATTTATGTATGTAGTACACAGAAATGCACCAACGCATTCAGAAGGCCTCTGTAATCTTCGGAAAACTTGAAAAGAGAATGTGAGTGGATCATAGCATCAATATAAAGAGACATATTATTGAGTACAAAGCCTGCATGCTGAGTGCTCTGCTGCACTCTTCAGAAAAGTTGACAGTGTATCGTAGACACCTTAATTTGCTTGAATACTTTAATTAAAAGTGTTTAAAACGAATCCTAAACATCAAATGGCAACACAAATAACTGACACAAATCCTTATAGATGCTGGTTGCACTAGCATTGAATCTGCTATCAAATCCTCTCAAATGCGTTGGATAGGAAATGTGCGCATGAATGAGGAACAACTCCCAAAACAACTATTATACAGTCAATTGTACACGGACAAACACCCTCAACACAAACCAAGAAAAAGATACAAAGATTGCATAAAAAACGACCTTAAGGATTTACAGTTTGAAGTTCAGAAGTGGGAAGTGGTTGCTTTAGAGAGGATTGAATGGCGAGGATATGTGAAGGTAGGCTGCAGAAGGTTTGAAGAGAAACGTGTTGACCATGAACAATTTAAACGTCAGCTTCGAAAAAGCCACAGTATGAACCTCAATAGAGCACTGTATGCAGAACTATCCCTCCAATAGTAGGTGAGACAACATGCATGTAATGTGCAAACAAGTCTGCAAATAAATTTCTGGTCTTAAATGGCATAGGAGTGTACATAAGGATGACATCCCACAAACTGACCCAATCAACCCATTAGAAGGCACACCTTTTGTCTGTTACATTTGCTGCAGACCGTGCAAATCTGCAGCTGGGCGTAAAAGCCCCCTAAGAGGCCATGAACGGTGACGGTGGTTGGAGGTGCACAGGAAGACGGCAATCATCTGCAAAGATAAAGCAATCACAATGTATGTATGTTTGTATGTATGTGTGTGTGATAATATATAATGTGATACATATATATATAAATATCATATGAAAAAATACTCAATACAAATGCATGCTACGTGATGTTTCCAACTCTAACCACTAGAGGACAAAAGCATTTTATATCTCCTAATTTAGTTATCTAGGGTTTTGCCTGAAACTAACAAAACCAGCGGATATAGATTATTTATGTCCTATGTTGGTTTGAGTTTAAAATCTTAGGTTGCATGCATTTGTGTTGAGAACTTATTTATATAACATAATTAGCTCTGTATATTGTTCCTTGATCCATCCTTCGGAAACTCTTGGCACTATATATATATATATATATATATATATATATATATATATATATATATATATATATATATATATATATATAAATAAATATATATACTACACTTTGATCTTAGCCAAAAGGCCGAGAATATATATAGAAAGTCAGGACCCCGACGGCTGAGATCCGACCGTTCCGACAGCTAGATTAGACAGATAGATCCGATCTTTTCCCACTCTACTACCCTAAGTATTGAGTACTCTGGTACGTTATGGTCCACCTGGCATCTTACCACACCGTCTTTGTTATACACACATATATATATATATATATATATATATAAAGAAAAAGGGATGAAATCGAAAATGAAACTGAAGTCTTATTTTTTTTTTTTTAAATATATATATTTATTTGGTTCCTTTACCGGTTTCGCAGTTCTTTTGCTTTTCAAAAGGTGAGTTGAGATGGAGGGTCTGTGGTTTTTCTCACATCTGGTTGGTCTCTAAATGTTACTTGTTTTATATGGAAAAAGTGGCTCGAAAGCCAGGTTTTTCGAGAAGTAATTTGATTGGTTTGTCAATAATTATAATAAATTTCGCGCCAGTTCGCGTTACAATAGTTCTTCAAATAAGAGAGGGGGGAGTTGTCACAGGTTGTTTTTTTATATATGAGTGTTTGAATTTCTTTTTACTTGAAAAAATGAGGCTCACGAAGGCTTTTTTTTGGTTGGTTATAAATGAAATTTGGCTGTCACGTGAACAAGTTTTCATTACATTTTTGCGCCCTTATTTGGAAAACTATTCTGTAGTCTTTATAGTGAATGTTATGACAATGGAGAGATAGTGGTCAAGGGAAAAGGGATTGGGAGAAATGTTCTGGTTCAGTGAATATGGCCAGCTGTCAGAGTTCAGGTGTCAGAGTTCAGATTTTCTATTGAGACTGAAGATATGTGTTTATTTGTGTGCTTGTGTGTGTGTATATATGTGTGTGTGTGTGTATGTGTGTATTGGAAGATGATTCTATTAGTAGAGATGGGGGAGGGAGTTGTGTGTGTGTGTGTGTATATGGGTGTTATGTGTGTGTATGCGAGTATGTTAAGATGGAGAGAATATATATTTTGTGTGTGTGTATATATATATGTGTGTAGGAAAGTGGTTCTATTAGTAGAAATGGGGAGGGTGTTGTAGGTGTGGGGGTTGTTATGTGTGTGTATGGGTGTTATGTGTGTGGGAGTATGGTTGGCATGTTAAGATGAAGAGAATATATATATATATATATATATTGTGTGTGTGTGTGTATGTGTGTGTGTAGGAAAGTGATTCCTTTAGTAGGAATATTTTTGAATGAACATATTTTCCTGACTTTTTCGTGTTTGCTGTTGTATTGCCAGTGCAAACGTATGTTAAGGTTTATTTAGTTCGGGTTTTTATTTTCTAAAGTAGAAGGTGTTATGTGTGTGTGTGTATGTCATATTGTGGTGTTGACATAATGTATATTAAACCTTATTTAATGTTGGTCTATATTTTTGAATAAACATATTTTCCTTATTTATTCGCATTTGTTCTGTTGTATTGTTAGCGCAAAGGTAAAATGGGAAGACTTGGAATTTGGGTGTCTTATTACTTGCGCAAATGTCTAGATGTGCACTTAGTGGTATCTGTCTCGTGGTTGGATCTCGTAATTGTTGGCGATGAACTGTCATTCTGTTTCTGAGTGTGAGTTTAGTTTGTCCTATATAATCTTCATTGCATCCTTTACATTTAATGGCATAAATTAGATTTTTTGATGAGCAAGTGAAGTGATTTTTTACAGTAAAATTTTGTCCTGATTTAAATGTATACGTGTTGCCTTCAATGAGGTGAGTGCAGGTTCCACAATTAGAGCGACCACATTTTTTGATACTTGGTTGTGGGTTTGTGGTAGGTAATTTGGCATTGGTGAGTAATGTTTTCAGTGATTTTGGTTGTCTTTTGCTTTTGATTATTTTGTGTGTTTCAAGGGCTTTTTTCATTCTTGGGTTTTGTTTTAGTAGTGGGATGTTATTGTGAATAGTGTTGTAAGCTTCCGCATTTCTTGACATCTTAATCACAAAAAAGACACAAATATCGAAACTGACATACACTACAAACCAACAGATTCCAAACAATATCTGCTATTCACCTCCAACCATCCAAAGCACACGAAGACGAACATTCCTTTTAACCTAGCAAGAAGAATTTGCACAATTGTCTCCAATTATGAAACGCGAAATAAAAGACTTCAAGAATTAAAGGAAATTCTACTTGAGAGAGAGTACCCACTATTACTAATAAATAATGGAATAGAAAGGGCTAAAGCAATAGGCATTGATGAATTACGGAAACAGAAACAAATTCAAGGTACGTCCAATATTCTATCATATATCTCAACACACAACCCAAGAAATGCGGAAGCTTACAACACTATTCACAATAACACCCATACACATAACACCCATACACACACACACACAACTCCCTCCCCCATCTCTACTAATAGAATCATCTTCCAATACACACATACACACACACACACACATATACACACACACAAGCACACAAATAAACACATATCTTCAGTCTCAATAGAAAATCTGAACTCTGACACCTGAACTCTGACAGCTGGCCATATTCACTGAACCAGAACATTTCTCCCAATCCCTTTTCCCTTGGCCACTATCTCTCCATTGTCATAACATTCACTATAAAGACTACAGAATAGTTTTCCAAATAAGGGCGCAAAAATGTAATGAAAACTTGTTCACGTGACAGCCAAATTTCATTTATAACCAACCCCAAAAAAGCCTTCGTGAGCCTCATTTTTTCAAGTAAAAAGAAATTCAAACACTCATATATGAAAAAACAACCTGTGACAACTCCCCCCTCTCTTATTTGAAGAACTATTGTAACGCGAACTGGCGCGAAATTTATTATAAGTATTGACAAACCAATCAAATTACTTCTCGAAAAACCTGGCTTTCGAGCCACTTTTTCCATATAAAACAAGTAACATTTAGAGACCAACCAGATGTGAGAAAAACCACAGACCCTCCATCTCAACTCACCTTTTGAAAAGCAGAAGAACTGCGAAACCGGTAAAGGAACCAAATAAATATATATATTTTAAAAAAAAATAAGACTTCAGTTGCATTTTCGATTTCATCCCTTTTTCTTTATACTTCCACTCGTGTAGGACACCTCGGTTATTTTTCATTTTGTAAAAAAAACCTCACTTTCTAATATATACCCACCACACGAAGACCGAAAATGCCACCAAAGTCTCAACAAAACAACAACTCACTGAACCAGGACATCTTAAATGAACTCAAAGAGATTTCCTCTAAACTCTCAATTTTGACCAACAAAGTGGACCAAATACACATCTATAAAAAAGGACCCCACGAAGAAACAGAAAATACTCAAGAGACGAATATTACTCCAGTATTAACTAAGCTAATCGAAACCATTGAAACAGCAATGCTCCAAAAGCTTGAACAACCGTTAGAACCCAATCTACGAGGTGTCCACTCAGTGAAAAACACCCTAATCAACATATGGACTCAAAAGCTCACAGCCCGCAAATTCGCCCTTTGGAATCTCCTAAAAAATAATGGCAAGGCAGACATATATGAAAAGTGGCTAAACTCTACCCCAATCCTCCTCCCCAAAAAACTCCAAATAAAACCCATCCCGAATGAACCAGAAAACCAACAAAGACTTAGGGAAAAGATGACATTGGAAAAATTTAAAACAGAAATAGAACTGTTGCGATTAAGAGCCAACTCCAACGAAGAAAAATTCAAGTCACTCGACCAACAGATGGACACAGAAATCTCAAAGCACTCTGAAGGCCTACTCTACAAAAAACCCCTAAAACTTTGGAAAGAAAACTGTGAGGATGAAGAACTCACATCCCTCCAGCGATGGGAAAAAAACGCCACCTGGTTCAACAACTACGAAATGGACTTCAAAAATGAACAACATACAGGTAACCCATTTTTAAAACAAACTAAAACTCACACACCACATGCACAACAAATAACAAAAAAAGTAACAAAACGTCCAACATACCCCCAGCAAAACTATAACGATAATCCCAGAAACCATAGACAAAACTATAACCCTACTAACAAAAACCAAAGATCCCCGAACACAAGGCAGGACCTGATCCGCAGATCACAACCCACACAAAACCTATTCCAAAACCGTAGACCCCTGCCCACACAGAGCCTGTTCCAAAACCATAGATCCCAACCCACACAAAGGAACCAAATCTACAACCCGGACTATCAACAAACCGAACCTCAATACGTCCGAAACTTCTATACAAGACCACACAACAACAGGGGAAATACCATTAGATATAATAATACCAATGAAAAAACATTCCAGAAAAATCATTTTTTAGACCAAGGCTACAGGACTCACGACACCCGGTGGCACAAACCGATTTTGAAAAACCGAAAATAATTAACATTTCAAATACAAACCTCTCAGCCCAACAAGTAAAAATTCTCTCCAAAGGTCTGAAATTCACACCAACACCACAATATCCTAACCCCAACGAGATAAATGACGATATCTCACACTTCTGTAGAAAATTACGTCTCACAGAGGAATTCTTTGACAAGGAGAATAACGACGAATCAATTGTACGGAATAAAAGCAGCTACAACCCAACAAAAGGTAGAAACAGAGTTCTGGACAAATTTTGTGACCACATAGCTACCTTCCCATACCATGAACTACCGCAACCTAAACCCAAACCCAACACAAGTCGAAGGGAATGGGAGATTATCCATGAACTAAAAAACAATCCGGACATTGTAATTAAGGAAGCGGACAAGGGAAGTACTGTTGTCATTATGGAGGCTCAAAAATATAAAAATTCTATGTTCTCTCTCTTACAAAATGCTAATTACTATGAAAGAGTAAAAAACTACCAGCAATCAAAAATAATGACCAAATTAAACACACTGATTTATCGATACCAGGAAGACCTAACTAAAAAGGAACGCGATTATTTAACAAATTTTAAATACAAAACCAGCAACCTTTACGGACTTCCGAAGATCCACAAATGTAAAATAATCAACGATGCCTGTAAACAATCCACCTCAGCCTGCGTGAACACACAATACCCCACAGACCTTAAATTAAGACCAATTGTAGCGGGCCCACAATGTGAAACACACAGATTGAGCAACTTTATAGACATACTACTGAAACCAATACTGAAACACATACCAAGCCTTGTAAGAGACGATCTGGACCTCTTAAACCACCTCCCCAAACATGTCAAAAACGACACTATTATTGTGTCTTTCGATGTAGTGAATCTCTACACAACGATCCCACACCAATACGGACTAGAAGCAATAGGATTCTGGCTAGAGAAATATCCCAATGAGATACCTGACAGAATAGAAAAAAGCTTCATCACCGAGGGATTAAAATTCATCCTACAGAACAACTTTTTTGATTTCGATGGCAATACTTACAAGCAAATATCGGGGACTGCGATGGGCACAAAAGCCGCTCCAACTTATGCCAACTTAGTCATGGCATACTTAGAAGTCCAGATATATGAACAGTCCAAATCAAAATACGGATTGAACTTCCACAAATATTTATCAGAGAATTGGAAACGCTACTTGGATGATTGCCTCATTCTTTGGTCCCACACACTCGACCAACTGAAGGATTTCAAAAACTTAATAAACGGCATCAATAACCACATCCAATTCACAATGGAATACAGCCAAGATCAACTCTCATTTCTGGACATCTTAATCACAAAAAAAGACACAAATATCGAAACTGACATACACTACAAACCAACAGATTCCAAACAATATCTGCTATTCACCTCCAACCATCCAAAGCACACGAAGACGAACATTCCTTTTAACCTAGCAAGAAGAATTTGCACAATTGTCTCCAATTATGAAACGCGAAATAAAAGACTTCAAGAATTAAAGGAAATTCTACTTGAGAGAGAGTACCCACTATTACTAATAAATAATGGAATAGAAAGGGCTAAAGCAATAGGCATTGATGAATTACGGAAACAGAAACAAATTCAAGGTACGTCCAATATTCTATCATATATCTCAACACACAACCCAAGAAATGCGGAAGCTTACAACACTATTCACAATAACATCCCACTACTAAAACAAAACCCAAGAATGAAAAAAGCCCTTGAAACACACAAAATAATCAAAAGCAAAAGACAACCAAAATCACTGAAAATATTACTCACCAATGCCAAATTACCTACCACAAACCCACAACCAAGTATCAAAAAATGTGGTCGCTCTAATTGTGGAACCTGCACTCACCTCATTGAAGGCAACACGTATACATTTAAATCAGGACAAAATTTTACTGTAAAAAATCACTTCACTTGCTCATCAAAAAATCTAATTTATGCCATTAAATGTAAAGGATGCAATGAAGATTATATAGGACAAACTAAACTCACACTCAGAAACAGAATGACAGTTCATCGCCAACAATTACGAGATCCAACCACGAGACAGATACCACTAAGTGCACATCTAGACATTTGCGCAAGTAATAAGACACCCAAATTCCAAGTCTTCCCATTTTACCTTTGCGCTAACAATACAACAGAACAAATGCGAATAAATAAGGAAAATATGTTTATTCAAAAATATAGACCAACATTAAATAAGGTTTAATATACATTATGTCAACACCACAATATGACATACACACACACACATAACACCTTCTACTTTAGAAAATAAAAACCCGAACTAAATAAACCTTAACATACGTTTGCACTGGCAATACAACAGCAAACACGAAAAAGTCAGGAAAATATGTTCATTCAAAAATATTCCTACTAAAGGAATCACTTTCCTACACACACACATACACACACACACACAATATATATATATATATATATATTCTCTTCATCTTAACATGCTAACCATACTCCCACACACATAACACCCATACACACACATAACAACCCCCACACCTACAACACCCTCCCCATTTCTACTAATAGAACCACTTTCCTACACACACATATATATATACACACACACAAAATATATATTCTCTCCATCTTAACATACTCGCACACACACACATAACACCCATATACACACACACACAACTCCCTCCCCCATCTCTACTAATAGAATCATCTTCCTACTAAAGGAATCACTTTCCTACACACACACATACACACACACACAATATATATATATATATATTCTCTTCATCTTAACATGCCAACCATACTCCCACACACATAACACCCATACACACACATAACAACCCCCACACCTACAACTCCCTCCCCATTTCTACTAATAGAACCACTTTCCTACACACATATATATATACACACACACAAAATATATATTCTCTCCATCTTAACATACTCGCACACACACACATAACACCCATACACACACACACACAACTCCCTCCCCCATCTCTACTAATAGAATCATCTTCCAATACACACATACACACACACACATATACACACACACAAGCACACAAATAAACACATATCTTCAGTCTCAATAGAAAATCTGAACTCTGACACCTGAACTCTGACAGCTGGCCATATTCACTGAACCAGAACATTTCTCCCAATCCCTTTTCCCTTGACCACTATCTCTCCATTGTCATAACATTCACTATAAAGACTACAGAATAGTTTTCCAAATAAGGGCGCAAAAATGTAATGAAAACTTGTTCACGTGACAGCCAAATTTCATTTATAACCAACCAAAAAAAAGCCTTCGTGAGCCTCATTTTTTCAAGTAAAAAGAAATTCAAACACTCATATATGAAAAAACAACCTGTGACAACCCCCCTCTCTTATTTGAAGAACTATTGTAACGCGAACTGGCGCGAAATTTATTATAAGTATTGACAAACCAATCAAATTACTTCTCGAAAAACCTGGCTTTCGAGCCACTTTTTCCATATAAAACAAGTAACATTTAGAGACCAACCAGATGTGAGAAAAACCACAGACCCTCCATCTCAACTCACCTTTTGAAAAGCAGAAGAACTGCGAAGCCGGTAAAGGAACCAAATAAATATATATATTTAAAAAAAAAATAAGACTTCAGTTGCATTTTCGATTTCATCCCTTTTTCTTTATACTTCCACTCGTGTAGGACACCTCGGTTATTTTTCATTTTGTAAAAAAAACCTCACTTTCTAATATATATATATATATATATATATACTTGATAGTATCTCAATGTATCTCTAAATTTATCTTTTCAGACGGGGTTCGACGAATAGGTGTTAGTCTTATTTAAACTTCTTAAAGTGATCAAAGGTGGGATATATTGTTGTAATGTATTATCACTAAAGAATAATAAATATACAATAGAAGTGGCCAAAGTGAGCTTGTATGCAATGTAAGGTTAAAAGGAAGAGAAATATTGGTTTCTAGCTTTGGCACAAAGTCAGCTATTTGTTGGCAGAGGTAAGTCAATTATATGGAGCCCAGCACTTAATCAGTACTTTATTTTATGATAAAATACAAAGCTTAACTCTGTGGAGTTTGAATTAATAGATCAAAATGCATTTTGTCACACTCTCCAATGATTTTGTCAATCCAGCTCTCCCTGGAGAAATAATGAGGTATGAATCGATATGATATGAAAAGTAGATGAAAATAAATATGTATGTGTGTATATAGGGAAAGTTTAATATAACTTTCTAGTTACCATAACAAATTCCTAAATAAAAAAAAAAGGCACATTAGAGATGGAGATTATTGCTAAGAACTGATAAAGATAGTTTTGTAAATTACGCTTTTAGCTAAACTTTTAAAATTGATGATTTTTAGTTACAAAGTTGTAAAAATAAAATGTATTATAAAAATGAAAAAAAAAAAAATTTTTTTAAAAGATACCAACAAAAGTTTTATTAGAATAAATATTTAAATCAAATTAACTTATAACCTAAATACACACTGAAATTTTATATCAGTATTGAAAGATGTATTCAAACTATGCTATGAAAATCAAACAAATAAAGATAAATAGAAACAAAAATATGAATGTAATAAAAATAAGTTCTAAGCCGATGATTATTATTAGACAAAATGTAAATTTCTTTCCTTTAATATAAACGGATGTTTTATATAAAAAAAATCCTATAAAATCTTATATAAAAATATAAATAGCAAGGATTATAAATTTAATCTACTAAAATAGTAAATGAACATACATAGTTTCTATATTAAACAATTATATTTATGTTCAGTTAAATTATACTCTTTCGTGTTATATACAAATAGGTTTAAAAATAAAGCGAAGTATAAATAAAATAATAACTAAATATAATATTATAGTTGCCATTATATTTTTGTATTAAAAGATGTAAGAGGCTTATGGTCAATTAAATTAAATATAAAAAAATATAAAAAGAATTATTGACTGGATTGTGGAATAGTTAAAACGCTCCGTTTTGTTGAAATAATTTGTTTCGTTTGCAACGACAGCAAGCAGTGTAAATTAATCAAACATATGAACGTAAACATAGGATCTTTAGAGATTTGGTGTAAAAATGAGCAAAATAAATAAAACTTCAAATAACGCAATACATTTGTATTTAGCGGAAAATATATGTATAAATTATTTTCGTTCTCTTATCTCCTCACTCTGTTGGCTTCTGTTCTAATCTCATGTCTTTTCCTCACCCTTCTTCCCACTTCTCCCTTGTTGTTCCCGCTTCTCTCCATCACATCCCACCCCATCCTCATTTGCACCCTTAGTATTCTCCTGTCATTCCCTACTCCAACTTTTCCTCCAGCTCTATTTAACACTCCACCCATTTCACCTCGTTTGCATCCAATCCTTGCATCTCTCTCAATAGCTCTTGGTAGAAACACGCTACTAGAGTCACGTTACATTTCTAAGCCGATACCTCTACCATCATCTCTTTCTTGAGGTTTCCGCCTTAAATTTTACTCCACTTTCTACTTCGCCTCAATCAACCCACCCATCCTCATCCGCTCCTCCCACCATTTCATACACGTGACTCTCTGCTCCACCCACTCTCACATCCGTTCCGCTACCGCGCTCTTCCCAAAGCCTACATCCTTCTTTCCTCTAATTGCCCCCGCTTCCTCACCCAATTCATCGTCCACTTTACCTTTCACCTTAACCATCTTCTCTTCAATTTTCTCACTTCTGTCAGACTCTCTTTCTTCGTCAGTCGTTACCACATAAGCCTACCTCAGTTCCAACCTTTCACATGCACCGCCTTCTTCTATCATCCTATCCCACCTCCGTCACCACTACTGACTCTACACAAGACAAGCCTAACCAAAACAGTCCCCGAGCCCATATTCCTTTCTATCCCTCACACTCCACTCTGTTGCAATCCTACATGCGGGCCTACCCCACTCAAAAGCTGAATGCTCCCTACTCATTAAGGGTTTATGCTTCATACCCATCACACACGGGCGACGAGTTGCAAACATGTACCGACGTTGAACTGTTCTTGCGTCGCTTAAAACTTCACACATTCTTCTATGATACACCCTCAACATCGGCCCAAACACACCACTTCATGAATCTCGGCCGCCGGCCATCACATTGGATGTTGAGCCCTGACCAATTCAGCGGATTCGACTACTTCTTAAGAATCTGCCGTCCTCGTCGCACCAGCCTGAGGTCGCCACACTCCGCAGCCTACGGTATCGAAATATATCATCATTAAACTCGCCGATAAATCTGGCGTTGTATGTTTTGTCGCGTGGACCTCCACATGACCGAGGCCCTTCACATTCCACTATTTTATCACCTTTTACCTTATGATCCCATCTTACAATCCCATGACCCCATGTCTTCTACCATACACCAACTATCTTTTCTCCCCCCCCCCCCTTCACTGAGGTTCATTATCCACCTGTTTAGCAGCCAAGTGTCGTTGATACAGATTTCATAATGTTTTCCAACTATTTTGGAATGTTTATATTGAATTGCTTTTCGTAACAGGTACAATTCTCTACCATGTTTTTTTACGAGTTGTGTATTGTAAAAGTTATACATAATACCAATTGCACTTCCTTTATTGGCTTCTTTAATCATAATGTCCGTGTCTTGTTGGAGTTATCTGAGGTTTGTCCATTATAGTCTTGAGAAATTTGGTTTTATATTCTTCTTTTCTACAATATCGATTGGTAAAGTAGATAAGTAATCACAGACCACAAAAGTTATCAAGAGCTGCATTTGTTACTTTCTTTGAGTAAAAGTTACTTTTACTTCGGATTATAAGTTCGTCATGCTCATTAAAAATAAAAGTTCAGTTAATCCTAGTTTACTGCAAAACCTTGTTCCAGTTCATAAAAGTCTGGTAATTTTACATAAAATATCGTTTTGAATATATTTCAAAGTTTTCTTCGATAATTAGTTGTCTCTATGAATCCACCCGGTGTCTAAGTTTTGTCTAAAATAACAATTGTCTTGGTATCTCTGTGTTCGGTTCAAAGAACGACATTCATGGTTTTATTCATCGTAACCATGAATAATTTTGGTATAAGAAGGTAGCCTGAAAAGTTCATAGGCTGACCATGAAGGAGTGATGCTAGAGGTGTGAAATCTTGCATACATTAATTTAAACTCTTTATATTAATAACTGCTTTGTTTCTTTCCAGGGATTATGTTGAAAAATAAACCTCATTTGGTCATTCAATGAGGGTATCTTGGTCACCCTATGAACTTTTCAGCCGACCTTCGTGCGTAGGATGTTTCGTAAATCTCTTATTCGTTGTATTGCACAAGTTTGAGTTTCTTTAAAATCCTGTTCTATTATGCATGTTCCTAATGGGTGTATAATTTTTCACTTGATGTTTCTAGGTATATTTTTTGTATACACTGTCGTTGTATTGTTCCGGAAATCTTTCTTCGTGGAAAATAACTGTTTTTCTTTCTTTCTGTTATTTACTATATAGTTGTTCTATATTGGTTGAATCTCTCTACGTGCGGTTAGTTGAGGCTAGTTGTATTACTCCTGCATTCGTTTTGTTCCTGGTGTTATTTTTTCGTAAACAAAAATAAAAAAAAGACGGATCACCAGAATCATATTCTTTCTTAAATTGTTCTTCATAATTGGTATGGTATGGTCCCATAACTCTTGATGGAGTGACATACGGAGTTTAGTTGGCATTTTAAGCCGGGCGGATCCCAGCCCTCTCCAGGTCTGAACACAACAAGTTTCTTCCAGAGAATGAATGAGAGAGAGAGAGAATCGACCTCAGCACTAGACAAGTACGTTTTTATCGATGGGATTTGAACTCAGAGAGAGGAGAACCAGAACAAATAACGCAAAGCATTCTATCTGACGTTCTAACGACTCTGCCAATTCGCCGCCTTCTTCATCATTAACGTAATATGAACAGAAAACTTAAAAACACTATTATATAATTTCGGATGATAAACTGCATTCAATGTCTAATATTATTATAAACTGCGGACGATAATCTCTATTATTTAAATATTAACTAATATTGTATATATACTTGCTGTCCATTTTCATATTTGTGTTTTATATATATATACAATGTGGTAGCGCTGTAACCATGATAACATATACCCAGTAAAACATGTAAAGTGGTAGTGCTGCTAACACGATAAACTGCACACGATACAAATTGTAAAGTGGTAGTTTTGTTTCCATGAAGTTGATATATCTATGTCTATACCAGAGAATCAAAATACAGATATAGGTAAACACACACACACACACACACATATATATATATATATATATGCATACACACACACACACATATATATATATATATATATATATGTGTGTGTGTATGTATGTGTGTGTGTGTGTGTGTGTATGTGTGTGTGTGTATGTGTGTGTGTGTATTGTTTAGACACGTAGTGATGTGAGGCAGAGGAAGTTGATGTTTCAATCACGATATAGTCCTCGCGTTTATTTTATTGACGCTAGGTGGATGAAAACCATAGACGATCCGAATACACATATTTATATAGGGCACTCTACATATTATCACCAACGTGTATAGAACACGTTAATGTTTACGCAAGTCTAGCATGCATACACACATATTCACACATATGTACACACAAACAACTATTTATATATATATATGTATGTATAATGTGTAACACTTTGATATATACATAGATGTATATATATATATATATATATATATACATATATATATATATATATATATATATATATATATATATATATATATATATATATATACATACATCTATGTATATATCAAAGTGTTACACATTATCTATATAAAAACAATAAAATCTAATCAGTGAGCATAGAGCAACATCACTAAAAGCTTTAATGGAAAATTGAAGAATTTTAGTATTTAAACGAGAACACCTGTACGAAGCCACATTTATATCATTATTAAAGATAGAAATAGACACATGTATTAATAGGTAAATGAACATGCATACATACACATAAGATTTCTAAAAATATTTCTTCTTCGCACTAATGCGATAAATGGAAATAGTTTACTACATATTTCATAACCAGAGATTTTCCATCAATGTGTAATCTCCTCTCTTAGTTTAGTGCGTTAAAGGAAAACCGTTATGTTCGTGTGTTATATGAAAATAGGATGGTCTTTCATCAGATTCGACGATGATTGTTCCAGTTGTCCTCTCAACGGAACAGCCAGCTTCTGAAATTCACGTGCAATATTGTAAAAAAACCCAATAAAGTGAACATTAGTCGGTATAATTTTTTTATCTGAATTTCTCTGTGTATATGTTTATGTGTATATATGCATGGATGCTTATGTAAATATCTGTGAATGTGTATAAGTTTGTACAGTTTATATGGGAAGGATAATGTATGGTGTATGTGTGTAAGTTTACCTGTCTGCATATATACGAACGGGAGTGTAGAACAAAACCTGTGATCATTCTCATTTGTATGTATTTTACTTGCTCTAGTATACTCAGCTGAAAATGAGTACCAGCAATAGCTGGAGGTTTAACTGGCGTCTTGTCCAGCGAGGGGTCTTGGACTCTCAGTCGCTTCACGCCATGAAACCGGGATAAACACCGGCCAAATGATCCTTTAGACTTTATATATATATATATATATATATATATGTATATATAATTATATATATATTCAGCCTATAAGCCCCATCTATAAGTAGCCTTACCCTCATACTATCTATTCCTATGACCATTATGCCCCTTCTCTTCCTACTTCAGCCCTACCCACTAACAAACCCTACCCCCACCTACTATAGTTCCTTCTCTTGACTACTTACTTGCCTGTGTATCTGCCTACCCACCATTTTCTCCTTCAGACCAGTTTACTACTTTGGTAAACTCAACCAAAGCACCACCAAGGCTTGTTGAACACACAAGTCAAAACTGCTTGGCGCCGCATTACTTGGCGCCGCTGTCGGGATTTTTTCTCTCTCTCTCTCTTTCTACATATCTATATGTGTACATATATATATATATGTACCTCTCTAGCCGCCTAACCATCTATCTATCTATCTATCTATCTATCTATCTATCTATCTATCTATCTATCTATCTATCTGGGTGCCTGGCACCTCGAGTGCCTTCAGGCACTCACAGCCCTCTACCAAGCGGAAACGGCAATCAGCAGAGACTCCACTTCGACATTCTATAGGGGATTAGTGGAGGATAAGTGCGACGACGTTCTCGGGTGTTTTTCTCTGTCTGGTGGCTATGGCGAAAGAGGTAATATGGTGGACGAGGTTAAAAGGACTGAGGGCAAACACCTTTCTCTCCGGACAACAATTTATCCCCTTTTTTAAGTCCCGCTTCAGAAGGAAGCTGAGAGTGGAGAGAGAGGTGCTACACCCTAGTAAATTCGCTGGAAGGTGGGTCAAAGTGGCGAAAATGGCCCGAGTGAATGGGCCTTCTCTGTATATAAACCTGTAGGTTGAGGAAGATAAACAGACGGAAGACAGGAACACCTACAAAACGTGTTCCTGGTGTTGAGGGTTGTTCTATCCACGGGTGTAAAACAACCCTGCAGTAACGTTCCCCCTATTGGGGATTTCAATTGTTATTTTATTATATATAGTTTATTGTTATTTATTAATGTTAAAGTTATATGATTTTTATGTAAAACCCCCGCCGTCACGTCGTGTAATGTCCCATTTATGTACGCCCCTGTGGCAAATAAAGATATCTATCTATCTATCTGTCTATCTTGTTAAAAAGAAGAGATACAAAGCGAGTCTGAAAGAACGAAAGCGGAGTACGAGATGGAGGATGAGGTAAGGAGAAGAGGCTGGAAAAGAAGAAGAGGGTGAAGAAGAACAAAGATGGTGATAGAAAGACGGAAAAACAGAAAAAAAAGAAACCAAGAAGCAATTGGAGAAGGAAAAGGATCACAGCCACTAAGAAATTTCGAGCAGGTTGTCGTAGCTCGGATGTAGAGAGAAGAGAGAAATAGCTGAATAGGATCTTCTTTGGACCATGACAATGAAGGGACATAATCACGGGTTCTAACCGTGGAGCTGTTTTTTTGTACCAGTCATGCTTTCTATTAGCTGAAATACTGTGATAACTTGCCAGAACTCTCAAAGGCGCAGTGCCCTACTGATGGAGGTAGCATTCCCCTATCGTTAACCTGATGATCGGTTCCTCCGCTAGGTGAACAAGCACTGGAAACTGAGACAACTGTTTATCGGTGTTCACATTCTCTGACTACCTACGTATTTATCCATTCTGAATGGGCATTTATATACGAACATGAAATATACGTCATGCAAATTGAACTAAATATTTCAGTTCTTTTCTATATTCTTTATGACATATATATCTTTGCTACAGCAATATTTCACTGTATGCGGAATCATTGATGCAGTTATTCTCTGATTATAACATGATAATATCTGAAATGCATAAGAATAATTTTAAAGTTTTCTGTGTTTGATGGAATAGTTGAAAGACATATACTTCCCACTAATTATTTTCGCGAGAAAATGTAATATACATAAATACATAGACACACACACATATATATACACGGAAATATGTATAAGATATGATGATCTAAAATAGGAATTAATAAAAGATGATTGTTCTTTTCATATAATATCCATTTTCAGTGAGGAAAATTATAGACATTTCAACCACTACATTTCCACGTGTTATTAAAGATTTCCGTCGAAGAAACTACTAAAGCACTTTAAATTCACTGCTTCGTTTCACTGCATTTCGCATTTTCATTAGAGTGTAGCTGATGTCGTGTTTTGCATTGCTGTTTACATTAGCAAACGTAATGTATTTCATGACACACACAGACACACGCGCGCGCGCACACCCAAAACACACACACACGGAGACACGCACACACACACACACACACACACACACACACAGACACACACACTGATACACACAGGCATTTAAGTATTTCATTCGATTTTATTAAAATGTGCTATATCACAACTACATTTATTTTCAATCACTCTCTAGCGCACACACACACACACTCATATATATATATATATATATATACACACACATATATATATACATACACATACACACATATACGTGTATATATATATATATATATATATATATATATATATATATATATATATATATACATTTAGCATATCTTAATTTGTAATTTCTTCTTTAATTTCTCTTCGTTTTCTATCACAATAATTTTTATTCGTCTTAATTTCCAGTACAGTTCACTTTTGGCACCCTTGAAAATAGTGACATGAGAAATTCATTTCGCGCTTGGTTAAACTGAAATATTTCAAACGTTAGGATGATAATTCTGCTGAGGTTTTCTTCTGGCAAGGCTCCTAGAATGAGAAATACTCAGGAAACTGATCACATCAGAAAAGGAACAGTAATATCCTATTAGGTAATTGATTGACAAATGCGAGATAGCGTTACTAAGGAAGAGAAGATGAGGAAAAAGGAAAGGATAAAATAATAAATCACTTAATATTGATTTGTAACATAGGCACAAGACCACACATCTTGTTGGGAGAGTAAAATCAATTAGATCCACTCCCTTGTTTAGCTGTAACTTTCTTTTGTTGACCCCAGCATTATGAAAAAGTGAAGATAGCTTCAATGGGATTTAAACTTGGAGAGTAATATGATGTAATGAAACACTGCATGGCGTTTTGTCAGCCACTCTAAATATATCCCTGAATATTAATAAGGGCAGAAAGGCAGTAGATTAAAAGAATGAGTAGATTGTCAGAAAAACAAAACTCGTTTGGTATTTAGTTATGTATTTTAATTTTCTAAATTCAAATCCCGCCGAAAATTACTGACATTGATGAAATGTCACTTCCACAAAATGTGTCCTTGCGCTTATGTTAGAAAAATATTAATCAGGATATAGTGGTAGATTAGCAGAATCGGACTAAATACATTGAGACAGAAACGTCTATTTATTCAATAAGGTCAAATCTTGGTAGAGGGTTACCTTTGCATTTTATCCTACCGAGGTCGATAAAATAAGTCTGAGATAAGTATTAGTTAGATAAAACTATAAGATAGTTAGGTAAAACTAACCATATTCATCCTATGCAATGTGTGGACTGCTACCGCTTTTAAAACATTAAATACTACTGGAAAATGGCAACATACATTCAGCTTATGATAATATAAAATATAGAAATATAATATGTTTTCTTTAAGCATTAGTAAAAAGGATACTTTGTATGGATAACGCATCGAAGTAAATATTCAAGGCTGGTTTTATACAATCTAAATGATATTTTTACACATCTGAGACATTATATCATGGCGATATGCCTGTTACATCTGACAGAGAAATCACTGTCAACAGACCATATATCATTATAAAAATTAAAACATATATGACATGAAGCCTGATAGATATTGTTGTACCAGCTGACAAGAATATATCTGTAAACACAAGGGAAAAACTGTCAAGTACGAAGACCTAGAAATTGAGATCAGCCACATGTAGGAAATAATCGCAAACATCATCCTTGTGGTAATAGGAGCACTAACATTAATACCCATGTCATCAGACCTGCACCTTGGCGTCCTTCCTTGCAGATTCACCAAATATGAGTTACAGAATATTGAGCTACTAGGGATACCATACATTCTCAGACAAGATCTCTCTCTACAATGAAAACTTCTAATGCCGTAAGTTCAAGGCATGAACACAGCAACCGAGAAACAGAACAGAACCAAGCGAAATAATAAATAATAATAATAAACGTAACTCACCAACACCACATGTTAAACTGACATGTTAAACAGGACTTCATTAAGAGATAAATGGTATTATTGTATTCTGCAGATGATAGTCAACTATAAACAACTCTACAGACAACAGTTTCTACCAGAGAAATTGATATGAGAATTGGATTGCAAAATGCACCAAGGCAACAATGAAGAGAGGAAAAGTAAGTAAGCACGTTCATATCGTGATAGATAAAGAAACTAATATACAGATATTAGATCAAATATAACATACATGTGAAACAGTGAATTAGACAGTGTACAAAACAAACAAATGATGGAAAAAATATGGAAGGTAACTTTTAGATGCATTAGACCATTGAAAAATAACCTTTGAAAAATAATAGGCATCAATACTCAAGAGGATTCAGCAATCAGTTACAGTTTATAATATTCCTAATTGAACACTAAACTAACTAAAGCAAGACTAAATAGAAAAACAAGGAAAATAGTGACTACATTAAAAATACAGCACATAAATGCTGATCTAGAAAAAAATATTCACTACAAATGCAGAAAGACAGATTCCCTATACAATTAGAAAACTATTATATAGTATTCACTATAACTAAGAATAATCCAATAAAGAATAACAACAAGATAATACAAGTAACTATGTAACACAAACAGAACCTCAAATTGTTTAATGTCTTTAAAGGAACTAGCAAATTCAAAACAGAAGCTGAAACGAGTGATATTTATGAGAATAAGCGAAGCCCCTGAAGAAAGGCTTGTTTGTAGGATTTGATAATGTACACCACATTTAGGAGCGTATTATATCGAGAAATTTGGCATCTAAAGATTTTAAGCTTATAATCTTAATCTAAATATGTAAGACTTAAGTTTGTGTCTCAGCTGATTGTTTTGCAGCATTGTATTATAATGTTGATCTCTATGCTTTAATACAATTTGCTCAAACTTTTAGAAATAATGCCAAACGATTCCACCACTATTGGTATTATATATATATATTTTCTCTAGTGACTACATATTTAAAAGTGTCTTTCTTGTCGTCCTGTCGTCATTGATCCCAACTCCCATGTCTCCAGTCATTGCAATCAATTATTTAACGGAAATTATATTTCACTGAAATAATACCAAATACAGCAACACTGTATCTTATTGTCCCATTAGACAGTTGCATTCTAACCGATTTCGATGTTCATAGACTTGAATATTCTAAAATGGAGCTTTCATAAAATTTCTCTGTCCTCTATAATTTATATTTTCTACAAAATTCCCAGTGGAAAAGTCATGTGACATTATCATGCATCCCCTTATATTCGTTCTGAACAAATTTACTGTGTTGACTTAACAAATATGCTTCACATTCACCAGTTTGTACATACAGTTTACACTGTTGAAACTTCTTTTCAAGGATTGAATCCAGTCTTACAGTTCATATGATTTTCTGATCAACGAACACGATTTATCTTAATCAACATACTGATCCATCTTCCTAAGAACTCATTCATTTTCTTTTCTTCTTTTAGATTTTATTCAGATATTTCCTCTGAATTCTCTTGTTGCCATATATTCTTCATTGTTAACTAATCCAATTTTCCTGATTTCGTCCAAAAGCGTTTTTGTTTTATTCCTGAATCAACTTTGCTATACGACTTTTTTCACGTTCTGTATATTTTCTCTACGCTAACTAATCACCTTTGCATATTTAGGGGTTGTACAAATCATACAAAGACCATTTTGAGGTGAAAGAATCATAAATAGTTAATGCTTTTCAAGTTTACCTACTTAAACGGACGTTCTTTTCCTAATCACTTGTAGAAGTTTTCCATTTTACCTTAAAAGAGATATTGTCCGCGTGTTAATGGTTAAAATATCATTTTTACCCTTTTGCTGTGATTTAAGCACTAATTTTAATTTTATGAAATATTCCTTTTGAAAAGGGCCCCTTCATGTTAACTCCCTTCATCTTATCTTGCTCGGCTTTACATACATATTTATAACCTTTACCTTTCTGTTTTATGATTTTCGTATCTCGTAACAGTACCCATTACTTTCTATCATCTTTTTTTCTTTTCATTATTAAATCTTCACGCTTTTTAATCCCAAACTCCATCTTAATATCTTTACTAAATTCATCTACTGCTAATACCAACGTGTCTATTTGATCTTCACTCTTTGCATATAGTTTCAAGTCATCCATAAATATAAGGTGATTTACGTCATGTTGCCTACTTTCAATAATATTTGCAGCGAAGTTAAAAGTATCATGAATATTACCAATAACAAAGGATACATACTATCATTCTGAAAGATTTTATGTTGATATTAATACTTCTTATCATGTCCAGAATAGCTTGATTTTATTTTCCATTTACTCATAAACTTCACCGTAAACTTCCTTATATTATTTACTAACCCTACTGTCTTCTCTAACTCTAACACACAGGAATGAAAAACAAAAACATGCTATAGGCCATTATCATGATTTTTAAAATACCTTGCTTTATTTACTTACATCCTTTTATATTCTGAATTAAAATTCACCGGTATGAACTTTGTTATAATTCCAGAATCCATAAAATATAACCACTAAAATTACCATGGAGATATATGGCAGAATTGGTATAGTAACAGACAAAATCACTTACTCCTACTGGTTTCTCTCACAGAATTATGGTTATGTTCAAAGGTCTCAATCAAGTTCAGCAACACCAGTATTTATTTCAGTCTTGTACTTATCTTATCAATCTATATTTATCTTATAATTCAATTAAATTTTGAAGGTATATATGAACTGGATGCGTCCTTTTACACCGTTATACACAAACATAAACACACATGCAAACATACACACATATACGCACATAAATACAAAAACGTACAAACTCATAAACACACACACACACACACCCACCCACACCCACCCACATGGACACACATTAACTCATAAACAACAGGATTCTACATTTAAAAGCTATTTGATAATCTGTAACTAGCGCAGAAGATTCTTGTCAAAATGTTGCACAATAAGATCGAACTCGGAACCATGTAGTGGAGAATCAAAATTCTTATTTAGTTACATTCTTGACGTTCCTGCATTAAATTTCTCGTGGTATACGAGGGTAGCCTGAAAAGTTCATAGGCTGCCTATAAAGGAGGGATGCTACAACTGAAATTTTGCATGCATTAATTTCAACTCTTCTGATCAATAACTGCTTCGTTTCTTTCCAGGGACTATGTGGAAAAAGAAAACTCATTTTGTCATTTCATGAGAGTATCTTGGGCAGCCCATGAATTTTACAGCCGGCCCTCGTATATACCTTGCCTACAAAATTTATAGCCTTATATATCAGAAATCATTAACAATATTGTTAGAATGAAGTTGACGATTGGAAACATGCCTTGTGGTGTTTACTTCCATCCCTTTACTTTCTGAATTTAAATCCCACTGGGGACGATATTCTTATATTTCCTAGTAACCCTGGCATTGCCATGCTTCCGGGGTTGATTAAATAATTACTAGATATGTACTGAGGGTGAATCTAATTGTTTATGTATTATTTCAAAATATTTCAAGACTGTTTCTTTGCGTCTAACAAATAAACCAAGTACAAAACAAATAATGCATACATAAATTATATTATTTAATTTAGAATCAATACAATTTGTTTTTATATTGATTTTAAAATGAATAATATATTTTTATAGACAATAAAACAACTAAAATAAAAAAAAAATACCGCTTTTGAATTTTTCTTGATAACTGCGACATTTTACCACAAAAATAGAAACAAGTAAAAAATATGTATGCAAATACAGAAAAAAATAGCGATAATTTAAAATTTTAAGATGACCAAGAAAATATAGAATGTATGCATATATATATATATATATATATATATATATATATGTATATAGGAACAAGTAAGACCCCTGGGTCTTACTTGTTCCTATTACCCACTCTAATACCCTAAGTATTGAGTACTTTGGTGCGTTATGGTCCACCTGGTTCCTTACCACATTTCCTTCGTTATATATATATATATATATATATATATATATATATATATATATACAAACGGAAAAAATGAAACGAAATTTCATTTCTCACGCTTAGTACGGCTGTTACTTAAATATAAGTATGTATACGTACATACATATATGTATACAGACGTACAGTAGTATGTAGATATATATAAATACAATCACATATATATATATATGTACGTATGGATTTACCGAACATTTATTATAATGCTCGTGTGTTTGTAAACAAACATCCCGACACTGTACGGCTTAATTCGGGATGTTTGTTTACAAACACACCGAGCATTATAATAAATGTTCGGTGAATCCATGAATCCATACGTACATATATATATATATATGTGTGCATATATGTATATATATATATATACATACTACTGTACGTCTGTATACATATATGTACGTATACATACTTATATATATATATATATATATATATATATATATATATATATATATATATATATAAAAGCATGAGGATAATGTTCTATACACACACATACACACAACCCCCCACCCCCCACACACACATTCATATATATATATATATATATATATATATATATTATTCAAAATGTTAACAAATGAAAAATATTCTCATAATCAAAATATATACTTTATTATATATATTTCAAAGGTACCGTGTTGTTTTTTCAGTTTGTCCTCATCAAACAAAATATATGATTTGATATATCACATACTGCTACAGTCTTGATTATTCAATTCCAGTATTGGCAGTGATTTATTTCATCAAATCTCAACGTTTTTATACCACAAATAATATGATAAACTTAAAGAAGAAGATATTAAAAACTCCAGGAAAACTTTTGCTTGAGTGCCTCTAATCTATTGTAAAATTGTATTCGTTGAGTAATCAACGAACCATACTAATCTTTGGTTATATATATATATATATGTATATATATATATATATATATATATATATATATATATATATATATATATATATATATATATATATATATATATATATATATATATATATATATATAAATAAATATCTTTAAGTCGTTTGGAAGCCTCGACAATGCAAATGTTTGTTGTTTTGAATATTTTTGATATTCAAAACAACAAACAGCGGAGGACGCGTTTCGCACCTTTCCGACATACAACCTTTCCCCCACCCCGGAAAAAAACCCCAGTTGATGGTTGTGAATCCGAAATATATAGGGACAATTAAATCTCTCCCAAGGTAACTCTCTCTCGTGTTGTTATTTTAATTTTATCCTTTATACTCTTTCCTTCATTCCTCTACACGTCTTATACACACCACGCATCTCAACGTACACCCACTTACATCTCCCTCTCCACCACCGGATCTTGTTACCCGGAGATTTACCCATTTGCATTGTCGAGGCTTCCAAAAGACTTAAAGATATTTTCCTATTATTCCACGATGCTTCAAGCAAACTTCAATACTCTCTTATATATATATATATATATATATATATTTATGTGTGTGTGTGTGTATAGAACATTATCAATGATTTTAAAGTTAAGCGCGGATGTTTATACTTCTAGCTACAGGCATACATTTTTCTAAACGACGGCAATCAGTGGCCAGAGACTCGTTAGTAGAATGGTTAACTCACTTGGATAAAGATATAATAGTAAAAAGTAATTTGGGTGGTGGGGGTTTAATAGAATTCTGCTGAAAGTAAGAGGTTCACCAATGTTCAGTGACAAGAGGATCAGAATAAAATGTGCGGTAAATAAATATATACATATACACACAATGGAACTAAACACCCACTGTCACTGTCTCCGTCTCTCTCCATCTCCCCATCTCTCACTATTATGAGCAAATGGGGGCCCACGCGCCAGCCACCCCGCGGTCCAGGCGGACAGAATAGAGAAGGCGTTTCCCCGGCGGATGGGAGGGAGACGCGGTGGGAGAGCCTTTCCAGCTCGCGGGGCTCACACTTGCTGGTAGCCAACTCTGTGCCGATGGTGGTGAGTTGGCAGGTGAACCTAGGGCTAAGGACACCAGATCTCCGCTGGTACGGGCTTAATGGCAAACCTGTCGACGAACGATCGATATTTGGAGTGTTTACCCTGGGTTAGTCGCAGATAGCACCAGCTTGTTGCTGGAGGAAATATCGCTGCATGTGGCATCCCAGATGGGGGATTTACCACCGCGGAACGGGAATATAGTTGTTTACAGTTTGAATCAAGTGCTTTGGTCTTTTATGAGATTTATCAAAATATGAATTTAATTATTATTCAATAGCTAGTTAAACTAGAAGTCTGATTACCTTTTAAATAACAGCTAAATTTAGCTGTTATTTAAAAGGTAATCAGACTTCTAGTTTAACTAGCTATTGAATAATAATTAAATTCATATTTTGATAAATCTCATAAAAGACCAAAGCACTTGATTCAAACTGTAAACAACTATATTCCCGTTCCGCGGTGGTAAATCCCCCATCTGGGATGCCACATGTAGCGATATTTCCTCCAGCAACAAGCTGGTGCTATCTGCGACTAACCCAGGGTAAACACTCCAAATATCGGTCGTTCGTCGACAGGTTTACCATTAAGCCCGTACCAGTGGAGATCTGGTGTCCGTAGCCCTAGGTTCACCTGCCAACTCACCACCATCGGCACAGACTTGGCTACCAACAAGTGTGAGCCCCGTGAGCTGGAAAGGCTCTCCCACCGCGTCTCCCTCCCATCCGCCGGGGAAACGCCTTCTCTATTCTGTCCGCCTGGACCGCGGGGTGGCCGGCGCTGGGCCCCCATTTGCTCATAATAGTGAGAGATGGGGAGATGGAGAGAGACGGAGACAGTGACAGTGGGTGTTTAGTTCCATTGTGTGTATATGTATATATTTATTTACCGCACATTTTATTCTGATCCTCTTGTCACAGAACATTCGTAAACCTCTTACTTGAAAGACAAAAGCGCTAGATTCAAATTATAAACAGTTTTATTATATTTTTCAATCCAAGGAATAAACAGTATTTTATTACTTCTCATGAAAATTATAGTTCATTTATATACACACATAAGACACACGCACACACACACACACACACAGACACAGACACACGCGCGCGCACACATACACACACGCGCGCGCACACATACACAAACACAACGCGCGTGCACAGACATATATATGTATATATGTATGCGAAAAATATAGGGAAAACAACACAGGAAAAGGACACAGTACAAAGATATATATCAGTTTAACACGTATTTGTATGTGTGTGTGTGCGTTTTGTGCGCATGGTTTTACTTGTAGGTGCATGAAGGTGCATGCTGTATATATAAATCCATGCACAACCATACATAGACATAAAATATCAGAGTATGTATTACTATCTATCTGTCTGCTCGTCTCAATGTCGGTTCTTTGCTTGGCTTATATGACTTTATGCTTGTCGACAAGTTCCAGAGCATGAAGTTTCCACTCTGACCACCACTACCACTATTATGATCACCAACAGCAACAACAGCAAAACCACCACCATCACCACTACCACTAACACCACCAACACCATCATCAACACCATTACCACCATCATCAATGCCGCCGCCACCACCAGCGCCAGCAGCATCACGCCACCAACACCACAACCACCATCACAAACTTATCATAACCTCCATCACCAACACCACAACCACCACCACCACCACCACCACCAGTACTACCCCCAGTACTACCACCACCACCACCACCACCACCACCACCACCACTACCACCACCATCGCAAAGATCACCACCACCACCACCAACACCACCACCACTATCAGCATCACCAATATCAACAGCACCACAGGCACCACCAGCACCACCTTCACCACCATTACCACCATCATCAACGCCGCCGCCACCACAAGCAGCAACATAGCCAATGCCACAACCACCACTACCCCCACCACCACCACCATCACCAACACTACAACCACCACCGACACCACAACACCACCACGATTACCACTATCAGCAACACTATCACGGCCTCAACTAGCACCAACAGGAACCTCACAACCAACCACCACCACCACCAAAACGACAACAACCAACACACACACACACACATATATATATATATATATATTATGTTTGTGTGTGAGTATAGCCCCCACTTACACAAACATTTCAGACTCACGCTGCTTCTAATGAATGTCAGACAATTCTGTTTTCTGAAAACCCCGGTTCATTGATCTGTGTTCTGTTTCAATATTAAAGATAAAAAGGTATTTGAATAGAAACTAGATAATTTATAATGTAAATAAGCTTCAAATGTCCTAAAAGGTACCCCATGACATCAATCTTATTTATTTTCTTACAAAGAAACTATACGCTTTTCTTATCTAGAGTAGATAACACTTGTGGAATTAACCATTTAGGAAACAAAAGTAAATTTTTATGTGTTTAACAAATCAGTTACAGTCATGTTATGCTAACTCACGAAGTAATTATTTAATAAATTTGTTTATGTAAACAATTATCTGACCTTTAATGTAAGTATTATTTATATGTTTACGCTAAATCGACTATTCATAATATATTATAGTGAATCATAAGTGCTACCAACATATTATATGTTAAATTAAAGAGATAACCTCTCATTTTGGATGCTTTCAACTGCGCATGTGTTAAGATGCTATTGTTTTGTAGTCACAAGATGAAAAAAAATGTTGCGTGCTAGATTCGCGGAAGAAAACCGTGCAGGTTAATATCAACAAGTAACCACCATATGGATGGAACTTAAACCTGTTTATTACGTTTCAATTTCTGTGTTACATATCACGATTTTAATCTAGTCTAGACCACAAATACCATTAAATATTTAGAATCCAGAATACACAGACAAATGCGATCCCTGTATCTCGTGCGAAGCAGCTAGTGCAATGACATTGGGTTTAGAATTAAACATCATTAGCCGAAAGTCATCTCGGTTAGTTATCTTTAGTAGAAAGACACCTGAGAGCGAACTGTCTGTGCCAAGGCAAGCGAGGCAGAGTTTAGAGAAGCCGAAGGACACTCGTGAGTGAAAATTCGATTAATTCATCTACATTCTAACTTCTACCTAGCAAAAGAAACTAAAAAGAAAACTATTTCTTCTTCTTCTTCTTCTTCTTCTTCTTCTCTTTCAATTCTTTATAGTCTCACGTACATTATACTTACGTACGGATTTGATTAAATATCCTTGGATACCGTGTTCAGTAATTTTACTGTTAAATTATTTTCATATCTTACTGTATAAATAACTAACTACACACACACGCGCGCGCACACGCACACACACACACACACACACACACCCACACCCGCACCCACACCCACACCCACACCCACACCCACACAACAAAAAAAAGGAAAATCTCACTTCATTTCCCACGCAAACAGATGTAATTGTAAGAATTTACCAATTCAACACCACATCATCTAGTTGATAATATAACCTTAATTAACTATAAGAAAATGAAACTATATGTATAATTCTAACAGGGCCGGAGTTAGAATATTGGGTTATCACTAGAATACCTACAAAAAGCCTTTCTTTCCACATCTGAAAAAAATATTCAATGAACTCACCAAATAGCATCATCTTCAGAACACTGCTCTCGACATCCTATAGGAGAGCACTAGGTTTTGGTGAGTCATCACGATTCTCATTTAAATCTTTACTTCCTGAATGATCTCACTAACTATGAAGCTAAAATATTTTATAAGGACTACACCTGGACATTCAGTATGGTGTAACCCTGCTTTTTGAAATGGCCTGAGACATGATCTGAGCCTGGGAAAGGCTGAAAAATGGACAATTTCGTACGTCACAACATAACTAAATTCCCGGGGCAGAGATAAGTTTCTCAGCTCCAGTTCATACCTCTGCATCAAATAATCTACATAATTCACTTTGGCTTTGAATTTATTTATAGGCCAACACGCATGTTTGTAAGGTAACACAACTGATCTAATATGACATTAATACATTAAAAATCATGTATCTGAATTTGTCTTCTAGGGAACGAACAATTTTCTCTCAGACTGATATTGGATTTGCATTGTCATGTTGGTCTACCTGTTGTTGCATTGGAGTTGGCGATGGCTGAGAAGCTTTTGGCTTTCAGGTTTAACACTTAATACCTATCCCGAAAAGATTTTAGATACTTCTCTACGCAATCAGTTAAATCAATCATCCTACTTAGGTCAATTTCTAATCCTCGAACATCTTAGTGCTGTTGAATTTTACACAAATTAAATTCCAGATCTTGGCTATGAGAGCAATTTCTACACACTACATTTCATCTGCCAATTCCTGTGCTTCATATGTTTTTCAGGTGTTTGTTCCAAGCCACTTTCAATATCTGGGAGTGTATTTTAAATGTACCCACACCCATCTACGAGGGCTTCAGCTCTTGCTGACCAATATGTGTCTGACATATACTTCACAATTATTGTTCTTTTCATACCTTCCAAAGACTTCATTAGATTTATTCATCTGCTTGTTGATGGGGTAAAACTAGGTGTAAAACTAGGTGTAAAACAGGTGTAAAACTATGTATGAAGTCAAAATAATTGATAGCTTCATTACAGCATGAGGCACTAATCTGTTCAACTAGATTCAATGAGTTAGCCTTAGTCTGGATTGTATTCTTGTGTAGTAACTCTAAATATCACTGGCAATCTCATAAAAACTATAGCTAATACTTCAGCCTTGTTTGAGTCAGCCTCCAAGAAAGTCAAATACTTTTCTACATCACACAAAAATTATAAACTGATCCTCATGAGCCAAGTAGTCTGTGAAATCAACTGAAATAGATATTTTTGCCATTAAATGTTGCTGGTGAGTCACACAATGGTCTGTTAAACAAGATAGGAAAGTTCAATTTTAAGAGATAAGAGAAATCTCCGTATCTACCTACCACAGCAGGCGTTCCTTCAGATGCACAGGCAACAATATTGTTTAATAGGATGTTATCTTCATAAAAATTAGCTTAAATAAATCTAAAATAGACGTAACCTCTGAGCCAAGCAACAATTGATCAGTCAACAGCATCTCCCATGGTAGAATATTTTCAGTAAAAAAACCGAACATTCACCATCATCAAGTATTGACTTTCCACAACTGCTGATTCGTTAACTTTGATAGAATATTCATAACTCCGGAGATTATAGATTAGTTGATGTTTGATATCGAGAAATAATGTTATTATTAAGTGTAATTGTCTTGATTATTGTATCAGATCTTTTATGCACCACAGTCGAGAGAGCGTCCTGAATAAAAGGTCAAAGTAATGTTTCTCATATAGTGTGGAACTTACTAACTTTTGTGACCAGTAATGCAATGTTATTCGACACAATCATCCCGTTATTTCGAGATCAACGTTTTTGGCTTTTCCAATGAGTTCTTAAGTTATAAGAAATATGACAATAGCTTTTCCTTAAAAGGCTTCATAGCTTAGTGGCTTAAAGTTTGGTTGCATGTACGACACATACGTAATTGACTGCTTTAATGAGAAACGATAAACCCAATGCTGCATTCACGACAATTTTCTTTACCATGAAGACATTAAGAAAATAGCAGGAACAATAGATAACTATATTTTCGTTCAACAAGTTATATTTTTAGTCAAAGTCAGTATTCAATAATCCATAAATACTATAACACAAGAGCGTTGCAATCATTTGGCGAGCAATACATACAATCCAACAATTTAAAGTGGGTGTTTATTTGAGCATGCGCTTTGAGCTGTGAACAGGTCCTATCATGGGATTCTCATATTGTTTCTGCCAATGCCATCCGCGGCTCCTTGTCTACAGCATATCATCAGAGTTCTTAAAGGTCGTCGCCTGTGTCTCAAATTTCTGTGAGACATTTCGGTACTGACCACATTGGCGAATCTATCCTGAGATCTTCTTCGTCCACTTATTCCTGAGCGGATCTTTGGGGAGGAGTCCTCTGAGATCGCTTCTTTATTTTACTTGCACCATCATAGTTGTTCTTGGTCGTCCGTTATCTGATTTATATCCTCCAAAATGTTATTTCGTCCGGAGAACTATTTGAATATTAATGACCCTTCTCAAAATGTTCATTGTTTATGGACCTTTTTATATGTTATTGCCGACCGGTGGGCGATATCACTCAGGTTGGGAAACCTTGATCTAGACCGGGCATGGGCAATCTTTTTCGAGAATCGGGCCGCATGAGATATGGCTCATCATCAGACGGGCTGCAAGCGCTAATTTACATTCGCGCCCACACTAAACAAAGGGCGGGAACTCAGGTTGTTTTGATTCGTTTCTTCAAAATTCGTACACGTTGTTTTCCTCGATTGTAAAAATGATAGAAAGATAAATTACGACTGAAAATTTGGGGTAAAAGAAATAGAAAGATTTCACTTAGGTGACTTAGGCGAGCCATTAGGCCGCAGGTTGCCCATGGCTGATCTAGACGTTCGTAAACATTTGTTAGTCGTTATAACCGTTTAAGAACTGCTGGAATAAACATATTTAGATTGATCTTTAGAGACTGCACAAGTTGATTACCAGAATACAATACATATGTTTTATTTGTGTATTCTAAAATGTATTGGCATTGGACTGAGTCCTTTTCAATTAATACAATATTCCTATTGTATTTTGTAATGTTGCAATGAATGAATGGTTTGGGGGATGAAGTTCCACCAGTTTGTAAACTCTGAAATATTGGTTACTTCTGGGCTTATATCATCTGTACATGACTGAGGGAAGTGTGTACGAACACAAATGAAACATTTATTTTAATTTTAAATGTGTGTGGCTAAAATAATTATGATATGATAATTACTAGGTCATATACAAAGATAACATCTATATGCACAAATTATCGTGGATAAAACGTGAGAGCTGAATTACGTTTCCAATCACCCAATAATAAATTATTGCTTGCCGGATGAACCTGTTACAAGCTGCTAGAAAATAACTTGTTTGTTGATTATGTTGTGATACATGTGGAACACTATGTGTAACGGATATCTGGTAAAAACGAAACGAACAAAAGAATGATTGGCATATACATGCAGCGGTAATGAAATGATTGTGTATTGGCATTGAAAGCATGAAGCATCGAAGGAAGGAAAAACACACCATATACGTTGTAAACATTTATCACTTCAATTAATAAAGATAATTGCTTAGAATCACAACGATGGCGATGAGTGATTTTCCAGAGTGTTCATACAAACTGCACGTGGCAAATAACAACACACAGGAATGTTACAAGTTTAGAACGACAAACAATAATTATAAGAATGAAAAGGAGTATTTGATTGATGTGTTTAAATGTAGTCTAATTTTTTTTAGGTAATTTGAATACGTGTGCAGAGATGTGGCTTGAGAAGCCATATCAACTTGATATCTGGCAGACTTACTAACCTGGATGCTATAGCCTGGCTATAGTAGTGCTTTATTGACTAGTAACTGCTACAGCCGGACGTCGACTGTCAAGTGTCTCAGAGACCAGTAGTATGAGAAGATGGCGAAGCTATGTTGAGTTGGGTGTAATGTGATGATTGCAGTACACACTAAAATAGAAAAATACATTACTTCGAGCCATTATCAAGGAATCAATGACTGTTTAATGTAAATATCTTTAAAACGTTTAGTTTTTGTTTTCATCTCAAGGATATTTTGGAGGTTCTGGAGTATCTAAAGGCGTTAACATATATAGAGATGATGAGTTAAGTATTACTGGTTTGAGAAATTCAAAAATATATATTTGAACTTATGCGAGAAGGGAGAGTAACGAAGGAATGCTAAACATATTTGGTACAGTTGTGGTTTGTACACTAAACAAAGTATCTTATTTCAGTTGGAAAACACCAATAGAGGAGTTAAAAATGAATTGACAATGGAATTTCAAAGCATCATAGAATTGACGCCTACTTGTTTACGGCACTGTGATCGTATGAGAATCAAACTATTGATAGTGTAGAAGTTCAGTGTATAATGATATATCGATATATTTCAGACACATATACTACATATATTAGGGTTAGTTATTTGGTCGAGAAAGGAAGAGGTAAAGACAAAAACGTAGGGATTTATCTGAGAAATTCAAAGAATCAAACAATATAGACTTAAAAAAATAACCATGATAAACACACAGAGACACACACAAACACACACACTTACATACACACATATAAACACAGAGATACACACACATAGAAATAGAGATAAACACACACAGACACACACAAATACGCGTGAACACGCCTCCGTTCTCTGGGAGAAATGTATTCTCCATTCTGTCGATTGGGGCCCAGAGGCGGAGGGTATGTTAGTTGGTAGTGGAGGATACTCGTTTGAACATCACTTTCTCTCATATTTTAAAAATAAAGTATCTAATTCGACAGAGAAATAAAGACATTTACGAACAGAACAAAATATAATAACATCATCGATAACGACAGTTACAACAACAACACCTTCAACAGCAACAGACCACAACACTAACATCCTCTATATCAACTAAAGACAATACCAGCAATAGTAATAACCACAACAACACATTCAACAGCAACATACCAAAACACTAACATGCTCTATAACAACTAACATCCTCTATAACAACTAAAGACAATAGCAGCTATAGTAATAACCACAACAACACCTTCAACAGCAACATATCACACCACTAAAATCCTCTATGAACACTAAAGACAATACCGGCAATAGTAATAACCACAACAACACCTTCAACAGCAACAGACCACAACCCTAACATCCTCTATAAAAACTAAAGACAATAGCAGCAATAGTAATAACCACAACAACACCTTCAACAGCAACAGACCACAACACTAACATCCTCTATAACAACTAAAGACAATAGCAGCAATAGTAATAACCACAACAACACCTTCAATAGCAACAGACCACACCACTAACATCCTCTATAACAATTAAAGACAATAGCAGCAATAGTAATAACCACGACAACACCTTCAACAGCAACACACCACACCACTAACATCCTCTATAACAACTAAAGACAATAGCAGCAATAGTAATAACCACAACAACACATTCAACAGCAACAGACCACAACACTAACATCCTCTATAACAACTAGAGACAATAGCAGCAATAGGTATAAACATAGCAACACCTTCAACAGCAACAGACCACAACACTAATATCCTCTACAACAACTAAAGACAATAGCAGCAATAGTAATAACCACAACAACACCTTCAACAGCAACATACCACAACACTAACATCCAATATAACAACTAAAAACAATAGCAGCAATAGTAATAACTACAACAACACTTTCAACAGCAACAGACCACAAAACTAACATCCTCTACAACAACTAAAGACAATACCAGCAATAGTAATAACCACAACACCTTCAACAGCAACATACCACAACAATAACATCCTCTATAACAACTAAAGGCAATACCAGCAATAGTAATAACCACAACAACACCTTCAACAGCAACATACGACAACACTAACATCCTCTATATCAACTAAAGACAATACTAGCAATAGTAATAGCCACAACAACACATTCAACAGCAACATACCACACCACTAACATACTCTATAACAACTAAAGACAATAGCAGCAATAGTAATAACCACAACAACACCTTCAACAGCAACAGACCACACCACTAACATCCTCTATAACAAATAAAGACAATAGCAGCAATAGTAATAACCACAACAACACCTTCAACAGCAACAGACCACAACACTAAAATCGTCTATAACAACTAAAGACAATAGCAGCAATAGTAATAACCACAACAACACCTTCAACAGCAACAGACCACAACACTAACATCCTCTATAACAACTAAAGACAATGCCGGCAATAGTAATGACCACAACAACACATTCAACAGCAACATACCACACCACTAATATCCTCTATAACAACTAAAGACAATATCAGCAATAGTAATAACCACAACAACACCTTCAATAGCAACATACCACAACACTAACATCCTCTATAACAACTAAAGACAATAGCAGCCATAGTAATAACCACAACAACACCTTCAACACCAACAGACCACAACACTAACATCCTCTATGACAACTAAAGACAATAGCAGCAATAGTAATAATCACAACAACACCTTCAACAGCAACAGACCACAACACTAACTTACTCTACAACAACTAAAGACAATAGCAGCAATGGTAATAACCACAACAACACCTTCAACAGCAACATACCACAACACTAACATCCTCTATAACAACTAAAGTCAATAGCAGCAATAGTAATAACCACAACAACACCTTCAACACCAACAGACCACAACACTAACATCCGCTATGACAACTAAAGACAATAGCAGCAATAGTAATAACGACAACAACACCTTCAACAGCAACAGACCACAACACTAACATCCTCTACAACAACTAAAGACAATAGCAGCAATAGTAATAACCACAACAACACCTTCAACAGCAACATACCACAACACTAACATCCTCTACAACAACTAAAGACAAAAGCAGCAATAGTAATAACCACAACAACACCTTCAACAGCAACAGACCACAACACTAACATCCTCTATAACAACTAAAGTCAATAGCAGCAATAGTAATAACCACAACAACACCTTCAACAGCAACATACCACAACACTAACATCCTCTATAAAAACTAAAGACAATAGCAGCGATAGTAATAACCACAACAACACCTTCAACAGCAACATACCACAACACTAACATCCTCTATAACAACTAAAGACAATAGCAGCAATAGTAATAACCACAACAACACATTCAACAGCAACATACCACACCACTAACATCCTCTATAACAACTAAAGACAATACCGGCAATAGTAATAACCACAACAACACCTTCAACAGCAACAGACCACAAAACTAACATCCACTATATCAACTAAAGAAAAGAGCAGCAATAGTAATAACCACAACAACACCTTCAACAGCAACAGACGACAACACTAACATCCACTATATCAACTAAAGACAATAGCAGCAATAGTAATATCCACAACAACACCTTCAACAGCAACAGACCACAACACTAACATCCTCTATAACAACTAAAGACAATAGCAGCAATAGTAATAACCACAACAACACCTTCAACAGCAACAGACCACACCACTAACATCCTCCATAACAAGTAACGACAATAGCAGCAATAGTAATAACCACAACAACACCTTCAACAGCAACAGACCACAAAACTAACATCCTTTATAACAACTAAAGACAATAGCAGCAATAGTAATAACCACAACAACACCTTCAACAGCAACATACCACAACACTAACATCATCCATAACAACTAAAGACAATAGCAGCAATAGTAATAACCACAACAACACCTTCAACAGCAACATACCACACCACTAACATCCTCTATAACAACTAAAGACAATAGCAGCAATAGTAATAACCACAACAACACATTCAACAGCAACATACCACACCACTAACATCCTCTATAACAACTAAAGACAATAGCAGCAATAGTAATAACCACAACGACACCTTCACCAGCAACAGACCACAACACTAACATCCACTATATCAACTAAAGACAATAGCAGCAATAGTAATAACCACAACAACACCTTCAACAGCAACAGACCACAACACTAACATCCTCTATAACAAATAAAGACAATAGCAGCAATAGTAATAACCACAACACCTTCAACAGCAACAGACCACAACACTAACTTCCTCTATAACAACTAAAGACAATAGCAGCAATAGTAATAACCACAACAACACCTTCAACAGCAACATACCACACCACTAACATCTTCTATAACAACTAAAGACAATACCAGCAATAGTAATAACCACAACAACACCTTCAACAGCAACATACCACACCACTAACATCCTCTATAACAACTAAAGACAATAGCAGCAATAGTAATAACCACAACAACACATTCAACAGCAACATACCACACCACTAACATCCTCTATAACAACTAAAGACAATACCTGCAATAGTAATAACCACAACAACACCTTCAACAGCAACAGACCACAAAACTAACATCCACTATATCAACTAAAGAAAAGAGCAGCAATAGTAATAACCACAACAACACCTTCAACAGCAACAGACGACAACACAAACATCCACTATATCAACTAAAGACAATAGCAGCAATAGTAATATCCACAACAACACCTTCAACAGCAACATACCACACCACTAACATCCTCTATAACAACTAAAGACAATAGCAGCAATAGTAATAACCACAACAACACATTCAACAGCAACATACCACACCACTAACATCCTCTATAACAACTAAAGACAATAGCAGCAATAGTAATAACCACAACGACACCTTCACCAGCAACAGACCACAACACTAACATCCACTATATCAACTAAAGACAATAGCAGCAATAGTAATAACCACAACAACACCTTCAACAGCAACAGACCACAACACTAACATCCTCTATAACAACTAAAGACAATAGCAGCAATAGTAATAACCACAACAACACCTTCAACAGCAACAGACCACACCACTAACATCCTCTATAACAAATAAAGACAATAGCAGCAATAGTAATAACCACAACACCTTCAACAGCAACAGACCACAACACTAACTTCCTCTATAACAACTAAAGACAATAGCAGCAATAGTAATAACCACAACAACACCTTCAACAGCAACATACCACACCACTAACATCTTCTATAACAACTAAAGACAATACCAGCAATAGTAATAACCACAACAACACCTTCAACAGCAACATACCACACCACTAACATCCTCTATAACAACTAAAGACAATACCGGCAATAGTAATAACCACAACAACACCTTCAACAGCAACAGACCACAACACTAACATCCTCTATAACAACTAAAGACAATAGCAGCAATAGTAATAGCCACAACAACACATTCAACAGCAACATACCACAACACTAACATCGACTATAACAACTAAAGACAATACCAGCAATAGTAATAACCACAACAACACCTTCAACAGCAACATACGACACCACTAACATCCTCTATAACAACTAAAGACAATACCGGCAATAGTAATAACCACAACAACACCTTCAACAGCAACATACCACAACACTAACATCCTCTACAACAACTAAAGACAATACCGGCAATAGTAATAACCACAACAACACCTTCAACAGCAACAGACCACAACACTAACATCCTCTACAACTAAAGACAATAGCAGCAATAGTAATAACCACAACAACACCTTCAACAGCAACAGACCACAACACTAACATCCTCTACAACAACTAAAGACGATAGCAGCAATAGTAATAACCACAACAACACCTTCAACAGCAACATACCACAACACTAACATCCTCTACAACAACTAAAGACAATAGCAGCAATAGTAATAACCACAACAACACCTTCAACAGCAACATACCACACCACTAACATCTTCTATAACAACTAAAGACAATACCAGCAATAGTAATAACCACAACAACACCTTCAACAGCAACATACCACACCACTAACATCCTCTATAACAACTAAAGACAATACCGGCAATAGTAATAACCACAACAACACCTTCAAAAGCAACAGACCACAACACTAACATCCTCTATAACAACTAAAGACAATAGCAGCAATAGTAATAGCCACAACAACACATTCAACAGCAACATACCACAACACTAACATCGACTATAACAACTAAAGACAATACCAGCAATAGTAATAACCACAACAACACCTTCAACAGCAACATACGACACCACTAACATCCTCTATAACAACTAAAGACAATACCGGCAATAGTAATAACCACAACAACACCTTCAACAGCAACATACCACAACACTAACATCCTCTACAACAACTAAAGACAATACCGGCAATAGTAATAACCACAACAACACCTTCAACAGCAACAAACCACAACACTAACATCCTCTACAACAACTAAAGACAATAGCAGCAATAGTAATAACCACAACAACACCTTCAACAGCAACAGACCACAACACTAACATCCTCTACAACAACTAAAGACGATAGCAGCAATAGTAATAACCACAACAACACCTTCAACAGCAACATACCACAACACTAACATCCTCTACAACAACTAAAGACAATAGCAGCAATAGTAATAACCACAACAACACCTTCAACAGCAACAGACCACAACACTAACATCCTCTATAACAACTAAAGACAATAGCAGCAATAGTAATAACCACAACAACACCTTCCACAGCAACATACCAAAACACTAACATCCTCTATAAAAACTAAAGACAATAGCAGCGATAGTAATAACCACAACAACACCTTCAACAGCAACATACCACAACACTAACATCCTCTATAACAACTAAAGACAATAGCAGCAATAGTAATAACCACAACAACACATTCAACAGCAACATACCACACCACTAACATCCTCTATAACAACTAAAGACAATACCGAAAATAGTAATAACCACAACAACACCTTCAACAGCAACAGACCACAACACTAACATCATCTACAACAACTAAAGACAATAGCAGCAATAGTAATAACCACAAAAACACCTTCAACAGCAACATACCACAACAATTGGCATCCTCTATAACAACTAAAGACAATACCAGCAATAGTAATAACCACAACAACACCTTCAATAGCAAAATACCACACCACTAACATCCTCTATAACAACTAAAGACAATACCGAAAATAGTAATAACCACAACAACACCTTCAACACCAACAGACCACAACACTAACATCCTCTATGACAACTAAAGACAATAGCAGCAATAGTAATAACCACAACAACACCTTCAACAGCAACAGACCACAACACTAACATCCACTATATCAACTAAAGAAAATAGCAGCAATAGTAATAACCACAACAACACATTCAACAGCAACAGACCACACCACTAACATCCTCTATAACAAATAAAGACAATAGCAGCAATAGTAATAACCACAACACCTTCAACAGCAACAGACCACAACACTAACTTCCTCTATAACAACTAAAGACAATAGCAGCAATAGTAATAACCACAACAACACCTTCAACAGCAACATACCACACCACTAACATCTTCTATAACAACTAAAGACAATACCAGCAATAGTAATAACCACAACAACACCTTCAACAGCAACATACCACACCACTAACATCCTCTATAACAACTAAAGACAATACCGGCAATAGTAATAACCACAACAACACCTTCAACAGCAACAGACCACAACACTAACATCCTCTATTACAACTAAAGACAATAGCAGCAATAGTAATAACCACAACAACACCTTCAATAGCAACAGACCACAAAACTAACATCCTCTACAACAACTAAAGACAATACCAGCAATAGTAATAACCACAACAACACCTTCAACAGCAACAGACCACAACACTAACATCCTCTATAACAACTAAAGACAATAGCAGCAATAGTAATAGCCACACCAACACATTCAACAGTAACATACCACAACACTAACATCGTCTATAACAACTAAAGACAATACCAGCAATAGTAATAACCACAACAACACCTTCAACAGCAACATACAACACCACTAACATCCTCTATAACAACTAAAGACAATACCGGCAATAGTAGTAACCACAACAACACCTTCAACAGCAACAGACCACAACACTAACATCCTCTACAACAACTAAAGACAATAGCAGCAATAGTAATAACAACAAAAACACCTTCAACAGCAACATACCACAACACTGACATCCTCTATAACAACTAAAGACAATACCAGCAATAGTAATAACCACAACAACACCTTCAATAGCAACAGACCACAAAACTAACATCCTCTACAACAACTAAAGACAATAGCAGCAATAGTAATAACAACAAAAACACCTTCAACAGCAACATACCACAACACTGACATCCTCTATAACAACTAAAGACAATACCAGCAATAGTAATAACCACAACAACACCTTCAATAGCAACAGACCACAAAACTAACATCCTCTACAACAACTAAAGACAATAGCAGCAATAGTAATAACAACAAAAACACCTTCAACAGCAACATACCACAACACTGACATCCTCTATAACAACTAAAGACAATACCAGCAATAGTAATAACCACAACAACACCTTCAATAGCAACAGACCACAAAACTAACATCCTCTACAACAACTAAAGACAATAGCAGCAATAGTAATAACAACAAAAACACCATCAACAGCAACATACCACAACACTGACATCCTCTATAACAACTAAAGACAATACCAGCAATAGTAATAACCACAACAACACCTTCAATAGCAACAGACCACAAAACTAACATCCTCTACAACAACTAAAGACAATAGCAGCAATAGTAATAACAACAAAAACACCTTCAACAGCAACATACCACAACACTGACATCCTCTATAACAACTAAAGACAATACCAGCAATAGTAATAACCACAACAACACGTTCAACAGCAACATACCACAACACTAACATCCTCTATAACAACTAAAGACAATAGCAGCAATAGTAATAACCACAACAACATCTTCAAAAGCAACAGACCACAACACTAACATCCTCTATAACAACTAAAAACAATAGCAGCAATAGTAATAACCACAACAACACCTTCAACAGCAACATACCACAACACTAACATCCTCTACAACAACTAAAGACAATAGCAGCAATAGTAATAACCACAACAACACCTTCAACAGAAAGATACCACAACACTAACATCCTCTACAACAACTAAAGACAATGGCAGCAATAGTAATAACCACAACAACACCTTCAACAGCAACAGACCACAACACTAACATCCTCTATAACAACTAAAGACAATAGCAGCAATAGTAATAACCACAACAATACCTTCAACAGCAACAGACCACAACACTAACATCCTCTACAACAATTAAAGACAATAGCAGCAATAGTAATAACCACAACAACACCTTCAACAGCAACAGACCACAACACTAACATCCTCTATAACAACTAAAGACAATACCGGCAATAGTAATAACCACAACAACACCTTCAACAACAACATACCACACCACTAACATCCTCTATAACAACTAAAGACAATACCGGCAATAGTAATAACCACAACAACACCTTCAACAGCAACAGACCACAACACTAACATCCTCTATAACAACTAATGACAATACCGGCAATAGTAATAACCACAACAACACCTTCAACAGCAACAGACCACAACACTAACATCCTCTATTACAACTAAAGACAATAGCAGCAATAGTAATAACCACAACAACACCTTCAATAGCAACAGACCACAAAACTAACATCCTCTACAACAACTAAAGACAATACCAGCAATAGTAATAACCACAACAACACCTTCAACAGCAACAGACCTCAACACTAACATCCTCTATAACAACTAAAGACAATAGCAGCAATAGTAATAGCCACAACAACACATTCAACAGCAACATACCACAACACTAACATCGTCTATAACAACTAAAGACAATACCAGCAATAGTAATAACCACAACAACACCTTCAACAGCAACATACGACACCACTAACATCCTCTATAACAACTAAAGACAATACCGGCAATAGTAATAACCACAACAACACCTTCAACAGCAACAGACCACAACACTAACATCCTCTACAACAACTAAAGACAATAGCAGCAATAGTAATAACAACAAAAACACCTTCAACAGCAACATACCACAACACTGACATCCTCTATAACAACTAAAGACAATACCAGCAATAGTAATAACCACAACAACACCTTCAATAGCAACAGACCACAAAACTAACATCCTCTACAACAACTAAAGACAATACCAGCAATAGTAATAACCACAACAACACGTTCAACAGCAACATACCACAACACTAACATCCTCTATAACAACTAAAGACAATAGCAGCAATAGTAATAACCACAACAACATCTTCAAAAGCAACAGACCACAACACTAACATCCTCTATAACAACTAAAAACAATAGCAGCAATAGTAATAACCACAACAACACCTTCAACAGCAACATACCACAACACTAACATCCTCTACAACAACTAAAGACAATAGCAGCAATAGTAATAACCACAACAACACCTTCAACAGCAACATACCACAACACTAACATCCTCTACAACAACTAAAGACAATGGCAGCAATAGTAATAACCACAACAACACCTTCAACAGCAACAGACCACAACACTAACATTCTCTATAACAACTAAAGACAATAGCAGCAATAGTAATAACCACAACAATACCTTCAACAGCAACAGACCACAACACTAACATCCTCTACAACAATTAAAGACAATAGCAGCAATAGTAATAACCACAACAACACCTTCAACAGCAACAGACCACAACACTAACATCCTCTATAACAACTAAAGACAATACCGGCAATAGTAATAACCACAACAACACCTTCAACAGCAACATACCACAACACTAACATCCTCTACAACAACTAAAGACAATACCGGCAATAGTAATAACCACAACAACACCTTCAACAGCAACAGACCACAACACTAACATCCTCTACAACAACTAAAGACAATAGCAGCAATAGTAATAACCACAACAACACCTTCAACAGCAACAGACCACAACACTAACATCCTCTACAACAACTAAAGACAATAGCAGCAATAGTAATAACCACAACAACACCTTCAACAGCAACATACCACAACACTAACATCCTCTACAACAACTAAAGACAATAGCAGCAATAGTAATAACCACAACAACACCTTCAACAGCAACAGACCACAACACTAACATCCTCTATAACAACTAAAGACAATAGCAGCAATAGTAATAACCACAACAACACCTTCAACAGCAACATACCACAACACTAACATCCTCTATAAAAACTAAAGACAATAGCAGCGATAGTAATAACCACAACAACACCTTCAACAGCAACATACCACAAAACTAACATCCTCTATAACAACTAAAGACAATAGCAGCAATAGTAATAACCACAACAACACATTCAACAGCAACATACCACACCACTACCACCTCTATAACAACTAAAGACAATACCGGCAATAGTAATAACCACAACAACACCTTCAACAGCAACAGACCACAACACTAACATCATCTACAACAACTAAAGACAATAGCAGAAATAGTAATAACCACAAAAACACCTTCAACAGCAACATACCCCAACAATTGGCATCCTCTATAACAACTAAAGACAATACCAGCAATAGTAATAACCACAACAACACCTTCAACAGCAACATACCACAACACTAACATCCTCCATAACAACTAAAGACAATAGCAGCAATAGTAATAACCACAACAACACCTTCAACACCAACAGACCACAACACTAACATCCTCTATGACAACTAAAGACAATAGCAGCAATAGTAATAACCACAACAACACCTTCAACAGCAACAGACCACAACACTAACATCCACTATATCAACTAAAGAAAATAGCAGCAATAGTAATAACCACAACAACACCTTCAACAGCAACAGACGACAACACTAACATCCACTATATCAACTAAAGACAATAGCAGCAATAGTAATATCCACAACAACACCTTCAACAGCAACAGACCACAACACTAACATCCTCTATAACAACTAAAGACAATAGCAGCAATAGTAATAACCACAACAACACCTTCAACAGCAACAGACCACACCACTAACATCCTCCATAACAACTAACGACAATAGCAGCAATAGTAATAACCACAACAACACCTTCAACAGCAACAGACCACAAAACTAACATCCTCTATAACAACTAAAGACAATAGCAGCAATAGTAATAACCACAACAACACCTTCAACAGCAACATACCACAACACTAACACCCTCCATAACAACTAAAGACAATAGCAGCAATAGTAATAACCACAATAACACCTTCAACAGCAACATACCACACCACTAACATCCTCTATAACAACTAAAGACAATAGCAGCAATAGTAATAACCACAACAATACCTTCAACAGCAACAGACCACAACACTAACATCCTCTATAACAACTAAAGACAATACCGGCAATAGTAATAACCACAACAACACCTTCAACAGCAACATACCACAACACTAACATCCTCTACAACAACTAAAGACAATACCGGCAATAGTAATAACCACAACAACACCTTCAACAGCAACATACCACACCACTAACATCCTCTATAACAACTAAAGACAATAGCAGCAATAGTAATAACCACAACAACACCTTCAACAGCAACATACCACACCACTAACATCCTCTATAACAACTAAAGACAATACCAGCAATAGTAATAACCACAACAACACCTTCAACAGCAACATACCACACCACTAACATCCTCTATAACAACTAAAGACAATACCAGCAATAGTAATAACCACAAAACCTTCAACAGCAACACACCACACCACTAACATCCTCTATAACAACTAAAGACAATTGCAGCAATAGTAATAACCACAACAACACCTTCAACAGCAACATACCACACCACTAACATCCTCTATAACAACTAAAGACAATAGCAGCAATAGTAATAACCACAACAACACCTTCAACAGCAGCATACCACACCACTAACATCCTCTACAACAACTAAAGACAATACCAACTATAGTAATAACCACACCTTCAACAGCAACATACCACAACACTAATATCCTCTACAACATCTAAAGACAATACCAACAATAGTAATAACCGCAACAACACCTTCAACAGCAACATACCACAACACTAACATCCTCTATATCAACTAAAGACAATACCAGCAATAGTAATAACCACAACAACACCTTCAACAGCAACATACCACACCACTAACATCCTCTATAACAACTAAAGACAATAGCAGCAATAGTATTAACCACAACAACACCTTCAACAGCAACATACCACAACACTAACATCCTCTATAACAACTAAAGACAATAGCAGCAATAGTAATAACCACAACAACACCTTCAACAGCAACATACCACACCACTGACATCCTCTATAAAAACTAAATACAATAGCAGCAATAGTAATAACCACAACAACACCTTCAACAGCAACAGACCACAACACTAACATCCTCTATAACAACTAAATACAATAGCAGCTATAGTAATAACCACAACAACACCTTCAACAGCAACATACCACAACACTAACATCCTCTATAACAACTAAAGACAATATCGGCAATAGTAATAACCAAACCTTCAACAGCAACATACCACAACACTAACATCCTCTATAACAACTAAAGACAATACCAGCAATAGTAATAACCACAACAACACCTTCAACAGCAACAGACCACAACACTAACATCCTCTATAACAACTAAAGACAATAGCAGCAATAGTAATAACCACAACAACACCTTCAACAGCAGCATACCACAACACTAACATCCTCTATAACAACTAAAGACAATACCAGCAATAGTAATAACCACAACAACACATTCAACAGCAACATACCACACCACTAACATCCTCTATAAAAACTAAAGACAATAGCAGCAATTGAAATAACCACAACAACACCTTCAACAGCAACATACCACACCACTAACATCCTCTACAACAACTAAAGACAATACCAGCTATAGTAATAACCACAACAACACCTTCAACAGCAACAGACCACACCACTAACATCCTCTATAATAACTAAAGACAATAGCAGCAATAGTAATAACCACAACACCTTCAACAGCAACAGACCACAACACTAACATCCTCTATAACAACTAAAGACAATAGCAGCAATAGTAATAGCCACAACAACACATTCAACATCAACATACCACAACACTAACATCGTCTATAACAACTAAAGACAATACCAGCAATAGTAATAACCACAACAACACCTTCAACAGCAACATACGACACCACTAACATCCTCTATAACAACTGAAGACAATACCGGCAATAGTAATAACCACAACAACACCTTCAACAGCAACAGACCACAACACTAACATCCTCTACAACAACTAAAGACAATAGAAGCAATAGTAATAACAACAAAAACACCTTCAACAGCAACATACCACAACACTGACATCCTCTACAACAACTAAAGACAATACCAGCAATAGTAATAACCACAACAACACCTTCAATAGCAACAGACCACAAAACTAACATCCTCTACAACAACTAAAGACAATACCAGCAATAGTAATAACCACAACAACACGTTCAACAGCAACATACCACAACACTAACATCCTCTATAACAACTAAAGACAATAGCAGCAATAGTAATAACCACAACAACATCTTCAAAAGCAACAGACCACAACACTAACATCCTCTATAACAACTAAAGACAATAGCAGCAATAGTAATAACCACAACAATACCTTCAACAGCAACAGACCACAACACTAACATCCTCTATAACAACTAAAGACAATACCGGCAATAGTAATAACCACAACAACACCTTCAACAGCAACATACCACAACACTAACATCCTCTACAACAACTAAAGACAATACCGGCAATAGTAATAACCACAACAACACCTTCAACAGCAACATACCACACCACTAACATCCTCTATAACAACTAAAGACAATAGCAGCAATAGTAATAACCACAACAACACCTTCAACAGCAACATACCACACCACTAACATCCTCTATAACAACTAAAGACAATACCAGCAATAGTAATAACCACAACAACACCTTCAACAGCAACATACCACACCACTAACATCCTCTATAACAACTAAAGACAATACCAGCAATAGTAATAACCACAAAACCTTCAACAGCAACACACCACACCACTAACATCCTCTATAACAACTAAAGACAATTGCAGCAATAGTAATAACCACAACAACACCTTCAACAGCAACATACCACACCACTAACATCCTCTATAACAACTAAAGACAATAGCAGCAATAGTAATAACCACAACAACACCTTCAACAGCAGCATACCACACCACTAACATCCTCTACAACAACTAAAGACAATACCAACTATAGTAATAACCACACCTTCAACAGCAACATACCACAACACTAACATCCTCTACAACATCTAAAGACAATACCAACAATAGTAATAACCGCAACAACACCTTCAACAGCAACATACCACAACACTAACATCCTCTATATCAACTAAAGACAATACCAGCAATAGTAATAACCACAACAACACCTTCAACAGCAACATACCACACCACTAACATCCTCTATAACAACTAAAGACAATAGCAGCAATAGTATTAACCACAACAACACCTTCAACAGCAACATACCACAACACTAACATCCTCTATAACAACTAAAGACAATAGCAGCAATAGTAATAACCACAACAACACCTTCAACAGCAACATACCACAACACTAACATCCTCTATAACAACTAAAGACAATATCGTCAATAGTAATAACCACACCTTCAACAGCAACATACCACAACACTAACATCCTCTACAACATCTAAAGACAATACCAGCAATAGTAATAACCACAACAACACCTTCAACAGCAACATACCACAACACTAACATCCTCTATAACAACTAAATACAATAGCAGCAATAGTAATAACCACAACAACACCTTCAACAGCAACAGACCACAACACTAACATCCTCTATAACAACTAAATACAATAGCAGCTATAGTAATAACCACAACAACACCTTCAACAGCAACATACCACAACACTAACATCCTCTATAACAACTAAAGACAATATCGGCAATAGTAATAACCACACCTTCAACAGCAACATACCACACCACTAACATCCTCTATAACAACTAAAGACAATACCAGCAATAGTAATAACCACAACAACACCTTCAACAGCAACAGACCACAACACTAACATCCTCTATAACAACTAAAGACAATAGCAGCAATAGTAATAACCACAACAACACCTTCAACAGCAGCATACCACAACACTAACATCCTCTATAACAACTAAAGACAATACCAGCAATAGTAATAACCACAACAACACATTCAACAGCAACATACCACACCACTAACATCCTCTATAAAAACTAAAGACAATAGCAGCAATTGAAATAACCACAACAACACCTTCAACAGCAACATACCACACCACTAACATCCTCTACAACAACTAAAGACAATACCGGCAATAGTAATAACCACAACAACACCTTCAACAGCAACAGACCACAACACTAACATCCTCTATAACAACTAAAGACAATAGCAGCAATAGTAATAACCACAACAACACCTTCAATAGCAACAGACCACAAAACTAACATCCTCTACAACAACTAAAGACAATACCAGCAATAGTAATAACCACAACAACACCTTCAACAGCAACAGACCACAACACTAACATCCTCTATAACAACTAAAGACAATAGCAGCAATAGTAATAGCCACAACAACACATTCAACATCAACATACCACAACACTAACATCGTCTATAACAACTAAAGACAATACCAGCAATAGTAATAACCACAACAACACCTTCAACAGCAACATACGACACCACTAACATCCTCTATAACAACTGAAGACAATACCGGCAATAGTAATAACCACAACAACACCTTCAACAGCAACAGACCACAACACTAACATCCTCTACAACAACTAAAGACAATAGAAGCAATAGTAATAACAACAAAAACACCTTCAACAGCAACATACCACAACACTGAAATCCTCTACAACAACTAAAGACAATACCAGCAATAGTAATAACCACAACAACACCTTCAATAGCAACAGACCACAAAACTAACATCGTCTATAACAACTAAAGACAATACCAGCAATAGTAATAACCACAACAACACCTTCAACAGCAACATACGACACCACTAACATCCTCTATAACAACTGAAGACAATACCGGCAATAGTAATAACCACAACAACACCTTCAACAGCAACAGACCACAACACTAACATCCTCTACAACAACTAAAGACAATAGAAGCAATAGTAATAACAACAAAAACACCTTCAACAGCAACATACCACAACACTGACATCCTCTACAACAACTAAAGACAATACCAGCAATAGTAATAACCACAACAACACCTTCAATAGCAACAGACCACAAAACTAACATCCTCTACAACAACTAAAGACAATACCAGCAATAGTAATAACCACAACAACACGTTCAACAGCAACATACCACAACACTAACATCCTCTATAACAACTAAAGACAATAGCAGCAATAGTAATAACCACAACAACATCTTCAAAAGCAACAGACCACAACACTAACATCCTCTATAACAACTAAAGACAATAGCAGCAATAGTAATAACCACAACAATACCTTCAACAGCAACAGACCACAACACTAACATCCTCTATAACAACTAAAGACAATACCGGCAATAGTAATAACCACAACAACACCTTCAACAGCAACATACCACAACACTAACATCCTCTACAACAACTAAAGACAATACCGGCAATAGTAATAACCACAACAACACCTTCAACAGCAACATACCACAACACTAACATCCTCTATAACAACTAAAGACAATTGCAGCAATAGTAATAACCACAACAACACCTTCAACAGCAACATACCACACCACTAACATCCTCTATAACAACTAAAGACAATAGCAGCAATAGTAATAACCACAACAACACCTTCAACAGCAGCATACCACACCACTAACATCCTCTACAACAACTAAAGACAATACCAACTATAGTAATAACCACACCTTCAACAGCAACATACCACAACACTAACATCCTCTACAACATCTAAAGACAATACCAACAATAGTAATAACCGCAACAACACCTTCAACAGCAACATACCACAACACTAACATCCTCTATATCAACTAAAGACAATACCAGCAATAGTAATAACCACAACAACACCTTCAACAGCAACATACCACACCACTAACATCCTCTATAACAACTAAAGACAATAGCAGCAATAGTATTAACCACAACAACACCTTCAACAGCAACATACCACAACACTAACATCCTCTATAACAACTAAAGACAATAGCAGCAATAGTAATAACCACAACAACACCTTCAACAGCAACATACCACAACACTAACATCCTCTATAACAACTAAAGACAATATCGTCAATAGTAATAACCACACCTTCAACAGCAACATACCACAACACTAACATCCTCTACAACATCTAAAGACAATACCAGCAATAGTAATAACCACAACAACACCTTCAACAGCAACATACCACAACACTAACATCCTCTATAACAACTAAATACAATAGCAGCAATAGTAATAACCACAACAACACCTTCAACAGCAACAGACCACAACACTAACATCCTCTATAACAACTAAATACAATAGCAGCTATAGTAATAACCACAACAACACCTTCAACAGCAACATACCACAACACTAACATCCTCTATAACAACTAAAGACAATATCGGCAATAGTAATAACCAAACCTTCAACAGCAACATACCACAACACTAACATCCTCTATAACAACTAAAGACAATACCAGCAATAGTAATAACCACAACAACACCTTCAACAGCAACAGACCACAACACTAACATCCTCTATAACAACTAAAGACAATAGCAGCAATAGTAATAACCACAACAACACCTTCAACAGCAGCATACCACAACACTAACATCCTCTATAACAACTAAAGACAATACCAGCAATAGTAATAACCACAACAACACATTCAACAGCAACATACCACACCACTAACATCCTCTATAAAAACTAAAGACAATAGCAGCAATTGAAATAACCACAACAACACCTTCAACAGCAACATACCACACCACTAACATCCTCTACAACAACTAAAGACAATACCAGCTATAGTAATAACCACAACAACACCTTCAACAGCAACAGACCACACCACTAACATCCTCTATAATAACTAAAGACAATAGCAGCAATAGTAATAACCACAACACCTTCAACAGCAACAGACCACAACACTAACTTCCTCTATAACAACTAAAGACAATAGCAGCAATAGTAATAACCACAACAACACCTTCAACAGCAACATACCACACCACTAACATCTTCTATAACAACTAAAGACAATACCAGCAATAGTAATAACCACAACAACACCTTCAACAGCAACATACCACACCACTAACATCCTCTATAACAACTAAAGACAATACCGGCAATAGTAATAACCACAACAACACCTTCAACAGCAACAGCCCACAACACTAACATCCTCTATAACAACTAAAGACAATAGCAGCAATAGTAATAACCACAACAACACCTTCAATAGCAACAGACCACAAAACTAACATCCTCTACAACAACTAAAGACAATAGCAGCAATAGTAATAACCACAACAACACCTTCAATAGCAACAGACCACAAAACTAACATCCTCTACAACAACTAAAGACAATACCAGCAATAGTAATAACCACAACAACACCTTCAACAGCAACAGACCACAACACTAACATCCTCTATAACAACTAAAGACAATAGCAGCAATAGTAATAGCCACAACAACACATTCAACATCAACATACCACAACACTAACATCGTCTATAACAACTAAAGACAATACCAGCAATAGTAATAACCACAACAACACCTTCAACAGCAACATACGACACCACTAACATCCTCTATAACAACTGAAGACAATACCGGCAATAGTAATAACCACAACAACACCTTCAACAGCAACAGACCACAACACTAACATCCTCTACAACAACTAAAGACAATAGAAGCAATAGTAATAACAACAAAAACACCTTCAACAGCAACATACCACAACACTGACATCCTCTACAACAACTAAAGACAATACCAGCAATAGTAATAACCACAACAACACCTTCAATAGCAACAGACCACAAAACTAACATCCTCTACAACAACTAAAGACAATACCAGCAATAGTAATAACCACAACAACACGTTCAACAGCAACATACCACAACACTAACATCCTCTATAACAACTAAAGACAATAGCAGCAATAGTAATAACCACAACAACATCTTCAAAAGCAACAGACCACAACACTAACATCCTCTATAACAACTAAAGACAATAGCAGCAATAGTAATAACCACAACAATACCTTCAACAGCAACAGACCACAACACTAACATCCTCTATAACAACTAAAGACAATACCGGCAATAGTAATAACCACAACAACACCTTCAACAGCAACATACCACAACACTAACATCCTCTACAACAACTAAAGACAATACCGGCAATAGTAATAACCACAACAACACCTTCAACAGCAACATACCACACCACTAACATCCTCTATAACAACTAAAGACAATAGCAGCAATAGTAATAACCACAACAACACCTTCAACAGCAACATACCACACCACTAACATCCTCTATAACAACTAAAGACAATACCAGCAATAGTAATAACCACAACAACACCTTCAACAGCAACATACCACACCACTAACATCCTCTATAACAACTAAAGACAATACCAGCAATAGTAATAACCACAAAACCTTCAACAGCAACACACCACACCACTAACATCCTCTATAACAACTAAAGACAATTGCAGCAATAGTAATAACCACAACAACACCTTCAACAGCAACATACCACACCACTAACATCCTCTATAACAACTAAAGACAATAGCAGCAATAGTAATAACCACAACAACACCTTCAACAGCAGCATACCACACCACTAACATCCTCTACAACAACTAAAGACAATACCAACTATAGTAATAACCACACCTTCAACAGCAACATACCACAACACTAACATCCTCTACAACATCTAAAGACAATACCAACAATAGTAATAACCGCAACAACACCTTCAACAGCAACATACCACAACACTAACATCCTCTATATCAACTAAAGACAATACCAGCAATAGTAATAACCACAACAACACCTTCAACAGCAACATACCACACCACTAACATCCTCTATAACAACTAAAGACAATAGCAGCAATAGTATTAACCACAACAACACCTTCAACAGCAACATACCACAACACTAACATCCTCTATAACAACTAAAGACAATAGCAGCAATAGTAATAACCACAACAACACCTTCAACAGCAACATACCACAACACTAACATCCTCTATAACAACTAAAGACAATATCGTCAATAGTAATAACCACACCTTCAACAGCAACATACCACAACACTAACATCCTCTACAACATCTAAAGACAATACCAGCAATAGTAATAACCACAACAACACCTTCAACAGCAACATACCACAACACTAACATCCTCTATAACAACTAAATACAATAGCAGCAATAGTAATAACCACAACAACACCTTCAACAGCAACAGACCACAACACTAACATCCTCTATAACAACTAAATACAATAGCAGCTATAGTAATAACCACAACAACACCTTCAACAGCAACATACCACAACACTAACATCCTCTATAACAACTAAAGACAATATCGGCAATAGTAATAACCACACCTTCAACAGCAACATACCACACCACTAACATCCTCTATAACAACTAAAGACAATACCAGCAATAGTAATAACCACAACAACACCTTCAACAGCAACAGACCACAACACTAACATCCTCTATAACAACTAAAGACAATAGCAGCAATAGTAATAACCACAACAACACCTTCAACAGCAGCATACCACAACACTAACATCCTCTATAACAACTAAAGACAATACCAGCAATAGTAATAACCACAACAACACATTCAACAGCAACATACCACACCACTAACATCCTCTATAAAAACTAAAGACAATAGCAGCAATTGAAATAACCACAACAACACCTTCAACAGCAACATACCACACCACTAACATCCTCTACAACAACTAAAGACAATACCGGCAATAGTAATAACCACAACAACACCTTCAACAGCAACAGACCACAACACTAACATCCTCTATAACAACTAAAGACAATAGCAGCAATAGTAATAACCACAACAACACCTTCAATAGCAACAGACCACAAAACTAACATCCTCTACAACAACTAAAGACAATACCAGCAATAGTAATAACCACAACAACACCTTCAACAGCAACAGACCACAACACTAACATCCTCTATAACAACTAAAGACAATAGCAGCAATAGTAATAGCCACAACAACACATTCAACATCAACATACCACAACACTAACATCGTCTATAACAACTAAAGACAATACCAGCAATAGTAATAACCACAACAACACCTTCAACAGCAACATACGACACCACTAACATCCTCTATAACAACTGAAGACAATACCGGCAATAGTAATAACCACAACAACACCTTCAACAGCAACAGACCACAACACTAACATCCTCTACAACAACTAAAGACAATAGAAGCAATAGTAATAACAACAAAAACACCTTCAACAGCAACATACCACAACACTGAAATCCTCTACAACAACTAAAGACAATACCAGCAATAGTAATAACCACAACAACACCTTCAATAGCAACAGACCACAAAACTAACATCGTCTATAACAACTAAAGACAATACCAGCAATAGTAATAACCACAACAACACCTTCAACAGCAACATACGACACCACTAACATCCTCTATAACAACTGAAGACAATACCGGCAATAGTAATAACCACAACAACACCTTCAACAGCAACAGACCACAACACTAACATCCTCTACAACAACTAAAGACAATAGAAGCAATAGTAATAACAACAAAAACACCTTCAACAGCAACATACCACAACACTGACATCCTCTACAACAACTAAAGACAATACCAGCAATAGTAATAACCACAACAACACCTTCAATAGCAACAGACCACAAAACTAACATCCTCTACAACAACTAAAGACAATACCAGCAATAGTAATAACCACAACAACACGTTCAACAGCAACATACCACAACACTAACATCCTCTATAACAACTAAAGACAATAGCAGCAATAGTAATAACCACAACAACATCTTCAAAAGCAACAGACCACAACACTAACATCCTCTATAACAACTAAAGACAATAGCAGCAATAGTAATAACCACAACAATACCTTCAACAGCAACAGACCACAACACTAACATCCTCTATAACAACTAAAGACAATACCGGCAATAGTAATAACCACAACAACACCTTCAACAGCAACATACCACAACACTAACATCCTCTACAACAACTAAAGACAATACCGGCAATAGTAATAACCACAACAACACCTTCAACAGCAACATACCACAACACTAACATCCTCTATAACAACTAAAGACAATTGCAGCAATAGTAATAACCACAACAACACCTTCAACAGCAACATACCACACCACTAACATCCTCTATAACAACTAAAGACAATAGCAGCAATAGTAATAACCACAACAACACCTTCAACAGCAGCATACCACACCACTAACATCCTCTACAACAACTAAAGACAATACCAACTATAGTAATAACCACACCTTCAACAGCAACATACCACAACACTAACATCCTCTACAACATCTAAAGACAATACCAACAATAGTAATAACCGCAACAACACCTTCAACAGCAACATACCACAACACTAACATCCTCTATATCAACTAAAGACAATACCAGCAATAGTAATAACCACAACAACACCTTCAACAGCAACATACCACACCACTAACATCCTCTATAACAACTAAAGACAATAGCAGCAATAGTATTAACCACAACAACACCTTCAACAGCAACATACCACAACACTAACATCCTCTATAACAACTAAAGACAATAGCAGCAATAGTAATAACCACAACAACACCTTCAACAGCAACATACCACAACACTAACATCCTCTATAACAACTAAAGACAATATCGTCAATAGTAATAACCACACCTTCAACAGCAACATACCACAACACTAACATCCTCTACAACATCTAAAGACAATACCAGCAATAGTAATAACCACAACAACACCTTCAACAGCAACATACCACAACACTAACATCCTCTATAACAACTAAATACAATAGCAGCAATAGTAATAACCACAACAACACCTTCAACAGCAACAGACCACAACACTAACATCCTCTATAACAACTAAATACAATAGCAGCTATAGTAATAACCACAACAACACCTTCAACAGCAACATACCACAACACTAACATCCTCTATAACAACTAAAGACAATATCGGCAATAGTAATAACCAAACCTTCAACAGCAACATACCACAACACTAACATCCTCTATAACAACTAAAGACAATACCAGCAATAGTAATAACCACAACAACACCTTCAACAGCAACAGACCACAACACTAACATCCTCTATAACAACTAAAGACAATAGCAGCAATAGTAATAACCACAACAACACCTTCAACAGCAGCATACCACAACACTAACATCCTCTATAACAACTAAAGACAATACCAGCAATAGTAATAACCACAACAACACATTCAACAGCAACATACCACACCACTAACATCCTCTATAAAAACTAAAGACAATAGCAGCAATTGAAATAACCACAACAACACCTTCAACAGCAACATACCACACCACTAACATCCTCTACAACAACTAAAGACAATACCAGCTATAGTAATAACCACAACAACACCTTCAACAGCAACAGACCACACCACTAACATCCTCTATAATAACTAAAGACAATAGCAGCAATAGTAATAACCACAACACCTTCAACAGCAACAGACCACAACACTAACTTCCTCTATAACAACTAAAGACAATAGCAGCAATAGTAATAACCACAACAACACCTTCAACAGCAACATACCACACCACTAACATCTTCTATAACAACTAAAGACAATACCAGCAATAGTAATAACCACAACAACACCTTCAACAGCAACATACCACACCACTAACATCCTCTATAACAACTAAAGACAATACCGGCAATAGTAATAACCACAACAACACCTTCAACAGCAACAGCCCACAACACTAACATCCTCTATAACAACTAAAGACAATAGCAGCAATAGTAATAACCACAACAACACCTTCAATAGCAACAGACCACAAAACTAACATCCTCTACAACAACTAAAGACAATAGCAGCAATAGTAATAACCACAACAACACCTTCAATAGCAACAGACCACAAAACTAACATCCTCTACAACAACTAAAGACAATACCAGCAATAGTAATAACCACAACAACACCTTCAACAGCAACAGACCACAACACTAACATCCTCTATAACAACTAAAGACAATAGCAGCAATAGTAATAGCCACAACAACACATTCAACATCAACATACCACAACACTAACATCGTCTATAACAACTAAAGACAATACCAGCAATAGTAATAACCACAACAACACCTTCAACAGCAACATACGACACCACTAACATCCTCTATAACAACTGAAGACAATACCGGCAATAGTAATAACCACAACAACACCTTCAACAGCAACAGACCACAACACTAACATCCTCTACAACAACTAAAGACAATAGAAGCAATAGTAATAACAACAAAAACACCTTCAACAGCAACATACCACAACACTGAAATCCTCTACAACAACTAAAGACAATACCAGCAATAGTAATAACCACAACAACACCTTCAATAGCAACAGACCACAACACTAACATCCTCTATAACAACTAAATACAATAGCAGCTATAGTAATAACCACAACAACACCTTCAACAGCAACATACCACAACACTAACATCCTCTATAACAACTAAAGACAATATCGGCAATAGTAATAACCAAACCTTCAACAGCAACATACCACAACACTAACATCCTCTATAACAACTAAAGACAATACCAGCAATAGTAATAACCACAACAACACCTTCAACAGCAACAGACCACAACACTAACATCCTCTATAACAACTAAAGACAATAGCAGCAATAGTAATAACCACAACAACACCTTCAACAGCAGCATACCACAACACTAACATCCTCTATAACAACTAAAGACAATACCAGCAATAGTAATAACCACAACAACACATTCAACAGCAACATACCACACCACTAACATCCTCTATAAAAACTAAAGACAATAGCAGCAATTGAAATAACCACAACAACACCTTCAACAGCAACATACCACACCACTAACATCCTCTACAACAACTAAAGACAATACCAGCTATAGTAATAACCACAACAACACCTTCAACAGCAACAGACCACACCACTAACATCCTCTATAATAACTAAAGACAATAGCAGCAATAGTAATAACCACAACACCTTCAACAGCAACAGACCACAACACTAACTTCCTCTATAACAACTAAAGACAATAGCAGCAATAGTAATAACCACAACAACACCTTCAACAGCAACATACCACACCACTAACATCTTCTATAACAACTAAAGACAATACCAGCAATAGTAATAACCACAACAACACCTTCAACAGCAACATACCACACCACTAACATCCTCTATAACAACTAAAGACAATACCGGCAATAGTAATAACCACAACAACACCTTCAACAGCAACAGCCCACAACACTAACATCCTCTATAACAACTAAAGACAATAGCAGCAATAGTAATAACCACAACAACACCTTCAATAGCAACAGACCACAAAACTAACATCCTCTACAACAACTAAAGACAATAGCAGCAATAGTAATAACCACAACAACACCTTCAATAGCAACAGACCACAAAACTAACATCCTCTACAACAACTAAAGACAATACCAGCAATAGTAATAACCACAACAACACCTTCAACAGCAACAGACCACAACACTAACATCCTCTATAACAACTAAAGACAATAGCAGCAATAGTAATAGCCACAACAACACATTCAACATCAACATACCACAACACTAACATCGTCTATAACAACTAAAGACAATACCAGCAATAGTAATAACCACAACAACACCTTCAACAGCAACATACGACACCACTAACATCCTCTATAACAACTGAAGACAATACCGGCAATAGTAATAACCACAACAACACCTTCAACAGCAACAGACCACAACACTAACATCCTCTACAACAACTAAAGACAATAGAAGCAATAGTAATAACAACAAAAACACCTTCAACAGCAACATACCACAACACTGAAATCCTCTACAACAACTAAAGACAATACCAGCAATAGTAATAACCACAACAACACCTTCAATAGCAACAGACCACAAAACTAACATCGTCTATAACAACTAAAGACAATACCAGCAATAGTAATAACCACAACAACACCTTCAACAGCAACATACGACACCACTAACATCCTCTATAACAACTGAAGACAATACCGGCAATAGTAATAACCACAACAACACCTTCAACAGCAACAGACCACAACACTAACATCCTCTACAACAACTAAAGACAATAGAAGCAATAGTAATAACAACAAAAACACCTTCAACAGCAACATACCACAACACTGACATCCTCTACAACAACTAAAGACAATACCAGCAATAGTAATAACCACAACAACACCTTCAATAGCAACAGACCACAAAACTAACATCCTCTACAACAACTAAAGACAATACCAGCAATAGTAATAACCACAACAACACGTTCAACAGCAACATACCACAACACTAACATCCTCTATAACAACTAAAGACAATAGCAGCAATAGTAATAACCACAACAACATCTTCAAAAGCAACAGACCACAACACTAACATCCTCTATAACAACTAAAGACAATAGCAGCAATAGTAATAACCACAACAATACCTTCAACAGCAACAGACCACAACACTAACATCCTCTATAACAACTAAAGACAATACCGGCAATAGTAATAACCACAACAACACCTTCAACAGCAACATACCACAACACTAACATCCTCTACAACAACAAGAGACAATACCGGCAATAGTAATAACCACAACAACACCTTCAACAGCAACATACCACAACACTAACATCCTCTATAACAACTAAAGACAATTGCAGCAATAGTAATAACCACAACAACACCTTCAACAGCAACATACCACACCACTAACATCCTCTATAACAACTAAAGACAATAGCAGCAATAGTAATAACCACAACAACACCTTCAACAGCAGCATACCACACCACTAACATCCTCTACAACAACTAAAGACAATACCAACTATAGTAATAACCACACCTTCAACAGCAACATACCACAACACTAACATCCTCTACAACATCTAAAGACAATACCAACAATAGTAATAACCGCAACAACACCTTCAACAGCAACATACCACAACACTAACATCCCCTATATCAACTAAAGACAATACCAGCAATAGTAATAACCACAACAACACCTTCAACAGCAACATACCACACCACTAACATCCTCTATAACAACTAAAGACAATAGCAGCAATAGTATTAACCACAACAACACCTTCAACAGCAACATACCACAACACTAACATCCTCTATAACAACTAAAGACAATAGCAGCAATAGTAATAACCACAACAACACCTTCAACAGCAACATACCACAACACTAACATCCTCTATAACAACTAAAGACAATATCGTCAATAGTAATAACCACACCTTCAACAGCAACATACCACAACACTAACATCCTCTACAACATCTAAAGACAATACCAGCAATAGTAATAACCACAACAACACCTTCAACAGCAACATACCACAACACTAACATCCTCTATAACAACTAAATACAATAGCAGCAATAGTAATAACCACAACAACACCTTCAACAGCAACAGACCACAACACTAACATCCTCTATAACAACTAAATACAATAGCAGCTATAGTAATAACCACAACAACACCTTCAACAGCAACATACCACAACACTAACATCCTCTATAACAACTAAAGACAATATCGGCAATAGTAATAACCAAACCTTCAACAGCAACATACCACAACACTAACATCCTCTATAACAACTAAAGACAATACCAGCAATAGTAATAACCACAACAACACCTTCAACAGCAACAGACCACAACACTAACATCCTCTATAACAACTAAAGACAATAGCAGCAATAGTAATAACCACAACAACACCTTCAACAGCAGCATACCACAACACTAACATCCTCTATAACAACTAAAGACAATACCAGCAATAGTAATAACCACAACAACACATTCAACAGCAACATACCACACCACTAACATCCTCTATAAAAACTAAAGACAATAGCAGCAATTGAAATAACCACAACAACACCTTCAACAGCAACATACCACACCACTAACATCCTCTACAACAACTAAAGACAATACCAGCTATAGTAATAACCACAACAACACCTTCAACAGCAACAGACCACACCACTAACATCCTCTATAATAACTAAAGACAATAGCAGCAATAGTAATAACCACAACACCTTCAACAGCAACAGACCACAACACTAACTTCCTCTATAACAACTAAAGACAATAGCAGCAATAGTAATAACCACAACAACACCTTCAACAGCAACATACCACAACACTAACATCTTCTATAACAACTAAAGACAATACCAGCAATAGTAATAACCACAACAACACCTTCAACAGCAACATACCACACCACTAACATCCTCTATAACAACTAAAGACAATACCGGCAATAGTAATAACCACAACAACACCTTCAACAGCAACAGCCCACAACACTAACATCCTCTATAACAACTAAAGACAATAGCAGCAATAGTAATAACCACAACAACACCTTCAATAGCAACAGACCACAAAACTAACATCCTCTACAACAACTAAAGACAATACCAGCAATAGTAATAACCACAACAACACCTTCAACAGCAACAGACCACAACACTAACATCCTCTATAACAACTAAAGACAATAGCAGCAATAGTAATAGCCACAACAACACATTCAACATCAACATACCACAACACTAACATCGTCTATAACAACTAAAGACAATACCAGCAATAGTAATAACCACAACAACACCTTCAACAGCAACATACGACACCACTAACATCCTCTATAACAACTGAAGACAATACCGGCAATAGTAATAACCACAACAACACCTTCAACAGCAACAGACCACAACACTAACATCCTCTACAACAACTAAAGACAATAGAAGCAATAGTAATAACAACAAAAACACCTTCAACAGCAACATACCACAACACTGACATCCTCTACAACAACTAAAGACAATACCAGCAATAGTAATAACCACAACAACACCTTCAATAGCAACAGACCACAAAACTAACATCCTCTACAACAACTAAAGACAATACCAGCAATAGTAATAACCACAACAACACGTTCAACAGCAACATACCACAACACTAACATCCTCTATAACAACTAAAGACAATAGCAGCAATAGTAATAACCACAACAACATCTTCAAAAGCAACAGACCACAACACTAACATCCTCTATAACAACTAAAGACAATAGCAGCAATAGTAATAACCACAACAATACCTTCAACAGCAACAGACCACAACACTAACATCCTCTATAACAACTAAAGACAATACCGGCAATAGTAATAACCACAACAACACCTTCAACAGCAACATACCACAACACTAACATCCTCTACAACAACTAAAGACAATACCGGCAATAGTAATAACCACAACAACACCTTCAACAGCAACATACCACACCACTAACATCCTCTATAACAACTAAAGACAATAGCAGCAATAGTAATAACCACAACAACACCTTCAACAGCAACATACCACACCACTAACATCCTCTATAACAACTAAAGACAATACCAGCAATAGTAATAACCACAACAACACCTTCAACAGCAACATACCACACCACTAACATCCTCTATAACAACTAAAGACAATACCAGCAATAGTAATAACCACAAAACCTTCAACAGCAACACACCACACCACTAACATCCTCTATAACAACTAAAGACAATTGCAGCAATAGTAATAACCACAACAACACCTTCAACAGCAACATACCACACCACTAACATCCTCTATAACAACTAAAGACAATAGCAGCAATAGTAATAACCACAACAACACCTTCAACAGCAGCATACCACACCACTAACATCCTCTACAACAACTAAAGACAATACCAACTATAGTAATAACCACACCTTCAACAGCAACATACCACAACACTAACATCCTCTACAACATCTAAAGACAATACCAACAATAGTAATAACCGCAACAACACCTTCAACAGCAACATACCACAACACTAACATCCTCTATATCAACTAAAGACAATACCAGCAATAGTAATAACGACAACAACACCTTCAACAGCAACATACCACACCACTAACATCCTCTATAACAACTAAAGACAATAGCAGCAATAGTATTAACCACAACAACACCTTCAACAGCAACATACCACAACACTAACATCCTCTATAACAACTAAAGACAATATCGTCAATAGTAATAACCACACCTTCAACAGCAACATACCACAACACTAACATCCTCTACAACATCTAAAGACAATACCAGCAATAGTAATAACCACAACAACACCTTCAACAGCAACATACCACAACACTAACATCCTCTATAACAACTAAATACAATAGCAGCAATAGTAATAACCACAACAACACCTTCAACAGCAACAGACCACAACACTAACATCCTCTATAACAACTAAATACAATAGCAGCTATAGTAATAACCACAACAACACCTTCAACAGCAACATACCACAACACTAACATCCTCTATAACAACTAAAGACAATATCGGCAATAGTAATAACCACACCTTCAACAGCAACATACCACACCACTAACATCCTCTATAACAACTAAAGACAATACCAGCAATAGTAATAACCACAACAACACCTTCAACAGCAACAGACCACAACACTAACATCCTCTATAACAACTAAAGACAATAGCAGCAATAGTAATAACCACAACAACACCTTCAACAGCAGCATACCACAACACTAACATCCTCTATAACAACTAAAGACAATACCAGCAATAGTAATAACCACAACAACACATTCAACAGCAACATACCACACCACTAACATCCTCTATAAAAACTAAAGACAATAGCAGCAATTGAAATAACCACAACAACACCTTCAACAGCAACATACCACACCACTAACATCCTCTACAACAACTAAAGACAATACCGGCAATAGTAATAACCACAACAACACCTTCAACAGCAACAGACCACAACACTAACATCCTCTATAACAACTAAAGACAATAGCAGCAATAGTAATAACCACAACAACACCTTCAATAGCAACAGACCACAAAACTAACATCCTCTACAACAACTAAAGACAATACCAGCAATAGTAATAACCACAACAACACCTTCAACAGCAACAGACCACAACACTAACATCCTCTATAACAACTAAAGACAATAGCAGCAATAGTAATAGCCACAACAACACATTCAACATCAACATACCACAACACTAACATCGTCTATAACAACTAAAGACAATACCAGCAATAGTAATAACCACAACAACACCTTCAACAGCAACATACGACACCACTAACATCCTCTATAACAACTGAAGACAATACCGGCAATAGTAATAACCATAACAACACCTTCAACAGCAACAGACCACAACACTAACATCCTCTACAACAACTAAAGACAATAGAAGCAATAGTATTAACAACAAAAACACCTTCAACAGCAACATACCACAACACTGAAATCCTCTACAACAACTAAAGACAATACCAGCAATAGTAATAACCACAACAACACCTTCAATAGCAACAGACCACAAAACTAACATCGTCTATAACAACTAAAGACAATACCAGCAATAGTAATAACCACAACAACACCTTCAACAGCAACATACGACACCACTAACATCCTCTATAACAACTGAAGACAATACCGGCAATAGTAATAACCACAACAACACCTTCAACAGCAACAGACCACAACACTAACATCCTCTACAACAACTAAAGACAATAGAAGCAATAGTAATAACAACAAAAACACCTTCAACAGCAACATACCACAACACTGACATCCTCTACAACAACTAAAGACAATACCAGCAATAGTAATAACCACAACAACACCTTCAATAGCAACAGACCACAAAACTAACATCCTCTACAACAACTAAAGACAATACCAGCAATAGTAATAACCACAACAACACGTTCAACAGCAACATACCACAACACTAACATCCTCTATAACAACTAAAGACAATAGCAGCAATAGTAATAACCACAACAACATCTTCAAAAGCAACAGACCACAACACTAACATCCTCTATAACAACTAAAGACAATAGCAGCAATAGTAATAACCACAACAATACCTTCAACAGCAACAGACCACAACACTAACATCCTCTATAACAACTAAAGACAATACCGGCAATAGTAATAACCACAACAACACCTTCAACAGCAACATACCACAACACTAACATCCTCTACAACAACTAAAGACAATACCGGCAATAGTAATAACCACAACAACACCTTCAACAGCAACATACCACACCACTAACATCCTCTATAACAACTAAAGACAATAGCAGCAATAGTAATAACCACAACAACACCTTCAACAGCAACATACCACACCACTAACATCCTCTATAACAACTAAAGACAATACCAGCAATAGTAATAACCACAACAAAACCTTCAACAGCAACATACCACACCACTAACATCCTCTATAACAACTAAAGACAATACCAGCAATAGTAATAACCACAAAACCTTCAACAGCAACACACCACACCACTAACATCCTCTATAACAACTAAAGACAATTGCAGCAATAGTAATAACCACAACAACACCTTCAACAGCAACATACCACACCACTAACATCCTCTATAACAACTAAAGACAATAGCAGCAATAGTAATAACCACAACAACACCTTCAACAGCAGCATACCACACCACTAACATCCTCTACAACAACTAAAGACAATACCAACTATAGTAATAACCACACCTTCAACAGCAACATACCACAACACTAACATCCTCTACAACATCTAAAGACAATACCAACAATAGTAATAACCGCAACAACACCTTCAACAGCAACATACCACAACACTAACATCCTCTATATCAACTAAAGACAATACCAGCAATAGTAATAACCACAACAACACCTTCAACAGCAACATACCACACCACTAACATCCTCTATAACAACTAAAGACAATAGCAGCAATAGTATTAACCACAACAACACCTTCAACAGCAACATACCACAACACTAACATCCTCTATAACAACTAAAGACAATAGCAGCAATAGTAATAACCACAACAACACCTTCAACAGCAACATACCACAACACTAACATCCTCTATAACAACTAAAGACAATATCGTCAATAGTAATAACCACACCTTCAACAGCAACATACCACAACACTAACATCCTCTACAACATCTAAAGACAATACCAGAAATAGTAATAACCACAACAACACCTTCAACAGCAACATACCACAACACTAACATCCTCTATAACAACTAAATACAATAGCAGCAATAGTAATAACCACAACAACACCTTCAACAGCAACAGACCACAACACTAACATCCTCTATAACAACTAAATACAATAGCAGCTATAGTAATAACCACAACAACACATTCAACAGCAACATACCACAACACTAACATCCTCTATAACAACTAAAGACAATATCGGCAATAGTAATAACCACACCTTCAACAGCAACATACCACACCACTAACATCCTCTATAACAACTAAAGACAATACCAGCAATAGTAATAACCACAACAACACCTTCAACAGCAACAGACCACAACACTAACATCCTCTATAACAACTAAAGACAATAGCAGCAATAGTAATAACCACAACAACACCTTCAACAGCAGCATACCACAACACTAACATCCTCTATAACAACTAAAGACAATACCAGCAATAGTAATAACCACAACAACACATTCAACAGCAACATACCACACCACTAACATCCTCTATAAAAACTAAAGACAATAGCAGCAATTGAAATAACCACAACAACACCTTCAACAGCAACATACCACACCACTAACATCCTCTACAACAACTAAAGACAATACCGGCAATAGTAATAACCACAACAACACCTTCAACAGCAACAGACCACAACACTAACATCCTCTATAACAACTAAAGACAATAGCAGCAATAGTAATAACCACAACAACACCTTCAATAGCAACAGACCACAAAACTAACATCCTCTACAACAACTAAAGACAATACCAGCAATAGTAATAACCACAACAACACCTTCAACAGCAACAGACCACAACACTAACATCCTCTATAACAACTAAAGACAATAGCAGCAATAGTAATAGCCACAACAACACATTCAACATCAACATACCACAACACTAACATCGTCTATAACAACTAAAGACAATACCAGCAATAGTAATAACCACAACAACACCTTCAACAGCAACATACGACACCACTAACATCCTCTATAACAACTGAAGACAATACCGGCAATAGTAATAACCACAACAACACCTTCAACAGCAACAGACCACAACACTAACATCCTCTACAACAACTAAAGACAATAGAAGCAATAGTAATAACAACAAAAACACCTTCAACAGCAACATACCACAACACTGAAATCCTCTACAACAACTAAAGACAATACCAGCAATAGTAATAACCACAACAACACCTTCAATAGCAACAGACCACAAAACTAACATCCTCTACAACAACTAAAGACAATACCAGCAATAGTAATAACCACAACAACATGTTCAACAGCAACATACCACAACACTAACATCCTCTATAACAACTAAAGACAATAGCAGCAATAGTAATAACCACAACAACATCTTCAAGAGCAACAGACCACAACACTAACATCCTCTATAACAACTAAAAACAATAGCAGCAATAGTAATAACCACAACAACACCTTCAACAGCAACATACCACAACACTAACATCCTCTACAACAACTAAACACAATAGCAGCAATAGTAATAACCACAACAACACCTTCAACAGCAACATACCACAACACTAACATCCTCTACAACAACTAAAGACAATAGCAGCAATAGTAATAACCACAACAACACCTTCAACAGCAACAGACCACAACACTAACATCCTCTATAACAACTAAAGACAATAGCAGCAATAGTAATAACCACAACAATACCTTCAACAGCAACAGACCACAACACTAACATCCTCTACAACAATTAAAGACAATAGCAGCAATAGTAATAACCACAACAACACCTTCAACAGCAACAGACCACAACACTAACATCCTCTACAACAACTAAAGACAATAGCAGCAATAGTAATAACCACAACAACACCTTCAACAGCAACAGACCACAACACTAACATCCTCTATAGCAACTAAAGACAATAGCAGCAATAGTAATAACCACAACAATACCTTCAACAGCAACAGACCACAACACTAACATCCTCTACAACAATTAAAGACAATAGCAGCAATAGTAATAACCACAACAACATCTTCAAGAGCAACAGACCACAACACTAACATCCTCTACAACAACTAAAGACAATAGAAGCAATAGTAATAACAACAAAAACACCTTCAACAGCAACATACCACAACACTAACATCCTCTATAACAACTAAAGACGATACCGGCAATAGTAATAACCACAACAACACCTTCAACAGCAACATACCACAACACTAACATCCTATACAACAACTAAAGACAATACTGGCAATAGTAATAACCACAACAACAACTTCAACAGCAACATACCACACCACTAACATCCTCTATAACAACTAAAGACAATAGCAGCAATAGTAATAACCACAACAACACCTTCAACAGCAACATACCACACCACTAACATCCTCTATAACGACTAAAGACAATACCAGCAATAGTAATAACCACAACAACACCTTCAACAGCAACATACCACACCACTAACATCCTCTATAACAACTAAAGACAATACCAGCAATAGTAATAACCACAAAACCTTCAACAGCAACATACCACACCACTAACATCCTCTATAACAACTAAAGACAATTGCAGCAATAGTAATAACCACAACAACACCTTCAACAGCAACATACCACACCACTAACATCCTCTATAACAACTAAAGACAATAGCAGCAGTAGTAATAACCACAACAACACCTTCAACAGCAGCATACCACACCACTAACATCCTCTACAACAACTAAAGACAATACCAACTATAGTAATAACCACAACAACACCTTCTACAGCAACAGACCATAACACTAACATACTCTACAACAACTAAAGACAATATCGTCAATAGTAATAACCACACCTTCAACAGCAACATACCACAACACTAACATCCTCTACAACATCTAAAGACAATACCAGCAATAGTAATAACCACAACAACACCTTCAACAGCAACATACCACAACACTAACATCCTCTATAACAACTAAAGACAATAGCAGCAATAGTAATAACCACAACAACACCTTCAACAGCAACAGACCACAACACTAACATCCTCTATAACAACTAAATACAATAGCAGCTATAGTAATAACCACAACAACACCTTCAACAGCAACATACCACAACACTAACATCCTCTATAACAACTAAAGACAATATCGGCAATAGTGATAACCACACCTTCAACAGCAACATACCACACCACTAACATCCTCTATAACAACTAAAGACAATACCAGCAATAGTAATAACCACAACAACACCTTAAACAGCAACAGACCACAACACTAACATCCTCTATAACAACTAAAGACAATACCAGCTATAGTAATAACCACAACAACACCTTCAACAGCAACAGACCATAACACTAACATCCTCTACAACAACTAAAGACAATACCAGCAATAGTAATAACCACAACAACACCTTCAACAGCAACATACCACACCACTAACATCCTCTATAACAACTAAGGACAATACCAGCAATAGTAATAACCACAAAAACACCTTCAACAGCAACATACCACAACACTAACATCCTCTATAACAACTAAAGACAATAGCAGCCATAGTAATAACCACAACAACACCTTCAACGGCAACAGACCACAACACTAACATCCTCTATAACAACTAAATACAATAGCAGCTATAGTAATAACCACAACAACACCTTCAACAGCAACATACCACAAAACTAACATCCTCTATAACAACTAAAGACAATATCGGCAATAGTAATAACCACAACAACACCTTCAACAGCAACATACCACACCACTAACATCCTCTATAACAACTAAATACAATAGCAGCTATAGTAATAACCACAACAACACCTTCAACAGCAACATACCACAAAACTAACATCCTCTATAACAACTAAAGACAATATCGGCAATAGTAATAACCACAACAACACGTTCAACAGCAACATACGACACCACTAACATCCTCTATAACAACTAAATACAATAGCAGCTATAGTAATAACCACAACAACACCTTCAACAGCAACATACCACAACACTAACATCCTCTATAACAACTAAAGACAATATCGGCAATAGTAATAACCACAACAACACCTTCAACAGCAACATACCACACCACTAACATCCTCTATAACAACTAAAGACAATACAAGCAATAGTAATAACCACAACACCTTCAACAGCAACATACCACAACACTAACATCCTCTACAATATCTAAAGACAATAGCAGCCATAGTAATAACCACAACAACACATTCAACAGCAACATACCACAACACTAATATCCTCTATATCAACTAAAGACAATACCAGCAATAGTAATAACCACAAGAACACCTTCAACAGCAACATACCACAACACTAACATCCTCTATAACAACTAAAGACAATACCAGCAATAGTAATAACCACAACAACACCTTCAACAGCAACATACCACACCACTAACATCCTCTATAACAACTAAAGACAATACCAGCAATAGTAATAACCACAACAACACCATAAACAGCAACATACCACACCACTAACATCCTCTATAACAACTAAAGACAATACCAGCAATATTAATAACCACAACAACACCTTCAACAGCAACATACCACACCACTAACATCCTCTATAACAAATAAAGACAATAGCAGCAATAGTAATAACCACAACAACACCTTCAACAGCAACATACCACACCACTAACATCCTCTATAACAACTAAAGACAATACCAGCAATAGTAATAACCACAACAACAGCTTCAACAGCAAAATACCACACCACTAACATCCTCTATAACAACTAAAGACAATAGCAGCAATAGTAATAACCACAACAACACCTTCAACAGCAGCATACCACACCACTAACATCCTCTATAACAACTAAAGACAATACCAGCAATAGTAATAACCACAACAACACCTTCAACAACAACATACCACAACACTAACATCCTCTATAACAACTAAAGACAATAGCAGCAATAGTAATAACCACAACAACACCTTCAACAGCAACATACCACAACACTAACATCCTCTATAACAACTAAAGACAATACCAGAAATAGTAATAAGCACAACAACACCTTCAACAGCAACATACCACAACACTAACATCCTCTATAACAACTAAAGACAATAGCAGCAATAGTAATAACCACAACAACACCTTCAACAGCAACAGACCACAACACTAACTTGCTCTATAACAACTAAAGACAAGACCGGCAATAGTAATAACCACAACAACACCTTCAACAGCAACATACCACACCACTAACATCCTCTATAACAACTAAAGACAATATCGGCAATAGTAATAACCACACCTTCAACAGCAACATACCACACCACTAACATCCTCTATAACAACTAAAGACAATACCGGCAATAGTAATAACCACAACAACACCTTCAACAGCAACATACCACAACACTAACATCTTCTACAACAACTAAAGACAAGACCGGCAATAGTAATAACCACAACAACACCTTCAACAGCAACATACCACACCACTAACATCCTCTATAACGACTAAAGACAATACCAGCAATAGTAATAACCACAACAACACCTTCAACAGCAACATACCACACCACTAACATCCTCTATAACAACTAAAGACAATACCAGCAATAGTAATAACCACAAAACCTTCAACAGCAACATACCACACCACTAACATCCTCTATAACAACTAAAGACAATTGCAGCAATAGTAATAACCACAACAACACCTTCAACAGCAACATACCACACCACTAACATCCTCTATAACAACAAAAGACAATAGCAGCAGTAGTAATAACCACAACAACACCTTCAACAGCAGCATACCACACCACTAACATCCTCTACAACAACTAAAGACAATACCAACTATAGTAATAACCACAACAACACCTTCTACAGCAACAGACCATAACACTAACATACTCTACAACAACTAAAGACAATATCGTCAATAGTAATAACCACACCTTCAACAGCAACATACCACAACACTAACATCCTCTACAACATCTAAAGACAATACCAGCAATAGTAATAACCACAACAACACCTTCAACAGCAACATACCACAACACTAACATCCTCTATAACAACTAAAGACAATAGCAGCAATAGTAATAACCACAACAACACCTTCAACAGCAACAGACCACAACACTAACATCCTCTATAACAACTAAATACAATAGCAGCTATAGTAATAACCACAACAACACCTTCAACAGCAACATACCACAACACTAACATCCTCTATAACAACTAAAGACAATATCGGCAATAGTGATAACCACACCTTCAACAGCAACATACCACACCACTAACATCCTCTATAACAACTAAAGACAATACCAGCAATAGTAATAACCACAACAACACCTTAAACAGCAACAGACCACAACACTAACATCCTCTATAACAACTAAAGACAATAGCAGCAATAGTAATAACCACAACAACACCTTCAACAGCATTATACCACAACACTAACATCCTCTATAACAACTAAAGACAATACCAGCTATAGTAATAACCACAACAACACCTTCAACAGCAACAGACCATAACACTAACATCCTCTACAACAACTAAAGACAATACCAGCAATAGTAATAACCACAACAACACCTTCAACAGCAACATACCACACCACTAACATCCTCTATAACAACTAAGGACAATACCAGCAATAGTAATAACCACAAAAACACCTTCAACAGCAACATACCACAACACTAACATCCTCTATAACAACTAAATACAATAGCAGCTATAGTAATAACCACAACAACACCTTCAACAGCAACATACCACAAAACTAACATCCTCTATAACAACTAAAGACAATATCGGCAATAGTAATAACCACAACAACACCTTCAACAGCAACATACCACACCACTAACATCCTCTATAACAACTAAATACAATAGCAGCTATAGTAATAACCACAACAACACCTTCAACAGCAACATACCACAAAACTAACATCCTCTATAACAACTAAAGACAATATCGGCAATAGTAATAACCACAACAACACGTTCAACAGCAACATACGACACCACTAACATCCTCTATAACAACTAAATACAATAGCAGCTATAGTAATAACCACAACAACACCTTCAACAGCAACATACCACAACACTAACATCCTCTATAACAACTAAAGACAATATCGGCAATAGTAATAACCACAACAACACCTTCAACAGCAACATACCACACCACTAACATCCTCTATAACAACTAAAGACAATACAAGCAATAGTAATAACCACAACACCTTCAACAGCAACATACCACAACACTAACATCCTCTACAATATCTAAAGACAATACCAGCCATAGTAATAACCACAACAACACATTCAACAGCAACATACCACAACACTAATATCCTCTATATCAACTAAAGACAATACCAGCAATAGTAATAACCACAAGAACACCTTCAACAGCAACATACCACAACACTAACATCCTCTATAACAACTAAAGACAATACCAGCAATAGTAATAACCACAACAACACCTTCAACAGCAACATACCACACCACTAACATCCTCTATAACAACTAAAGACAATACCAGCAATAGTAATAACCACAACAACACCATAAACAGCAACATACCACACCACTAACATCCTCTATAACAACTAAAGACAATACCAGCAATAGTAATAACCACAACAACACCTTCAACAGCAACATACCACACCACTAACATCCTCTATAACAAATAAAGACAATAGCAGCAATAGTAATAACCACAACAACACCTTCAACAGCAACATACCACACCACTAACATCCTCTATAACAACTAAAGACAATACCAGCAATAGTAATAACCACAACAACAGCTTCAACAGCAAAATACCACACCACTAACATCCTCTATAACAACTAAAGACAATAGCAGCAATAGTAATAACCACAACAACACCTTCAACAGCAGCATACAACACCACTAACATCCTCTATAACAACTAAAGACAATACCAGCAATAGTAATAACCACAACAACACCTTCAACAACAACATACCACAACACTAACATCCTCTATAACAACTAAAGACAATAGCAGCAATAGTAATAACCACAACAACACCTTCAACAGCAACATACCACAACACTAACATCCTCTATAACAACTAAAGACAATACCAGAAATAGTAATAAGCACAACAACACCTTCAACAGCAACATACCACAACACTAACATCCTCTATAACAACTAAAGACAATAGCAGCAATAGTAATAACCACAACAACACCTTCAACAGCAACAGACCACAACACTAACATGCTCTATAACAACTAAAGACAATACCGGCAATAGTAATAACCACAACAACACCTTCAACAGCAACATACCACAACACTAACATCTTCTACAACAACTAAAGACAAGACCGGCAATAGTAATAACCACAACAACACCTTCAACAGCAACATACCACACCACTAACATCCTCTATAACAACTAAAGACAATATCGGCAATAGTAATAACCACACCTTCAACAGCAACATACCACACCACTAACATCCTCTATAACAACTAAAGACAATACCAGCAATAGTAATAACCACAACAACACCTTCAACAGCAACAGACCACAACACTAACATCCTCTATAACAACTAAAGACAATAGCAGCAATAGTAATAACCACAACAACACCTTCAACAGCAGCATACCACAACACTAACATCCTCTATAACAACTAAAGACAATACCAGCAATAGTAATAACCACAACAACACATTCAACAGCAACATACCACACCACTAACATCCTCTATAAAAACTAAAGACAATAGCAGCAATTGAAATAACCACAACAACACCTTCAACAGCAACATACCACACCACTAACATCCTCTACAACAACTAAAGACAATACCAGCTATAGTAATAACCACAACAACACATTCAACAGCAACAGACCACACCACTAACATCCTCTATAATAACTAAAGACAATAGCAGCAATAGTAATAACCACAACACCTTCAACAGCAACAGACCACAACACTAACTTCCTCTATAACAACTAAAGACAATAGCAGCAATAGTAATAACCACAACAACACCTTCAACAGCAACATACCACACCACTAACATCTTCTATAACAAATAAAGACAATACCAGCAATAGTAATAACCACAACAACACCTTCAACAGCAACATACCACACCACTAACATCCTCTATAACAACTAAAGACAATACCGGCAATAGTAATAACCACAACAACACCTTCAACAGCAACAGACCACAACACTAACATCCTCTATAACAACTAAAGACAATAGCAGCAATAGTAATAGCCACAACAACACATTCAACATCAACATACCACAACACTAACATCGTCTATAACAACTAAAGACAATACCAGCAATAGTAATAACCACAACAACACCTTCAACAGCAACATACGACACCACTAACATCCTCTATAACAACTGAAGACAATACCGGCAATAGTAATAACCACAACAACACCTTCAACAGCAACAGACCACAACACTAACATCCTCTACAACAACTAAAGACAATAGAAGCAATAGTAATAACAACAAAAACACCTTCAACAGCAACATACCACAACACTGACATCCTCTACAACAACTAAAGACAATACCAGCAATAGTAATAACCACAACAACACCTTCAATAGCAACAGACCACAAAACTAACATCCTCTACAACAATTAAAGACAATACCAGCAATAGTAATAACCACAACAACACCTTCAACAGCAACATACCACAACACTAACATCCTCTATAACAACTAAAGACAATAGCAGCAATAGTAATAACCACAACAACATCTTCAAGAGCAACAGACCACAACACTAACATCCTCTATAACAACTAAAAACAATAGCAGCAATAGTAATAACCACAACAACACCTTCAACAGCAACATACCACAACACTAACATCCTCTACAACAACTAAACACAATAGCAGCAATAGTAATAACCACAACAACACCTTCAACAGCAACATACCACAACACTAACATCCTCTACAACAACTAAAGACAATAGCAGCAATAGTAATAACCACAACAACACCTTCAACAGCAACATACCACAACACTAACATCCTCTACAACATCTAAAGACAATACCAGCAATAGTAATAACCACAACAACACCTTCAACAGCAACATACGACACCACTAACATCCTCTATAACAACTGAAGACAATACCGGCAATAGTAATAACCACAACAACACCTTCAACAGCAACAGACCACAACACTAACATCCTCTACAACAACTAAAGACAATAGAAGCAATAGTAATAACAACAAAAACACCTTCAACAGCAACATACCACAACACTGACATCCTCTACAACAACTAAAGACAATACCAGCAATAGTAATAACCACAACAACACCTTCAATAGCAACAGACCACAAAACTAACATCCTCTACAACAACTAAAGACAATACCAGCAATAGTAATAACCACAACAACACCTTCAACAGCAACATACCACAACACTAACATCCTCTACAACAACTAAAGACAATAGCAGCAATAGTAATAACCACAACAACACCTTCAACAGCAACAGACCACAACACTAACATCCTCTATAACAACTAAAGACAATAGCAGCAATAGTAATAACCACAACAATACCTTCAACAGCAACAGACCACAACACTAACATCCTCTACAACAATTAAAGACAATAGCAGCAATAGTAATAACCACAACAACACCTTCAACAGCAACAGACCACAACACTAACATCCTCTATAACAACTAAAGACGATACCGGCAATAGTAATAACCACAACAACACCTTCAACAGCAACATACCACAACACTAACATCCTATACAACAACTAAAGACAATACCGGCAATAGTAATAACCACAACAACACCTTCAACAGCAACATACCACACCACTAACATCCTCTATAACAACTAAAGACAATAGCAGCAATAGTAATAACCACAACAACACCTTCAACAGCAACATACCACACCACTAACATCCTCTATAACGACTAAAGACAATACCAGCAATAGTAATAACCACAACAACACCTTCAACAGCAACATACCACACCACTAACATCCTCTATAACAACTAAAGACAATACCAGCAATAGTAATAACCACAAAACCTTCAACAGCAACATACCACACCACTAACATCCTCTATAACAACTAAAGACAATTGCAGCAATAGTAATAACCACAACAACACCTTCAACAGCAACATACCACACCACTAACATCCTCTATAACAACTAAAGACAATACCAACTATAGTAATAACCACAACAACACCTTCTACAGCAACAGACCATAACACTAACATCCTCTACAACAACTAAAGACAATATCGTCAATAGTAATAACCACACCTTCAACAGCAACATACCACAACACTAACATCCTCTACAACATCTAAAGACAATACCAGCAATAGTAATAACCACAACAACACCTTCAACAGCAACATACCACAACACTAACATCCTCTATAACAACTAAAGACAATAGCAGCAATAGTAATAACCACAACAACACCTTCAACAGCAACAGACCACAACACTAACATCCTCTATAACAACTAAATACAATAGCAGCTATAGTAATAACCACAACAACACCTTCAACAGCAACATACCACAACACTAACATCCTCTATAACAACTAAAGACAATATCGGCAATAGTGATAACCACAACTTCAACAGCAACATACCACACCACTAACATCCTCTATAACAACTAAAGACAATACCAGCAATAGTAATAACCACAACAACACCTTAAACAGCAACAGACCACAACACTAACATCCTCTACAACAACTAAAGACAATACCAGCAATAGTAATAACCACAACAACACCTTCAACAGCAACATACCACACCACTAACATCCTCTATAACAACTAAGGACAATACCAGCAATAGTAATAACCACAAAAACACCTTCAACAGCAACATACCACAACACTAACATCCTCTATAACAACTAAAGACAATAGCAGCCATAGTAATAACCACAACAACACCTTCAACGGCAACAGACCACAACACTAACATCCTCTATAACAACTAAATACAATAGCAGCTATAGTAATAACCACAACAACACCTTCAACAGCAACATACCACAAAACTAACATCCTCTATAACAACTAAAGACAATATCGGCAATAGTAATAACCACAACAACACCTTCAACAGCAACATACCACACCACTAACATCCTCTATAACAACTAAATACAATAGCAGCTATAGTAATAACCACAACAACACCTTCAACAGCAACATACCACAAAACTAACATCCTCTATAACAACTAAAGACAATATCGGCAATAGTAATAACCACAACAACACGTTCAACAGCAACATACCACACCACTAAAATCCTCTATAACAACTAAATACAATAGCAGCTATAGTAATAACCACAACAACACCTTCAACAGCAACATACCACAACACTAACATCCTCTATAACAACTAAAGACAATATCGGCAATAGTAATAACCACAACAACACCTTCAACAGCAACATACCACACCACTAACATCCTCTATAGCAACTAAAGACAATACAAGCAATAGTAATAACCACAACACCTTCAACAGCAACATACCACAACACTAACATCCTCTACAACATCTAAAGACAATACCAGCCATAGTAATAACCACAACAACACATTCAACAGCAACATACCACAACACTAATATCCTCTATATCAACTAAAGACAATACCAGCAATAGTAATAACCACAACAACACCTTCAACAGCAACATACCACAACACTAACATCCTCTATAACAACTAAAGACAATACCAGCAATAGTAATAACCACAACAACACCTTCAACAGCAACATACCACACCACTAACATCCTCTAAAACAACTAAAGACAATACCAGCAATAGTAATAACCACAACAACACCATAAACAGCAACATACCACACCACTAACATCCTCTATAACAACTAAAGACAATACCAGCAATAGTAATAACCACAACAACACCTTCAACAACAACATACCACAACACTAACATCCTCTATAACAACTAAAGACAATAGCAGCAATAGTAATAACCACAACAACACATTCAACAGCAACATACCACAACACTAACATCCTCTATAACAACTAAAGACAATACCAGCAATAGTAATAACCACAACAACACCTTCAACAGCAACATACCACACCACTAACATCCTCTATAACAAATAAAGACAATAGCAGCAATAGTAATAACCACAACAACACCTTCAACAGCAACATACCACACCACTAACATCCTCTATAACAACTAAAGACAATACCAGCAATAGTAATAACCACAACAACACCTTCAACAGCAAAATACCACACCACTAACATCCTCTATAACAACTAAAGACAATAGCAGCAATAGTAATAACCACAACAACACCTTCAACAGCAGCATACCACACCACTAACATCCTCTATAACAACTAAAGACAATACCAGCAATAGTAATAACCACAACAACACCTTCAACAACAACATACCACAACACTAACATCCTCTATAACAACTAAAGACAATAGCAGCAATAGTAATAACCACAACAACACATTCAACAGCAACATACCACAACACTAACATCCTCTATAACAACTAAAGACAATACCAGAAATAGTAATAAGCACAACAACACCTTCAACAGCAACATACCACAACACTAACATCCTCTATAACAACTAAAGACAATAGCAGCAATAGTAATAACCACAACAACACCTTCAACAGCAAGAGACCACAACACTAACATGCTCTATAACAACTAAAGACAATACCGGCAATAGTAATAACCACAACAACACCTTCAACAGCAACATACCACAACACTAACATCTTCTACAACAACTAAAGACAAGACCGGCAATAGTAATAACCACAACAACACCTTCAACAGCAACATACCACACCACTAACATCCTCTATAACAACTAAAGACAATATCGGCAATAGAAATAACCACACCTTCAACAGCAACATACCACACCACTAACATCCTCTATAACAACTAAAGACAATACCAGCAATAGTAATAACCACAACAACACCTTCAACAGCAACAGACCACAACACTAACATCCTCTATAACAACTAAAGACAATAGCAGCAATAGTAATAACCACAACAACACCTTCAACAGCAGCATACCACAACACTAACATCCTCTATAACAACTAAAGACAATACCAGAAATAGTAATAACCACAACAACACATTCAACAGCAACATACCACACCACTAACATCCTCTATAAAAACTAAAGACAATAGCAGCAATTGAAATAACCACAACAACACCTTCAACAGCAACATACCACACCACTAACATCCTCTACAACAACTAAAGACAATACCAGCTATAGTAATAACCACAACAACACCTTCAACAGCAACAGACCACACAACTAACATCCTCTATAATAACTAAAGACAATAGCAGCAATAGTAATAACCACAACACCTTCAACAGCAACAGACCACAACACTAACTTCCTCTATAACAACTAAAGACAATAGCAGCAATAGTAATAACCACAACAACACATTCAACAGCAACATACCACACCACTAACATCTTCTATAACAACTAAAGACAATACCAGCAATAGTAATAACCACAACAACACCTTCAAGAGCAACATACCACACCACTAACATCCTCTATAACAACTAAAGACAATACCGGCAATAGTAATAACCACAACAACACCTTCAACAGCAACAGACCACAACACTAACATCCTCTATAACAACTAAAGACAATAGCAGCAATAGTAATAACCACAACAACACCTTCAATAGCAACAGTCCACAAAACTAACATCCTCTACAACAACTAAAGACAATACCAGCAATAGTAATAACCACAACAACACCTTCAACAGCAACAGACCACAACACTAACATCCTCTATAACAACTAAAGACAATAGCAGCAATAGTAATAGCCACAACAACACATTCAACATCAACATACCACAACACTAACATCGTCTATAACAACTAAAGACAATACCAGCAATAGTAATAACCACAACAACACCTTCAACAGCAACATACGACACCACTAACATCCTCAATAACAACTGAAGACAATACCGGCAATAGTAATAACCACAACAACACCTTCAACAGCAACAGACCACAACACTAACATCCTCTACAACAACTAAAGACAATAGAAGCAATAGTAATAACAACAAAAACACCTTCAACAGCAACATACCACAACACTGACATCCTCTACAACAACTAAAGACAATACCAGCAATAGTAATAACCACAACAACACCTTCAACAGCAACATACCACAACACTAACATCCTCTATAACAACTAAAGACAATAGCAGCAATAGTAATAACCACAACAACATCTTCAAGAGCAACAGACCACAACACTAACATCCTCTATAACAACTAAAAACAATAGCAGCAATAGTAATAACCACAACAACACCTTCAACAGCAACATACCACAACACTAACATCCTCTACAACAACTAAACACAATAGCAGCAATAGTAATAACCACAACAACACCTTCAACAGCAACATACCACAACACTAACATCCTCTACAACAACTAAAGACAATAGCAGCAATAGTAATAACCACAACAACACCTTAAACAGCAACAGACCACAACACTAACATCCTCTATAACAACTAAAGACAATAGCAGCAATAGTAATAACCACAAGAATACCTTCAACAGCAACAGACCACAACACTAACATCCTCTACAACAATTAAAGACAATAGCAGCAATAGTAATAACCACAACAACACCTTCAACAGCAACAGACCACAACACTAACATCCTCTATAACAACTAAAGACGATACCGGCAATAGTAATAACCACAACAACACCTTCAACAGCAACATACCACAACACTAACATCCTATACAACAACTAAAGACAATACCGGCAATAGTAATAACCACAACAACACCTTCAACAGCAACATACCACACCACTAACATCCTCTATAACAACTAAAGACAATAGCAGCAATAGTAATAACCACAACAACACCTTCAACAGCAACATACCACACCACTAACATCCTCTATAACGACTAAAGACAATACCAGCAATAGTAATAACCACAACAACACCTTCAACAGCAACATACCACACCACTAACATCCTCTATAACAACTAAAGACAATACCAGCAATAGTAATAACCACAAAACCTTCAACAGCAACATACCACACCACTAACATCCTCTATAACAACTAAAGACAATTGCAGCAATAGTAATAACCACAACAACACCTTCAACAGCAACATACCACACCACTAACATCCTCTATAACAACTAAAGACAATAGCAGCAATAGTAATAACCACAACAACACCTTCAACAGCAGCATACCACACCACTAACATCCTCTACAACAACTAAAGACAATACCAACTATAGTAATAACCACAACAACACCTTCTACAGCAACAGACCATAACACTAACATCCTCTACAACAACTAAAGACAATATCGTCAATAGTAATAACCACAACAACACCTTCAACAGCAACAGACCACAACACTAACATCCTCTATAATAACTAAAGACAATAGCAGCAATAGTAATAACCACAACAACACCTTCAACAGCAACAGACCACAACACTAACATCCTCTATAACAACTAAAGACAATAGCAGCAATAGTAATAACCACAACAACACCTTCAACAGCAACATACCACAACACTAACATCCTCTACAACATCTAAAGACAATACCAGCAATAGTAATAACCACAACAACACCTTCAACAGCAACATACCACAACACTAACATCCTCTATAACAACTAAAGACAATAGCAGCAATAGTAATAACCACAACAACACCTTCAACAGCAACAGACCACAACACTAACATCTTCTATAACAACTAAATACAATAGCAGCTATAGTAATAACCACAACAACACCTTCAACAGCAACATACCACAACACTAACATCCTCTATAACAACTAAAGACAATATCGGCAATAGTGATAACCACACCTTCAACAGCAACATACCACACCACTAACATCCTCTATAACAACTAAAGACAATACCAGCAATAGTAATAACCACAACAACACATTAAACAGCAACAGACCACAACACTAACATCCTCTATAACAACTAAAAACAATAGCAGCAATAGTAATAACCACAACAACACCTTCAACAGCATTATACCACAACACTAACATCCTCTATAACAACTAAAGACAATACCAGCTATAGTAATAACCACAACAACACCTTCAACAGCAACAGACCATAACACTAACATCCTCTACAACAACTAAAGACAATACCAGCAATAGTAATAACCACAACAACACCTTCAACAGCAACATACCACACCACTAACATCCTCTATAACAACTAAGGACAATACCAGTAATAGTAATAACCACAAAAACACCTTCAACGGCAACAGACCACAACACTAACATCCTCTATAACAACTAAAAACAATAGCAGCAATAGTAATAACCACAACAACACCTTCAACAGCAACATACCACAACACTAACATCCTATACAACAACTAAAGACAATACCGGCAATAGTAATAACCACAACAACACCTTCAACAGCAACATACCACACCACTAACATCCTCTATAACAACTAAAGACAATAGCAGCAATAGTAATAACCACAACAACACCTTCAACAGCAACATACCACACCACTAACATCCTCTATAACGACTAAAGACAATACCAGCAATAGTAATAACCACAACAACACCTTCAACAGCAACATACCACACCACTAACATCCTCTATAACAACTAAAGACAATACCAGCAATAGTAATAACCACAAAACCTTCAACAGCAACATACCACACCACTAACATCCTCTATAACAACTAAAGACAATTGCAGCAATAGTAATAACCACAACAACACCTTCAACAGCAACATACCACACCACTAACATCCTCTATAACAACTAAAGACAATAGCAGCAATAGTAATAACCACAACAACACCTTCAACAGCAGCATACCACACCACTAACATCCTCTACAACAACTAAAGACAATACCAACTATAGTAATAACCACAACAACACCTTCTACAGCAACAGACCATAACACTAACATCCTCTACAACAACTAAAGACAATATCGTCAATAGTAATAACCACAACAACACCTTCAACAGCAACAGACCACAACACTAACATCCTCTATAACAACTAAAGACAATAGCAGCAATAGTAATAACCACAACAACACCTTCAACAGCAACAGACCACAACACTAACATCCTCTATAACAACTAAAGACAATAGCAGCAATAGTAATAACCACAACAACACCTTCAACAGCAACATACCACAATACTAACATCCTCTACAACATCTAAAGACAATACCAGCAATAGTAATAACCACAACAACACCTTCAACAGCAACATACCACAACACTAACATCCTCTATAACAACTAAAGACAATAGCAGCAATAGTAATAACCACAACAACACCTTCAACAGCAACAGACCACAACACTAACATCCTCTATAACAACTAAATACAATAGCAGCTATAGTAATAACCACAACAACACCTTCAACAGCAACATACCACAACACTAACATCCTCTATAACAACTAAAGACAATATCGGCAATAGTGATAACCACACCTTCAACAGCAACATACCACACCACTAACATCCTCTATAACAACTAAAGACAATACCAGCAATAGTAATAACCACAACAACACATTAAACAGCAACAGACCACAACACTAACATCCTCTATAACAACTAAAAACAATAGCAGCAATAGTAATAACCACAACAACACCTTCAACAGCATTATACCACAACACTAACATCCTCTATAACAACTAAAGACAATACCAGCTATAGTAATAACCACAACAACACCTTCAACAGCAACAGACCATAACACTAACATCCTCTACAACAACTAAAGACAATACCAGCAATAGTAATAACCACAACAACACCTTCAACAGCAACATACCACACCACTAACATCCTCTATAACAACTAAGGACAATACCAGCAATAGTAATAACCACAAAAACACCTTCAACGGCAACAGACCACAACACTAACATCCTCTATAACAACTAAAGACAATAGCAGCCATAGTAAGAACCACAACAACACCTTCAACGGCAACAGACCACAACACTAACATCCTCTATAACAACTAAATACAATAGCAGCTATAGTAATAACCACAACAACACCTTCAACAGCAACATACCACAAAACTAACATCCTCTATAACAACTAAAGACAATATCGGCAATAGTAATAACCACAACAACACGTTCAACAGCAACATACCACACCACTAACATCCTCTATAACAACTAAATACAATAGCAGCAATAGTAATAACCACAACAACACCTTCAACAGCAAAATACCACAACACTAACATCCTCTATAACAACTAAAGACAATATCGGCAATAGTAATAACCACAACAACACCTTCAACAGCAACATACCACACCACTAACATCCTCTATAACAACTAAAGACAATACAAGCAATAGTAATAACCACAACACCTTCAACAGCAACATACCACAACACTAACATCCTCTACAACATCTAAAGACAATACCAGCCATAGTAATAACCAAAACAACACATTCAACAGCAACATACCACAACACTAATATCCTCTATATCAACTAAAGACAATACCAGCAATAGTAATAACCACAACAACACCTTCAACAGCAACATACCACAACACTAACATCCTCTATAACAACTAAAGACAATACCAGCAATAGTAATAACCACAACAACACCTTCAACAACAACATACCACAACACTAACATCCTCTATAACAACTAAAGACAATATCGGCAATAGTAATAACCACAACAACACCTTCAACAGCAACATACCACACCACTAACATCCTCTATAACAACTAAAGACAATACAAGCAATAGTAATAACCACAACACCTTCAACAGCAACATACCACAACACTAACATCCTCTACAACATCTAAAGACAATACCAGCAATAGTAATAACCACAACAACACCTTCAACAGCAACATACCACAACACTAACATCCTCTATATCAACTAAAGACAATACCAGCAATAGTAATAACCACAACAACACCTTCAACAGCAACATACCACACCACTAACATCCTCTATAACAACTAAAGACAATATCGGCAATAGTAATAACCACAACAACACCTTCAACAGCAACATACCACACCACTAACATCCTCTATAACAACTAAAGACAATACAAGCAATAGTAATAACCACAACACCTTCAACAGCAACATACCACAACACTAACATCCTCTACAACATCTAAAGACAATACCAGCAATAGTAATAACCACAACAACACCTTCAACAGCAACATACCACAACACTAACATCCTCTATAACAACTAAAGACAATACCAGCAATAGTAATAACCACAACAACACCTTCAACAGCAACATACCACACCACTAACATCCTCTATAACAACTAAAGACAATACCAGCAATAGTAATAACCACAACAACACCATAAACAGCAACATACCACACCACTAACATCCTCTATAACAACTAAAGACAATACCAGCAATAGTAATAACCACAACAACACCTTCAACAGCAACATACCACACCACTAACATCCTCTATAACAAATAAAGACAATAGCAGCAATAGTAATAACCACAACAACACCTTCAACAGCAACATACCACACCACTAACATCCTCTATAACAACTAAAGACAATACCAGCAATAGTAATAACCACAACAACACCTTCAACAGCAAAATACCACACCACTAACATCCTCTATAACAACTAAAGACAATAGCAGCAATAGTAATAACCACAACAACACCTTCAACAGCAGCATACCACACCACTAACATCCTCTATAACAACTAAAGACAATACCAGCAATAGTAATAACCACAACAACACCTTCAACAACAACATACCACAACACTAACATCCTCTATAACAACTAAAGACAATAGCAGCAATAGTAATAACCACAACAACACATTCAACAGCAACATACCACAACACTAACATCCTCTATAACAACTAAAGACAATACCAGAAATAGTAATAAGCACAACAACACCTTCAACAGCAACATACCACAACACTAACATCCTCTATAACAACTAAAGACAATAGCAGCAATAGTAATAACCACAACAACACCTTCAACAGCAACAGACCATAACACTAACATCCTCTACAACAACTAAAGACAATACCAGCAATAGTAATAACCACAACAACACCTTCAACAGCAACATACCACACCACTAACATCCTCTATAACAACTAAGGACAATACCAGCAATAGTAATAACCACAAAAACACCTTCAACGGCAACAGACCACAACACTAACATCCTCTATAACAACTAAAGACAATAGCAGCCATAGTAAGAACCACAACAACACCTTCAACGGCAACAGACCACAACACTAACATCCTCTATAACAACTAAATACAATAGCAGCTATAGTAATAACCACAACAACACCTTCAACAGCAACATACCACAAAACTAACATCCTCTATAACAACTAAAGACAATATCGGCAATAGTAATAACCACAACAACACGTTCAACAGCAACATACCACACCACTAACATCCTCTATAACAACTAAATACAATAGCAGCAATAGTAATAACCACAACAACACCTTCAACAGCAAAATACCACAACACTAACATCCTCTATAACAACTAAAGACAATATCGGCAATAGTAATAACCACAACAACACCTTCAACAGCAACATACCACACCACTAACATCCTCTATAACAACTAAAGACAATACAAGCAATAGTAATAACCACAACACCTTCAACAGCAACATACCACAACACTAACATCCTCTACAACATCTAAAGACAATACCAGCCATAGTAATAACCAAAACAACACATTCAACAGCAACATACCACAACACTAATATCCTCTATATCAACTAAAGACAATACCAGCAATAGTAATAACCACAACAACACCTTCAACAGCAACATACCACAACACTAACATCCTCTATAACAACTAAAGACAATACCAGCAATAGTAATAACCACAACAACACCTTCAACAACAACATACCACAACACTAACATCCTCTATAACAACTAAAGACAATATCGGCAATAGTAATAACCACAACAACACCTTCAACAGCAACATACCACACCACTAACATCCTCTATAACAACTAAAGACAATACAAGCAATAGTAATAACCACAACACCTTCAACAGCAACATACCACAACACTAACATCCTCTACAACATCTAAAGACAATACCAGCAATAGTAATAACCACAACAACACCTTCAACAGCAACATACCACAACACTAACATCCTCTATATCAACTAAAGACAATACCAGCAATAGTAATAACCACAACAACACCTTCAACAGCAACATACCACACCACTAACATCCTCTATAACAACTAAAGACAATATCGGCAATAGTAATAACCACAACAACACCTTCAACAGCAACATACCACACCACTAACATCCTCTATAACAACTAAAGACAATACAAGCAATAGTAATAACCACAACACCTTCAACAGCAACATACCACAACACTAACATCCTCTACAACATCTAAAGACAATACCAGCAATAGTAATAACCACAACAACACCTTCAACAGCAACATACCACAACACTAACATCCTCTATAACAACTAAAGACAATATCGGCAATAGTAATAACCACAACAACACCTTCAACAGCAACATACCACACCACTAACATCCTCTATAACAACTAAGGACAATACCAGCAATAGTAATAACCACAAAAACACCTTCAACGGCAACAGACCACAACACTAACATCCTCTATAACAACTAAAGACAATAGCAGCCATAGTAAGAACCACAACAACACCTTCAACGGCAACAGACCACAACACTAACATCCTCTATAACAACTAAATACAATAGCAGCTATAGTAATAACCACAACAACACCTTCAACAGCAACATACCACAAAACTAACATCCTCTATAACAACTAAAGACAATATCGGCAATAGTAATAACCACAACAACACGTTCAACAGCAACATACCACACCACTAACATCCTCTATAACAACTAAATACAATAGCAGCAATAGTAATAACCACAACAACACCTTCAACAGCAAAATACCACAACACTAACATCCTCTATAACAACTAAAGACAATATCGGCAATAGTAATAACCACAACAACACCTTCAACAGCAACATACCACACCACTAACATCCTCTATAACAACTAAAGACAATACAAGCAATAGTAATAACCACAACACCTTCAACAGCAACATACCACAACACTAACATCCTCTACAACATCTAAAGACAATACCAGCCATAGTAATAACCAAAACAACACATTCAACAGCAACATACCACAACACTAATATCCTCTATATCAACTAAAGACAATACCAGCAATAGTAATAACCACAACAACACCTTCAACAGCAACATACCACAACACTAACATCCTCTATAACAACTAAAGACAATACCAGCAATAGTAATAACCACAACAACACCTTCAACAACAACATACCACAACACTAACATCCTCTATAACAACTAAAGACAATATCGGCAATAGTAATAACCACAACAACACCTTCAACAGCAACATACCACACCACTAACATCCTCTATAACAACTAAAGACAATACAAGCAATAGTAATAACCACAACACCTTCAACAGCAACATACCACAACACTAACATCCTCTACAACATCTAAAGACAATACCAGCAATAGTAATAACCACAACAACACCTTCAACAGCAACATACCACAACACTAACATCCTCTATATCAACTAAAGACAATACCAGCAATAGTAATAACCACAACAACACCTTCAACAGCAACATACCACACCACTAACATCCTCTATAACAACTAAAGACAATATCGGCAATAGTAATAACCACAACAACACCTTCAACAGCAACATACCACACCACTAACATCCTCTATAACAACTAAAGACAATACAAGCAATAGTAATAACCACAACACCTTCAACAGCAACATACCACAACACTAACATCCTCTACAACATCTAAAGACAATACCAGCAATAGTAATAACCACAACAACACCTTCAACAGCAACATACCACAACACTAACATCCTCTATAACAACTAAAGACAATACCAGCAATAGTAATAACCACAACAACACCTTCAACAGCAACATACCACACCACTAACATCCTCTATAACAACTAAAGACAATACCAGCAATAGTAATAACCACAACAACACCATAAACAGCAACATACCACACCACTAACATCCTCTATAACAACTAAAGACAATACCAGCAATAGTAATAACCACAACAACACCTTCAACAGCAACATACCACACCACTAACATCCTCTATAACAAATAAAGACAATAGCAGCAATAGTAATAACCACAACAACACCTTCAACAGCAACATACCACACCACTAACATCCTCTATAACAACTAAAGACAATACCAGCAATAGTAATAACCACAACAACACCTTCAACAGCAAAATACCACACCACTAACATCCTCTATAACAACTAAAGACAATAGCAGCAATAGTAATAACCACAACAACACCTTCAACAGCAGCATACCACACCACTAACATCCTCTATAACAACTAAAGACAATACCAGCAATAGTAATAACCACAACAACACCTTCAACAACAACATACCACAACACTAACATCCTCTATAACAACTAAAGACAATAGCAGCAATAGTAATAACCACAACAACACATTCAACAGCAACATACCACAACACTAACATCCTCTATAACAACTAAAGACAATACCAGAAATAGTAATAAGCACAACAACACCTTCAACAGCAACATACCACAACACTAACATCCTCTATAACAACTAAAGACAATAGCAGCAATAGTAATAACCACAACAACACCTTCAACAGCAACAGACCACAACACTAACATGCTCTATAACAACTAAAGACAATACCGGCAATAGTAATAACCACAACAACACCTTCAACAACAACATACCACAACACTAACATCCTCTATAACAACTAAAGACAATATCGGCAATAGTAATAACCACAACAACACCTTCAACAGCAACATACCACACCACTAACATCCTCTATAACAACTAAAGACAATACAAGCAATAGTAATAACCACAACACCTTCAACAGCAACATACCACAACACTAACATCCTCTACAACATCTAAAGACAATACCAGCAATAGTAATAACCACAACAACACCTTCAACAGCAACATACCACAACACTAACATCCTCTATATCAACTAAAGACAATACCAGCAATAGTAATAACCACAACAACACCTTCAACAGCAACATACCACACCACTAACATCCTCTATAACAACTAAAGACAATATCGGCAATAGTAATAACCACAACAACACCTTCAACAGCAACATACCACACCACTAACATCCTCTATAACAACTAAAGACAATACAAGCAATAGTAATAACCACAACACCTTCAACAGCAACATACCACAACACTAACATCCTCTACAACATCTAAAGACAATACCAGCAATAGTAATAACCACAACAACACCTTCAACAGCAACATACCACAACACTAACATCCTCTATAACAACTAAAGACAATATCGGCAATAGTAATAACCACAACAACACCTTCAACAGCAACATACCACACCACTAACATCCTCTATAACAACTAAGGACAATACCAGCAATAGTAATAACCACAAAAACACCTTCAACGGCAACAGACCACAACACTAACATCCTCTATAACAACTAAAGACAATAGCAGCCATAGTAAGAACCACAACAACACCTTCAACGGCAACAGACCACAACACTAACATCCTCTATAACAACTAAATACAATAGCAGCTATAGTAATAACCACAACAACACCTTCAACAGCAACATACCACAAAACTAACATCCTCTATAACAACTAAAGACAATATCGGCAATAGTAATAACCACAACAACACGTTCAACAGCAACATACCACACCACTAACATCCTCTATAACAACTAAATACAATAGCAGCAATAGTAATAACCACAACAACACCTTCAACAGCAAAATACCACAACACTAACATCCTCTATAACAACTAAAGACAATATCGGCAATAGTAATAACCACAACAACACCTTCAACAGCAACATACCACACCACTAACATCCTCTATAACAACTAAAGACAATACAAGCAATAGTAATAACCACAACACCTTCAACAGCAACATACCACAACACTAACATCCTCTACAACATCTAAAGACAATACCAGCCATAGTAATAACCAAAACAACACATTCAACAGCAACATACCACAACACTAATATCCTCTATATCAACTAAAGACAATACCAGCAATAGTAATAACCACAACAACACCTTCAACAGCAACATACCACAACACTAACATCCTCTATAACAACTAAAGACAATACCAGCAATAGTAATAACCACAACAACACCTTCAACAACAACATACCACAACACTAACATCCTCTATAACAACTAAAGACAATATCGGCAATAGTAATAACCACAACAACACCTTCAACAGCAACATACCACACCACTAACATCCTCTATAACAACTAAAGACAATACAAGCAATAGTAATAACCACAACACCTTCAACAGCAACATACCACAACACTAACATCCTCTACAACATCTAAAGACAATACCAGCAATAGTAATAACCACAACAACACCTTCAACAGCAACATACCACAACACTAACATCCTCTATATCAACTAAAGACAATACCAGCAATAGTAATAACCACAACAACACCTTCAACAGCAACATACCACACCACTAACATCCTCTATAACAACTAAAGACAATATCGGCAATAGTAATAACCACAACAACACCTTCAACAGCAACATACCACACCACTAACATCCTCTATAACAACTAAAGACAATACAAGCAATAGTAATAACCACAACACCTTCAACAGCAACATACCACAACACTAACATCCTCTACAACATCTAAAGACAATACCAGCAATAGTAATAACCACAACAACACCTTCAACAGCAACATACCACAACACTAACATCCTCTATAACAACTAAAGACAATACCAGCAATAGTAATAACCACAACAACACCTTCAACAGCAACATACCACACCACTAACATCCTCTATAACAACTAAAGACAATACCAGCAATAGTAATAACCACAACAACACCATAAACAGCAACATACCACACCACTAACATCCTCTATAACAACTAAAGACAATACCAGCAATAGTAATAACCACAACAACACCTTCAACAGCAACATACCACACCACTAACATCCTCTATAACAAATAAAGACAATAGCAGCAATAGTAATAACCACAACAACACCTTCAACAGCAACATACCACACCACTAACATCCTCTATAACAACTAAAGACAATACCAGCAATAGTAATAACCACAACAACACCTTCAACAGCAAAATACCACACCACTAACATCCTCTATAACAACTAAAGACAATAGCAGCAATAGTAATAACCACAACAACACCTTCAACAGCAGCATACCACACCACTAACATCCTCTATAACAACTAAAGACAATACCAGCAATAGTAATAACCACAACAACACCTTCAACAACAACATACCACAACACTAACATCCTCTATAACAACTAAAGACAATAGCAGCAATAGTAATAACCACAACAACACATTCAACAGCAACATACCACAACACTAACATCCTCTATAACAACGAAAGACAATACCAGAAATAGTAATAAGCACAACAACACCTTCAACAGCAACATACCACAACACTAACATCCTCTATAACAACTAAAGACAATAGCAGCAATAGTAATAACCACAACAACACCTTCAACAGCAACAGACCACAACACTAACATGCTCTATAACAACTAAAGACAATACCGGCAATAGTAATAACCACAACAACACCTTCAACAGCAACATACCACAACACTAACATCTTCTACAACAACTAAAGACAAGACCGGCAATAGTAATAACCACAACAACACCTTCAACAGCAACATACCACACCACTAACATCCTCTATAACAACTAAAGACAATATCGGCAATAGTAATAACCACACCTTCAACAGCAACATACCACACCACTAACATCCTCTATAACAACTAAAGACAATACCAGCAATAGTAATAACCACAACAACACCTTCAACAGCAACAGACCACAACACTAACATCCTCTATAACAACTAAAGACAATAGCAGCAATAGTAATAACCACAACAACACCTTCAACAGCAGCATACCACAACACTAACATCCTCTATAACAACTAAAGACAATACCAGAAATAGTAATAACCACAACAACACATTCAACAGCAACATACCACACCACTAACATCCTCTATAAAAACTAAAGACAATAGCAGCAATTGAAATAACCACAACAACACCTTCAACAGCAACATACCACACCACTAACATCCTCTACAACAACTAAAGACAATACCAGCTATAGTAATAACCACAACAACACCTTCAACAGCAACAGACCACACAACTAACATCCTCTATAATAACTAAAGACAATAGCAGCAATAGTAATAACCACAACACCTTCAACAGCAACAGACCACAACACTAACTTCCTCTATAACAACTAAAGACAATAGCAGCAATAGTAATAACCACAACAACACATTCAACAGCAACATACCACACCACTAACATCTTCTATAACAACTAAAGACAATACCAGCAATAGTAATAACCACAACAACACCTTCAAGAGCAACATACCACACCACTAACATCCTCTATAACAACTAAAGACAATACCGGCAATAGTAATAACCACAACAACACCTTCAACAGCAACAGACCACAACACTAACATCCTCTATAACAACTAAAGACAATAGCAGCAATAGTAATAACCACAACAACACCTTCAATAGCAACAGACCACAAAACTAACATCCTCTACAACAACTAAAGACAATACCAGCAATAGTAATAACCACAACAACACCTTCAACAGCAACAGACCACAACACTAACATCCTCTATAACAACTAAAGACAATAGCAGCAATAGTAATAGCCACAACAACACATTCAACATCAACATACCACAACACTAACATCGTCTATAACAACTAAAGACAATACCAGCAATAGTAATAACCACAACAACACCTTCAACAGCAACATACGACACCACTAACATCCTCAATAATAACTGAAGACAATACCGGCAATAGTAATAACCACAACAACACCTTCAACAGCAACAGACCACAACACTAACATCCTCTACAACAACTAAAGACAATAGAAGCAATAGTAATAACAACAAAAACACCTTCAACAGCAACATACCACAACACTGACATCCTCTACAACAACTAAAGACAATACCAGCAATAGTAATAACCACAACAACACCTTCAACAGCAACATACCACAACACTAACATCCTCTATAACAACTAAAGACAATAGCAGCAATAGTAATAACCACAACAACATCTTCAAGAGCAACAGACCACAACACTAACATCCTCTATAACAACTAAAAACAATAGCAGCAATAGTAATAACCACAACAACACCTTCAACAGCAACATACCACAACACTAACATCCTCTACAACAACTAAACACAATAGCAGCAATAGTAATAACCACAACAACACCTTCAACAGCAACATACCACAACACTAACATCCTCTACAACAACTAAAGACAATAGCAGCAATAGTAATAACCACAACAACACCTTAAACAGCAACAGACCACAACACTAACATCCTCTATAACAACTAAAGACAATAGCAGCAATAGTAATAACCACAAGAATACCTTCAACAGCAACAGACCACAACACTAACATCCTCTACAACAATTAAAGACAATAGCAGCAATAGTAATAACCACAACAACACCTTCAACAGCAACAGACCACAACACTAACATCCTCTATAACAACTAAAGACGATACCGGCAATAGTAATAACCACAACAACACCTTCAACAGCAACATACCACAACACTAACATCCTATACAACAACTAAAGACAATACCGGCAATAGTAATAACCACAACAACACCTTCAACAGCAACATACCACACCACTAACATCCTCTATAACAACTAAAGACAATAGCAGCAATAGTAATAACCACAACAACACCTTCAACAGCAACATACCACACCACTAACATCCTCTATAACGACTAAAGACAATACCAGCAATAGTAATAACCACAACAACACCTTCAACAGCAACATACCACACCACTAACATCCTCTATAACAACTAAAGACAATACCAGCAATAGTAATAACCACAAAACCTTCAACAGCAACATACCACACCACTAACATCCTCTATAACAACTAAAGACAATTGCAGCAATAGTAATAACCACAACAACACCTTCAACAGCAACATACCACACCACTAACATCCTCTATAACAACTAAAGACAATAGCAGCAATAGTAATAACCACAACAACACCTTCAACAGCAGCATACCACACCACTAACATCCTCAACAACAACTAAAGACAATACCAACTATAGTAATAACCACAACAACACCTTCTACAGCAACAGACCATAACACTAACATCCTCTACAACAACTAAAGACAATATCGTCAATAGTAATAACCACAACAACACCTTCAACAGCAACAGACCACAACACTAACATCCTCTATAACAACTAAAGACAATAGCAGCAATAGTAATAACCACAACAACACCTTCAACAGCAACAGACCACAACACTAACATCCTCTATAACAACTAAAGACAATAGCAGCAATAGTAATAACCACAACAACACCTTCAACAGCAACATACCACAACACTAACATCCTCTACAACATCTAAAGACAATACCAGCAATAGTAATAACCACAACAACACCTTCAACAGCAACATACCACAACACTAACATCCTCTATAACAACTAAAGACAATAGCAGCAATAGTAATAACCACAACAACACCTTCAACAGCAACAGACCACAACACTAACATCCTCTATAACAACTAAATACAATAGCAGCTATAGTAATAACCACAACAACACCTTCAACAGCAACATACCACAACACTAACATCCTCTATAACAACTAAAGACAATATCGGCAATAGTGATAACCACACCTTCAACAGCAACATACCACACCACTAACATCCTCTATAACAACTAAAGACAATACCAGCAATAGTAATAACCACAACAACACCTTAAACAGCAACAGACCACAACACTAACATCCTCTATAACAACTAAAAACAATAGCAGCAATAGTAATAACCACAACAACACCTTCAACAGCATTATACCACAACACTAACATCCTCTATAACAACTAAAGACAATACCAGCTATAGTAATAACCACAACAACACCTTCAACAGCAACAGACCATAACACTAACATCCTCTACAACAACTAAAGACAATACCAGCAATAGTAATAACCACAACAACACCTTCAACAGCAACATACCACACCACTAACATCCTCTATAACAACTAAGGACAATACCAGCAATAGTAATAACCACAAAAACACCTTCAACGGCAACAGACCACAATACTAACATCCTCTATAACAACTAAAGACAATAGCAGCCATAGTAATAACCACAACAACACCTTCAACGGCAACAGACCACAACACTAACATCCTCTATAACAACTAAATACAATAGCAGCTATAGTAATAACCACAACAACACCTTCAACAGCAACATACCACAAAACTAACATCCTCTATAACAACTAAAGACAATATCGGCAATAGTAATAACCACAACAACACGTTCAACAGCAACATACCACACCACTAACATCCTCTATAACAACTAAATACAATAGCAGCAATAGTAATAACCACAACAACACCTTCAACAGCAACATACCACAACACTAACATCCTCTATAACAACTAAAGACAATATCGGCAATAGTAATAACCACAACAACACCTTCAACAGCAACATACCACACCACTAACATCCTCTATAACAACTAAAGACAATACAAGCAATAGTAATAACCACAACACCTTCAACAGCAACATACCACAACACTAACATCCTCTACAACATCTAAAGACAATACCAGCCATAGTAATAACCAAAACAACACATTCAACAGCAACATACCACAACACTAATATCCTCTATATCAACTAAAGACAATACCAGCAATAGTAATAACCACAACAACACCTTCAACAGCAACATACCACAACACTAACATCCTCTATAACAACTAAAGACAATACCAGCAATAGTAATAACCACAACAACACCTTCAACAACAACATACCACAACACTAACATCCTCTATAACAACTAAAGACAATAGCAGCAATAGTAATAACCACAACAACACCTTCAACAGCAACATACCACAACACTAACATCCTCTATAACAACTAAATACAATACCAGAAATAGTAATAAGCACAACAACACCTTCAACAGCAACATACCACAACACTAACATCCTCTATAACAACTAAAGACAATAGCAGCAATAGTAATAACCACAACAACACCTTCAACAGCAACAGACCACAACACTAACATGCTCTATAACAACTAAAGACAATACCGGCAATAGTAATAACCACAACAACACCTTCAACAGCAACATACCACAACACTAACATCTTCTACAACAACTAAAGACAAGACCGGCAATAGTAATAACCACAACAACACCTTCAACAGTAACATACCACACCACTAACATCCTCTATAACAACTAAAGACAATAGCAGCAATAGTAATAACCACAACAACACCTTCAACAGCAACATAACACACCACTAACATCCTCTATGACAACTAAAGACAATACCAGCAATAGTAATAACCACAACAACACCTTCAACAGCAACATACCACACCACTAACATCCTCTATAACAACTAAAGACAATAGCAGCAATAGTAATAACCACAACAACACCTTCAACAGCAGCATACCACACCACTAACATCCTCTACAACAACTAAAGACAATACCAGCTATAGTAATAACCACAACAACACCTTCTACAGCAACAGACCATAACACTAACATCCTCTACAACAACTAAAGACAATACCAACAATAGTAATAACCGCAACAACACCTTCAACAGCAACATACCACAACACTAACATGCTCTATAACAACTAAAGACAATACCTGCAATAGTAATAACCACAACAACACCTTCAACAGCAACATACCACAACACTAACATCCTCTATAACAACTAAAGACAATAGCAGCAATAGTAATAACCACAACAACACCTTAAACAGCAACATACCACAACACTAACATCCTCTACAACATCTAAAGACAATACCAGCAATAGTAATAACCACAACAACACCTTCAACAGCAACATACCACAACACTAACATCCTCTATAACAACTAAAGACAATAGCAGCAATAGTAATAACCACAACAACACCTTCAACAGCAACAGACCACAACACTAACATCCTCTATAACAACTAAATACAATAGCAGCTATAGTAATAACCACAACAACACCTTCAACAGCAACATACCACAACACTAACATCCTCTATAACAACTAAAGACAATATCGGCAATAGTAATAAGCACACCTTCAACAGCAACATACCACACCACTAACATCCTCTATAACAACGAAAGACAATACCAGCAATAGTAATAACCACAACAACACCTTCAACAGCAACAGACCACAACACTAACATCCTCTATAACAACTAAAGACAATAGCAGCTATAGTAATAACCACAACAACACCTTCAACAGCAACATACCACAACACTAACATCCTCTATAACAACTAAAGACAATATCGGCAATAGTAATAACCACACCTTCAACAGCAACATACCACACCACTAACATCCTCTATAACAACTAAAGACAATACCAACAATAGTAATAACCACAACAACACCTTCAACAGCAACAGACCGCAACACTAACATCCTCTATAACAACTAAAGACAATAGCAGCAATAGTAATAACCACAACAACACCTTCAACAGCAGCATACCACAACACTAACATCCTCTATAACAACTAAAGACAATACCAGCAATAGTAATAACCACAACAACACATTCAACAGCAACATACCACACCACTAACATCCTCTATAAAAACTAAAGACAATAGCAGCAATTGTAATAACCACAACAACACCTTCAACAGCAACATACCACACCACTAACATCCTCTACAACAACTAAAGACAATACCAGCTATAGTAATAACCACAACAACACCTTCAACAGCAGCATACCACAACACTAACATCCTCTATAACAACTAAAGACAATACCAGCAATAGTAATAACCACAACAACACCTTCAACAGCAACAGACCACAACACTAACACCCTCTATAACAACTAAAGACAATACCAGCAATAGTAATAACCACAACAACACCATAAACAGCAACATACCACACCACTAACATCCTCTATAACAAATAAAGACAATAGCAGCAATAGTAATAACCACAACAACACCTTCAACAGCAACATACCACACCACTAACATCCTCTATAACAACTAAAGACAATACAAGCAATAGTAATAACCACAACACCTTCAACAGCAACATACCACAACACTAACATCCTCTACAACATCTAAAGACAATACCAGCCATAGTAATAACCAAAACAACACATTCAACAGCAACATACCACAACACTAATATCCTCTATATCAACTAAAGACAATACCAGCAATAGTAATAACCACAACAACACCTTCAACAGCAACATACCACAACACTAACATCCTCTATAACAACTAAAGACAATACCAGCAATAGTAATAACCACAACAACACCTTCAACAGCGACATACCACACCACTAACATCCTCTATAACAACTAAAGACAATACCAGCAATAGTAATAACCACAACAACACCATAAACAGCAACATACCACACCACTAACATCCTCTATAACAAATAAAGACAATAGCAGCAATAGTAATAACCACAACAACACCTTCAACAGCAACATACCACACCACTAACATCCTCTATAACAACTAAAGACAATACCAGCAATAGTAATAACCACAACAACACCTTCAACAGCAAAATACCACACCACTAACATCCTCTATAACAACTAAAGACAATAGCAGCAATAGTAATAACCACAACAACACATTCAACAGCAGCATACCACACCACTAACATCCTCTATAACAACTAAAGACAATACCAGCAATAGTAATAACCACAACAACACCTTCAACAACAACATACCACAACACTAACATCCTCTATAACAACTAAAGACAATAGCAGCAATAGTAATAACCACAACAACACCTTCAACAGCAACAGACCACAACACTAACATGCTCTATAACAACTAAAGACAATACCGGCAATAGTAATAACCACAACAACACCTTCAACAGCAACATACCACAACACTAACATCTTCTACAACAACTAAAGACAAGACCGGCAATAGTAATAACCACAACAACACCTTCAACAGCAACATACCACACCACTAACATCCTCTATAACAACTAAAGACAATAGCAGCAATAGTAATAACCACAACAACACCTTCAACAGCAACATACCACACCACTAACATCCTCTATAACAACTAAAGACAATACCAGCAATAGTAATAACCACAACAACACCTTCAACAGCAACATACCACACCACTAACATCCTCTATAACAACTAAAGACAATACCAGCAATAGTAATAACCACAAAACCTTCAACAGCAACATACCACACCACTAACATCCTCTATAACAACTAAAGACAATTGCAGCAATAGTAATAACCACAACAACACCTTCAACAGCAACATACCACACCACTAACATCCTCTATAACAACTAAAGACAACAGCAGCAATAGTAATAACCACAACAACACCTTCAACAGCAGCATACCACACCACTAACATCCTCTACAACAACTAAAAACAATACCAGCTATAGTAATAACCACAACAACACCTTCTACAGCAACAGACCATAACACTAACATCCTCTACAACAACTAAAGACAATACCAACAATAATAATAACCGCAACAACACCTTCAACAGCAACATACCACAACACTAACATCCTCTATAACAACTAAAGACAATACCTGCAATAGTAATAACCACAACAACACCTTCAACAGCAACATACCACAACACTAACATCCTCTATAACAACTAAAGACAATAGCAGCAATAGTAATAACCACAACAACACCTTCAACAGCAACATACCACAACACTAACATCCTCTACAACATCTAAAGACAATACCAGCAATAGTAATAACCACACCTTCAACAGCAACATACCACACCACTAACATCCTCTATAACAACTAAAGACAATACCAGCAATAGTAATAACCACAACAACACCTTCAACAGCAACAGACCACAACACTAACATCCTCTATAACAACTAAAGACAATAGCAGCTATAGTAATAACCACAACAACACCTTCAACAGCAACATACCACAACACTAACATCCTCTATAACAACTAAAGACAATATCGGCAATAGTAATAACCACACCTTCAACAGCAACATACCACACCACTAACATCCTCTATAACAACTAAAGACAATACCAACAATAGTAATAACCACAACAACACCTTCAACAGCAACAGACCGCAACACTAACATCCTCTATAACAACTAAAGACAATAGCAGCAATAGTAATAACCACAACAACACCTTCAACAGCAGCATACCACAACACTAACATCCTCTATAACAACTAAAGACAATACCAGCAATAGTAATAACCACAACAACACATTCAACAGCAACATACCACACCACTAACATCCTCTATAAAAACTAAAGACAATAGCAGCAATTGTAATAACCACAACAACACCTTCAACAGCAACATACCACACCACTAACATCCTCTACAACAACTAAAGACAATACCAGCTATAGTAATAACCACAACAACACCTTCAACAGCAGCATACCACAACACTAACATCCTCTATAACAACTAAAGACAATACCAGCAATAGTAATAACCACAACAACACCTTCAACAGCAACAGACCACAACACTAACATCCTCTATAACAACTAAATACAATAGCAGCTATAGTAATAACCACAACAACACCTTCAACAGCAACATACCACAACACTAACATCCTCTATAACAACTAAATACAATAGCAGCAATAGTAATAACCACAACAACACCTTCAACAGCAACAGACCACACCACTAACATCCTCTATAACAACTAAAGACAATACCAGCAATAGTAATAACCACAACAACACCATCAACAGCAACATACCACACCACTAACACCCTCTATAACAACTAAAGACAATACAAGCAATAGTAATAACCACAACAACACCTTCTACAGCAACATACCACACCACTAACATCCTCTATATCAACTAAAGACAATAGCAGCAATAGTAATAACCACAACAACACCTTCAACAGCAACATACCACACCACTAACATCCTCTATAACAACTAAAGACAATACCAGCAATAGTAATAACCACAACAACACCTTCAACAGCAAAATACCACACCACTAACACCCTCTATAACAACTAAAGACAATAGCAGCAATAGTAATAACCACAACAACACCTTCAACAGCAGCATACCACACCACTAACATCCTCTATAACAACTAAAGACAATAGCAGCAATAGTAATAACCACAACAACACCTTCAATAGCAACATACCACACCACTAACATCCTCTATAACAACTAAAGACAATAGCAGCAATAGTAATAACCACAACAACACCTTCAACAGCAACATACCACACCACTAACATCCTCTATAACAACTAAAGACAATAGTAGCAATAGAAATAACCACAACAACACCTTCAACAGCAACATACCACAACAATAACATCCTCTATAACAACCAAAGACAATAGCAGCAATAGCAATAACCACAACAACACCTTCAACAGCAACAGACCACAACACTAACATCCTCTATAACAATTAAAGTCAATAGCAGCAATAGTCATAACCACAACAACACCTTCAACAGCAACAGACCACAACACTAACATCCTCTATGACAGCTAAAGACAATAGCAGCAATAGGAATAACCACAACAACACCTTCAACAGCAACATACCACAACACAAACATCCTCTATAACAACTAAAGACAATAGCAGCAATAGTAATAACCACAACAACACCTTCAACAGCAACAGACCACAACACTAACATCCTCTATAACAACTAAAGACAATAGTAGCAATAGTAATAACCACCACAACACCTTCAACAACAACATACCACAACACTAACATCCTCTATAACAACTAAAGACAATAGCAGCAATAGTAATAACCACAAAAACACCTTCAACAGCAACATACCACAACAGTAACATCCTCTATAACAACTAAAGACAATACCAGCAATAGTAATAAGCACAACAACACCTTCAACAGCAAAATACCACAACACAAACATCCTCTATAACAACTAAAGACAATAGCAGCAATAGTAATAACCACAACAACACCTTCAACAGCAACAGACCACAACACTAACTTCCTCTACAACAACTAAAGACAATACCGGCAATAGTAATAACCACAACAACACCTTCAATAGCAACATACCACACCACTAACATCCTCTATAACAACTAAAGACAATAGCAGCAATAGTAATAACCACAACAACACCTTCAACAGCAACATACCAAACCACTAACATCCTCTATAACAACTAAAGACAATAGTAGCAATAGTAATAACCACAACAACACCTCCAAATGCAACAGACCACAACACTAACATCCTCTATGACAGCTAAAGACAATAGCAGCAATAGTAATAACGACAACAACACCTTCAACAGCAACATACCACAACACTAACATCCTCTATAACAACTAAAGATAATAGCAGCCATAGTAATAACCACAACAACACCTTCAACAGCAACAGACCACACCACTAACAGCCTCTATAACAACTAAAGACAATAGCAGCAATTGTAATAACCACAACAACACCTTCAACAGCAACAGACCATAACACTAACATCCTCAACAACAACTAAAGACAATACCAGCAATAGTAATAACCACAACAACACCTTCAACAGCAACATACGACACCACTAACATCCTCTACAACAACTAAAGACAATACCAGCTATAGTAATAACCACGACAACACCTTCAACAGCAACAGACCATAACACTAACATCCTCTACAACAACTAAAGACAATACCAGCAATAGTAATAACTACAACAACACCTTCAACAGCAACAGACCACAACACTAACATCCTCTATCACAACTAAATACAATAGCAGCTATAGTAATAACCACAACACCTTCAACAGCAACATACCACAACACTAACATACTCTATAACAACTAAAGACAATATCGGCAATAGTAATAATCACAACACCTTCAACAGCAACATACCACAACACTAACATCCTCTACAACATCTAAAGACAATACCAGCAATAGTAATAACCACAACAACACCTTCAAAAGCAACATACCACAACACTAATATCCTCTATATCAACTAAAGACAATACCAGCAATAGTAATAACCACAACAACACCTTCAACAGCAACATACCACAACACTAACATGCTCTATAACAACTAAAGACAATAGCAGCAATAGTAATAACCACAATAACACCTTCAACAGCAACATACCACACCACTAACATCCTCTATAACAACTAAAGACAATACCAGCAATAGTAATAACCACAACAACACCATCAACAGCAACATACCACACCACTAACACCCTCTATAACAACTAAAGACAATACAAGCAATAGTAATAACCACAACAACACCTTCTACAGCAACATACCACACCACTAACATCCTCTATATCAACTAAAGACAATAGCAGCAATAGTAATAACCACAACAACACCTTCAACAGCAACATACCACACCACTAACATCCTCTATAACAACTAAAGACAATAGCAGCAATAGTAATAACCACAACAACACCTTCAACAGCAGCATACCACACCACTAACATCCTCTATAACAACAAAAGACAATAGCAGCAATAGTAATAACCACAACAACACCTTAAACAACAACATACCACAACACTAACATCCTCTATAACAACTAAAGACAATAGCAGCAATAGTAATAACCACAACAACACCTTCAACAGCTACATACCACAACACTAACATCCTCTATAACAAATAAAGACAATAGCAGCAATAGTAATAACCACAACAACACCTTCAACAGCAACATACCAAAACACTAACATCCTCTACAAGAACTAAAGACAATACCGGCAATAGTAATAACGACAACAACACCTTCAATAGCAACATACCACACCACTAACATCCTCTATAACAACTAAAGACAATAGCAGCAATAGTAATAACCACAACAACACCTTCAATAGCAACATACCACACCACTAACATCCTCTATAACAACTAAAGACAATAGCAGCAATAGTAATAACCACAACAACACCTTCAACAGCAACATACCAAACCACTAACATCCTCTATAACAACTAAAGACAATAGTAGCAATAGTAATAACCACAACAACACCTCCAAATGCAACAGACCACAACACTAACATCCTCTATGACAGCTAAAGACAATAGCAGCAATAGTAATAACGACAACAACACCTTCAACAGCAACATACCACAACACTAACATCCTCTATAACAACTAAAGATAATAGCAGCCATAGTAATAACCACAACAACACCTTCAACAGCAACAGACCACACCACTAACAGCCTCTATAACAACTAAAGACAATAGCAGCAATTGTAATAACCACAACAACACCTTCAACAGCAACAGACCATAACACTAACATCCTCAACAACAACTAAAGACAATACCAGCAATAGTAATAACCACAACAACACCTTCAACAGCAACATACGACACCACTAACATCCTCTACAACAACTAAAGACAATACCAGCTATAGTAATAACCACGACAACACCTTCAACAGCAACAGACCATAACACTAACATCCTCTACAACAACTAAAGACAATACCAGCAATAGTAATAACTACAACAACACCTTCAACAGCAACAGACCACAACACTAACATCCTCTATCACAACTAAATACAATAGCAGCTATAGTAATAACCACAACACCTTCAACAGCAACATACCACAACACTAACATCCTCTATAACAACTAAAGACAATATCGGCAATAGTAATAATCACAACACCTTCAACAGCAACATACCACAACACTAACATCCTCTACAACATCTAAAGACAATACCAGCAATAGTAATAACCACAACAACACCTTCAAAAGCAACATACCACAACACTAATATCCTCTATATCAACTAAAGACAATACCAGCAATAGTAATAACCACAACAACACCTTCAACAGCAACATACCACAACACTAACATGCTCTATAACAACTAAAGACAATAGCAGCAATAGTAATAACCACAATAACACCTTCAACAGCAACATACCACACCACTAACATCCTCTATAACAACTAAAGACAATACCAGCAATAGTAATAACCACAACAACACCATCAACAGCAACATACCACACCACTAACACCCTCTATAACAACTAAAGACAATACAAGCAATAGTAATAACCACAACAACACCTTCTACAGCAACATACCACACCACTAACATCCTCTATATCAACTAAAGACAATAGCAGCAATAGTAATAACCACAACAACACCTTCAACAGCAACATACCACACCACTAACATCCTCTATAACAACTAAAGACAATACCAGCAATAGTAATAACCACAACAACACCTTCAACAGCAAAATACCACACCACTAACATCCTCTATAACAACTAAAGACAATAGCAGCAATAGTAATAACCACAACAACACCTTCAACAGCAGCATACCACACCACTAACATCCTCTATAACAACAAAAGACAATAGCAGCAATAGTAATAACCACAACAACACCTTAAACAACAACATACCACAACACTAACATCCTCTATAACAACTAAAGACAATAGCAGCAATAGTAATAACCACAACAACACCTTCAACAGCTACATACCACAACACTAACATCCTCTATAACAAATAAAGACAATAGCAGCAATAGTAATAACCACAACAACACCTTCAACAGCAACATACCAAAACACTAACATCCTCTACAACAACTAAAGACAATACCGGCAATAGTAATAACGACAACAACACCTTCAATAGCAACATACCACACCACTAACATCCTCTATAACAACTAAAGACAATAGCAGCAATAGTAATAACCACAACAACACCTTCAACAGCAACATACCACACCACTAACATCCTCTATAACAACTAAAGACAATAGTAGCAATAGTAATAACCACAACAACACCTTCAAATGCAACAGACCACAACACAAACATCCTCTATAAAAACTAAAGACAATAGCAGCAATAGTAATAACCACATAAACACCTTCAACAGCAACATACCACACCACTAACATCCTCTATAACAACTAAAGACAATAGCAGCTATAGTAATAACCACAACAACACCTTCAACAGCAGCATACCACAACACTAACATCCTCTATAACAACTAAAGACAATACCAGCAATAGTAATAACCACAACAACACCTTCAACAGCAACAGACCACAACACTAACATCCTCTATAACAACCAAAAACAATAGCAGCTATAGTAATAACCACAACAACACCTTCAACAGCAACATACCACAACACTAACATCCTCTATAACAACTAAATACAATAGCAGCAATAGTAATAACCACAACAACACCTTCAACAGCAACAGACCACACCACTAACATCCTCTATAACAACTAAAGACAATACCAGCAATAGTAATAACCACAACAACACCATCAACAGCAACATACCACACCACTAACACCCTCTATAACAACTAAAGACAATACAAGCAATAGTAATAACCACAACAACACCTTCTACAGCAACATACCACACCACTAACATCCTCTATATCAACTAAAGACAATAGCAGCAATAGTAATAACCACAACAACACCTTCAACAGCAACATACCACACCACTAACATCCTCTATAACAACTAAAGACAATACCAGCAATAGTAATAACCACAACAACACCTTCAACAGCAAAATACCACACCACTAACACCCTCTATAACAACTAAAGACAATAGCAGCAATAGTAATAACCACAACAACACCTTCAACAGCAGCATACCACACCACTAACATCCTCTATAACAACTAAAGACAATAGCAGCAATAGTAATAACCACAACAACACCTTCAATAGCAACATACCACACCACTAACATCCTCTATAACAACTAAAGACAATAGCAGCAATAGTAATAACCACAACAACACCTTCAACAGCAACATACCACACCACTAACATCCTCTATAACAACTAAAGACAATAGTAGCAATAGTAATAACCACAACAACACCTTCAACAGCAACATACCACAACAATAACATCCTCTATAACAACCAAAGACAATAGCAGCAATAGCAATAACCACAACAACACCTTCAACAGCAACAGACCACAACACTAACATCCTCTATAACAATTAAAGTCAATAGCAGCAATAGTCATAACCACAACAACACCTTCAACAGCAACAGACCACAACACTAACATCCTCTATGACAGCTAAAGACAATAGCAGCAATAGGAATAACCACAACAACACCTTCAACAGCAACATACCACAACACTAACATCCTCTATAACAACTAAAGATAATAGCAGCCATAGTAATAACCACAACAACACCTTCAGCAGCAACAGACCACACCACTAACATCCTCTATAACAACTAAAGACAATACCAGCAATAGTAATAACCACCACAACACCTTCAACAACAACATACCACAACACTAACATCCTGTATAACAACTAAAGACAATAGCAGCAATAGTAATAACCACAAAAACACCTTCAACAGCAACATACCACAACACTAACATCCTCTATAACAACTAAAGACAATACCAGCAATAGTAATAAGCACAACAACACCTTCAACAGCAAAATACCACAACACAAACATCCTCTATAACAACTAAAGACAATAGCAGCAATAGTAATAACCACAACAACACCTTCAACAGCAACAGACCACAACACTAACATCCTCTACAACAACTAAAGACAATACCGGCAATAGTAATAACCACAACAACACCTTCAATAGCAACATACCACACCACTAACATCCTCTATAACAACTAAAGACAATAGCAGCAATAGTAATAACCACAACAACACCTTCAACAGCAACATACCAAACCACTAACATCCTCTATAACAACTAAAGACAATAGTAGCAATAGTAATAACCACAACAACACCTCCAAATGCAACAGACCACAACACTAACATCCTCTATGACAGCTAAAGACAATAGCAGCAATAGTAATAACGACAACAACACCTTCAACAGCAACATACCACAACACTAACATCCTCTATAACAACTAAAGATAATAGCAGCCATAGTAATAACCACAACAACACCTTCAACAGCAACAGACCACAACACTAACAGCCTCTATAACAACTAAAGACAATAGCAGCAATTGTAATAACCACAACAACACCTTCAACAGCAACAGACCATAACACTAACATCCTCAACAACAACTAAAGACAATACCAGCAATAGTAATAACCACAACAACACCTCCAACAGCAACATACGACACCACTAACATCCTCTACAACAACTAAAGACAATACCAGCTATAGTAATAACCACGACAACACCTTCAACAGCAACAGACCATAACACTAACATCCTCTACAACAACTAAAGACAATACCAGCAATAGTAATAACTACAACAACACCTTCAACAGCAACAGACCACAACACTAACATCCTCTATAACAACTAAATACAATAGCAGCTATAGTAATAACCACAACAACACCTTCAACAGCAACATACCACAACACTAACATCCTCTATAACAACTAAAGACAATATCGGCAATAGTAATAATCACAACACCTTCAACAGCAACATACCACAACACTAACATCCTCTACAACATCTAAAGACAATACCAGCAATAGTAATAACCACAACAACACCTTCAAAAGCAACATACCACAACACTAATATCCTCTATATCAACTAAAGACAATACCAGCAATAGTAATAACCACAACAACACCTTCAACAGCAACATACCACAACACTAACATGCTCTATAACAACTAAAGACAATAGCAGCAATAGTAATAACCACAATAACACCTTCAACAGCAACATACCACACCACTAACATCCTCTATAACAACTAAAGACAATACCAGCAATAGTAATAACCACAACAACACCATCAACAGCAACATACCACACCACTAACACCCTCTATAACAACTAAAGACAATACAAGCAATAGTAATAACCACAACAACACCTTCTACAGCAACATACCACACCACTAACATCCTCTATATCAACTAAAGACAATAGCAGCAATAGTAATAACCACAACAACACCTTCAACAGCAACATACCACACCACTAACATCCTCTATAACAACTAAAGACAATACCAGCAATAGTAATAACCACAACAACACCTTCAACAGCAAAATACCACACCACTAACATCCTCTATAACAACTAAAGACAATAGCAGCAATAGTAATAACCACAACAACACCTTCAACAGCAGCATACCACACCACTAACATCCTCTATAACAACTAAAGACAATAGCAGCAATAGTAATAACCACAACAACACCTTCAACAACAACATACCACAACACTAACATCCTCTATAACAACTAAAGACAATAGCAGCAATAGTAATAACCACAACAACACCTTCAACAGCAACATACCACAACACTAACATCCTCTATAACAAATAAAGACAATAGCAGCAATAGTAATAACCACAACAACACCTTCAACAGCAACATACCACAACACTAACATCCTCTACAACAACTAAAGACAATACCGGCAATAGTAATAACCACAACAACACCTTCAATAGCAACATACCACACCACTAACATCCTCTATAACAACTAAAGACAATAGCAGCAATAGTAATAACCACAACAACACCTTCAACAGCAACATACCACACCACTAACATCCTCTATAACAACTAAAGACAATAGTAGCAATAGTAATAACCACCACAACACCTTCAACAACAACATACCACAACACTAACATCCTCTATAACAACTAAAGACAATAGCAGCAATAGTAATAACCACAAAAACACCTTCAACAGCAACATACCACAACAGTAACATCCTCTATAACAACTAAAGACAATACCAGCAATAGTAATAAGCACAACAACACCTTCAACAGCAAAATACCACAACACAAACATCCTCTATAACAACTAAAGACAATAGCAGCAATAGTAATAACCACAACAACACCTTCAACAGCAACAGACCACAACACTAACTTCCTCTACAACAACTAAAGACAATACCGGCAATAGTAATAACCACAACAACACCTTCAATAGCAACATACCACACCACTAACATCCTCTATAACAACTAAAGACAATAGCAGCAATAGTAATAACCACAACAACACCTTCAACAGCAACATACCAAACCACTAACATCCTCTATAACAACTAAAGACAATAGTAGCAATAGTAATAACCACAACAACACCTTCAACAGCAACATACCAAACCACTAACATCCTCTATAACAACTAAAGACAATAGTAGCAATAGTAATAACCACAACAACACCTCCAAATGCAACAGACCACAACACTAACATCCTCTATGACAGCTAAAGACAATAGCAGCAATAGTAATAACGACAACAACACCTTCAACAGCAACATACCACAACACTAACATCCTCTATAACAACTAAAGATAATAGCAGCCATAGTAATAACCACAACAACACCTTCAACAGCAACAGACCACACCACTAACAGCCTCTATAACAACTAAAGACAATAGCAGCAATTGTAATAACCACAACAACACCTTCAACAGCAACAGACCATAACACTAACATCCTCAACAACAACTAAAGACAATACCAGCAATAGTAATAACCACAACAACACCTTCAACAGCAACATACGACACCACTAACATCCTCTACAACAACTAAAGACAATACCAGCTATAGTAATAACCACGACAACACCTTCAACAGCAACAGACCATAACACTAACATCCTCTACAACAACTAAAGACAATACCAGCAATAGTAATAACTACAACAACACCTTCAACAGCAACAGACCACAACACTAACATCCTCTATCACAACTAAATACAATAGCAGCTATAGTAATAACCACAACACCTTCAACAGCAACATACCACAACACTAACATCCTCTATAACAACTAAAGACAATATCGGCAATAGTAATAATCACAACACCTTCAACAGCAACATACCACAACACTAACATCCTCTACAACATCTAAAGACAATACCAGCAATAGTAATAACCACAACAACACCTTCAAAAGCAACATACCACAACACTAATATCCTCTATATCAACTAAAGACAATACCAGCAATAGTAATAACCACAACAACACCTTCAACAGCAACATACCACAACACTAACATGCTCTATAACAACTAAAGACAATAGCAGCAATAGTAATAACCACAATAACACCTTCAACAGCAACATACCACACCACTAACATCCTCTATAACAACTAAAGACAATACCAGCAATAGTAATAACCACAACAACACCATCAACAGCAACATACCACACCACTAACACCCTCTATAACAACTAAAGACAATACAAGCAATAGTAATAACCACAACAACACCTTCTACAGCAACATACCACACCACTAACATCCTCTATATCAACTAAAGACAATAGCAGCAATAGTAATAACCACAACAACACCTTCAACAGCAACATACCACACCACTAACATCCTCTATAACAACTAAAGACAATACCAGCAATAGTAATAACCACAACAACACCTTCAACAGCAAAATACCACACCACTAACATCCTCTATAACAACTAAAGACAATAGCAGCAATAGTAATAACCACAACAACACCTTCAACAGCAGCATACCACACCACTAACATCCTCTATAACAACAAAAGACAATAGCAGCAATAGTAATAACCACAACAACACCTTAAACAACAACATACCACAACACTAACATCCTCTATAACAACTAAAGACAATAGCAGCAATAGTAATAACCACAACAACACCTTCAACAGCTACATACCACAACACTAACATCCTCTATAACAAATAAAGACAATAGCAGCAATAGTAATAACCACAACAACACCTTCAACAGCAACATACCAAAACACTAACATCCTCTACAACAACTAAAGACAATACCGGCAATAGTAATAACGACAACAACACCTTCAATAGCAACATACCACACCACTAACATCCTCTATAACAACTAAAGACAATAGCAGCAATAGTAATAACCACAACAACACCTTCAACAGCAACATACCACACCACTAACATCCTCTATAACAACTAAAGACAATAGTAGCAATAGTAATAACCACAACAACACCTTCAAATGCAACAGACCACAACACAAACATCCTCTATAAAAACTAAAGACAATAGCAGCAATAGTAATAACCACATAAACACCTTCAACAGCAACATACCACACCACTAACATCCTCTATAACAACTAAAGACAATAGCAGCTATAGTAATAACCACAACAACACCTTCAACAGCAACATACCACAACACTAACATCCTCTATAACAACTAAAGACAATAGCAGCAATAGTAATAACCACAAAAACACCTTCAACAGCAACATACCACACCACTAACATCCTCTATAACAACTAAAGACAATACCAGCAATAGTAATAACCACAACAACACATTCAACAGCAACATAGCACACCACTGACGTCCTCTATAACAACTAAAGACAATAGCAGCAATAGTAATAACCACAACAACACCTTCAACAGCAACATACCACAACAATAACATCCTCTATAACAACCAAAGACAATAGCAGCAATAGCAATAACCACAACAACACCTTCAACAGCAACAGACCACAACACTAACATCCTCTATAACAATTAAAGTCAATAGCAGCAATAGTAATAACCACAACAACACCTTCAACAGCAACATACCACAACACTAACATCCTCTATAACAACTAAAGACAATAGCAGCAATAGTCATAACCACAACAACACCTTCAACAGCAACAGACCACAACACTAACATCCTCTATGACAGCTAAAGACAATAGCAGCAATAGTAATAACCACAACAACACCTTCAACAGCAACATACCACAACACTAACATCCTCTATAACAACTAAAGATAATAGCAGCCATAGTAATAACCACAACAACACCTTCAGCAGCAACAGACCACACCACTAACATCCTCTATAACAACTAAAGACAATACCAGCAATAGTAATAACCACCACAACACCTTCAACAACAACATACCACAACACTAACATCCTCTATAACAACTAAAGACAATAGCAGCAATAGTAATAACCACAAAAACACCTTCAACAGTAACATACCACAACACTAACATCCTCTATAACAACTAAAGACAATACCAGCAATAGTAATAAGCACAACAACACCTTCAACAGCAAAATACCACAACACAAACATCCTCTATAACAACTAAAGACAATAGCAGCAATAGTAATAACCACAACAACACCTTCAACAGCAACAGACCACAACACTAACATCCTCTACAACAACTAAAGACAATACCGGCAATAGTAATAACCACAACAACACCTTCAATAGCAACATACCACACCACTAACATCCTCTATAACAACTAAAGACAATAGCAGCAATAGTAATAACCACAACAACACCTTCAACAGCAACATACCACACCACTAACATCCTCTATAACAACTAAAGACAATAGTAGCAATAGTAATAACCACAACAACACCTCCAAATGCAACAGACCACAACACTAACATCCTCTGTGACAGCTAAAGACAATAGCAGCAATAGTAATAAGGACAACGACACCTTCAACAGCAACATACCACAACACTAACATCCTCTATAACAACTAAAGATAATAGCAGCCATAGTAATAACCACAACAACACCTTCAACAGCAACAGACCACACCACTAACAGCCTCTATAACAACTAAAGACAATAGCAGCAATTGTAATAACCACAACAACACCTTCAACAGCAACAGACCATAACACTAACATCCTCAACAACAACTAAAGACAATACCAGCAATAGTAATAACCACAACAACACCTTCAACAGCAACATACGACACCACTAACATCCTCTACAACAACTAAAGACAATACCGGCAATAGTAATAACTACAACAACACCTTCCAAAGCAACATACCACACCACTAACATCCTCTATAACAACTAAAGACAATAGCAGCAATAGTAATAACCACAACAACACCTTCAACAGCAACATACCACAACACTAACATCCTCTATAACAACTAAAGACAATAGCAGCAATAGTAATAACCAAAACAACACCTTCAACAGCAACATACCACAACACTAACATCCTCTATAACAACTAAATACAATAGCAGCTATAGTAATAACCACAACAACACCTTCAACAGCAACATACCACAACACTAACATCCTCTATAACAACTAAAGACAATATCGGCAGTAGTAATAATCACAACACCTTCAAAAGCAACATACCACAACACTAACATCCTCTACAACATCTAAAGACAATACCAGCCATAGTAATAACCACAACAACACCTTCAACAGCAACATACCACAACACTAATATCCTCTATATCAACTAAAGACAATACCAGCAATAGTAATAACCACAACAACACCTTCAACAGCAACATACCACAACACTAACATCCTCTATAACAACTAAAGACAATAGCAGCAATAGTAATAACCACAATAACACCTTCAACAGCAACATACCACACCACTAACATCCTCTATAACAACTAAAGACAATACCAGCAATAGTAATAACCACAACAACACCATCAACAGCAACATACCACACCACTAACAACCTCTATAACAACTAAAGACAATACAAGCAATAGTAATAACAACAACAACACCTTCTACAGCAACATACCACACCACTAACATCCTCTATATCAACTAAAGACAATAGCAGCAATAGTAATAACCACAACAACACCTTCAACAGCAACATACCACACCACTAACATCCTCTATAACAACTAAAGACAATACCAGCAATAGTAATAACCACAACAACACCTTCAACAGCAAGATACCACACCACTAACATCCTCTATAACAACTAAAGACAATAGCAGCAATAGTAATAACCACAACAACACCTTCAACAACAACATACCACAACACTAACATCCTCTATAACAACTAAAGACAATAGCAGCAATAGTAATAACCACAACAACACCTTCAACAGCAACATACCACAACACTAACATCCTCTATAACAAATAAAGACAATAGCAGCAATAGTAATAACCACAACAACACCTTCAACAGCAACATACCACAACACTAACATCCTCTACAACAACTAAAGACAATACCGGCAATAGTAATAACCACAACACCTTCAATAGCAACATACCACACCACTAACATCCTCTATAACAACTAAAGACAATAGCAGCAATAGTAATAACCACAACAACACCTTCAACAGCAACATACCACACCACTAACATCCTCTATAACAACTAAAGACAATAGTAGCAATAGTAATAACCACAACAACACCTTCAAATGCAACAGACCACAACACTAACATCCTCTATAAAAACTAAAGACAATAGCAGCAATAGTAATAACCACATAAACACCTTCAACAGCAACATACCACACCACTAACATCCTCTATAACAACTAGAGTCAATAGCAGCTATAGTAATAACCACAACAACACCTTCAACTGCAACATACCACAACACTAACATCCTCTATAACAACTAAAGACAATAGCAGCAATAGTAATAACCACAAAAACACCTTCAACAGCAACAGACCACACCACTAACATCCTCTATAACAACTAAAGACAATACCAGCAATAGTAATAACCACAACAACACATTCAACAGCAACATACCACACCACTGACATCCTCTATAACAACTAAAGACAATAGCAGCAATAGTAATAACCACAACAACACCTTCAACAGCAACATACCACAACACTAACATCCTCTACAACAACTAAAGACAATACCGGCAATAGTAATAACCACAACAACACCTTCAATAGCAACATACCACACCACTAACATCCTCTATAACAACTAAAGACAATAGCAGCAATAGTAATAACCACAACAACACCTTCAACAGCAACATACCACACCACTAACATCCTCTATAACAACTAAAGACAATAGTAGCAATAGTAATAACCACAACAACACCTTCAAATGCAACAGACCACAACACAAACATCCTCTATAAAAACTAAAGACAATAGCAGCAATAGTAATAACCACCACAACACCTTCAACAACAACATACCACAACACTAACATCCTCTATAACAACTAAAGACAATAGCAGCAATAGTAATAACCACAAAAACACCTTCAACAGCAACATACCACAACACTAACATCCTCTATAACAACTAAAGACAATACCAGCAATAGTAATAAGCACAACAACACCTTCAACAGCAAAATACCACAACACAAACATCCTCTATAACAACTAAAGACAATAGCAGCAATAGTAATAACCACAACAACACCTTCAACAGCAACAGACCACAACACTAACATCCTCTACAACAACTAAAGACAATACCGGCAATAGTAATAACCACAACAACACCTTCAATAGCAACATACCACACCACTAACATCCTCTATAACAACTAAAGACAATAGCAGCAATAGTAATAACCACAACAACACCTTCAACAGCAACATACCAAACCACTAACATCCTCTATAACAACTAAAGACAATAGTAGCAATAGTAATAACCACAACAACACCTCCAAATGCAACAGACCACAACACTAACATCCTCTATGACAGCTAAAGACAATAGCAGCAATAGTAATAACGACAACAACACCTTCAACAGCAACATACCACAACACTAACATCCTCTATAACAACTAAAGATAATAGCAGCCATAGTAATAACCAAAACAACACCTTCAACAGCAACAGACCACACCACTAACAGCCTCTATAACAACTAAAGACAATAGCAGCAATTGTAATAACCACAACAACACCTTCAACAGCAACAGACCATAACACTAACATCCTCAACAACAACTAAAGACAATACCAGCAATAGTAATAACCACAACAACACCTTCAACAGCAACATACGACACCACTAACATCCTCTACAACAACTAAAGACAATACCAGCTATAGTAATAACCACGACAACACCTTCAACAGCAACAGACCATAACACTAACATCCTCTACAACAACTAAAGAATAATACCAGCAATAGTAATAACCACAAAAACACCTTCAAAAGCAACATACCACAACACTAATATCCTCTATATCAACTAAAGACAATACCAGCAATAGTAATAACCACAACAACACCTTCAACAGCAACATACCACAACACTAACATGCTCTATAACAACTAAAGACAATAGCAGCAATAGTAATAACCACAATAACACCTTCAACAGCAACATACCACACCACTAACATCCTCTATAACAACTAAAGACAATACCAGCAATAGTAATAACCACAACAACACCATCAACAGCAACATACCACACCACTAACACCCTCTATAACAACTAAAGACAATACAAGCAATAGTAATAACCACAACAACACCTTCTACAGCAACATACCACACCACTAACATCCTCTATATCAACTGAAGACAATACCAGCAATAGTAATAACCACAACAACACATTCAACAGCAACATAGCACACCACTGACGTCCTCTATAACAACTAAAGACAATAGCAGCAATAGTAATAACCACAACAACACCTTCAACAGCAACATACCACAACAATAACATCCTCTATAACAACCAAAGACAATAGCAGCAATAGCAATAACCACAACAACACCTTCAACAGCAACAGACCACAACACTAACATCCTCTATAACAATTAAAGTCAATAGCAGCAATAGTCATAACCACAACAACACCTTCAACAGCAACAGACCACAACACTAACATCCTCTATGACAGCTAAAGACAATAGCAGCAATAGGAATAACCACAACAACACCTTCAACAGCAACATACCACAACACTAACATCCTCTATAACAACTAAAGATAATAGCACCCATAGTAATAACCACAACAACACCTTCAGCAGCAACAGACCACACCACTAACATCCTCTATAACAACTAAAGACAATACCAGCAATAGTAATAACCACCACAACACCTTCAACAACAACATACCACAACACTAACATCCTCTATAACAACTAAAGACAATAGCAGCAATAGTAATAACCACAAAAACACCTTCAACAGCAACATACCACAACACTAACATCCTCTATAACAACTAAAGACAATACCAGCAATAGTAATAAGCACAACAACACCTTCAACAGCAAAATACCACAACACTAACATCCTCTATAACAACTAAAGACAATAGCAGCAATAGTAATAACCACAAAAACACCTTCAACAGCAACATACCACACCACTAACATCCTCTATAACAACTAAAGACAATACCAGCAATAGTAATAACCACCACAACACCTTCAACAACAACATACCACAACACTAACATCCTCTATAACAACTAAAGACAATAGCAGCAATAGTAATAAGCACAACAACACCTTCAACAACAACATACCACAACACTAACATCCTCTATAACAACTAAAGACAATAGCAGCAATAGTAATAACCACAACAACACCTTCAACAGCAACAGACCACAACACTAACATCCTCTACAACAACTAAAGACAATACCGGCAATAGTAATAACCACAACAACACCTTCAATAGCAACATACCACACCACTAACATCCTCTATAACAACTAAAGACAATAGCAGCAATAGTAATAACCACAACAACACCTTCAACAGCAACATACCAAACCACTAACATCCTCTATAACAACTAAAGACAATAGTAGCAATAGTAATAACCACAACAACACCTCCAAATGCAACAGACCACAACACTAACATCCTCTATGACAGCTAAAGACAATAGCAGCAATAGTAATAACGACAACAACACCTTCAACAGCAACATACCACAACACTAACATCCTCTATAACAACTAAAGATAATAGCAGCCATAGTAATAACCACAACAACACCTTCAACAGCAACAGACCACACCACTAACAGCCTCTATAACAACTAAAGACAATAGCAGCAATTGTAATAACCACAACAACACCTTCAACAGCAACAGACCATAACACTAACATCCTCAACAACAACTAAAGACAATACCAGCAATAGTAATAACCACAACAACACCTTCAACAGCAACAGGCCACAACACTAACATCCTCTATAACAACTAAAGACAATAGCAGCAATAGTAATAACCACAACAACACCTTAAAGAGCAACAGACCACACCACTAACATCCTCTATAACAACTAAAGACAATACCAGCAATAGTAATAACCACAAAAACACCTTCAACAGCAACATACCACACCACTAACATCCTCTATATCAACTAAAGACAATAGCAGCAATAGTAATAACCACAACAACACCTTCAACAGCAACATACCACACCACTAACATCCTCTATAACAACTAAAGACAATACCAGCAATAGTAATAACCACAACAACACCTTCAACAGCAAAATAACACACCACTAACATCCTCTATAACAACTAAAGACAATAGCAGCAATAGTAATAACCACAACAACACCTTCAACAGCAGCATACCACACCACTAACATCCTCTATAACAACTAAAGACAATAGCAGCAATAGTAATAACCACAACAACACCTTCAACAGCAACATACCACAACACTAACATCCTCTACAACAACTAAAGACAATACCGGCAATAGTAATAACCACAACAACACCTTCAATAGCAACATACCACACCACTAACATCCTCTATAACAACTAAAGACAATAGCAGCAATAGTAATAACCACAACAACACCTTCAACAGCAACATACCACAACACTAACATCCTCTATAACAAATAAAGACAATAGCAGCAATAGTAATAACCACAACAACACCTTCAACAGCAACATACCACAACACTAACATCCTCTACAACAACTAAAGACAATATCGGCAATAGTAATAATCACAACACCTTCAAAAGCAACATACCACAACACTAACATCCTCTACAACATCTAAAGACAATACCAGCCATAGTAATAACCACAACAACACCTTCAACAGCAACATACCACAACACTAATATCCTCTATATCAACTAAAGACAATACCAGCAATAGTAATAACCACAACAACACCTTCAACAGCAACATACCACAACACTAACATCCTCTATAACAACTAAAGACAATAGCAGCAATAGTAATAACCACAATAACACCTTCAACAGCAACATACCACACCACTAACATCCTCTATAACAACTAAAGACAATACCATCAAGAGTAATAACCACAACAACACCATCAACAGCAACATACCACACCACTAACACCCTCTATAACAACTAAAGACAATACAAGCAATAGTAATAACAACAACAACACCTTCTACAGCAACATACCACACCACTAACATCCTCTATATCAACTAAAGACAATAGCAGCAATAGTAATAACCACAACAACACCTTCAACAGCAACATACCACACCACTAACATCCTCTATAACAACTAAAGACAATACCAGCAATAGTAATAACCACAACAACACCTTCAACAGCAAAATACCACACCACTAACATCCTCTATAACAACTAAAGACAATAGCAGCAAAAGTAATAACCACAACAACACCTTCAACAGCAGCATACCACACCACTAACATCCTCTATAACAACTAAAGACAATAGCAGCAATAGTAATAACCACAACAACACCTTCAACAACAACATACCACAACACTAACATCCTCTATAACAACTAAAGACAATAGCAGCAATAGTAATAACCACAACAACACCTTCAACAGCAACATACCACACCACTAACATCCTCTATAACAACTAAAGACAATAGTAGCAATAGTAATAACCACAACAACACCTTCAAATGCAACAGACCACAACACAAACATCCTCTATAAAAACTAAAGACAATAGCAGCAATAGTAATAACCACATAAACACCTTCAACAGCAACATACCACACCACTAACATCCTCTATAACAACTAAAGACAACAGCAGCTATAGTAATAACCACAACAACACCTTCAACAGCAACATACCACAACACTAACATCCTCTATAACAACTAAAGACAATAGCAGCAATAGTAATAACCACAAAAACACCTTCAACAGCAACATACCACACCACTAACATCCTCTATAACAACTAAAGACAATACCAGCAATAGTAATAACCACAACAACAACACATTCAACAGCAACATAGCACACCACAGACCTCCTCTATAACAACTAAAGACAATAGCAGCAATAGTAATAACCACAACAACACCTTCAACAGCAACATACCACAACAATAACATCCTCTATAACAACCAAAGACAATAGCAGCAATAGCAATAACCACAACAACACCTTCAACAGCAACAGACCACAACACTAACATCCTCTATAACAATTAAAGTCAATAGCAGCAATAGTAATAACCACAACAACACCTTCAACAGCAACATACCACAACACTAACATCCTCTATAACAACTAAAGACAATAGCAGCAATAGTCATAACCACAACAACACCTTCAACCGCAACAGACCACAACACTAACATCCTCTATGACAGCTAAAGACAATAGCAGCAATAGTAATAACCACAACAACACCTTCAACAGCAACATACCACAACACTAACATCCTCTATAACAACTAAAGATAATAGCAGCCATAGTAATAACCACAAAAACACCTTCAGCAGCAACAGACCACAACACTAACATCCTCTATAACAATTAAAGTCAATAGCAGCAATAGTAATAACCACAACAACACCTTCAACAGCAACATACCACAACACTAACATCCTCTATAACAATTAAAGACAATAGCAGCAATAGTAATAACCACAAAACACCTTCAACAGCAACATACCACAACACTAACATCCTCTATAACAACTAAAGACAATACCAGCAATAGTAATAAGCACAACAACACCTTCAACAGCAAAATACCACAACACAAACATCCTCTATAACAACTAAAGACAATAGCAGCAATAGTAATAACCACAACAACACCTTCAACAGCAACAGACCACAACACTAACATCCTCTACAACAACTAAAGACAATACCGGCAATAGTAATAACCACAACAGCACCTTCAACAGCAACATACCACAACACTAACATCCTGTATAACAACTAAAGACAATAGCAGCAATAGTAATAACCACAACAACACCTTCAATAGCAACATACCACACCACTAACATCCTCTATAACAACTAAAGACAATAGCAGCAATAGTAATAACCACAACAACACCTTCAACAGCAACATACCACACCACTAACATCCTCTATAACAACTAAAGACAATAGTAGCAATAGTAATAACCACAACAACACCTCCAAATGCAACAGACCACAACACTAACATCCTCTATGACAGCTAAAGACAATAGCAGCAATAGTAATAACGACAACAACACCTTCAACAGCAACATACCACAACACTAACATCCTCTATAACAACTAAAGATAATAGCAGCCATAGTAATAACCACAACAACACCTTCAACAGCAACAGACCACACCACTAACAGCCTCTATAACAACTAAAGACAATAGCAGCAATTGTAATAACCACAACAACACCTTCAACAGCAACAGACCATAACACTAACATCCTCAACAACAACTAAAGACAATACCAGCAATAGTAATAACCACAACAACACCTTCAACAGCAACATACGACACCACTAACATCCTCTACAACAACTAAAGACAATACCAGCTATAGTAATAACCACGACAACACCTTCAACAGCAACAGACCATAACACTAACATCCTCTACAACAAATAAAGACAATACCAGCAATAGTAATAACTACAACAACACCTTCAAAAGCAACATACCACACCACTAACATCCTCTATAACAACTAAAGACAATAGCAGCAATAGTAATAACCACAACAACACCTTCAACAGCAACATACCACAACACTAACATCCTCTACAACAACTAAAGACAATACCGGCAATAGTAATAACCACAACAACACCTTCAATAGCAACATACCACACCACTAACATCCTCTATAACAACTAAAGACAATAGCAGCAATAGTAATAACCACAACAACACCTTCAACAGCAACATACCACAACACTAACATCCTCTATAACAAATAAAGACAATAGCAGCAATAGTAATAACCACAACAACACCTTCAACAGCAACATACCACAACACTAACATCCTCTACAACAACTAAAGACAATATCGGCAATAGTAATAATCACAACACCTTCAAAAGCAACATACCACAACACTAACATCCTCTACAACATCTAAAGACAATACCAGCCATAGTAATAACCACAACAACACCTTCAACAGCAACATACCACAACACTAATATCCTCTATATCAACTAAAGACAATACCAGCAATAGTAATAACCACAACAACACCTTCAACAGCAACATACCACAACACTAACATCCTCTATAACAACTAAAGACAATAGCAGCAATAGTAATAACCACAATAACACCTTCAACAGCAACATACCACACCACTAACATCCTCTATAACAACTAAAGACAATACCATCAAGAGTAATAACCACAACAACACCATCAACAGCAACATACCACACCACTAACACCCTCTATAACAACTAAAGACAATACAAGCAATAGTAATAACAACAACAACACCTTCTACAGCAACATACCACACCACTAACATCCTCTATATCAACTAAAGACAATAGCAGCAATAGTAATAACCACAACAACACCTTCAACAGCAACATACCACACCACTAACATCCTCTATAACAACTAAAGACAATACCAGCAATAGTAATAACCACAACAACACCTTCAACAGCAAAATACCACACCACTAACATCCTCTATAACAACTAAAGACAATAGCAGCAAAAGTAATAACCACAACAACACCTTCAACAGCAGCATACCACACCACTAACATCCTCTATAACAACTAAAGACAATAGCAGCAATAGTAATAACCACAACAACACCTTCAACAACAACATACCACAACACTAACATCCTCTATAACAACTAAAGACAATAGCAGCAATAGTAATAACCACAACAACACCTTCAACAGCAACATACCACACCACTAACATCCTCTATAACAACTAAAGACAATAGTAGCAATAGTAATAACCACAACAACACCTTCAAATGCAACAGACCACAACACAAACATCCTCTATAAAAACTAAAGACAATAGCAGCAATAGTAATAACCACAACAACACCTTCAACAGCAACATACCACAACACTAATATCCTCTATATCAACTAAAGACAATACCAGCAATAGTAATAACCACAACAACACCTTCAACAGCAACATACCACAACACTAACATCCTCTACAACAACTAAAGACAATATCGGCAATAGTAATAATCACAACACCTTCAAAAGCAACATACCACAACACTAACATCCTCTACAACATCTAAAGACAATACCAGCCATAGTAATAACCACAACAACACCTTCAACAGCAACATACCACAACACTAATATCCTCTATATCAACTAAAGACAATACCAGCAATAGTAATAACCACAACAACACCTTCAACAGCAACATACCACAACACTAACATCCTCTATAACAACTAAAGACAATAGCAGCAATAGTAATAACCACAATAACACCTTCAACAGCAACATACCACACCACTAACATCCTCTATAACAACTAAAGACAATACCAGCAATAGTAATAACCACAACAACACCATCAACAGCAACATACCACACCACTAACACCCTCTATAACAACTAAAGACAATACAAGCAATAGTAATAACAACAACAACACCTTCTACAGCAACATACCACACCACTAACATCCTCTATATCAACTAAAGACAATAGCAGCAATAGTAATAACCACAACAACACCTTCAACAGCAACATACCACACCACTAACATCCTCTATAACAACTAAAGACAATACCAGCAATAGTAATAACCACAACAACACCTTCAACAGCAAAATACCACACCACTAACATCCTCTATAACAACTAAAGACAATAGCAGCAATAGTAATAACCACAACAACACCTTCAACAGCAGCATACCACACCACTAACATCCTCTATAACAACTAAAGACAATAGCAGCAATAGTAATAACCACAACAACACCTTCAACAACAACATACCACAACACTAACATCCTCTATAACAACTAAAGACAATAGCAGCAATAGTAATAACCACAACAACACCTTCAACAGCAACATACCACAACACTAACATCCTCTATAACAAATAAAGACAATAGCAGCAATAGTAATAACCACAACAACACCTTCAACAGCAACATACCACAACACTAACATCCTCTATAACAACTAAAGACAATACCAGCAATAGTAATAACCACAACAACACCTTCAACAGCAAAATACCACACCACTAACATCCTCTATAACAACTAAAGACAATAGCAGCAAAAGTAATAACCACAACAACACCTTCAACAGCAGCATACCACACCACTAACATCCTCTATAACAACTAAAGACAATAGCAGCAATAGTAATAACCACAACAACACCTTCAACAACAACATACCACAACACTAACATCCTCTATAACAACTAAAGACAATAGCAGCAATAGTAATAACCACAACAACACCTTCAACAGCAACATACCACAACACTAACATCCTCTATAACAAATAAAGACAATAGCAGCAATAGTAATAACCACAACAACACCTTCAACAGCAACATACCACACCACTAACATCCTCTATAACAACTAAAGACAATAGTAGCAATAGTAATAACCACAACAACACCTTCAAATGCAACAGACCACAACACAAACATCCTCTATAAAAACTAAAGACAATAGCAGCAATAGTAATAACCACATAAACACCTTCAACAGCAACATACCACACCACTAACATCCTCTATAACAACTAAAGACAACAGCAGCTATAGTAATAACCACAACAACACCTTCAACAGCAACATACCACAACACTAACATCCTCTATAACAACTAAAGACAATAGCAGCAATAGTAATAACCACAAAAACACCTTCAACAGCAACATACCACACCACTAACATCCTCTATAACAACTAAAGACAATACCAGCAATAGTAATAACCACAACAACACATTCAACAGCAACATAGCACACCACAGACCTCCTCTATAACAACTAAAGACAATAGCAGCAATAGTAATAACCACAACAACACCTTCAACAGCAACATACCACAACAATAACATCCTCTATAACAACCAAAGACAATAGCAGCAATAGCAATAACCACAACAACACCTTCAACAGCAACAGACCACAACACTAACATCCTCTATAACAATTAAAGTCAATAGCAGCAATAGTAATAACCACAACAACACCTTCAACAGCAACATACCACAACACTAACATCCTCTATAACAACTAAAGACAATAGCAGCAATAGTCATAACCACAACAACACCTTCAACGGCAACAGACCACAACACTAACATCCTCTATGACAGCTAAAGACAATAGCAGCAATAGTAATAACCACAACAACACCTTCAACAGCAACATACCACAACACTAACATCCTCTATAACAACTAAAGATAATAGCAGCCATAGTAATAACCACAAAAACACCTTCAGCAGCAACAGACCACAACACTAACATCCTCTATAACAATTAAAGTCAATAGCAGCAATAGTAATAACCACAACAACACCTTCAACAGCAACATACCACAACACTAACATCCTCTATAACAATTAAAGACAATAGCAGCAATAGTAATAACCACAAAACACCTTCAACAGCAACATACCACAACACTAACATCCTCTATAACAACTAAAGACAATACCAGCAATAGTAATAAGCACAACAACACCTTCAACAGCAAAATACCACAACACAAACATCCTCTATAACAACTAAAGACAATAGCAGCAATAGTAATAACCACAACAACACCTTCAACAGCAACAGACCACAACACTAACATCCTCTACAACAACTAAAGACAATACCGGCAATAGTAATAACCACAACAGCACCTTCAACAGCAACATACCACAACACTAACATCCTGTATAACAACTAAAGACAATAGCAGCAATAGTAATAACCACAACAACACCTTCAATAGCAACATACCACACCACTAACATCCTCTATAACAACTAAAGACAATAGCAGCAATAGTAATAACCACAACAACACCTTCAACAGCAACATACCACACCACTAACATCCTCTATAACAACTAAAGACAATAGTAGCAATAGTAATAACCACAACAACACCTCCAAATGCAACAGACCACAACACTAACATCCTCTATGACAGCTAAAGACAATAGCAGCAATAGTAATAACGACAACAACACCTTCAACAGCAACATACCACAACACTAACATCCTCTATAACAACTAAAGATAATAGCAGCCATAGTAATAACCACAACAACACCTTCAACAGCAACAGACCACACCACTAACAGCCTCTATAACAACTAAAGACAATAGCAGCAATTGTAATAACCACAACAACACCTTCAACAGCAACAGACCATAACACTAACATCCTCAACAACAACTAAAGACAATACCAGCAATAGTAATAACCACAACAACACCTTCAACAGCAACATACGACACCACTAACATCCTCTACAACAACTAAAGACAATACCAGCTATAGTAATAACCACGACAACACCTTCAACAGCAACAGACCATAACACTAACATCCTCTACAACAACTAAAGACAATACCAGCAATAGTAATAACTACAACAACACCTTCAAAAGCAACATACCACACCACTAACATCCTCTATAACAACTAAAGACAATAGCAGCAATAGTAATAACCACAACAACACCTTCAACAGCAACATACCACAACACTAACATCCTCTATAACAACTAAAGACAATAGCAGCAATAGTAATAACCAAAACAACACCTTCAACAGCAACAGACCACAACACTAACATCCTCTATAACAACTAAAGACAATAGCAGCCATAGTAATAACCACAACAACACCTTCAACAGCAACAGTCCACAACACTAACATCCTCTATAACAACTAAATACAATAGCAGCTATAGTAATAACCACAACAACACCTTCAACAGCAACATACCACAACACTAACATCCTCTACAACAACTAAAGACAATATCGGCAATAGTAATAATCACAACACCTTCAAAAGCAACATACCACAACACTAACATCCTCTACAACATCTAAAGACAATACCAGCCATAGTAATAACCACAACAACACCTTCAACAGCAACATACCACAACACTAATATCCTCTATATCAACTAAAGACAATACCAGCAATAGTAATAACCACAACAACACCTTCAACAGCAACATACCACAACACTAACATCCTCTATAACAACTAAAGACAATAGCAGCAATAGTAATAACCACAATAAGACCTTCAACAGCAACATACCACACCACTAACATCCTCTATAACAACTAAAGACAATACCAGCAATAGTAATAACCACAACAACACCATCAACAGCAACATACCACACCACTAACACCCTCTATAACAACTAAAGACAATACAAGCAATAGTAATAACAACAACAACACCTTCTACAGCAACATACCACACCACTAACATCCTCTATATCAACTAAAGACAATAGCAGCAATAGTAATAACCACAACAACACCTTCAACAGCAACATACCACACCACTAACATCCTCTATAACAACTAAAGACAATACCAGCAATAGTAATAACCACAACAACACCTTCAACAGCAAAATACCACACCACTAACATCCTCTATAACAACTAAAGACAATAGCAGCAATAGTAATAACCACAACAACACCTTCAACAGCAGCATACCACACCACTAACATCCTCTATAACAACTAAAGACAATAGCAGCAATAGTAATAACCACAACAACACCTTCAACAACAACATACCACAACACTAACATCCTCTATAACAACTAAAGACAATAGCAGCAATAGTAATAACCACAACAACACCTTCAACAGCAACATACCACAACACTAACATCCTCTATAACAAATAAAGACAATAGCAGCAATAGTAATAACCACAACAACACCTTCAACAGCAACATACCACAACACTAACATCCTCTAGAACAACTAAAGACAATACCGGCAATAGTAATAACCACAACACCTTCAATAGCAACATACCACACCACTAACATCCTCTATAACAACTAAAGACAATAGCAGCAATAGTAATAACCACAACAACACCTTCAACAGCAACATACCACACCACTAACATCCTCTATAACAACTAAAGACAATAGTAGCAATAGTAATAACCACAACAACACCTTCAAATGCAACAGACCACAACACTAACATCCTCTATAAAAACTAAAGACAATAGCAGCAATAGTAATAACCACATAAACACCTTCAACAGCAACATACCACACCACTAACATCCTCTATAACAACTAAAGTCAATAGCAGCTATAGTAATAACCACAACAACACCTTCAACACCAACATACCACAACACTAACATCCTCTATAACAACTAAAGACAATAGCAGCAATAGTAATAACCACAAAAACACCTTCAACAGCAACGGACCACACCACTAACATCCTCTATAACAACTAAAGACAATAGCAGCCATAGTAATAACCACAACAACACCTTCAACAGCAACAGACCACACTACTAACACCCTCTATAACAACTAAAGACAATAGCAGCAATAGTAATAACCACAACAACACCTTCAACAGCAACAGACCACAACACTAACATCCTCTATAACAACTAAAGACAATAGCAGCAATAGTAATAACCACAACAACACCTTCAACAGCAACAGACCACAACACTGACATCCTCTATAACAACTAAAGACAATAGCAGCAATAGTAATAACCACAACACCTTCAACAGCAACAGACCACAACACTAACATCCTCTATAACAACTAAAGACAATAGCAGCAATAGTAATAACCACAACAACACCCTCAACAGCAACAGACCACAACACTAACATCCTCTATAACAACTAAAGACAATACCAGCAATAGTAATAACCACAACAACACCTCCAACAGCAACAGGCCACAACACTAACATCCTCTATAACAACTAAAGACAATAGCAGCAATAGTAATAACCACAACAACACCTTAAACAGCAACAGACCACACCACTAACATCCTCTATAACAACTAAAGACAATACCGGAAATAGTAATAAGCACAACAACACCTTCAACAGCCACAGCCCACAACACTAACATCCTCTATAACAACTAAAGACAATACCAGCAATAGTAATAACCACCACAACACCTTCAACACCAACAGACCACAACACTAACATCCTCTACAACAACTAAAGACAATAGCAGCAATAATAATAACCACAACAACACCTTCAACAGCAACAGACCACAACACTAACATCCTCTATAAATACTAAAGACAATAGCAGCAATAGTAATAACCACAACAACACCTTCAACAGCAACAGACCACAACACTAACAACCTCTATAACAACTAATGACAATAGCAGCAATAGTAATAACCACAACAACACCTTCAACAGCAACATACCACAACACTAACATCCTCTATAACAACTAAAGACAATAGCAGCAATAGTAATAACCACAACAACACCTTCAACAGCAACATACCACAACACTAACATCCTCTATAACAACTAAAGACAATACCAGCAATAGTAATAACCACCACAACACCTTCAACAGCAACATACCACAACACTAATATCCTCTATATCAACTAAAGACAATACCAGCAATAGTAATAACCACAACACCTTCAAAAGCAACATACCACAACACTAACATCCTCTACAACATCTAAAGACAATACCAGCCATAGTAATAACCACAACAACACCTTCAACAGCAACATACCACAACACTAATATCCTCTATATCAACTAAAGACAATACCAGCAATAGTAATAACCACAACAACACCTTCAACAGCAACATACCACAACACTAACATCCTCTATAACAACTAAAGACAATAGCAGCAATAGTAATAACCACAATGACACCTTCAACAGCAACATACCACACCACTAACATCCTCTATAACAACTAAAGACAATACCAGCAATAGTAATAACCACAACAACACCATCAACAGCAACATACCACACCACTAACACCCTCTATAACAACTAAAGACAATACAAGCAATAGTAATAACAACAACAACACCTTCTACAGCAACATACCACACCGCTAACATCCTCTATATCAACTAAAGACAATAGCAGCAATAGTAATAACCACAACAACACCTTCAACAGCAACATACCACACCACTAACATCCTCTATAACAACTAAAGACAATACCAGCAATAGTAATAACCACAACAACACCTTCAACAGCAAAATACCACACCACTAACATCCTCTATAACAACTAAAGACAATAGCAGCAATAGTAATAACCACAACAACACCTTCAACAGCAGCATACCACACCACTAACATCCTCTATAACAACTAAAGACAATAGCAGCAATAGTAATAACCACAACAACACCTTCAACAACAACATACCACAACACTAACATCCTCTATAACAACTAAAGACAATAGCAGCAATAGTAATAACCACAACAACACCTTCAACAGCAACATACCACAACACTAACATCCTCTATAACAAATAAAGACAATAGCAGCAATAGTAATAACCACAACAACACCTTCAACAGCAACATACCACAACACTAACATCCTCTACAACAACTAAAGACAATACCGGCAATAGTAATAACCACAACACCTTCAATAGCAACATACCATACCACTAACATCCTCTATAACAACTAAAGACAATAGCAGCAATAGTAATAACCACAACAACACCTTCAACAGCAACATACCACACCACTAACATCCTCTATAACAACTAAAGACAATAGTAGCAATAGTAATAACCACAACAACACCTTCAAATGCAACAGACCACAACACTAACATCCTCTATAAAAACTAAAGACAATAGCAGCAATAGTAATAACCACATAAACACCTTCAACAGCAACATACCACACCACTAACATCCTCTATAACAACTAAAGTCAATAGCAGCTATAGTAATAACCACAACAACACCTTCAACAGCAACATACCACAACACTAACATCCTCTATAACAACTAAAGACAATAGCAGCAATAGTAATAACCACAAAAACACCTTCAACAGCAACAGACCACACCACTAACATCCTCTATAACAACTAAAGACAATACCAGCAATAGTAATAACCACAACAACACATTCAACAGCAACATACCACACCACTGACATCCTCTATAACAACTAAAGACAATAGCAGCAATAGTAATAACCACAACAACACCTTCAACAGCAACATACCACAACAGTAACATCCTCTATAACAACTAAAGACAATAGCAGCAAAAGCAATAACCACAACAACACCTTCAACAGCAACAGACCACAACACTAACATCCTCTATGACAGCTAAAGACAATAGCAGCCATAGTAATAACCACAACAACACTTTCAACAGCAACAGACCACACCACTAACACCCTCTATAACAACTAAAGACAATAGCAGCAATAGTAATAACCACAACAACACCTTCAACAGCAACAGACCACAACACTAACATCCTCTATAACAACTAAAGACAATAGCAGCAATAGTAATAACCACAACAACACCTTCAACAGCAACAGACCACAACACTGACATCCTCTATAACAACTAAAGACAATAGCAGCAATAGTAATAACCACAACACCTTCAACAGCAACAGACCACAACACTAACATCCTCTATAACAACTAAAGACAATAGCAGCAATAGTAATAACCACAAAAACACCTTCAACAGCAACATACCACACCACTAACATCCTTTATAACAACTAAAGACAATACCAGCAATAGTAATAACCACAACAACACATTCAACAGCAACATAGCACACCACAGACCTCCTCTATAACAACTAAAGACAATAGCAGCAATAGTAATAACCACAACAACACCTTCAACAGCAACATACCACAACAATAACATCCTCTATAACAACCAAAGACAATAGCAGCAATAGCAATAACCACAACAACACCTTCAGCAGCAACAGACCACAACACTAACATCCTCTATAACAATTAAAGTCAATAGCAGCAATAGTAATAACCACAACAACACCTTCAACAGCAACATACCACAACACTAACATCCTCTATAACAACTAAAGACAATAGCAGCAATAGTCATAACCACAACAACACCTTCAACGGCAACAGACCACAACACTAACCTCCTCTATGACAGCTAAAGACAATAGCAGCAATAGTAATAACCACAACAACACCTTCAACAGCAACATACCACAACACTAACATCCTCTATAACAACTAAAGATAATAGCAGCCATAGTAATAACCACAAAAACACCTTCAGCAGCAACAGACCACAACACTAACATCCTCTATAACAATTAAAGTCAATAGCAGCAATAGTAATAACCACAACAACACCTTCAACAGCAACATACCACAACACTAACATCCTCTATAACAATTAAAGACAATAGCAGCAATAGTAATAACCACAAAACACCTTCAACAGCAACATACCACAACACTAACATCCTCTATAACAACTAAAGACAATACCAGCAATAGTAATAAGCACAACAACACCTTCAACAGCAAAATACCACAACACAAACATCCTCTATAACAACTAAAGACAATAGCAGCAATAGTAATAACCACAACAACACCTTCAACAGCAACAGACCACAACACTAACATCCTCTACAACAACTAAAGACAATACCGGCAATAGTAATAACCACAACAGCACCTTCAACAGCAACATACCACAACACTAACATCCTGTATAACAACTAAAGACAATAGCAGCAATAGTAATAACCACAACAACACCTTCAATAGCAACATACCACACCACTAACATCCTCTATAACAACTAAAGACAATAGCAGCAATAGTAATAACCACAACAACACCTTCAACAGCAACATACCACACCACTAACATCCTCTATAACAACTAAAGACAATAGTAGCAATAGTAATAACCACAACAACACCTCCAAATGCAACAGACCACAACACTAACATCCTCTATGACAGCTAAAGACAATAGCAGCAATAGTAATAACGACAACAACACCTTCAACAGCAACATACCACAACACTAACATCCTCTATAACAACTAAAGATAATAGCAGCCATAGTAATAACCACAACAACACCTTCAACAGCAACAGACCACACCACTAACAGCCTCTATAACAACTAAAGACAATAGCAGCAATTGTAATAACCACAACAACACCTTCAACAGCAACAGACCATAACACTAACATCCTCAACAACAACTAAAGACAATACCAGCAATAGTAATAACCACAACAACACCTTCAACAGCAACATACGACACCACTAACATCCTCTACAACAACTAAAGACAATACCAGCTATAGTAATAACCACGACAACACCTTCAACAGCAACAGACCATAACACTAACATCCTCTACAACAACTAAAGACAATACCAGCAATAGTAATAACTACAACAACACCTTCAAAAGCAACATACCACACCACTAACATCCTCTATAACAACTAAAGACAATAGCAGCAATAGTAATAACCACAACAACACCTTCAACAGCAACATACCACAACACTAACATCCTCTATAACAACTAAAGACAATAGCAGCAATAGTAATAACCAAAACAACACCTTCAACAGCAACAGACCACAACACTAACATCCTCTATAACAACTAAAGACAATAGCAGCCATAGTAATAACCACAACAACACCTTCAACAGCAACAGTCCACAACACTAACATCCTCTATAACAACTAAATACAATAGCAGCTATAGTAATAACCACAACAACACCTTCAACAGCAACATACCACAACACTAACATCCTCTACAACAACTAAAGACAATATCGGCAATAGTAATAATCACAACACCTTCAAAAGCAACATACCACAACACTAACATCCTCTACAACATCTAAAGACAATACCAGCCATAGTAATAACCACAACAACACCTTCAACAGCAACATACCACAACACTAATATCCTCTATATCAACTAAAGACAATACCAGCAATAGTAATAACCACAACAACACCTTCAACAGCAACATACCACAACACTAACATCCTCTATAACAACTAAAGACAATAGCAGCAATAGTAATAACCACAATAACACCTTCAACAGCAACATACCACACCACTAACATCCTCTATAACAACTAAAGACAATACCAGCAATAGTAATAACCACAACAACACCATCAACAGCAACATACCACACCACTAACACCCTCTATAACAACTAAAGACAATACAAGCAATAGTAATAACAACAACAACACCTTCTACAGCAACATACCACACCACTAACATCCTCTATATCAACTAAAGACAATAGCAGCAATAGTAATAACCACAACAACACCTTCAACAGCAACATACCACACCACTAACATCCTCTATAACAACTAAAGACAATACCAGCAATAGTAATAACCACAACAACACCTTCAACAGCAAAATACCACACCACTAACATCCTCTATAACAACTAAAGACAATAGCAGCAATAGTAATAACCACAACAACACCTTCAACAGCAGCATACCACACCACTAACATCCTCTATAACAACTAAAGACAATAGCAGCAATAGTAATAACCACAACAACACCTTCAACAACAACATACCACAACACTAACATCCTCTATAACAACTAAAGACAATAGCAGCAATAGTAATAACCACAACAACACCTTCAACAGCAACATACCACAACACTAACATCCTCTATAACAAATAAAGACAATAGCAGCAATAGTAATAACCACAACAACACCTTCAACAGCAACATACCACAACACTAACATCCTCTAGAACAACTAAAGACAATACCGGCAATAGTAATAACCACAACACCTTCAATAGCAACATACCACACCACTAACATCCTCTATAACAACTAAAGACAATAGCAGCAATAGTAATAACCACAACAACACCTTCAACAGCAACATACCACACCACTAACATCCTCTATAACAACTAAAGACAATAGTAGCAATAGTAATAACCACAACAACACCTTCAAATGCAACAGACCACAACACTAACATCCTCTATAAAAACTAAAGACAATAGCAGCAATAGTAATAACCACATAAACACCTTCAACAGCAACATACCACACCACTAACATCCTCTATAACAACTAAAGTCAATAGCAGCTATAGTAATAACCACAACAACACCTTCAACACCAACATACCACAACACTAACATCCTCTATAACAACTAAAGACAATAGCAGCAATAGTAATAACCACAAAAACACCTTCAACAGCAACGGACCACACCACTAACATCCTCTATAACAACTAAAGACAATACCAGCAATAGTAATAACCACAACAACACATTCAACAGCAACATACCACACCACTGACATTCTCTATAACAACTAAAGACAATAGCAGCAATAGTAATAACCACAACAACACCTTCAACAGCAACAGACCACAACAGTAACATCCTCTATAACAACTAAAGACAATAGCAGCAAAAGCAATAACCACAACAACACCTTCAACAGCAACAGACCACAACACTAACATCCTCTATGACAGCTAAAGACAATAGCAGCCATAGTAATAACCACAACAACACCTTCAACAGCAACAGACCACACTACTAACACCCTCTATAACAACTAAAGACAATAGCAGCAATAGTAATAACCACAACAACACCTTCAACAGCAACAGACCACAACACTAACATCCTCTATAACAACTAAAGACAATAGCAGCAATAGTAATAACCACAACAACACCTTCAACAGCAACAGACCACAACACTGACATCCTCTATAACAACTAAAGACAATAGCAGCAATAGTAATAACCACAACACCTTCAACAGCAACAGACCACAACACTAACATCCTCTATAACAACTAAAGACAATAGCAGCAATAGTAATAACCACAACAACACCTTCAACAGCAACAGACCACAACACTAACATCCTCTATAACAACTAAAGACAATACCAGCAATAGTAATAACCACAACAACACCTCCAACAGCAACAGGCCACAACACTAACATCCTCTATAACAACTAAAGACAATAGCAGCAATAGTAATAACCACAACAACACCTTAAACAGCAACAGACCACACCACTAACATCCTCTATAACAACTAAAGACAATACCGGAAATAGTAATAAGCACAACAACACCTTCAACAGCCACAGCCCACAACACTAACATCCTCTATAACAACTAAAGACAATACCAGCAATAGTAATAACCACCACAACACCTTCAACACCAACAGACCACAACACTAACATCCTCTACAACAACTAAAGACAATAGCAGCAATAATAATAACCACAACAACACCTTCAACAGCAACAGACCACAACACTAACATCCTCTATAAATACTAAAGACAATAGCAGCAATAGTAATAACCACAACAACACCTTCAACAGCAACAGACCACAACACTAACAACCTCTATAACAACTAATGACAATAGCAGCAATAGTAATAACCACAACAACACCTTCAACAGCAACATACCACAACACTAACATCCTCTATAACAACTAAAGACAATAGCAGCAATAGTAATAACCACAACAACACCTTCAACAGCAACATACCACAACACTAACATCCTCTATAACAACTAAAGACAATACCAGCAATAGTAATAACCACCACAACACCTTCAACAGCAACATACCACAACACTAATATCCTCTATATCAACTAAAGACAATACCAGCAATAGTAATAACCACAACACCTTCAAAAGCAACATACCACAACACTAACATCCTCTACAACATCTAAAGACAATACCAGCCATAGTAATAACCACAACAACACCTTCAACAGCAACATACCACAACACTAATATCCTCTATATCAACTAAAGACAATACCAGCAATAGTAATAACCACAACAACACCTTCAACAGCAACATACCACAACACTAACATCCTCTATAACAACTAAAGACAATAGCAGCAATAGTAATAACCACAATGACACCTTCAACAGCAACATACCACACCACTAACATCCTCTATAACAACTAAAGACAATACCAGCAATAGTAATAACCACAACAACACCATCAACAGCAACATACCACACCACTAACACCCTCTATAACAACTAAAGACAATACAAGCAATAGTAATAACAACAACAACACCTTCTACAGCAACATACCACACCGCTAACATCCTCTATATCAACTAAAGACAATAGCAGCAATAGTAATAACCACAACAACACCTTCAACAGCAACATACCACACCACTAACATCCTCTATAACAACTAAAGACAATACCAGCAATAGTAATAACCACAACAACACCTTCAACAGCAAAATACCACACCACTAACATCCTCTATAACAACTAAAGACAATAGCAGCAATAGTAATAACCACAACAACACCTTCAACAGCAGCATACCACACCACTAACATCCTCTATAACAACTAAAGACAATAGCAGCAATAGTAATAACCACAACAACACCTTCAACAACAACATACCACAACACTAACATCCTCTATAACAACTAAAGACAATAGCAGCAATAGTAATAACCACAACAACACCTTCAACAGCAACATACCACAACACTAACATCCTCTATAACAAATAAAGACAATAGCAGCAATAGTAATAACCACAACAACACCTTCAACAGCAACATACCACAACACTAACATCCTCTACAACAACTAAAGACAATACCGGCAATAGTAATAACCACAACACCTTCAATAGCAACATACCATACCACTAACATCCTCTATAACAACTAAAGACAATAGCAGCAATAGTAATAACCACAACAACACCTTCAACAGCAACATACCACACCACTAACATCCTCTATAACAACTAAAGACAATAGTAGCAATAGTAATAACCACAACAACACCTTCAAATGCAACAGACCACAACACTAACATCCTCTATAAAAACTAAAGACAATAGCAGCAATAGTAATAACCACATAAACACCTTCAACAGCAACATACCACACCACTAACATCCTCTATAACAACTAAAGTCAATAGCAGCTATAGTAATAACCACAACAACACCTTCAACAGCAACATACCACAACACTAACATCCTCTATAACAACTAAAGACAATAGCAGCAATAGTAATAACCACAAAAACACCTTCAACAGCAACAGACCACACCACTAACATCCTCTATAACAACTAAAGACAATACCAGCAATAGTAATAACCACAACAACACATTCAACAGCAACATACCACACCACTGACATCCTCTATAACAACTAAAGACAATAGCAGCAATAGTAATAACCACAACAACACCTTCAACAGCAACATACCACAACAGTAACATCCTCTATAACAACTAAAGACAATAGCAGCAAAAGCAATAACCACAACAACACCTTCAACAGCAACAGACCACAACACTAACATCCTCTATGACAGCTAAAGACAATAGCAGCCATAGTAATAACCACAACAACACTTTCAACAGCAACAGACCACACCACTAACACCCTCTATAACAACTAAAGACAATAGCAGCAATAGTAATAACCACAACAACACCTTCAACAGCAACAGACCACAACACTAACATCCTCTATAACAACTAAAGACAATAGCAGCAATAGTAATAACCACAACAACACCTTCAACAGCAACAGACCACAACACTGACATCCTCTATAACAACTAAAGACAATAGCAGCAATAGTAATAACCACAACACCTTCAACAGCAACAGACCACAACACTAACATCCTCTATAACAACTAAAGACAATAGCAGCAATAGTAATAACCACAACAACACCTTCAACAGCAACAGACCACAACACTAACATCCTCTATAACAACTAAAGACAATACCAGCAATAGTAATAACCACAACAACACCTCCAACAGCAACAGGCCACAACACTAACATCCTCTATAACAACTAAAGACAATAGCAGCAATAGTAATAACCACAAAAACACCTTCAACAGCAACATACCACAACACTAACATCCTCTATAACAACTAAAGACAATACCGGCACTAGTAATAACCACAACAACACCTTAAACAGCAACAGACCACACCACTAACATCCTCTATAACAACTAAAGACAATACCAGAAATAGTAATAAGCACAACAACACCTTCAACAGCCACAGCCCACAACACTAACATCCTCTATAACAACTAAAGACAATACCAGCAATAGTAATAACCACCACAACACCTTCAACACCAACAGACCACAACACTAACATCCTCTACAACAACTAAAGACAATAGCAGCAATAATAATAACCACAACAACACCTTCAACAGCAACAGACCACAACACTAACATCCTCTATAAATACTAAAGACAATAGCAGCAATAGTAATAACCACAACAACACCTTCAACAGCAACAGACCACAACACTAACAACCTCTATAACAACTAATGACAATAGCAGCAATAGTAATAACCACAACAACACCTTCAACAGCAACATACCACAACACTAACATCCTCTATAACAACTAAAGACAATAGCAGCAATAGTAATAACCACAACAACACCTTCAACAGCAACATACCACAACACTAACATCCTCTATAACAACTAAAGACAATACCAGCAATAGTAATAACCACCACAACACCTTCACAGCAACATACCACAACACTAATATCCTCTATATCAACTAAAGACAATACCAGCAATAGTAATAACCACAACAACACCTTCAACAGCAACATACCACAACACTAACATCCTCTATAACAACTAAAGACAATACCAGCAATAGTAATAACCACAACAACACCTTCAACAGCAACATACCACACCACTAACATCCTCTATCACAACTAAAGACAATACCAGCAATAGTAATAACCACAACAACACCATCAACAGCAACATACCACACCACTAACACACTCTATAACAACTAAAGACAATACAAGCAATAGTAATAACCACAACAACACCTTCAATACAACATACCACACCACTAACATCCTCTATAACAACTAAAGACAATAGCAGCAATAGTAATAACCACAACAACACCTTCAACAGCAACATACCACACCACTAACATCCTCTATAACAACTAAAGACAATACCAGCAATAGTAATAACCACAACAACACCTTCAACAGCAAAATACCACACCACTAACATCCTCTATAACAACTAAAGACAATAGCAGCAATAGTAATAACCACAACAACACCTTCAACAGCAGCATACCACACCACTAACATCCTCTATAACAACTAAAGTCAATACCAGCAATAGTAATAACCACAACAACACCTTCAACAACAACATACCACAACACTAACATCCTCTATAACAACTAAAGACAATAGCAGCAATAGTTATAACCACAACAACACCTTCAACAGCAACATACCACAACACTAACATCCTCTATAACAACTAAAGACAATACCAGCAATAGTAATAAGCACAACAACACCTTCAACAGCAACATACCACAACACTAACATCCTTTATAACAACTAAAGACAATAGCAGCAATAGTAATAACCACAACAACACCTTCAACAGCAACAGACCACAACCCTAACATCCTCTATAACAACTAAAGACAATACCGGCAATAGTAATAACCACAACAACACCTTCAACAGCAACATACCACAACACTAACATCCTCTACAACAACTAAAGACAATACCGGCAATAGTAATAACCACAACAACACCTTCAACAGCAGCATACCACACCACTAACATCCTCTATAACAACTAAAGACAATAGCAGCAATAATAATAACCACAACAACACCTTCAACAGCAACATACCACACCACTAACATCCTCTATAACAACTTAAGACAATAGCAGCAATAGTAATAACCACAACAACATCTTCAACAGCAACATACCACACCACTAACATCCTCTATAACAACTAAAGACAATACCAGCAATAGTAATAACCACAACAACACCTTCAACAGCAACATACCACACCACTAACATCCTCTATAACAACTAAAGACAATAGCAGCTATAGTAATAACCACAACAACACCTTCAACAGCAACATACCACAACACTAACATCCTCTATAACAACTAAAGACAATAGCAGCAATAGTAATAACCACAAAAACACCTTCAACAGCAACATACCACACCACTAACATCCTCTATAACAACTAAAGACAATAGCAGCAATAGTAATAACCACAACAACACATTCAACAGCAACATACCACACCACTGACATCCTCTATAACAACTAAAGACAATAGCAGCAATAGTAATAACCACAACAACACCTTCAACAGCAACATACCACAACAGTAACATCCTCTATAGCAACTAAAGACAATAGCAGCAATAGCAATAACCACAACAACACCTTCAACAGCAACAGACCACAACACTAACATCCTCTATAACAATTAAAGACAATAGCAGCAATAGTAATAACCACAACAACACCTTCAACAGCAACATACCACAAAACTAACATCCTCTATAACAACTAAAGACAATAGCAGCAATAGTAATAACCACAACAACACCTTCAACAGCAACAGACCACAACACTAACATCCTCTATAACAACTAAAGACAATAGCAGCAATAGTAATAACCACAACAACACCTTCAACAGCAACAGACCACAACACTAACATCCTCTATAACAACTAAAGACAATACCAGCAATAGTAATAACCACAACAACACCTTCAACAGCAACAGGCCACAACACTAACATCCTCTATAACAACTAAAGACAATAGTAGCAATAGTAATAACCACAACAACACCTTAAAGAGCAACAGACCACACCACTAACATCCTCTATAACAACTAAAGACAATACCAGCAATAGTAATAAGCACAGCAACACCTTCAACAGCAACATACCACAACACTAACATCCTCTATAACAACTAAAGACAATAGCAGAATAGTAATAACGACAACAACACCTTCAACAGCAACATACCACAACACTAACATCCTCTATAACAACTAAAGACAATACCAGCAATAGTAATAACAACAACAACACCTTCAACAGCAACATACCACACCACTAACATCCTCTATAACAACTAAAGACAATAGCAGCTATAGTAATAACCACAACAACACCTTCAACAGCAACATACCACAACACTGACATCCTCTATAACAACTAAAGACAATAGCAGCAATAGTAATAACCACAACACCTTCAACAGCAACAGACCACAACACTAACATCCTCTATAACAACTAAAGACAATAGCAGCAATAGTAATAACCACAACAACACCTTCAACAGCAACAGACCACAACACTAACATCCTCTATAACAACTAAAGACAATACCAGCAATAGTAATAACCACAACAACACCTCCAACAGCAACAGGCCACAACACTAACATCCTCTATAACAACTAAAGACAATAGCAGCAATAGTAATAACCACAACAACACCTTAAACAGCAACAGACCACACCACTAACATCCTCTATAACAACTAAAGACAATACCAGAAATAGTAATAAGCACAACAACACCTTCAACAGCCACAGCCCACAACACTAACATCCTCTATAACAACTAAAGACAATACCAGCAATAGTAATAACCACCACAACACCTTCAACACCAACAGACCACAACACTAACATCCTCTACAACAACTAAAGACAATAGCAGCAATAATAATAACCACAACAACACCTTCAACAGCAACAGACCACAACACTAACATCCTCTATAATTACTAAAGACAATAGCAGCAATAGTAATAACCACAACAACACCTTCAACAGCAACAGACCACAACACTAACAACCTCTATAACAACTAATGACAATAGCAGCAATAGTAATAACCACAACAACACCTTCAACAGCAACATACCACAACACTAACATCCTCTATAACAACTAAAGACAATAGCAGCAATAGTAATAACCACAACAACACCTTCAACAGCAACATACCACAACACTAACATCCTCTATAACAACTAAAGACAATACCAGCAATAGTAATAACCACCACAACACCTTCACAGCAACATACCACAACACTAATATCCTCTATATCAACTAAAGACAATACCAGCAATAGTAATAACCACAACAACACCTTCAACAGCAACATACCACAACACTAACATCCTCTATAACAACTAAAGACAATACCAGCAATAGTAATAACCACAACAACACCTTCAACAGCAACATACCACACCACTAACATCCTCTATCACAACTAAAGACAATACCAGCAATAGTAATAACCACAACAACACCATCAACAGCAACATACCACACCACTAACACACTCTATAACAACTAAAGACAATACAAGCAATAGTAATAACCACAACAACACCTTCAATACAACATACCACACCACTAACATCCTCTATAACAACTAAAGACAATAGCAGCAATAGTAATAACCACAACAACACCTTCAACAGCAACATACCACACCACTAACATCCTCTATAACAACTAAAGACAATACCAGCAATAGTAATAACCACAACAACACCTTCAACAGCAAAATACCACACCACTAACATCCTCTATAACAACTAAAGACAATAGCAGCAATAGTAATAACCACAACAACACCTTCAACAGCAGCATACCACACCACTAACATCCTCTATAACAACTAAAGACAATACCAGCAATAGTAATAACCACAACAACACCTTCAACAACAACATACCACAACACTAACATCCTCTATAACAACTAAAGACAATAGCAGCAATAGTTATAACCACAACAACACCTTCAACAGCAACATACCACAACACTAACATCCTCTATAACAACTAAAGACAATACCAGCAATAGTAATAAGCACAACAACACCTTCAACAGCAACATACCACAACACTAACATCCTTTATAACAACTAAAGACAATAGCAGCAATAGTAATAACCACAACAACACCTTCAACAGAAACAGACCACAACCCTAACATCCTCTATAACAACTAAAGACAATACCGGCAATAGTAATAACCACAACAACACCTTCAACAGCAACATACCACAACACTAACATCCTCTACAACAACTAAAGACAATACCGGCAATAGTAATAACCACAACAACACCTTCAACAGCAGCATACCACACCACTAACATCCTCTATAACAACTAAAGACAATAGCAGCAATAATAATAACCACAACAACACCTTCAACAGCAACAGACCACAACACTAACATCCTCTATAACAACTAAAGACAATACCAGCAATAGTAATAACCACAACAACACATTCAACAGCAACATACCACACCACTAACATCCTCTATAACAACTAAAGACAATAGCAGCAATAGTAATAACCACAACAACATCTTCAACAGCAACATACCACACCACTAACATCCTCTATAACAACTAAAGACAATACCAGCAATAGTAATAACCACAACAACACCTTCAACAGCAACATACCACACCACTAACATCCTCTATAACAACTAAAGACAATAGCAGCTATAGTAATAACCACAACAACACCTTCAACAGCAACATACCACAACACTAACATCCTCTATAACAACTAAAGACAATAGCAGCAATAGTAATAACCACAAAAACACCTTCAACAGCAACATACCACACCACTAACATCCTCTATAACAACTAAAGACAATAGCAGCAATAGTAATAACCACAACAACACCTTCAACAGCAACATACCACAACAGTAACATCCTCTATAGCAACTAAAGACAATAGCAGCAATAGCAATACCACAACAACACCTTCAACAGCAACAGACCACAACACTAACATCCTCTATAACAATTAAAGACAATAGCAGCAATAGTAATAACCACAACAACACCTTCAACAGCAACATACCACAAAACTAACATCCTCTATAACAACTAAAGACAATAGCAGCAATAGTCATAACCACAACAACACCTTCAACAGCAACAGACCACAACACTAACATCCTCTATAACAACTAAAGACAATAGCAGCAATAGTAATAACCACAACAACACCTTCAACAGCAACAGACCACAACACTAACATCCTCTATAACAACTAAAGACAATAGCAGCAATAGTAATAACCACAACAACACCTTCAACAGCAACAGACCACAACACTAACATCCTCTATAACAACTAAAGACAATAGCAGCAATAATAATAACCACAACAACACCTTCAACAGCAACAGACCACAACACTAACATCCTCTATAACAACTAAAGACAATAGCAGCAATAGTAATAACCACAACAACACCTTCAACAGCAACAGACCACAACACTAACATCCTCTATAACAACTAAAGACAATACCAGCAATAGTAATAACCACAACAACACCTTCAACAGCAACAGGCCACAACACTAACATCCTCTATAACAACTAAAGACAATAGCAGCAATAGTAATAACCACAACAACACCTTAAAGAGCAACAGACCACACCACTAACATCCTCTATAACAACTAAAGACAATACCAGCAATAGTAATAAGCACAACAACACCTTCAACAGCAACATACCACAACACTAACATCCTCTATAACAACTAAAGACAATAGCAGAATAGTAATAACGACAACAACACCTTCAACAGCAACATACCACAACACTAACATCCTCTATAACAACTAAAGACAATACCAGCAATAGTAATAACCACAAAACCTTCAACAGCAACATACCACACCACTAACATCCTCTATAACAACTAAAGACAATTGCAGCAATAGTAATAACCACAACAACACCTTCAACAGCAACATACCACACCACTAACATCCTCTATAACAACTAAAGACAATACCAGCAATAGTAATAACCACAACAACACCTTCAACAGCAACATACCACACCACTAACATCCTCTATAACAACTAAAGACAATAGCAGCAATAGTAATAACCACAACAACATCTTCAACAGCAACATACCACACCACTAACATCCTCTATAACAACTAAAGACAATACCAGCAATAGTAATAACCACAACAACACCTTCAACAGCAACATACCACACCACTAACATCCTCTATAACAACTAAAGACAATAGCAGCTATAGTAATAACCACAACAACACCTTCAACAGCAACAGACCACAACACTAACAACCTCTATAACAACTAATGACAATAGCAGCAATAGTAATAACCACAACAACACCTTCAACAGCAACATACCACAACACTAACATCCTCTATAACAACTAAAGACAATAGCAGCAATAGTAATAACCACAACAACACCTTCAACAGCAACATACCACAACACTAACATCCTCTATAACAACTAAAGACAATACCAGCAATAGTAATAACCACCACAACACCTTCAACAGCAACATACTACAACACTAATATCCTCTATATCAACTAAAGACAATACCAGCAATAGTAATAACCACAACAACACCTTCAACAGCAACATACCACAACACTAACATCCTCTATAACAACTAAAGACAATACCAGCAATAGTAATAACCACAACAACACCTTCAACAGCAACATACCACACCACTAACATCCTCTATCACAACTAAAGACAATACCAGCAATAGTAATAACCACAACAACACCATCAACAGCAACATACCACACCACTAACACACTCTATAACAACTAAAGACAATACAAGCAATAGTAATAACCACAACAACACCTTCAATACAACATACCACACCACTAACATCCTCTATGACAACTAAAGACAATAGCAGCAATAGTAATAACCACAACAACACCTTCAACAGCAACATACCACACCACTAACATCCTCTATAACAACTAAAGACAATACCAGCAATAGTAATAACCACAACAACACCTTCAACAGCAAAATACCACACCACTAACATCCTCTATAACAACTAAAGACAATAGCAGCAATAGTAATAACCACAACAACACCTTCAACAGCAGCATACCACACCACTAACATCCTCTATAACAACTAAAGGCAATACCAGCAATAGTAATAACCACAACAACACCTTCAACAACAACATACCACAACACTAACATCCTCTATAACAACTAAAGACAATAGCAGCAATAGTTATAACCACAACAACACCTTCAACAGCAACATACCACAACACTAACATCCTCTATAACAACTAAAGACAATACCAGCAATAGTAATAAGCACAACAACACCTTCAATAGCAACATACCACAACACTAACATCCTTTATAACAACTAAAGACAATAGCAGCAATAGTAATAACCACAACAACACCTTCAACAGCAACAGACCACAACCCTAACATCCTCTATAACAACTAAAGACAATACCGGCAATAGTAATAACCACAACAACACCTTCAACAGCAACATACCACAACACTAACATCCTCTACAACAACTAAAGACAATACCGGCAATAGTAATAACCACAACAACACCTTCAACAGCAGCATACCACACCACTAACATCCTCTATAACAACTAAAGACAATAGCAGCAATAATAATAACCACAACAACACCTTCAACAGCAACAGACCACAACACTAACATCCTCTATAACAACTAAAGACAATACCAGCAATAGTAATAACCACAACAACACCTTCAACAGCAACATACCACACCACTAACATCCTCTATAACAACTAAAGACAATAGCAGCAATAGGAATAACCACAACAACATCTTCAACAGCAACATACCACACCACTAACATCCTCTATAACAACTAAAGACAATACCAGCAATAGTAATAACAACAACAACACCTTCAACAGCAACATACCACACCACTAACATCCTCTATAACAACTAAAGACAATAGCAGCTATAGTAATAACCACAACAACACCTTCAACAGCAACATACCACAACACTAACATCCTCTATAACAACTAAAGACAATAGCAGCAATAGTAATAACCACAAAAACACCTTCAACAGCAAAATACCACACCACTAACATCCTCTATAACAACTAAAGACAATACCAGCAATAGTAATAACCACAACAACACATTCAACAGCAACATACCACACCACTGACATCCTCTATAACAACTAAAGACAATAGCAGCAATAGTAATAACCACAACAACACCTTCAACAGCAACATACCACAACAGTAACATCCTCTATAGCAACTAAAGACAATAGCAGCAATAGCAATAACCACAACAACACCTTCAACAGCAACATACCACAACAGTAACATCCTCTATAACAATTAAAGACAATAGCAGCAATAGTAATAACCACAACAACACCTTCAACAGCAACATACCACAACAGTAACATCCTCTATAACAATTAAAGACAATAGCAGCAATAGTAATAACCACAACAACACCTTCAACAGCAACATACCACAACAGTAACATCCTCTATAACAATTAAAGACAATAGCAGCAATAGTAATAACCACAACAACACCTTCAACAGCAACATACCACAACAGTAACATCCTCTATAACAATTAAAGACAATAGCAGCAATAGCAATAACCACAACAACACCTTCAACAGCAACATACCACAACACTAACATCCTCTATAACAATTAAAGACAATAGCAGCAATAGTAATAACCACAACAACACCTTCAACAGCAACATACCACAACAGTAACATCCTCTATAGCAACTAAAGACAATAGCAGCAATAGCAATAACCACAACAACACCTTCAACAGCAACAGACCACAACACTAACATCCTCTATAACAACTAAAGACAATAGCAGCAATAGTAATAACCACAACAACACCTTCAACAGCAACAGCCCACAACACTAACATCCTCTATAACAACTAAAGACAATACCAGCAATAGTAATAACCACAACAACACCTTCAACAGCAACAGGCCACAACACTAACATCCTCTATAACAACTAAAGACAATAGCAGCAATAGTAATAACCACAACAACACCTTAAACAGCAACAGACCACACCACTAACATCCTCTATAACAACTAAAGACAATACCAGCAATAGTAATAAGCACAACAACACCTTCAACAGCAACATACCACAACACTAACATCCTCTATAACAACTAAAGACAATAGCAGAATAGTAATAACGACAACAACACCTTCAACAGCAACATACCACACCACTAACATCCTCTATAACAACTAAAGACAATACCAGCAATAGTAATAACCACAAAACCTTCAAAAGCAACATACCACACCACTAACATCCTCTATAACAACTAAAGACAATTGCAGCAATAGTAATAACCACAACAACACCTTCAACAGCAACATACCACACCACTAACATCCTCTATAACAACTAAAGACAATACCAGCAATAGTAATAACCACAACAACACCTTCAACAGCAACATACCACACCACTAACATCCTCTATAACAACTAAAGACAATAGCAGCAATAGTAATAACCACAACAACATCTTCAACAGCAACATACCACACCACTAACATCCTCTATAACAACTAAAGACAATACCAGCAATAGTAATAACCACAACAACACCTTCAACAGCAGCATACCACACCACTAACATCCTCTATAACAACTAAAGACAATAGCAGCAATAATAATAACCACAACAACACCTTCAACAGCAACAGACCACAACACTAACAACCTCTATAACAACTAATGACAATAGCAGCAATAGTAATAACCACAACAACACCTTCAACAGCAACATACCACAACACTAACATCCTCTATAACAACTAAAGACAATAGCAGCAATAGTAATAACCACAACAACACCTTCAACAGCAACATACCACAACACTAACATCCTCTATAACAACTAAAGACAATACCAGCAATAGTAATAACCACCACAACACCTTCAACAGCAACATACCACACCACTAACATCCTCTATAACAACTAAAGACAATAGCAGCAATAGTAATAACCACAACAACACCTTCAACAGCAGCATACCACACCACTAACATCCTCTATAACAACTAAAGACAATAGCAGCTATAGTAATAACCACAACAACACCTTCAACAGCAACAGACCACAACACTAACAACCTCTATAACAACTAATGACAATAGCAGCAATAGTAATAACCACAACAACACCTTCAACAGCAACATACCACAACACTAACATCCTCTATAACAACTAAAGACAATAGCAGCAATAGTAATAACCACAACAACACCTTCAACAGCAACATACCACAACACTAACATCCTCTATAACAACTAAAGACAATACCAGCAATAGTAATAACCACCACAACACCTTCAACAGCAACATACCACAACACTAATATCCTCTATATCAACTAAAGACAATACCAGCAATAGTAATAACCACAACAACACCTTCAACAGCAACATACCACAACACTAACATCCTCTACAACAACTAAAGACAATACCGGCAATAGTAATAACCACAACAACACCTTCAACAGCAGCATACCACACCACTAACATCCTCTATAACAACTAAAGACAATAGCAGCAATAATAATAACCACAACAACACCTTCAACAGCAACAGACCACAACACTAACATCCTCTATAACAACTAAAGACAATACCAGCAATAGTAATAAGCACAACAACACCTTCAACAGCAACATACCACACCACTAACATCCTCTATAACAACTAAAGACAATAGCAGCAATAGTAATAACCACAACAACATCTTCAACAGCAACATACCACACCACTAACATCCTCTATAACAACTAAAGACAATACCAGCAATAGTAATAACCACAACAACACCTTCAACAGCAACATAGCACACCACTAACATCCTCTATAACAACTAAAGACAATAGCAGCTATAGTAATAACTACAACAACACCTTCAACAGCAACATACCACAACACTAACATCCTCTATAACAACTAAAGACAATAGCAGCAATAGTAATAACCACAAAAACACCTTCAACAGCAAAATACCACACCACTAACATCCTCTATAACAACTAAAGACAATACCAGCAATAGTAATAACCACAACAACACATTCAACAGCAACATACCACACCACTGACATCCTCTATAACAACTAAAGACAATAGCAGCAATAGTAATAACCACAACAACACCTTCAACAGCAACATACCACAACAGTAACATCCTCTATAGCAACTAAAGACAATAGCAGCAATAGCAATAACCACAACAACACCTTCAACAGCAACAGACCACAACACTAACATCCTCTATAACAATTAAAGACAATAGCGGCAATAGTAATAACCACAACAACACCTTCAACAGCAACATACCACAACAGTAACATCCTCTATAGCAACTAAAGACAATAGCAGCAATAGCAATAACCACAACAACACCTTCAACAGCAACAGACCACAACACTAACATCCTCTATAACAACTAAAGACAATAGCAGCAATAGTAATAACCACAACAACACCTTCAACAGCAACAGACCACAACACTAACATCCTCTATAACAACTAAAGACAATACCAGCAATAGTAATAACCACAACAACACCTTCAACAGCAACAGGCCACAACACTAACATCCTCTATAACAACTAAAGACAATAGTAGCAATAGTAATAACCACAACAACACCTTAAACAACAACAGACCACACCACTAACATCCTCTATAACAACTAAAGACAATACCAGCAATAGTAATAAGCACAACAACACCTTCAACAGCAACATACCACAACACTAACATCCTCTATAACAACTAAAGACAATAGCAGAATAGTAATAACGACAACAACACCTTCAACAGCAACATACCACACCACTAACATCCTCTATAACAACTAAAGACAATACCAGCAATAGTAATAACCACAAAACCTTCAACAGCAACATACCACACCACTAACATCCTCTATAACAACTAAAGACAATTGCAGCAATAGTAATAACCACAACAACACCTTCAACAGCAACATACCACACCACTAACATCCTCTATAACAACTAAAGACAATACCAGCAATAGTAATAACCACAACAACACCTTCAACAGCAACATACCACACCACTAACATCCTCTATAACAACTAAAGACAATACCAGCAATAGTAATAACCACAACAACACCTTCAACAGCAACATACCACACCACTAACATCCTCTATCACAACTAAAGACAATACCAGCAATAGTAATAACCACAACAACACCATCAACAGCAACATACCACACCACTAACACACTCTATAACAACTAAAGACAATACAAGCAATAGTAATAACCACAACAACACCTTCAATACAACATACCACACCACTAACATCCTCTATAACAACTAAAGACAATAGCAGCAATAGTAATAACCACAACAACACCTTCAACAGCAACATACCACACCACTAACATCCTCTATAACAACTAAAGACAATACCAGCAATAGTAATAACCACAACAACACCTTCAACAGCAAAATACCACACCACTAACATCCTCTATAACAACTAAAGACAATAGCAGCAATAGTAATAACCACAACAACACCTTCAACAGCAGCATACTACACCACTAACATCCTCTATAACAACTAAAGACAATACCAGCAATAGTAATAACCACAACAACACCTTCAACAACAACATACCACAACACTAACATCCTCTATAACAACTAAAGACAATAGCAGCAATAGTTATAACCACAACAACACCTTCAACAGCAACATACCACAACACTAACATCCTCTATAACAACTAAAGACAATACCAGCAATAGTAATAAGCACAACAACACCTTCAACAGCAACATACCACAACACTAACATCCTTTATAACAACTAAAGACAATAGCAGCAATAGTAATAACCACAAAAACACCTTCAACAGCAACAGACCACAACCCTAACATCCTCTATAACAACTAAAGACAATACCGGCAATAGTAATAACCACAACAACACCTTCAACAGCAACATACCACAACACTAACATCCTCTACAACAACTAAAGACAATACCGGCAATAGTAATAACCACAACAACACCTTCAACAGCAGCATACCACACCACTAACATCCTCTATAACAACTAAAGACAATAGCAGCAATAATAATAACCACAACAACACCTTCAACAGCAACAGACCACAACACTAACATCCTCTATAACAACTAAAGACAATACCAGCAATAGTAATAACCACAACAACACCTTCAACAGCAACATACCACACCACTAACATCCTCTATAACAACTAAAGACAATAGCAGCAATAGTAATAACCACAACAACATCTTCAACAGCAACATACCACACCACTAACATCCTCTATAACAACTAAAGACAATACCAGCAATAGTAATAACCACAACAACACCTTCAACAGCAACATACCACACCACTAACATCCTCTATAACAACTAAAGACAATAGCAGCTATAGTAATAACCACAACAACAACTTCAACAGCAACATACCACAACACTAACATCCTCTATAACAACTAAAGACAATAGCAGCAATAGTAATAACCACAAAAACACCTTCAACAGCAACATACCACACCACTAACATCCTCTATAACAACTAAAGACAATACCAGCAATAGTAATAACCACAACAACACCTTCAACAGCAACATACCACAACAGTAACATCCTCTATAGCAACTAAAGACAATAGCAGCAATAGCAATAACCACAACAACACCTTCAACAGCAACAGACCACAACACTAACATCCTCTATAACAACTAAAGACAATAGCAGCAATAGTCATAACCACAACAACACCTTCAACAGCAACAGACCACAACACTAACATCCTCTATGACAGCTAAAGACAATAGCAGCCATAGTAATAACCACAACAACACCTTCAACAGCAACAGACCACACCACTAACACCCTCTATAACAACTAAAGACAATAGCAGCAATAGTAATAACCACAACAACACCTTCAACAGCAACAGACCACAACACTAACATCCTCTATAACAACTAAAGACAATAGCAGCAATAGTAATAACCACAACAACACCTTCAACAGCAACAGACCACAACACTAACATCCTCTATAACAACTAAAGACAATAGCAGCAATAGTAATAACCACAACAACACCTTAAACAGCAACAGACCACACCACTAACATCCTCTATAACAACTAAAGACAATACCAGCAATAGTAATAAGCACAACAACACCTTCAACAGCAACATACCACAACACTAACATCCTCTATAACAACTAAAGACAATAGCAGAATAGTAATAACGACAACAACACCTTCAACAGCAACATACCACACCACTAACATCCTCTATAACAACTAAAGACAATACCAGCAATAGTAATAACCACAAAACCTTCAACAGCAACATACCACACCACTAACATCCTCTATAACAACTAAAGACAATTGCAGCAATAGTAATAACCACAACAACACCTTCAACAGCAACATACCACACCACTAACATCCTCTATAACAACTAAAGACAATACCAGCAATAGTAATAACCACAACAACACCTTCAACAGCAACATACCACACCACTAACATCCTCTATAACAACTAAAGACAATAGCAGCAATAGTAATAACCACAACAACATCTTCAACAGCAACATACCACACCACTAACATCCTCTATAACAACTAAAGACAATACCAGCAATAGTAATAACCACAACAACACCTTCAACAGCAACATACCACACCACTAACATCCTCTATAACAACTAAAGACAATAGCAGCTATAGTAATAACCACAACAACACCTTCAACAGCAACAGACCACAACACTAACAACCTCTATAACAACTAATGACAATAGCAGCAATAGTAATAACCACAACAACACCTTCAACAGCAACATACCACAACACTAACATCCTCTATAACAACTAAAGACAATAGCAGCAATAGTAATAACCACAACAACACCTTCAACAGCAACATACCACAACACTAACATCCTCTATAACAACTAAAGACAATACCAGCAATAGTAATAACCACCACAACACCTTCAACAGCAACATACCACAACACTAATATCCTCTATATCAACTAAAGACAATACCAGCAATAGTAATAACCACAACAACACCTTCAACAGCAACATACCACAACACTAACATCCTCTATAACAACTAAAGACAATACCAGCAATAGTAATAACCACAACAACACCTTCAACAGCAACATACCACACCACTAACATCCTCTATCACAACTAAAGACAATACCAGCAATAGTAATAACCACAACAACACCATCAACAGCAACATACCACACCACTAACACACTCTATAACAACTAAAGACAATAGCAGCAATAGTAATAACCACAAGAACACCTTCAACAGCAACATACCACACCACTAACATCCTCTATAACAACTAAAGACAATAGCAGCAATAGTAATAACCACAACAACACCTTCAACAGCAACATACCACACCACTAACATCCTCTATAACAACTAAAGACAATACCAGCAATAGTAATAACCACAACAACACCTTCAACAGCAAAATACCACACCACTAACATCCTCTATAACAACTAAAGACAATAGCAGCAATAGTAATAACCACAACAACACCTTCAACAGCAGCATACCACACCACTAACATCCTCTATAACAACTAAAGACAATACCAGCAATAGTAATAACCACAACAACACCTTCAACAACAACATACCACAACACTAACATCCTCTATAACAACTAAAGACAATAGCAGCAATATTTATAACCACAACAACACCTTCAACAGCAACATACCACAACATTAACATCCTCTATAACAACTAAAGACAATACCAGCAATAGTAATAAGCACAACAACACCTTCAACAGCAACATACCACAAAACTAACATCCTCTATAACAACTAAAGACAATAGCAGCAATAGTCATAACCACAACAACACCTTCAACAGCAACAGACCACAACACTAACATCCTCTATGACAGCTAAAGACAATAGCAGCCATAGTAATAACCACAACAACACCTTCAACAGCAACATACCACAACACTAACATCCTCTACAACAACTAAAGACAATACCGGCAATAGTAATAACCACAACAACACCTTCAACAGCAGCATACCACACCACTAACATCCTCTATAACAACTAAAGACAATAGCAGCAATAATAATAACCACAACAACACCTTCAACAGCAACAGACCACAACACTAACATCCTCTATAACAACTAAAGACAATACCAGCAATAGTAATAACCACAACAACACCTTCAACAGCAACATACCACACCACTAACATCCTCTATAACAACTAAAGACAATAGCAGCAATAGTAATAACCACAACAACATCTTCAACAGCAACATAACACACCACTAACATCCTCTATAACAACTAAAGACAATACCAGCAATAGTAATAACCACAACAACACCTTCAAAAGCAACATACCACACCACTAACATCCTCTATAACAACTAAAGACAATAGCAGCTATAGTAATAACCACAACAACACCTTCAACAGCAACATACCACAACACTAACATCCTCTATAACAACTAAAGACAATAGCAGCAATAGTAATAACCACAAAAACACCTTCAACAGCAAAATACCACACCACTAACATCCTCTATAACAACTAAAGACAATACCAGCAATAGTAATAACCACAACAACACATTCAACAGCAACATACCACACCACTGACATCCTCTATAACAACTAAAGACAATAGCAGCAATAGTAATAACCACAACAACACCTTCAACAGCAACATACCACAACAGTAACATCCTCTATAGCAACTAAAGACAATAGCAGCAATAGCAATAACCACAACAACACCTTCAACAGCAACAGACCACAACACTAACATCCTCTATAACAATTAAAGACAATAGCAGCAATAGTAATAACCACAACAACACCTTCAACAGCAACATACCACAACAGTAACATCCTCTATAGCAACTAAAGACAATAGCAGCAATAGCAATAACCACAACAACACCTTCAACAGCAACAGACCACAACACTAACATCCTCTATAACAACTAAAGACAATAGCAGCAATAGTAATAACCACAACAACACCTTCAACAGCAACAGACCACAACACTAACATCCTCTATAACAACTAAAGACAATACCAGCAATAGTAATAACCACAACAACACCTTCAACAGCAACAGGCCACAACACTAACATCCTCTATAACAACTAAAGACAATAGCAGCAATAGTAATAACCACAACAACACCTTAAACAGCAACAGACCACACCACTAACATCCTCTATAACAACTAAAGACAATACCAGCAATAGTAATAAGCACAACAACACCTTCAACAGCAACATACCACAACACTAACATCCTCTATAACAACTAAAGACAATAGCAGAATAGTAATAACCACCACAACACCTTCAACAGCAACATACCACAACACTAATATCCTCTATATCAACTAAAGACAATACCAGCAATAGTAATAACCACAACAACACCTTCAACAGCAACATACCACAACACTAACATCCTCTATAACAACTAAAGACAATACCAGCAATAGTAATAACCACAACAACACCTTCAACAGCAACAGACCACAACACTAACATCCTCTATCACAACTAAAGACAATACCAGCAATAGTAATAACCACAACAACACCATCAACAGCAACATACCACACCACTAACACACTCTATAACAACTAAAGACAATACAAGCAATAGTAATAACCACAACAACACCTTCAATACAACATACCACACCACTAACATCCTCTATAACAACTAAAGACAATAGCAGCAATAGTAATAACCACAACAACACCTTCAACAGCAACATACCACACCACTAACATCCTCTATAACAACTAAAGACAATACCAGCAATAGTAATAACCACAACAACACCTTCAACAGCAAAATACCACACCACTAACATCCTCTATAACAACTAAAGACAATAGCAGCAATAGTAATAACCACAACAACACCTTCAACAGCAGCATACCACACCACTAACATCCTCTATAACAACTAAAGACAATACCAGCAATAGTAATAACCACAACAACACCTTCAACAACAACATACCACAACATTAACATCCTCTATAACAACTAAAGACAATAGCAGCAATAGTTATAACCACAACAACACCTTCAACAGCAACATACCACAACACTAACATCCTCTATAACAACTAAAGACAATACCAGCAATAGTAATAAGCACAACAACACCTTCAACAGCAACATACCACAACACTAACATCCTTTATAACAACTAAAGACAATAGCAGCAATAGTAATAACCACAACAACACCTTCAACAGCAACAGACCACAACCCTAACATCCTCTATAACAACTAAAGACAATACCGGCACTAGTAATAACCACAACAACACCTTCAACAGCAGCATACCACACCACTAACATCCTCTATAACAACTAAAGACAATAGCAGCAATAATAATAACCACAACAACACCTTCAACAGCAACAGACCACAACACTAACATCCTCTATAACAACTAAAGACAATACCAGCAATAGTAATAACCACAACAACACCTTCAACAGCAACATACCACACCACTAACATCCTCTATAACAACTAAAGACAATAGCAGCTATAGTAATAACCACAACAACACCTTCAACAGCAACATACCACAACACTAACATCCTCTATAACAACTAAAGACAATAGCAGCAATAGTAATAACCACAAAAACACCTTCAACAGCAACATACCACACCACTAACATCCTCTATAACAACTCAAGACAATACCAGCAATAGTAATAACCACAACAACACATTCAACAGCAACATACCACACCACTGACATCCTCTATAACAACTAAAGACAATAGCAGCAATAGTAATAACCACAACAACACCTTCAACAGCAACATACCACAACAGTAACATCCTCTATAGCAACTAAAGACAATAGCAGCAATAGCAATAACCACAACAACACCTTCAACAGCAACAGACCACAACACTAACATCCTCTATAACAATTAAAGACAATAGCAGCAATAGTAATAACCACAACAACACCTTCAACAGCAACATACCACAAAGCTAACATCCTCTATAACAACTAAAGACAATAGCAGCAATAGTCATAACCACAACAACACCTTCAACAGCAACAGACCACAACACTAACATCCTCTATGAGAGCTAAAGACAATAGCAGCCATAGTAATAAACACAACAACACCTTCAACATCAACAGACCACACCACTAACACCCTCTATAACAACTAAAGACAATAGCAGCAATAGTAATAACCACAACAACACCTTCAACAGCAACAGACCACAACACTAACATCCTCTATAACAACTAAAGACAATAGCAGCAATAGTAATAACCACAACAACACCTTCAACAGCAACAGACCACAACACTAACATCCTCTATAACAACTAAAGACAATAGCAGCAATAGTAATAACGACAACAACACCTTCAACAGCAACATACCACACCACTAACATCCTCTATAACAACTAAAGACAATAGCAGCTATAGTAATAACCACAACCACTCCTTCAACAGCAACATGCCACAACACTAACATCCTCTATAACAACTAAAGACAATAGCAGCAATAGTAATAACCACAAAAACACCTTCAACAGCAACATACCACACCACTAACATCCTCTATAACAACTAAAGACAATACCAGCAATAGTAATAACCACAACAACATCTTCAACAGCAACATACCACACCACTGACATCCTCTATAACAACTAAAGACAATAGCAGCAATAGTAATAACCACAACAACACCTTCAACAGCAACATACCACAACAGTAACATCCTCTATAACAACTAAAGACAATAGCAGCAATAGCAATAACCACAACAACACCTTCAACAGCAACATACCACAACACTAACATACTCTATAACAATTAAAGACAATAGCAGCAATAGTAATAACCACAACAACACCTTCAACAGCAACATACCACAAAACTAACATCCTCTATAACAACTAAAGACAATAGCAGCAATAGTCATAACCACAACAACACCTTCAACAGCAACAGACCACAACACTAACATCCTCTATGACAGCTAAAGACAATAGCAGCCATAGTAATAACCACAACAACACCTTCAACAGCAACAGACCACACCACTAACACCCTCTATAACAACTAAAGACAATAGCAGCAATATTAATAACCACAACAACACCTTCAACAGCAACAGACCACAACACTAACATCCTCTATAACAACTAAAGACAATAGCAGCAATAGTAATAACCACAACAACACCTTCAACAGCAACATACCACAACACTAACATCCTCTATAACAACTAAAGACAATAGCAGAATAGTAATAACCACAACAACACCTTCAACAGCCACAGCCCACAACACTAACATCCTCTATAACAACTAAAGACAATACCAGCAATAGTAATAACCACCACAACACCTTCAACACCAACAGACCACAACACTAACATCCTCTACAACAACTAAAGACAATAGCAGCAATAATAATAACCACAACAACACCTTCAACAGCAACAGACCACAACACTAACATCCTCTATAAAAACTAAAGACAATAGCAGCAATAGTAATAACCACAACAACACCTTCAACAGCAACAGACCACAACACTAACATCCTCTATAACAACTAATGACAATAGCAGCAATAGTAATAACCACAACAACACCTTCAACAGCAACATACCACAACAGTAACATCCTCTATAACAACTAAAGACAATAGCAGCAATAGTAATAACCACAACAACACCTTCAACAGCAACATACCACAACACTAACATCCTCTATAACAACTAAAGACAATACCAGCAATAGTAATAACCACCACAACACCTTCAACACCAACAGACCACAACACTAACACCCCCTACAACAACTAAAGACAATAGCAGCAATAATAATAACCACAACAACACATTCAACAGCAACAGACCACAACACTAACATCCTCTATAAAAACTAAAGACAATAGCAGCAATAGTAATAACCACAACAACACCTTCAACAGCAACAGACCACAACACTAACATCCTCTATAAAAAGTAAAGACAATAGCAGCAATAGTAATAACCACAACAACACCTTCAACAGCAACATACCACAACACTAACATCCTCTATAACAACTAAAGACAATAGCAGCAATAGTAATAACCACAACAACACCTTCAACAGCAACAGACCACAACACTAACATCCTCTATAACAACTAATGACCATAGCAGCAATAGTAATAACCACAACAACACCTTCAACAGCAACATACCACAACACTAACATCCTCTATAACAACTAAAGACAATAGCAGCAATAGTAATAACCACAACAACACCTTCAACAGCAACATACCACAACACTAACATCCTCTATAACAACTAAAGACAATACCAGCAATAGTAATAACCACCACAACACCTTCAACACCAACAGACCACAACACTAACACCCCCTACAACAACTAAAGACAATAGCAGCAATAATAATAACCACAACAACACCTTCAACAGCAACAGACCACAACACTAACATCCTCTATAAAAACTAAAGACAATAGCAGCAATAGTAATAACCACAACAACACCTTCAACAGCAACAGACCACAACACTAACATCCTCTATAACAAGTAAAGACAATAGCAGCAATAGTAATAACCACAACAACACCTTCAACAGCAACAGACTACAACACTAACATCCTCTATAAAAACTAAAGACAATAGCAGCAATAGTAATAACCACAACAACACCTTCAACAGCAACATACCACAACACTAACATCCTCTATAACAACTAAAGACAATAGCAGCAATAGTAATAACCACAACAACACTTTCAACAGCAACACACCACAACAATAACATCCTCTATAACAACACTAACAACAACAAAACACAGCAATAACAACAACATCAACATCAATAAAACAATAATATCAACAACTACAACACCAACAAAAGAGAACACTAACAACAACAACACACAGTAATAACAAGATCAACATCAATAATAACAACAACAAAAGAAGAACAACAACAAATACTACAACAGTATTAAAAGACAATATCTATAACAACAGCAAATACAACAACAATACACGACAGTAACAACAACAACTACATCAACAACTACAACTCCATCAATAGACAACAATAACAACAACTACAGCAACAACAATCACTTCAACAGCAACAAAAGACAATAACAACTACGACTACCACAAGATAAATTACAATAATAATAATAGTTTCTTATATAGGCAGAAGGCCAGTAATTAACCATTACATTACTGGTACTTTATTTTATCGACCCCGTAAGGATGAAAGGCAAAATTAACCTCGACGGGATTTGAACTCAGTCCGTAAAGGGACGTAACTATGGTAGAAAGCATGGCGTCCAACCCTCTACCGATACTGCCACAACAACTACTACAACGGAAAAAAATATATATTAAATAATTGTTTCTACTTTTGGCACAAGGCCAGCAATTACCCATTACATTACTGGTACTTTATTTTATCGACCCCTTAAGGATGAAAGGCAAAGTTAACCTCGGTGGGATTTGAACTCAGACCGTAAAGGGACGTAACTATGCTGGAAAGCATGGCGTCCGACTCTCTACCAATACTGCCATACTAACAACAAATACAACAAAAGACAAATAATAAAAATAACAATAACAACAACAACAACAACAACAACAACAACTACAACTCCATCAAAATACAACAATAACAACGACAACTACAGCAACAACAATACACAATAATGACAACAACAACAACAACAACAACGACAACAACTACAACTCCGTCAAAAGGCAACACCAACATTTACAGCAACAACATTACACAACAATGACAACAACAACAACAACAACAACAACTACAGCTCCATTAGAAGACAACAATAACAACGACAACTACAGCAACACAAATAAACAACAACAACAACAACAACAACAACAACGACAACAACTACAACTCCATCAAAAGCAACAACAACAACTACAGCAGCAACAACAACAACAACAACAACTACAGCAACAACAATACACAACAATGACTACAACAACAACAACAACAACAACAACAGCAGCAACGACAACAACAACAACGACAACAACTACAACTCCATTAAAAGACAACAATAACAACGACAACTACAGCAACAACAACAACAACAGAAAAACAACACAACTACAACAACAAAAACAACAACAACAACAACGACGACAACCACTACAACAACAACAACAACAACTATTACATCAACAAAAGTGAAAAGAACTTTCTCAAAGACCTAAACATATTTGACTGACAACTTATTATCTGCACCATTCTTCTGCAACAGAAGTTGTCCCATCACGGAACTCCAGAACAGCGTTCTAGGAAATTTATTCATCCAATGATTAAAATACATTAATAAGCAAAAATACATAGAAGTAATAACCACAGACAAGGTTATTGTATGTATGTTTGTATGCAATTATGTAAGTATGTATGTGTGTATGTTTGTATGTATGTATGTATATGTATGTATGTATATGTATGTATTTATGTTTACAAATATTTATATATATAAAAGCATACATAGATACATACATATACACACACACTTATATGCATATATATTATACACACATACACACACGTATATATATATATATATATATATATATATATATATATGTATACACATATGTGTGTGTGTGTGTATAAGTGTATGTGTATGTGCGTTTGAGTATTATGTGGTTACATTTATAGAAACTTGATTAACGTGCACACATACATACGCACATACATACGCACAGAAATACACACACACACACTTGTACAAACCCCCACACGCACACACAAAGACACACACACACACACACACACACACACACACACACACACACACACACACACACACACACACACGCACATACACACACACACACACACTCACACACATACGGACAGAAGAAAATATTGAAAAATAAGCAAAGGTATATAATACTTTTCTATTTTGGCCTACATCATTATAGATGTTTAATAGGAACTGAAATGAACAGTATTAAAGTCTGAAAATATACCGACTACATGGCTATGAAAATAGCTGGCTATTGTTTCAATTAGAGTTCTTATTTTTACTGTTCTCTTCTTCAATATCCAATTTGTGTTGTCAGTTTAAATACATAAATGAATACACACACTCACGCACGTTATATGTATGCTTGTACATCGTGTAAGCATGATCACATATGCCCACACATATATAGTACAAAACAGTAACATGCATCTATCCATCCATCCTTATATACATACATACATGCATAGATATATAATATACAAAAACAGGCGTGCATCTATTCATCCATCCTTATATACATACATACATGCATAGATATATAATATACAAAAACAGGCGTGCATCTATTCATCCATCCTTATATACATACATACATGCATAGATATATAATATACAAAAACAGACGTGCATCTATTCATCCATCAATCCAGCCATCTACTCATCCTTACATTCATACATACACACAAACATACATGCATACATAAGTACATACATACATACATACATACATACATACATATTATACAAACACAAGCATCCATCTACTCATCCATCCACCCACCCATCCTTACATTCATACATACAGACACATACATATATACACACATACATAAGATACAAACACAGGCATGCATCCATAATTAAATCCATACGTACATACATGCATACATACGTTGATACATACACACTGTACACATACATGCGTACATACACACACAATATATACATACACATAAATAAATGTACCCATCACACACAGTTATAATCATATGTATATATTTATATAAATTCATTTTAGAAATACTGTCATATATACGCAAATGTACATACACACTACTACTGCATACATACACACTTAACTACATACAGACATTCATAAATGCATACATACATTCTTACATACATACATATGTAGACAGATCTCGTATCTACAGACTAACAAATATATATATATATAATGCTGGTAGGTAGTAACTTGTTTGTCGAGTCATATCAACTGTGACCTTTCATTTCAGAAAATATAGAAATACAACACAACATAAGCGCTGAAAGTAGAATATTAAGAAAACCATAAATAAGATTATATATCTAGTTGCTACTTAGGATAATCAGTGATGTTGGACAAGCTTTAGACCATAATGCAGAAGAAAATCAATATGGCTGCTACTTGGATGAACAGATGGAACGCTGCATTAAAGGCCTTTCTATCTACAAAATTACACTTACGAGTTATTGGTTTATCTGAGGTTTTAGTAGAAAACAATCGTCCAAGGTGTCATGCAGCAGGACTGAACCACGAACTCCTTCATCACACAGCCATGTCTATATTTTATACGTTTATTTACATCTTATTCCGAGAAAATATATACCATATACCACCCACTGTTGTCTTGTCATTTTTGTTACTTTTTAGCCAAATGTCACGACTGGAAAAAAGCAGACATAAAGAAAGACGTTGTGGTGATGTAAATCCTGTTTCTATCTCAAACATGCAGTACCTAGGGGTACATCATTTATATTCTTACTTTATTTTAGAGTCAGTAAGATGTATTTCGATGAAGATTTGACAGCTATTTCTAACAAATCGAACAACTATATAGAGACTCCTTCATTTTCCGTGGCTACCAATAAATGGATTTCCGTAATGAAATGGATTCTTTATAATGTGAGAAATCCTTCATTTGCACACCATGTCTAAGTCTTCTATTATAATTATATTCACATAAATGAGAGTAGAGGTGCATAGCCTACTGTTAATGGCGTTGGATCATATTGTGGGTTCGATTACTTGACTGGTTTGTGTTTTATTCAGCAAAATACTTCATTTCTCATTGCTCCAGTATACTCAGCTGAAAATGAGTATCAGTAATAGCTGGGGGTTGAAGTTGCAATGGACTGGCGTCCTATCCAAGGGGGAGTCTTGTACTCTTAATTGCTTAACGCCATAGAAACCGGGATAAGCAGCAGCCTGATGAGACTTCAGGCTTGATACAGACTTATTTTGGTGTCTCAGCGACTGGCACACTAAGTAAAAAATTCGATGAATTTCACAAGTTAAATTAATTTACATTTATAGTGAGACTGAAAGAGAGATATTGCATCATTCATGCCTCTCCCGATTCAATTAATACAAAAACAATGGGAAAGGGTAAAGTTAGAGAAGAGCGGAGATTCTCAGACGGAAAACGAAAAGAAAGGTTTTAACAGGAGGAGCGAGGCTGGCATGCAAATAAGGATGTAAGTAGTCCGACATAAAGGATAGATTATAGGAGTATAATGTAACCTCAGTATTTGGCTGGCATTTATTTTTATCGAACTCCAGAAGAAGGAAAGGAAAATTGATGGCGGTGCTATTC
>OZ024743.1:298915799-298945799 GCA_964016885.1 Eledone cirrhosa
TAAAGACGTATATACATAGATGCATGCAGACATATATATATATATACACACACAGACACGCACTTTGATATATAGCTTTCAGGGAATCACAGGAACTGATAAAGGTCGTTCTCCTGCAATGGATTCTGTAGCATTAACATAGATAAGTAGAAGGTAAAGTACATCACATTAACTCACGTACATGTTCTCAACCGGTTGTACGAACACACACACACGCACACGCCCCCCCCCCACTACACATACCCTCACACAAATAGACAAAAGTAAAGTAAGTATATTCTGAGCTTGGTAAAGTAGTTCTAATTTGTTTGCTTCTCATTCAGAATTGAGTGATTCTATTAATCAATCAATGAATCTATCTATCTATCTATTTGTCAATCTTTATATCTATTATATATTATTATTATTTTTTTTAGGGGGGGGGGGGGGTCGATTAGATCGACCTCAGTGCGTGACTGGTATTTTATTTTATTGACTCCGTAAGGATGAAAAGCAACGCCGAGGTTAGCTTTGCCTTTCATCCTTACGGGGTCGATGAATTAAAATACCATTCACGCACGGGCGTCGATTCAATCGACTTTCCCCAACCGCAAAATTGCTGGTCTTGTGCTTAAATCAGAAATCATTGTTATTATTATTATTATTATTGACGAAAGTGGATGTACGTTTTTTGAAGCTCCGTGAGTAAGCAATTTTTTGAGGATTAACTGTAGAGAATTGTTTATTTTTTGTACCGCTGAAGCATTATAAGACATTAATTTGTATCCTGTGAAGGAATAACTCATAATATTTGGGCCTTTTGGCCCAAATATTTGAACTTTATTTTGAAAAAAAATAATAATTTTTTTCTCAAAAAAACATGGCGGAGCCACGCCCCCTAGAGGCGGGTCTGCTGTCGTGCAACGGCGACTTGAGCGTTGAGAGGAGAGGTGAGGCGAGGAGCGCCACCAGCACGAATGTGAGCAGCGACAGTGCCAGCACCAACGGGCCGAGCGGCGCGGAAGGTGGTAACAGCGACAACACCAACACCAACAAGCCGAACAGCGCAGAAGGTGGTAATAGCGAGAGCACCAACAAAACGAACAGCACAGAGAGTAATAGTAGCGACAGCAACAGCACCAACAAGGCCAACAGCACAGAGGGTAACCACGACACAGGGGAGAACAACAACAGCAATAGCAGCAGCAACACCAACAAGAACAACAACAGTGACAACACCAACAAGAACACCTTCGCTGCTGTGGCAGCGGCTAAAAGGAGACCATGCTACAGCATCGACTTAACCAACAGAGAGGAAAAGTTGGCCCAGGCCTGGAAAATCATAAATCAAGAGCAGACCTGGGCAAACTTAACTGTCCCGGCAGAAGCCATTGAGGCAGTGGAAAAAAGAACGGTGCATTTCAGATGCATCTCAGTAGAGACAAAGAGGGCAGCGATAATCGCCCAAGCTGATATAGAAGCCGCACTGAAATACATCAGAGAGGACACAGACTTCATAGAGAGGGGCAGGCAATACGGCACCGTTTCGGTGCTGTTCAAGTCTGAAGCCCTCGCTGTGAAGCATTCAATGACCCCTTGCAAAACCAGCAAGGTTATAATGTACCCCTCCCACATGGGAAAACGAATAGCACGTGTGCGCATTCCCAGGATTCCACCAGGACTTGATATGTGGTGGCTCCTGGGTTGCGTAATCGTGGAAGGAACGGATACAGTCCCGGTAGAGGCAACGAGAACTGCCAGGGACGACTGGTCCGGGGTTGATCTGGAGATACTGCTCCAAATCAGACCCGAAAACGTAAAAGCAATCCCGGACCACATCCGCCTCCAAAACGGGAGGGTGTTGCATATAATGACTGAGGGCAAAAGGCCGCATTGTTTCCTTTGTGGGGAAACGACACACTTGCGAGCCTTCTGCCCTCAACTGCCGAAAAGCGCAAGGGGTCGAAAGATTCCACTGCTGGCGACGCCGGGACAAGGACCACCAGCAACACCGTCAACAATGGAACCACCAAAATTGCACACCCAGGGGGGAAACGAGGAAAGCTCTCCCATTCCCCCTCCCCCCCAAAATACACACACGAACAAGAACATAAACACTCACTCAGACACAAACACGCTCACAGCCACAGACCCCTCATCCTCCAGCAGTGAAGATGAGGGAAAACCAAAGTCCCCCAAAATACAAAAAACAAAACACAAAAAAAAAGAAATCCACAAAGCACAAACACCCCCACAAAAAAAATACACACCACCCACACAAACATTTTCCCCACAGCATCACCAACACAACCACCAAAATCCCCCAAACGCAAACAAGCTAAACAGACACAAGAACAAATAGACACACAAACATCAGAAACTACAGACACCCCACCCACAACAAACGCAGACACAATAGAAACAACACTAACAAAGCTATCACCACCACAATCACACGAACAAATAAAACCCGAGCAACAAAACATTAAAAACTTCGTGCTTGCCAGAAGGGCCAACAAGGAATTGATGGCCCATGTAGCACGAAGCACAAACATCGAAAAAGACGGGGAAACATTTGAAGCGAGCACATTTCGCGTACCAGATAATTTGCTTCTGATGCGAATGTCGCTCGCTTCATACAAAGAAATTCGAAAGAGCTTTCCTCGGGATGTGGGAACCCCGAACGTAAAACCCACGTCAAGACTATTAAAGGGGTTCCCAAAAGAAACCCCACAAACCATGGAGGTCGAACCACCCGACCTTCACAAGACCCCGGAAGGTAAGTAAACCTTTCCTCTCCCATTCATCCTGCCAGCATGGCCATAAGAGTAGGAAGTTTAAATGTTCGTGGCCTGGGGTCGCCCTGGAAGCAAGGTCACTTGCTCAACGACCTCAGGTCACTAGGAATGGATGTAATTGCCATCAGCGAGACCAGAATTTCCGACACACGCGCACTGGCGCCGATTTTCGACGATTATCAGATCTTTGCATCTGTTAGTCGGCCGGGAATGGGAGGTGGAGTGGCTGTGCTGTTTAGGAAATGTCTGGATCTCGAGGTAAGGTCAATCTTCCGGGATCCTGACGGAAAGTTGGTGGTCCTGGACGTGAGCAATAGCGAAGGTGGTGCCTTTAGACTGGTGGCCGTCTACGCCCCTACTGGGGCCGGTCGGCCGGACTTCTTTAGGCGCCTGGAAAACTTTCTGCTTACGTCTCGCCCTTTACTGTTAATAGGGGATTGGAATGGCATCTTAGAAGCACGCTGGGATTCTGTGGGAGTATCTGATAGGAGCGGGGGGTGCAAAAGCCTCAAGTACCTGATCAGCCAGTTTCAACTGTCTGACAGGTACCGACTAGATTTCCCTAATGCGCCAGTATGGACCTGGACCAATCGCATAGGGTCATCTAGATCGTACATAGATAGGATTTTCATTAGGAAAAGAGATAGAAATAGTGTAGGATGTCCACATTTTAAAACGGTTGCCTATTCAGATCACAAGCTTGTGATCTGTATGGTCGACCTAGATAAGACACGTAGGTTAGGACCTAGCTACTGGAAGCTAAACATGTCGTTTCCGGCACGTAAAGCTTACAGGGACCGGGTCAACAACTTAGTTAAGAAAAAGTTGACAGGGGGGGTTGTCAACAACAGGTGGTGGGGGGCACTCAAAAGAGAGATTAGAGCAACCTCGATAGGATTTAGCAAAGAAGTAGCAATAGAGAAAAATAGAAAGGAGGAGGGGCTGATAGCTAAGTTAGACGAGGCTATTTGTAGTGGCATTGCAACAGACGTGCTAGCGGCGAGAATGGCACTAGACCATTTCTTCAATGCGAAACACGAAGGTTGCATTGTCAGAGCTAAGGCGCGTGCTCTGAGGAACGAGGGAACCAAAGCTGCCCGATGGGCTCGCTTTGCAGAGACGCAGCGTGGAAATAAAACCACAATTCGGTCTTTGACGGATCGAGATGGACACGAACTGAGCGATTCCAAGCAGATGTGTGAGGCCTTTCGCCAGCACTTTGCTCGATTGTTCGGGAGGATGGGTGAGTCGGAGACGGCGGCGGACTTCAGTCCCTACCTCGACGGCTTGCCACGCCTCTCGACGGCCGACGCTGAGCGCTGCGAAGAGCCGATAACATCAGTCGAAATTCAGGACGCTCTTGTCGGCTGCTCGAGTCGCAAGTCACCCGGTTTGGATGGTCTGCCCTACGAGCTTTACGTAAATATGCCAGACTTGTTCTCCGATCTCCTCGAAGCGCTCTACTGCAACTGGCAGCAGAACGGGAGCATTCCCAGTTCTGTGAGCCGTGGCGTAGTGACGCTGATAAGGAAAGACGAGAACAAGAGGGACACACTAGATAATTTCAGGCCCATAACCCTGCTCAACACAGAGTTTAAGATTTTGGCCAAGGTGTTAGCGAAAAGGTTGGCGCTTGTCGTCAAAGATTTGGTTGGGGAGGCGCAAACTTGCGCAATCCCGACCAGGTCCATACACGACAACCTCCACCTCATGCGATACATCATAGAGAGGGTTGGGTGCAAACCTGGCTTCGGTGGGGCTCTGATCAATTTAGATCAATCGAAAGCATTCGATAGGGTCGACCATCGGTACTTGGAGGCTGTCCTCGAGGCGGCTGGCTTCGGCCCCGTCTTCAGAAGCTGGATCGCTGCAATGTACAGCGGCATCTGCTCGGTGGTCAAAGCTAATGGCCACCTCTCGGAACCGTTTCAGATCTCTCGATCGGTCCGTCAAGGGTGCCCTCTCTCCTCACTTCTGTACGTATTGACTCTTGAGCCTCTACTGCGGAAGCTGGAGTTGTTGCAGGGCATCCCGCTCGAACCGGGACGCAGAAAGGCTGCGTCCGTTTATGCGGACGACATCACCGTGATGGTGTCGGACACCTCGGAAATCGAGGTGATCCGCACCCATTTGGAGGAATATGAAAGGTTGACGGGAGCAAAACTTAACCCGGAAAAGTCGGTGGGCTTGCAGCTCGGCACCTGGAGAGGCAAGTCCATGCCGTCCAACAGCGTCGTTGGGCGCTGGACAGACGGACCGGTAAAGTTGCTCGGGGTTTGGTTTGGACCAGACCTCCAGGTGGATAAGAATTGGGACGAGGTGACGAGCAGGATAGCCAACCTCACCCAGAAATGGGCTGAGAGAAAGCTATCACTGAAAGGGCGGGCGGAGGTGGCGAACGCGTACATCGCGTCCGTCATCTACTACCGCCTGACCGTCGTGCCTTGCCCCCGTCCACGCCTCGCCAATTTGGAACGGCTCCTTTTCAAATTTTTGTGGAGGGGACGGGTCCCGTTGGTGAGGCGGTCCATCTGCTGCCAGCACCCTCTTCGTGGAGGGCTGGGCATGCCGTGGCTAATGATGCGCAGACATGCGCTGAGGCTGCGACATCTCCAGATATTTTGCCTAAACGGTGAACAGGTGTGGTCGCCGTTTGTTAGACGGGCCTTTCCGCAGCTCATCTCTTTGACTGAGCTGCAGTCCTGGGTCAAGAAGAGACCGAGACTGGGCGACTGGCATCTGGAATGTTGCCAGGCGCTCACTGCACTCTGCAAGGTGGGCAATGCGGTCAGTGGAACTTCCACTCAAGATTTCTATAGAGGATTAGTGGAGGGCAAGTGCGATGACGTACTAGGAGAGGTTCTGGGCGTCAACGAAGTAGAACTGACTAGTATGTTCCGGAGGACTTTCGAGCCGGGGACGATGGATAACTTCCAGAAATCCCTCGCTTGGCAGTGCTACCGGGGGGCGCTGCCGGTTCGGGATAAACTCTACAGGCACGGAAGTGCTGTCAGACGAACCTGCCCGAGATGCGCGCAGAGCGACGAAACCGTTCTGCACGCACTCGTCCAGTGTCCGTGCATTGCTGACTTGTGGGGTTATGTCGAACAGCTATTGTCGCGTGTAGAACGGATCCGGCTATCGTCCGAGTCCATAGTGAAGATTGACCCGCCGCCTTCTTTTGGTCAGGAAGGGCAGGCAATTTTCCTCTGCCTGGTGGCAGTAGCGAAAGAGGTTGCATGGTGGACCAGGTTGAAAGGACTGAAGACAGACACTTTTCTCTTCGGCCAATCCCTCATCAACTTCTTCAAGTTTCACTTGGAAAGGAAGGTGAGGGTGGAGAGAGAAGTGCTGCCCCCCAGTACATTTACTGAAAGGTGGGTGAATGTGGCGAGAATGGCCCGCGTGAGTGGGCCTACTCTGATCATGCGCCTGTAGGCTGGTGAATTCGAGAAGGAGAGGGGTGCCCTTCCCGGGTGCCCTAGGAGCGTCGGGTAGCTCAGGACTGGTGGGGTGCTTGAGTCAACCCTGGGTGGTGATCCCTCTTATTGGGGAACTTTCATTGTTGTATTTTTATTGTTATTTTGTTTTTTGTTATTTATACTTACTCGATCTCTATGTAAACCCCCACTGTCCCTGTCTATTGTGTTGTCCCCTATATGTCGGCCCTTGTGGCCAATAAATGAAATCATTATTATTATTATTATTATTACAGTTGCATTTATCTTGCTTTATGTTCATACGAGTTATCACCAAGTCACAACCAGTGACCTCAAGAGACAACAAGGTCCGCCATGTTCAAGAAAGAACATACATACTCACACATGCATCTTTAGTGTTTAGACTTATGATGTACTTATATTGACAGAATCTTCCTTAGTATATGGGCAGTTCCCATTAGTACTATCTTTTGTATTTCTCCTATACGCGGGTTTCCTGGGATCTGCGATAAGTAATCATTAGACCTCTTAGGTATCATTCCCAGAGCGCCTACAACCACTGGTATTGTTTTAGTTCTCAATTTCCACATTTTTCCAATTTCTATCTCCAGGTCCTTATACTTGCTCAATTTTTCAAATGTTTTTATAGATACATTCTTGTCTATTGGAACAGACATATCAATTAGCAGGCATGCCCTCTTTTTAAAGTCCTTCAATATTATAGCAGGTCTATTTGCATCTATTTTTCGGTCTGTTTGGATGCTAAAGTTCCACAAGATTGAGATGTGATCTTTTTCAAGTATGGGAGGTGGTTGATGCTCCCACCAATTCTTTTGATGGGGCAGGTCAAAATGCTTACACATTATCCAATGTATGTATTGTGCAGCTCTGTCATGCCTGTTTAGGTATTCGGTTGGAGCTATAGGACTGCACATTGAAATTATATGGTCAATGGTCTCTGGTTGTTTTTTGCATACACGGCATAATGGGCTGCACCCATTTTTTATTATGTTGGCTTGGTAATTTTTTGTTGGCAGACACTGATCTTGTGCGGATATAATCAGTCCTTCAGTCTCCGATTTCAGTCCAGAGGATGCCAACCACTGATGGGTTAAAGTTTTGTCAACATCAGGATTGTTAGCTCGCTCTGGGTATTTTCCATACAGAGGTTTTTCTTGCCATTTCTTAGCCAGTTTCTGTAGCAGTTCTTTCTTTGCAGTTACTTTTACCTGCTTTGCTTTTTCTGTGTTTTCCATTTCAGCAGTAAATGGGACTTCTGAAATTTGTAGTCCATTACTGTATCTTTGTGCATCTTTTGTAATGGAATATGATTTTTTGGTGCTTTCGTGTTTCAAAACGTGTTTGATCATCCAATCATGTGATTCCCTTAGATATGTGGATAATCCAATTGTTGCAGTTTTCAACGCAATGTCTAACTGGATTAACCCACGTCCTCCTTCTTTCCTAGGGAGATATATTCTATCTATGTCTGCCTTAGGGTGATGCATTCTGTGCATGGTTAAGAATTTTCGGATTTTTGTATCGAGCCTACGGATCTCTGTGCTTGACCAGTTGATGACATTGTAACTATAGGTTACTACTGGTATGGCAAGCGTGTTTATGGCATCGATCCTATTCCTTGCATTCAATTCCGTTCTTAAGATTGCTCTGACTCTGCGGTAACATTCCTTCCTTATCCTTTCCCTCATTGTCGAGTGCTTGATTCCGTCTCCTTCACAAACACCTAGATATTTGTAAGTTTGTTCTTGATCAAGCTCTCTTATCACGTTCCCCCGATCAAGATTAATGTCTGAACTCTTCAGCAGCTTTCCTCTGGTGAACGTTGCTTTGGCGCATTTATCCAGTCCAAACTCCATTTTAATGTCATCACTGAACTGCTTCACAGTGGATAATAGCCCTTGCAATTGTTCATCATTTTTTGCGAATAGTTTCAGGTCATCCATGTAGAACAGGTGATTAATGGTTTTGTCATAGACTCTATATCCATGTTTTGTTTCATTGAGCATTTTACTTAATGGTATAAGTGCGATGCAGAATAAAAGCGGTGATAAAGAGTCACCCTGAAAAATTCCACAATTAATGTTAACTTCTCCAGCTTCCAGTGATTTTGTTTCACTATTCAAAAGGAGTGTCGTTCTCCATGTCCTCATACTGAATGACAAAAACCTCCTGACAACGGGGGATATTTTGAAAATCTCTAAACATTTTTCAATCCAACTGTGTGGCAAACTATCAAATGCTTTTTTATAATCTATCCAAGCAATCGATAGATTTTTGTGTCTATTATGACAATCTTCCAGTATCATTTTGTTAACCAGAAGCTGATCCTTACAGCCATATGAGCCTCGTTTACACCCTTTCTGCTCAATGGGAAATAGGTCATTTGTTATCAGGTGGTCATATGTGTATTCAGTTAGGACTGATGTTAAAATTTTATACATTGTGGTCAAGCAGGTTATCGGTCTGTAATTTTTGGGATTGTTTGTCTCATCATTCTTCGGTAGCAGGAATGTAATGCCGTTAACTAGCCATGATGGTATCTTTTCTGGCTCCTTAACTATTTCATTGTAAAGTTGGGCTAACAGCTCATGAGACTCTGTGAAGGCATTTATCCAAAAGTTTTGTATTTTGTCTTTTCCTGGGGATTTCCATTTGCTGGTTTTTCTTAGAGCCAAGCGCAGCTGTTCAACTGTTATATTTTCCCATGTTTGTTCTTCAAGGTGAGCTGTTTCTTTCATTTGTCTGTCTATCCATGGGGCATGTATGTTATGAACTTTTTCTTCGGCCCAGATCTTTTCCCAGAATTCTTGCACTTCCTCCTTGGGTGGTATTGATTTAGCAGTTATTGTTGACTTACCAATTTTTCTGTAGAAGTTTCTTTGGTTGTTTTTGAACATATTATTGTCCTTATAGAATCTAGATCGTTTTTCAAAGCGCCTTATACGAGCAGCTTTGGCCGACACTTTTTGCTTGATTGTTTCTATCAGCATGTCTATGTCACATGTTGATCTTATACTGTACTTTTTTTTCAATTTTCTAAGTTTAGTTTGTTTAACATGTTCACCTACTTTATAGTTTGTTAAAATTTCTATGTCAGATCGGAGAAGGTTTATTTGGCGATTGATGTTATCTTGCCAAGTAGATTTCTTGTGGGAATTCCTTTGTTTTTTCATCTTCACTCCACATAAGTGAGTGGTGACTTTAGCCGATGCATAATAGAGATGATTTAAGTCAGTAATGTTTATTTTGTTTGTGATGATAATGTTTTTGAGAATTATGTTAGTCTTGTGTATTATCTTTTGGTTCTGTTTGGAGTTCTGGATCTTAGGGAGGGTGTCTCGTTCCCCCATGTCAGATTCTTTCATTTTCATCCATTCGATCATAATTTCATCCTTCAAGTTGGCAAGTTCATTCTCATTCATTTCTTTATCATTTACGATCTCATTATTTTCATTTGGAGTTTCATCCTGAGCATGCACTCCCTCCACTTTTTCGCTCCTTTCTTTAATTTGTTCTGTTGCCAGTGATTCCGCCCCAACTCTGGGATTCGAAGTGTTACAGTTTACCTCGTTTTCACTGACACATGCTTCATTTTCCCTTCGCTGACTTTGTGCTACTAGCTTGATCTGATCAATTTCTATATCAGTTAGTAACTTTTTTCTTACAATATTTCTTCGTATATTGGCTAGTTTGTTACTGTCAATATAGCCTCTGTTTTCGGGATGTTTCTTTTTCCAGTTGATATATGTTTGCTCTGTATTCGATGTATTTGACGGGTAGTACAGGGCAGTGTAGAAAGCCTCAAGGACTTCTTTATTATCTTCCCTTGACCATTTTTCTCTCTTTTTCTTTGGATTTCTTGGTGGTGAGCATGGAGGGCCAACAGTAGGAGTATTCCGGTTATGGGAGGTCTCCAGCTCCGAAGTGATGGGAAGGTTTGAACCATTAGCTGATTTTTCGACCCCAGTCTGGTTCCTTTCTGAGGGACGCGGCCCTTTTTTACCCGGGTGACGGCCGATCCGGTATGAGATTTCATCATTAGACATCTACTTTATTTTGTCGCGTTTTATCCTTATCCGCCAAGGGGTAATCTTTTCGTGTTACCACTTCTAGAACGAGTGTCAACCAAGACTAGACGGGTCGTTCTCCCCTAGAGACATGGCTATTCCCCGCCGGCCGCCACCCCGGTATTTCTTGGTCACGGGGTTTTCTTTTTGTTGTTTTTTTTAAATTGTTATTATCATGAGTGGTTCCTTAATGTGATCATTGCGTGGCTTAAGAATGAAATTATTAATAATTGTCTCCACTCCAGGGACAAGGCCAGCAATCACCCAGTGCATTACAATAATATAATATACTTTTTGTTGTAGTTGGCTGTTATTGCTGCTGGCTATGTCGGTGGTGGTGCCGGGGCTTTTTATATTGTTGGTGAGGAAGGGGTGAGCCAGCAGTCCCATAATTGTTGATGTAGACGTTTGTCCGTGGCAAGGTCACCAAGTCAATCTATTTATATCTTTTGCTAGCCTCTCTCTTGTCTAGTGCTACCACCATCTTCCCTTTTCTCTCTCAAGTCAACAGGGGAATAGTGTCAGTAGCATTGAATGAGTGGTGGCGGCGATGATGGATGTGGTGGGGTGGTGGCAGCGGTGGTGTTGTGGTTACTGATATAGTATCTATGAGTTTGTGTTCGTATGTTTAATATATATTTTCATTATATTTTGTGTTGACATCCTTACGGGGTCGATAAAATAAAGTACCAGTAATACACTGGGTAATTGCTGGCCTTGTGCCTAACGTAGAAACAATTATATTTTGTGTTGACATATTCCCGTAAAATTTGAATTAAACATTTTTTTAAATTTGAGACTATAATAATAGTAATTATTATTATGATGCCGGTGAAGTTGCCGTTATATTTAGTGTGATGGGATAGGTAGTGTATCAAGTTTCTGGTGTTGGTGAAATTGAAATTGCCGCTGTTCTATATAGTGTAGACAGAGGGTGTTTTGTTCCATTTATAACCATTTTCTTTTTTTGAATACAAAATATATAATACAAAATTGAATATTTGAGCGATACAACAATATAATATGATTGACTTTTTCAAATTTCATTTGAAAAGGAAAATCAGAGTAGAGAGGGAAGTGCTCTCTTCCCAGCATTTTGTTGAAAGATGGGTGAGAGAAGCAAGAATGGCCCGAGTGAATGGGCCGACTCTGAGTATATATCTGTAAACTAAAGGTGGAAAACTGGGAGAGGGCACTTGCCTTGGTGGTCAGGGTCATTGTGGCTTTTTACTGGGCTTTCTCCACAAATGTCCCTCCGAAGTCTCCCCCCTATTGGGGAATTTTTCATTATTATTTTTTGTTACATCCTCTGTTTTTGTTTTTTACACGCAGAAATGCCCATTTGTACCGTCCTGCATTGTCCTGCACTGTCCTTAATGTCTACTTTATGTAAACCCTTGTGGTTAATAAAGAAATCATTATTATTATTATTATTATTATTATTATTATTATTATTATCATTATTAGTTCAAATCCCGCCTTTCGTCCTTACAGGGTCGATAACATAAAGTAACATAATGTACTGGATAATTGCTGGCCTTGTGCCAAAAGTAAAAACAATTATTATTATTACTATTATAAATGTGTGAAGCTTTTCAGCGACACTTCGCTCAGCTGTTCGGGGGAGCAGCGGGCCGGATCGAGGGATGGACTTCTTGGTGGACTGCCGCGGCTCTCGGCCACTGAGGCGGAGTGTTGCGAAAAGCCGATAAAAGCAGCTGAAGTACAGGAGGCAATGACTGGCTGCACATGGGGTAAATCGCCTGGTTTGGATGGTCTGCCTTATGAACTTTACGTACAAATGCCAGACTTGTTTCGGAGGCCTCTTGGCGGACGTCTACTGCAACTGGCAACAGAATGGGAGAATTCCCAGCTAGGTGAGCTGAGGAGCGGTGGCGCTGCTGAGAAAAGATCCGAACAAGGGGGATAACATAGATAATTTCAGGTCCATAACTCTGCTAAACACAGAGTTCAAGATTTTGGCCAAGATGCTAGCAAAGAGGTTGGCACTTGTCATTGGTGGTCTGGTGGGAGAGGCGCAGACATGCGCCATTCCAGACAAATCCATCCACTACAACCTCCACCTCATGCGATACATCGTGGAGAGGGTAGCTAGGGAACCTGGCACGGGTGGGTCCTTGATCAGTTTAGATCAGTCGAAAGCTTTCGATAGGGTCGACAATCGTTATCTGGCGGCAGTCCTGAGGGCGGCTGGCTTTGGGCCCCTCTTCAGAGGTTGGATTGCTGCCATGCACAGCGGCATCTGCTCTGTGGTGAGAGTGAACGGTCACCTTTCGGAACCGTTCAACATCATGCGCTCGGTCCGCCAAGGGTGTCCCCTCTCGTCCATCTTGTACGTATTGACTCTCGATCCATTACTGCACAAACTGGAGACGTTGAGGGGGGTCCCGCGCGAACTAGGATGCGGAAGATCCGTGTCAGCATATGCGGACGATGTCACCGTAGTGGTGTCGAACGCCAAACACATCGAGGCGATCGGCACTACACTAAGAGAATACAAAGCAGTGATAGGAGCAATGATAAACCAGGAAAAGTCGGTGGGCCTGCAGCTCGGCCCTTGAAGAAGCAGGTCCATGCCGTCCAACAGCGTCGTCGGGCGCTGGACGGACGGACCGATTAAATTGCTAGGGGTCTGGTTCGGTCCGGACCTCCAGACGGACAAAAACTGGGACGAGGTGACGAGCAGGGTGGCTTCTCTAACCCAGAAATGGGCAGAGCGGAAGCTATCCCTGGAACGTCGAGCGGAGGTGGCGAATGCGTACATAGCGTCCGTCATCTACTACCGCCTGACCGTCGTGCCTTGTCCTAAGCCTCGCCTGACTGTGCTGGAGCGTTTGCTCTTTCGTTTCTTGTGGAAGGCACGCGCTCCGATGGTTAGGCGGTTCATCTGCTCTCAACACCCGCTACCTGGAGGGCTGGGCATGCCGTGGCCGATGATGCGCAGACACGCGCTCAGGCTACGACATCTCTACCTCTTCCTCGACGGTGATCAGGTGTGGTCGCCGTTTGCTAGACACGTCTTTCCCCAGCTCGTCTCCTTGACGGAGCTGCAGTCCTGGTTCAAGCGAAGACCGAGAAGGAGCGCTTGGAGACTGGAATGTCTTCAGGCGCTCACAGCCCTCGACCAATCGGGCAATGTGATCGGTGGAAACTCCACCTTGGAGTTTTCTATAGAGGATTAGTGGAGGGGAAGAGTGACGACATACTTGGGGAAACTCTAGGAGTCGACGAAAATCAACTAGCCAATCTCTTCGGAAGAACTTTCGGGCCGGGGCCTATGGACAACTTCCAGAAATCCCTGCCCTGGCAGTGCTACTGAGGAGCTTTGCCAGTTCGGGATAAACTCTACAAGCATGGCGGTGCTGTCAGCCGGGCATGTCCGAGATGCACGCAGGGCGGCGAAACCGTCTTGCACGCACTCGTCCAGTGTCCGAGCATTGCTGACTTGTGGGTTTATGTCGAACACTTGCTGTCGCGTGTAGGACGAATCCGGCTATCAGCTGAGTTCATCGTGAGGATAGCCCCGCCCTCTTCCTTTAGCGGGATAGGGCAGGAAGTTTTTATTTGTCTGGTGGCCATGTCGAAAGTGATAGTATGGTGGACGCGTTTGAAAGGGCTGAAGACGAGCACTTACTTCTTCGATGATGCGCTGATTAACTTTTTCAAATTTCATTTAACAAGGAAAATCAGGGTAGAGAGGGAAGTGCTCTCTTCCCAGCATTTTATTGAAAGATGGGTGAGAAAAGCAAGAATGGCCCGTGTGAATGGGCCTACTCTGAGTATGTGCCTGTAATATATATTTACACTACTATCCCAAGTACTGTGTACTCTTACTCTTTTAAAATTGGTATAATCCTGATATATCTATATCTATGTCTATTTCTATAAATGTTTTCCAAGCATTCTAATGTCACATATTTTTACCCTGATAGAAGTAGATTGAAAATAAAATCAAACCTTTCACAATGTTATTAACAATCTTAATGTAAAATGTGTATATTTGGAATCCTAACTCTCACCATCGACTATAATCAACGAGAACTTACTTCTGTATTTCAGCGATCAAATCAAAACTACATCTTTAGCAGCCATTAGGATGGAAATATATAGAAAATTGCGAACTCAGTTTTATTGCGAATATCTTTATAAAAATAAAACAGAGATGAAATAAAATATATCCGTGGAGACAGAGTTGAAGTTGTATGTAATATTTACATCAATGGAGTAGTCTGGTGACTTCATAGATGTTCAAAGAAACAGATGTTATGAAGAGACTGTAACAGGAAAACGATTTGAGAATACGAGAAGTGAATATGATTTTCCTGGCAGAGAAAGAAATCCTAAATATACATGATTAATATGCTAATATATTACCATATCATTCTTTTATATTGCAAATCATTTTCTCTGTCAGGAAAAATACACACAGACACAGACACACACACACGCAAGCACATACGCACACACACACACACACACTCACACACTCATAAACTCAAGTAAAATGTTTATATGTATATATGGGCATTTATATTTGTATATGGTATATATATATATATATATATGATCATACAAATATGCGTAACCAAATACACACACGCTTATAAATATATGCTATATATGATATATACAATATATATATGTATATATGTATATATATATATATATATATATATATATATGTACATATATGCATATATATATAAATAAATACACACACATACACACACACACACACATATATGTATTTATATGATTATGTATAATATATATATTTATGTACGGATTTCACGCTCACAGTCATATGACACACACACATTTATATATATATATATATATATATATATATATATATATATATATATATATATTTATATATAATATTTTATATTTTATTATACATATAAGCAGTGAAAATGTCCAAATGCTTCATATACAGAAATATATTTATGTAAATACATTTAACGGCGAAGATTAAATCAGAAGTGGAAAAGAAAACATATCCACTTTAGTAAATACAAACACACAGCTAAATACACATAAATATAGTTATGTCCTTGTGTGCAAAACACTTTCACACATAATATCGAAAGATAAGAAAATCGTTGACTCAAGAAGTATGGAGGAGAAAGCTATTTAACTTGCAGGAGTAAACAAGCTGTACATATATAAAAGAAATTGGAAGTCGACAGAACAATATCACGAAAATGAAATAGTGGCAAAGAAAATTACAACAAATTTATACCAAAAATATAAAACAAACTTTTATAATCAGATTCCAAATTGAAATATTTCGTATTATATTTATTTCAGATCTTCATTTCATACAGAAATTTCTCTTGGAATAAGAACATCTCTGAAAATCACTTTAGAAATGATATATGGATTTTTTCCTTTCTGTCTTCTTCATTCCTATTTTTTTCTTTCCTATTATGTTGCTTTAATATATGCATATACATGTACGTATATTCAACTAAACACGTACACACGCATTACTTTTTATATAATTTGTGTTATCTCTCTACACTGAGACATACGGGACTTCTGACACACTCACATACACATATAAATACATACATACACATACACATACACAGGCAATTATATATATATATATATATATATATATATATATATATATATAAATATAAATGTATATATGCATATTTATATATATGAATATTTATATATATATATATATATATATATATATATATATATATATATAAATGCAAAAGTTATATATTAACGTATACACAGACATAAAGAGGTTTGCACATATTTACATTTCCCTTTCGAGTTGATTAAAAAAAGTATAAATTATATTCCCCCAGTGATGTCCTGTAACTGATAGATGAATTATATTGTCACTGGTAGATAAATTATGAATACATTATATATATTTCAAGCACGCACACACACAAACACACACACATATATATATATATATATACACAAAATACACAGATATACACACACACACGCACCCGCACGCACACATCTATATATAAATTGAGAGGAAGACAACGAGAAGAAGAGAGTGAGAGAGAGAGAGAGAGAGAGAGAGAGAGAGAGAGAGAAAGAGAAAGAAAAAAAAGAGACAAAGAAAGAGAGAAGATTGATGATATTGGGTGAATGCGTGCCACAGGTATGGACAATATACCTGAGTTAATATACGAATTGAAACAATGTTTTAGAAATAGCTTCTTAGATGCAGACTGCTGATGTATTTACATCAGTTGCCTTTTGATTAGATGTCAATGTGCATCACTTTACGGAAGCAATACAATACACCTTAGAGTCAAGTCTGTAGACTATACAAACCATTTCAAATGTATGATTTTGTAATCTTGTGAGGAAACATTGTATAGCATATTTCCAATGAGTTTATTTGCTTGATTGGTTAAAGTGGCTTAAACTTGTAAATTATTGTTTCTACATTTGGCACAAGGCCAGTAATTACCCAGTACATTAATGGTACTTTATTTTATCGACCCCGGATGAAAGGCAAAGTGAACCTCGGCGGGATTTGAACTCACACCGTAAAGGGACGTAACTATGCTGGAAAGCATGGCGTCCGACACTCTACCGATATTGCCAATCCACCATTGATGGCCAATTTAAATTATAATATTGATGTTCACTTTGTCGGCATTACTGGGAGAAAATAGTCGATTTTAGGAATTCACGTAAAAACGCAGTGACGAATATAATTTGTTTAGGATTGGTTTTTCTCACCAATGTACATCTCCCTAAATATACAAATAAAAAATAAGAGCAATATGAGAAAAGAAAGTGAAATGTGCTAGAAAGAACGAAAATATTCTGACACTTAAAGAAAAATGTTGAGGCTGAATGCTTTTCGGCAACATACTGCTGACACACATTAATCGTGTTTGTGAAAGTGAAATAGAACTGAAACCCATGTTATAAGATCGACTGTTTGGCTAATGACTGTTGATGATTTATTTTGGTTTATTGGTTTGATTAATTACAAACCTCATACTTGTTTAAGAAAAAAATGTTAAATTATTGATTTGTATGCTTTTGCCAAAGGTATAAGACGTATTATTGTGGTGAAATAATTATGAATGGTAACTGAAACCCACTTCATTGTCTCAGCTTTCCTAGAATTGTCACACAGCTTTCACCGTTAGTGATTTTGTTAAATAACAATAAAACGGCAAAGGTGATACAGAATTATTAGGGTCTATTAGAAGGGCATTTCTCATGCAAATAGAATGGGGAGGAAAATTGATTGTAAGCAAGCGAATCCAACAACTACTTCTGATTCAAAGTTACAGCCTTATTATTTTCTTTATGCCACAAATTAACATCTTTTCAAGAGATGCAAACATCACCGAATCATGCCCTTCTCCTATGCAGCAATGAAATGCATGGACACGCAATCCAATAAAGAATTGGATGGACACTATTACTCTGTTCTAAGAAATAATAGTAACCCCAATCTCTGATGGTACCTCATAGTATTCTCATATAAATATATAGATATACACTTTTCATTCCTATTTTCACATTCTAAGGGCCAGGTATCGTTTTCATGTCCCAAAAATGTTTCATCCCTATTACTGTCCTGCTTCAAAGTTCAAACATGACTAACTTTACAGTAGTGTCTATATATATTTCAAAATGCTGAAGTTATAGAGACATACACTCTAGACTGTATAAGAAACGAACGTAATCCAGCAGATTAGCAACGACTCACCCACGAATAAACTACAGCCATGCACTCTTATATGTACATTTCATTGCATCGTCTTTTCTACATACACTACAGCAGTTTCTAGTTCTTTTAACTATTTAGTGGTATTACACGTCCACCCACATCTTCATATAATATGAAGTTATAGCCTGGGATGGTTTAAATAGATTATGAAGAATTTACTGTCTCCACTGTCATTATTTTTATTGCTGGTGTTGATGTTGTCGTCGTTGTTACGGCTTACATTTACACAGGTTTCGCTAGCCTTTTAGGTGGTTGCATCCTTCTCATAGGAAGTTTCTTGGGTGTTTTAATGATAGGGCCCGATTTCCTATCATGTCAATCCTGTTATTCTTTTTTCCGGTGACAGTGGATGCAGGTGCTCTAGTGGTAAGGGCGTTGGACTTACGATTATAATGTCGTGGGTTCTATTCCTGGGCTGCATTGTGTGCTGTGTTATTGAGCAAAACACTTCATTTCACGTTGCTTCTGTATACTCAGCTGAAAATTAGTAATAGCTGGTGTTTAAACCTGAAATTGACTGGCATCCTGTCCAGGAGACGTTTTGTACCCTCAGTCGCTTCACACTACGTAAACCAGGATAAGCACTGACCTGATGTGCCTCCAGGTTCGAGATATACTTTAGACTTAGAAGGTAGGATTTGATCTCAGAACGCATAGAGCAGAAACAATTACTGTAAGGCATACCATTCGCTGCTCGAACAAATCCGCCAATATACCACCACGAACTGATAATATATTTACCGACCTCAAGAGAATGAAAGGCAAATTGAATTGAACTCAGAGCATTGACTGTCAATACAAATATTGCATGATATCTAATTTACTCTAATTTACTCTAATTTACTAATGACTCTGCCAAATCCCAACTCACTAATTGATAGTAAGATTTGGTCAGTTGTTAAAAGATTAAGTTCATTTATCACATTTCAATATCGTTGATAGGAAACGAACCATGAACTCTTAGACGGCATTTGAATATAATTTCGGCGTTAACAGATATGATTCAATCTTCCAACCATTGGCAACATAACTACTAAAACAACATTAGCAGACTAACTGCAAATATATTGTCAATATAGAAACGTTTTCATGTTGAAATCTTTGGAAGATTAAGACATTGATTGATTAATCGAACTAGTCATTTGATTAATTTATTACCAAATAACAAAAGCCAAACTTTGCTGAGAAACAGAGTTTGGGAGAAAATCGAAAATATTGAATATAAATTGTAAGAAATAACGTGGATCATATATATTTACACAAACACACACACACACACACACACACATACCCCCCCCCCCCCCACACCCACACATCCACCCACCCACACCCACACCCACAACCACACCCACACCCACACCCCCACACACACACGCACACACACACACATACACATACATACAGGCACACACACACACACAAACGCATGCGCACGTACACACACACATAAACGCATGCGCACGCACACATGCACTCACACACAGACGCACGCAGACATATGCACATGTTTACATACATATATTCACATATAAGACTGGCACACCGACATGTATTTTACTTTTACTTTAAGTGTGTGCATGTGTGTGTGTATATATATGTGTGTGTGTGTATGCGTGTGTGTATGTGTGTATGTGTGTGTATATGTGTGTGTATGTGTGTATGTGTGTGTGTGTCTGTATGTATGAGTGTATATGTGTGTGTGTGTAAGTGCATGTATGAGTGTATGTGTGTCTGTGTATGTGTAAGTGTATATATATATGTGTGTGTGAATGTGTTTTTGTCTATCATGTATGTTGTAGGATGTAAATAAGATAAAGCAAATCTTCAGATATGAAATTCAATGGGAAGCTATAGAAGAGAAGATCACAGCCAAGAGAAATATTTCTCTCTCTTTCTGTCTCTCAATCTCTCTCTCTCTCTCTCTCTCTCTCTCTCTCTCTCTCTCTCTCTCTCTCTCTCTCTCTCTCTCTCTCTCTCTCTTCTCTCTCTCTTTCCCACTCCATCAATGTACCAAGACAAAAACACTGAATCTATAAGATAACTCGTAAACTTTAACATAAAGAAATTTTGAAGCAATTAAAATAAATTGAAGCTGTCCAATGAGATGATTTATTGGATTATTTCTGACAGGTATTGTTCATAAAATGTAACTAATTGGTATTTCACTTTAACCTTACAAGATATACACAGTCATAGGAATTTCTTTATGTTATACCCATGTTTACGCGTCTATGTCTATTTGAATTATTTGTCTAATATGCAAAATGAGAAGAGAGAAGCAGCAGCAGCCACGACAACAACAACAACAACAGACAGACACAACAACAACATCAACGAAAATAGCCGCCTACCTACTTATATAAGTATTGAGACGTATTGCTCATGAATTAATTGATCAATAGCATAAAGCAATAACGGTTCTTTACAGAGTTCCAAATTTGACATTGAGTGAGAATTTAAGATTACAGTTCTTTAGTAAAATACTCCATTCAGTTAGGAGACAGACAAAAAAACAAAACAAAAAAAAACAAAAACAAAAAAAAAACAAAAAAAACAACAAAAAACAACAAACAAAAAAAACAACAAAACCAAAACAAAACAAAACACCACCACCATCAACAACAACAATAACACAACCACTTCAAAATATATGGCTTTTCTTCTGAATCTATTCATATACATATACGGGGAAACTAATAACTAAGTTTAGAAAATCTTCGTTTGAGCAGGTGTTTATATTTTGTATTTTGTCTTATGTTTCCGTTACATAGGTACACCCAAAATATGTTTGTCTTTACCTTAGAACATGAATGATTCGAATTTGTGTAGCCTCTGTGGAAAAATCGATATCGTCATTATCATAAATGGTAGGGTGGTAGGTTGGCAGAATTGCTGGAGCGTCAAACAAAATGCTTTGCGACTTACAGTTACGGCCCTTTACCTTCTGAGTTTAAATCTCACCTAGATCTACTTTAACTTCAATCCTTAAAGAATTCAGTGAAGACTTCAGTGAAGTGTTTGAATCGATTTGAACCACTTTACTAATTCCACCAAATTGCTAAACGTATGTCTAATTTATAAAACCCTTTAGTTAGAGCGACCGAGAAAATACCTTTCAGTATTTGTTCAGCCTATTTACGCTCTGAGTCTAAAGTCCACCGAACTGAAAAACCTTCCACTAATCCGGGATCGATAAAATAAAAGGCCAGTCAAGTATTCGGATTGATTTTATCGAATTTCGCTCTCACCAAATTCCTGGCCATCAGCCAAAATTAGAAATCATCAGGCGAGGGAATAAAATGAGGCCCTTGAGATCAAGACCACAACGTCCAACACAATTATCCTGGTATTGTTGTAAAAACAAAAAAACCCTTCAAAATAGATTCTAATTGATATTTCTGTCTCTCAAGATCACAGTGTGATTGAAAATGAAACAGAAAAGATCAATAGGAATGCAGTCCTTGCAGGCACTATTAAAATGAGCACCATGTAGAGACATTGGGGGAGCTAGGAAAAGTTCCTAAACGTCTTACGTCTTTCATCAAAAGCCTTGGGAACCTTGACTTCATAGGCAGTGCCCAAATTTCTATCATCACTACTACTGCTAGAACCCTGCGCGATATGTATCGAGTCTCTCAGATCAGGGACATATATAAGGCCAATTAACGCTTCACCTAGCAAATGACTGCTAGAGTTTAAAAAAAAGTATTATTAGAATAATTTTTATTGCACATCATCACTGCATTATGGAAACCAGCTCTGTGCACCTGGAGTATGTGCAATGTGGTTTTTATTGGTGTTATTTCTCTTGTGCTGAGAGTACTCTTCGTAATGTGTGCAGTGCCTAGAGGTGTATACATTTGTTAGTTCTGAGGCATTGGTTCTATATCTGTATGTGTTTTTGTTATCATTCTTATAGCACCTATATGTATTGTTTTCGTTTTCACCATCCACACTCATGTTATTTCTATACCTAGAGTTTTATGTTTGGATATAAAAATGTATTGTCTGTGCAGAACTGATATATCAATTAAAAGACATTTCTTTTATTTGTAGTCTTTGGATATGATATCCAGTCGGTTGGCTTTGATCTCCTTGTCTGTATATATTGGTATATCCCAGGGATTGTTTGCTTTGTCATTCTTTGATACCTTTTCTGGTGTGTGTTTGTGCGTTCTTTTTTCTATTGGTATTTCGTAATGTTGGCATAACTTCCAGTGTATGTAAACCACAACTCTATCATGTCTCTGGATATATTCGTTTTTTGAGTGATGTGGGTAACTATTACTTCTCCACCTTCATATATTCCGCAGTTATTTACTGCTTCAATATGTACCACTGGTAGTTTCTGGGGAGGCTTTGATCTTGTGCTGAAATTCGTCAGTCTCGGCTTTTAGTCCAGTGCTTCTTAACCAGTTTTGAGAATGTTTCTTGCCAACATCCTCCCTATTCAGTGTTTTCATGTGTTGGCCATGTAGTTGTTTTTCTTGCCATTACTTTAGCATAACACTCTAGAGATATGTTTACAATTTGGAATTTAGCTTTTTAGCAGTTTCTGTTGCTATTTCTCACGTGTTTTCATTTTCCACATCATTATCTGATAATTCAGCTTCTGTTATTAATTTGTTCTACAATTGTTACTTTATAATAGTTTTCTAGTTGCATAAGCCCCTTCCTCCTTGTGTTCGTGATGGGTATAATCCTTCTACATCTGATTTTGTGACATTTTCAAGGTGACTCAATTTCACCTCTTATGTTTTACATAGTTCCAATACTTCTTAGGGTTATAAAACTGACAGCTGGAAAATAAGCCATATATTCTATATACATGAAATAAAATTATATAGCAAAGACAATGGTGGGATCGAAGGCCTTTTACGTACTGTGAAAGCATTCAGTGATGGATTTGGGATAGAATTTTGGCTTAATTGTACCAAGGTCACTTTCAAGAATGGGAAATTGATAAACTCAATTCCTTTTGAATTAAACGTTGAAACATCCATAAAAGAACTCAAGCAGGAATAGACTTATAAATAGCTAGGTATAAATGAAGGCGCTGGCATGTAGCATGCAAACATGAAAGAAAGGCCCAGTTTAAACTATCGACAAAACTACCACTATTGAACTGGCAAAATATCTTGAAACAACAAACGACTGGATGCTGAAACTCTTTTGCTACTGGTCTCCTGACGAATAACCAGACTGGACAGACAGAATGAACTGTGCAAGGCAAGTAACAAAAATGGCAAAGAAAAAAGGGTATGAGCAATTAGCATCAAAGTGGGAACAGAAACCTCTGCATGACAAATATGTGGCCCGTAGTAAACAAGCAGATGTTGACCAGAAGCACACCAAGCAGTGGCTACGTAGTGCAAGGCAGAGAACGAAGGCTTCATATTAGTAGCTCAAGATCAAAGCTTATTAACTCGTAACTACCAAGGCAATGTGATAAGAAATGGATTAGATACAAAATATGATTCTGCAATTCTGAATGTGATAAGAAATGGATTAGATACAAAATATGATTCTGCAATTCTGAATGTGAAAAGAAATGGATTAGATACAAAGTATGATTCTGCAATTCTGAAACGGCGGACAACTTAATCTCCGAATGTAAAGTTCTAGCACCAGTAGAGTATAAATCAAGGACTGACAGAGTTGGCCAATATCTAGACTAGTTATGTAATCACAATGTTGCGGAATTTGAGAAGCTCAGAAAATAGAAGTATTTTTGTTGTTGTTGTTGTTGTTGTTGTTGTTGTTGTTGTTGTTGTTGTTGTTGTTGTTGTTGTTGTTGTTGTTGTTGTTGTTGTTGTTGTTGTTGTTGTTGTTGTTGTTGTTGTTGTTGTTGTTGTTGTTGTTGTTGTTGTTGTTGTTGTTGTTGTTGTTGTTGTTGTTGTTGTTGTTGTTGTTGTTCTTCTTCTTCTTCTAATATATCATGGTGTATATACATATATATATACACAGAGACTAAGTATGTGACGTAGTCACTACTTTAAAATTCATAGGGAATGGTCTTCAAAATCTTTTTAGATAAACATACAGTATATTATCAAATATACTATGCGTACATTCATATATATAACATCAAGATATGTGACTTGATTACCTAATAATCAATATATATAATATTACTCTGTGGATTATTCATACTGGATCAACTTATATTAATTATTAACATAATTAAGTGTTTCTACTTTAGGCACAAGGCCAGAAATTACCCAGTGCATTACTGGTACTTTATTTTATCGACCCCATAAGGATGAAAGGCAAAGTCAACCTCAGATCGTAAAGGGACGTAACTCTATGCTTCAAAGCATGGCGTCCGACCCTACGTAATTAATATCAACTAGGTGTTTACAATGAGCAATTACCTTAACAACACACAGCACAACTAAACAGTGAACTTGCCTTTTTTTGTATACGCACATCCACCCTACAATACAAAAGGCTGAAGGCGTCTACAAAAAGGAGATACCAGGATTTTATCTCATATATATATATGTGTGTGTGAGTCTGTGTGTGTGTGCGTGCGGGCGCGCGTGTATATTAACTAGAAAAAGAGGTTGATAGGTAAATAGATTGAAAGCTTACCCATTGATGAATTAAACTTTATTCATTTACTATATAAGAACTCAAAAATCCAAAGAGGACTCGATAAGAGTTGCATATATATAAGAGAGTAAATATATATATGTAGTCTGTGGCGCTGAGACCAGGGAGACCACTGACCATGGGAGTACTCAATGCATGGAGAGATGCAGAGTGGGTATAGAGATATATAAATTCCCGGTTTCGGTTTGTGACAGAGGCCGAAAACGCTTAACTCTGCGTCGGATTTCTCTCTCTCTCTCTCTCTCTCTCTCTCTCTCTATATATATATATATATATATATATATATATATATATATATATATATATATATAGATATATATAGATATATATATCTCTTTACTGGACTGTACTCCTGAAGAAGGGCTTAAGCTCGACACGTCGAACTTTCTTTCCTCTTTCCAATATAAAGTGTGAAACTAATAAAACATTTTGTACTTTTGTTTGTTGTCTTCTTGAATTATATATATAGAGAGATAATTAGATAGATAGATAGATAGATAGATAGATAGATAGATAGATAGATAGATAGATAGATACGCATTTTATATAATAAATTTGATTTATGAAAGAGACAATTCACTGAGGAGGACTATTGAAAAATACGCATTATAATAAACGTTATGAGAAAAGCTCACTTTCCTAATAAATAAATGAGGATACATAAACAGTCATACAGTTAGTTATTCAGAGACAGATGTGTGTGTGTTGTATATATATATATATATATATATATATATATATATATATATATCACACGTATGACACACACGTACATATATATATATATATTTATATAGATATATATAGATATATATACATATGTTTTATATAGATATATATAGATATATACACATATGACACACACGTACATATATATATATATATATTTATATAGATATATATAGATATATATACATATGTTTATTTACACCAGATTTCAACTGGAATAAATAATTGTTTCTACTTGAGGCACAGTGCCACCAATTATCCAGTACATTACTGGTACTTTATTTTATCGACCCCGTAAGGATGAAAGGCAAAGTTAACCTCGGTGGGTTTTGAACTCAGACTGTAAAGGGACGTAACTATGCTAGAAAACATGGCGTCCAACCCTCTACCGATACTGCCAATAAATACATACATATATACATAGACAGACAGACACACACACACATACATGTATATATTATTTCAACCTATAACGGCTCTGTAGTATACCAGTTATCCTACATTGAGCTAAAACCACACTGTCATACCAAGGGCAATATATCTGCGTGTCTGGGCACATTGATATATTTGTCAACGAAACTATATTATTTCATATATATTATATTTATATTCGTTGCTCTTGAAGGACAGTGTAAATATAATTTCTTTTTAAGTGTAAGTCGTCAACAATACAGCTTTTAATAATGGGAAAACGCGAAGTGAAGCGAGCCTTGACTCTACTGCGCATGCGTTACCCATATTCAAGGTAGTAACTTCGCCTATAATGATATATACGTACATACACATACGTACACACACACACACACACACACACACACACACACACACACACACGTACACATAGACGTATACTTATATATATATATATATATATATATATATATATATATATATTGCCCACACATGAAATCACACCTGCTTTCCAGCTCATATAAACTTAACACACTTTCAGATACTTATCCTCCATAAGCTCTTATTCTTCACTTAAATTATTCTCTTTAAGACTACCTTTTCTGATTTACTTTCATTTTTAACCTTATTATTAATTTTATTTTTATTTTTATTTTTATTTTTATTTTTACTTCACATCCACCACTAACTTCCCCCCCTTTATTCTCCGATTCACTTACCTAATATCTCCACTTTCCACCTTTTACTTCCCTATTTTCTTCACTACCTGATTAAAAAAGTCACTTGCGTTTTCCACTCCAGATATTTTCTGTTATTTCGCAGCCAATTTTATATTTTTATATTTGTACTCACTTATTCACAAGGTCGTTTTTACACCCTGTATCTATGTGTCTGAGCGTCTTTATGTGTGTATACTTTCTGTATATGTACACGAACGCCTCCGTATGTGCGCGCGCGTGCGTGTATATATATATGTGTATGTATGTGTGTTTTTATATCTGTGTTTTTACATCTATGTTCTTTTTTTTATTTTCTTATTTTTATGTGTGTGCATGTTAGCGGGTCAACGTGCTTGAGTGTATGTATGTGTGTGTGTGTGTGTGTGTACGTACTGCCTGTATGGATGTGTATGTGTGCGTATGTATATGTATCTACATATACTTATGTGTGTGTATGTGTCTGTGTGTATACAGTCGCGTACGTACGCGTGATTAGATATACATGGGCCGATGTGTATGTATATATATATGTGCATCCTGTGTGTGTATGTACGCTTGCATACGCTTTTGTCTGCACGTATTGCGTGTATATATATATTTTTTATAGATATATGTTTCTTATAGATATATGTGTGTATGTACGCGTGTACCTTGTTTGTTTTCTTTTTTTACTTTGCAATTTTTTCTTTCTAAATTATTGTTCCATTTTTATATCTATATCGAGATTGATACTTTCTTTTTACTATTACACTCCCGTACCTCTTTTTCTTCCGCATATAAGTGTACGCGCGTGTGTGTGTGTTTATACGCGTGCCTTCATATTCTTATAATGTATCTAATACCCTCTTTTTCTGTATACCTGTCAACCAGACAATCGTATCATGTCTGTGTCTATGGTTACATATACACAGATATACTTGCCCTCATGCATATATTTACGCACACATGTTCACTATACACACACATTTGTACATACTTACATATGTATATCTGTGAGTGTATATACATACATATACACACACCTAACTATATTTCTTAAACATTTTTTTTATATATTTTATATTTTATTTTTTTAATTTTATATGTCTATTGTATTACCTTTATCTATATATATATAATTTTTTTGCATTTATTGAAGAGACTTTCCAAATATTTCTCTGTTTTATATTTCCTCGTCCGACGAACGAATGAAGACGTTTCTTTCGTATTGGTCTTATTCGGGAAACCTCTGGTAATGAGGTAATTATATTGTATTGTTTTTTATACATTATATATATATATATATATATAGGAACGAGTAGGACCCCGACAGCTGAGCTCAAGCCGTTTCGACGGCTAATTCTGGACTAAAAAAAAAAAAAAAAAAATATAGTGGGTAATTGCTGGCATTAAAATACTAACTGATAACATATAAGAGGTTTTTAAAATGTACCCAAGAATTGCTAAATTTTAAATTTCAAATTAAAAATGAAATTCAACAAGTACATGCACACATCTACATAAACTACATCGAAGATTTAGCTCAAGAATTTTTAACACTGAAACACACAACTTGGTAGAATCGAGGACACACATATACTATTTGATCATGTAATCTTAATAGAGTTTATCACGGTAGTGAAAACAACCAGCAATTGTTATGTTTTATGTATTCATGGAAAGATCAGCATATTGAGTCAGAACTTCAGAGTATCAAACCTCTCGTGTAATTGAACCCAACTTAAACTGGGAGACTCAGCATTAATAACATGTTGAGAATGGAATTGTAAAATGTCTGTAACATTTAACAAATAAATCCCACTGGTGTAACTTATTATACAGACGAAATAAGTTACTTAAAAAATACTTTCTTGAATAACAAATACCTGACTATAATCGCGAATGTTAAGTATACTCAGGAATAACTAGAATACACGAACGTTCCTTGCACTTGAGGGAGGTCTGATAAAAAAGAAACCATAAATGTGAGATTAGAGGAACATTTAAAATCCTTAATGAGAGGAAACATATCTAAGTCAAAGAAGACCTAAATCACATGGTGCGAACAAGAAAATCATGCACTGTTACGAAATGAATATTTTATAATGGATAGATAACAATTGTGGAAACTTCGAATCAGTAAGCCTAGCATTGACATGTTAATGTAGCTATCTTAGAGAAAATTACACTTTGCAAATGCAACAGTTAGTATTAATGCATGTGTAGCATAGTTAATAAGAATGATGATATGATTAGTTTAAAAATAAAGTTTTCTATACATATCTAGAAATAAGGCATGTGATTAGTAATAGAATTGTAGTGTACATATGTCAAATGTTTTTATTTGCATACATAAGGCGAATATTTCGAAAATTTATAATAGTCATAAGCGATGACACATCTCAGGAATTTAAAGCCTAACGATACTGAAATTTATATAAGTTCATCTATTGACTAAATAAAGGTTTTCACTACCGATTGGGGTATTGGTAAAATAAAGATTGAATCTCATACAATTATTACACCATCCCCCCGCACAAATAAGCACACACAGACACATACAAACACACGCCCACACATACACACACACATAAAAACACACACACGCCCCCCACATATATATATATTTATGTATACAAGACATGCAATCATAAATGATGTTAAAACTAATCTCGTACAGCGAGATTTAAATGCCATATACACATAGGCTGGGGACAACTATATGCAGTTTAATATTGAAATATTTCAAGCTTTCCCTTATTAAACCACTAACGCAAATGACCTGAGCCAAGGATTGAAATACCTGATTCAAAATGAGTGCGTGACCTGGGAAGTGATATGTGGAAGAATGTTTGATGCGCAAAACCTCAAGATGACTGCAATGTGCAAACGACTGATCTGATGGATTTTGAGGTAATTCAGGGCAAAAGACGAGGAAAACATATTAGTACTGTACAGGCTGAAATACAGCTCTCGGTTAAGATCAAATTAACTGTGGAAGTTGAAGCAATCTAACTGAGCTACACCAAGAAAGAGATAAGCTACTGGAAGAGGCCTAACAAATAAAGCCACTATTCCCGAAACGAAAACGGGAGAGACACGAAGTCCGAAAATGTTTGGGAATCTCTGATTTAGACCAAATATATAAAAAAACCTATTTAAATACTTTATTGCTTTTGCGAGAACGTATTCCTGTCGATATTTGTCGTTTTACTGTAGTGGTTTTACTTTAGTTGTTTATTTTCTATTTCTTCTAAGATCGTCCAATATTCAACACTTTACAGACATTTCAATAAAACAAAATAAACAATACAAATGTCAGAATTTTTAACAGAAAAAAAAAAGAATCGAAATATTCAAAATAATCCAGTAAAAACATACGTACTAGCATGTACGCATACATAAAAACACAAAAACACACACACATATATGTATAAATAAATCTTTTCACCAATGATGATGATAATGATGATG
>OZ024743.1:298948299-298983299 GCA_964016885.1 Eledone cirrhosa
AACCTGGTTGGCCACGTTTGGGGATCGAGCCGGATCAGTTAGTGACGGTTGCTTCTGACAGGAGCCGCTGGAAAAAGTGTTAGAAGAAGAAGAAGAAGAAGAAGAAGAAGAAGAAGAAGAAGAAGAAGAAGAAGAAGAAGAAGAAGAAGAAGAAGAAGAAGAAGAATTAATCGGATTATTTTGTACTAAGCAGCAATGAAACATCTATGTACTAAACCTTTATGATTTTTTCAGAGAGTATTATTGGCGTAAATAATGAGAAGTAACTTAAACCAGGTATTGAAAATGCATAGTAGTTGCAAACTCACTACTTACTTGTTTGCATTACTATCACTGCGAGGTCAGGTAAACATTACAGTAAATATACGTACACAATCTGAGAAGAAAAGGCGGCAGCCATAGCTGTTGAAGTTCCTCCCAGAATAGGGATGCTGATGTAGTTGATATTCTGCTTGTGCTTCTACTGGCTGATACTAGTAGGGGGACAATATGAACTGAGAAAGAGCTGTGTGGGGTTGTAGTTCTAGTTACTAGAGACTAAATAATGTGTACAGAGTGGAGTCTATAGGGCTAGGCACAGTATATATAACATGGGCGAGTAGCAGCACACATATTGCTATTCTGAAGTAGTAGAAGTAGTAGAAAGAAAAGTGAGTAGTTGTAGAATTAGTAAAAGATAAAGAAATAGGAAACACTGCATCTGGAACTGGTGCTGTTAGCGAACAAATCATTCTTTTTAGATGCCCTACACATATGTTTTTGTGTGTAATTATACAAATATATTGTATACAAATCTAGTTTACTTCATCCTGCAAAAAATCAATTTTATATCACACAATAAGAAGTGTGTATTAAACTAACCAACCAATCACAGTCAGCGTAGATGTAGTTTATTTTTTTTTATAGTGAAACAGCAGATAACAAATGTGAAAACACATTCTCCATGTTGAATAACGCCTTAAGGTGATATCAGCAAATATAAAATAAACTAGAATTGAAATGTGTTTTTTCATATTTTTTCTTTATGTCATTAAAGTTGTTTTTCAATATGCTGCTGGTGCTGTTATTGTTGTTGGTGTCGATTGTGATTCAGACGTTGTTGTTACTTTTAATGATATATAATAAAATATATTTGCTTGCTGCGTTATAGAAATCCAATACTAAGAACGTTACCCATCTGCCAGCTTGCAACATTTATGTAGTAGACACGCAATAACTAATGCCAATCACATATGGCAATTAAAATTCTTCCATATTCAAAGTAACTGTGTTTACTGCACATATTTCAATATAGGAAGGTGAAAACCATCCCAGTTCGATCAAAGTCTTATAAGAAGTCGATGCATGAATGTAATTATGTCAAACACTTGAAAGGAAGTGGGGATTTGATAGCATTTGCGTTGAATTTCCGTGATAGGTTTGTTTTGAAATATGAAACTATCCTTTAGTGGATTGTTGGCCTGACATTACTAACAATATATCTGCGAAAATGTAGTCAATTTAATGGTTGATAAATGGAAGGAAGTAAAGCATATGCATCATTCGGAAATTCTCGTTGATAACTACAATATATGTTGTTTTTTATATGTAATTCTAATGCACACACAGTTTCTAGAGATTAATATCTAATGCAGTAACACCAATAGTTATAATGATGGGCAGCAAAATAAATTATTCATCTAAAAGACAAAATCTCATCGGACAAAATTGTCTGTGAGAAAATTTAACAAGTTTGGGAAACGAAATTCGGATAATAAAAACATTCAGCAAATGTAATCTACAACCATGGTTCGATCTCCGGTTGATGTGATTTTGCTTTGTTTTAGAAAGGCAAGAAGACCACCATTTCAGTCGATTGTTAGAAGAGAGAAATACTTTATTAAAGGATCAATCAGATTACGAAAGCTGAGACAAATGATAAACAGTTTCCTCATTTTTTAAAGTTTAAATATTTCGGAAGTGGTGAAAGAAAGCTTCATTTAAACTATTAAACAATATATGATTTTAAACCTGGATATTCGTGGTGTCATTGATGGTACACGTTAGCACCTTTAGTAGATTATATATACAGTTAAGGAATACGATTCACATTCACGTAGTTTCAGGTTCAGTCCCACTAGGTGACACCTTGGGGAAGTGATTTTTACAATTGTCTCTTGATGACCAATATCTTATAAATGCAATTTACTTCCTCCAAAATAACTGACTCAATCCACACCTCTGTTCCCCCCTCTTCTCACTCTCTATCATCTTGAGTTAATGAATTTTTATCTTAAACATTTACCACGCTGCTTCATCACTTCTAACACATTCTCAAATCCACTAGACTCTCTCCATATCTACATTGATGATTTTACGCTTGGATTATCTGATTACCCAATAGTCAAACATTCGCGGCATTAACTCACAGTTTAATCCATGGTGCAGTATGTGCTGTTATGATGGAATACATCCTAGAATGGAAATATAACCTCAAATAATAACTGCTAGGAACCTCACAAATTTAAGGCACCGAAACATACGAGAAGAGCGAGAGAAATAAATAAAAACAAATGGAAACATAAAACAAAAAAAAAAACCGACCACCAATTCATTGCCAAATAATTTGAATCGGATTAGACAGAGAGAAAGAAAAGAAAAAAAAAATAGAGAATATATTTATTTGCCGATGTGTTGCCAAATGATGCCGAAAGCCACTGACCCGCATCTCCGGTCATGACGGCGACAGCAACAGGATAATAACATCTTCGGTAAAAGAGGGCACTCGAGCCTCAGCAGCCCGACCTGGTAAAAGTTTCATCTCCACCACCATTAACAAGAGGAAGTCAACGACAACAACTGTGACATTAACATCAACAACACACATGTGTATACATTAACATCTCACCAGCAATCTTCACCATTAACAAGAGGAAGGCAACGACGACAACAGTGACATTAACAACAACAACTCTACCATTAACAAGATGAAGCCAACACCAGCATCAGTGACTCACCTCCAGCCACAAGGTCCTATGACAAACAGCTAAGTTGCTCGCATGTGTGCGTGCTGTACTCTGGGTCTTTCCGCTGGAAACAACCCCCTGTTTTCTCTCCCCCCTCCTCTTTTTCTTTGTACATTCATCCATTCACTCATTCATTTACTAACATTCTACCATTCTGCGTGTCCCCCTCCATGCAACCCCGTCTGTTCTCTCTTGTTTTCTGGCACCTCTATATATATAGGTGAGCTATGAGGCCCTCATACCAGCACTTTACCTTCCACCCACACACGGCAGCCACCCACCCCTGATGCCGCTCGGTGCCCCAGTCCGCGGCCCCACGCCCTATCCCCCATCCCCCCAAGCCGATACCTGCAGCACTTGCAGCACCACTAACAAATGGAAGAGTGGCGGGAACTGTTTGGGGTGCGGCTGCTTCCACCACCTCACCTGCGTTGGCTTGACACGTCGAGCTTCCAATGCCCTCGCAGCGTGGAGGTGCTGCCTCTTCTCCACATCTTCCCAGCCACAGCCGTCTGGCACACCACCAGTTGGGACAGCGAGCTTGCCTGGCGCCCAAGCCTCGCTGGTCAACATCGCTCGGCTCGGGCGGCTCCGGAAGATCCCACTCAGGACCCCGAGAGCGGCACGGGTGGTAGTAGCCAATGCCCTAGCTTCCTCGATTGAGAGCACCCTGGACTACAATCGAGCCAGTGACTGGGAGCGGCTGTTCTATTTCGCCCCACTCGCCCTCGGCCTCCCCAGCTCTGGCGCTGACCAGGGCGGCCGGTCAACGGCAGCCTTCTTCAAGGCCAATGTCTCGTCCTTTGGGCGAGCGCCCATTCCAAGCGTGCTCAGGGACGCCACGCACCCCACCCTTAGGTACCCCCTATCCTCCACCCCGAAGCCAGCGCCAAGCGTTTGCGTGACCAGGTAAACGCCAAGATTATCATGGGTGATGTCTCGGCTGCAGTCAGAGTTGTTGCCTCAGAGGACACTGTCCTCCAACCCACCGAGGAGGTCCTGGCTGCTCTGCGACTTAAACACACTGAGCCACCCACTGTTCTCAGACCCATACCCCCACTCGACCCCACTTTCTCCTTGTGGCTTCTGATGCAGACATCATGTCCGCCATCAGGTCCTTCCCAGCTAGCAGCTGCGGAGGTGTTGATGGTCTCCGACCGGGCCACCTCAAGGAGTTGATATCCCCCCCTCTCCGCTGAGACCGGGCGCGGCCTTCTGAGTGCAATTGTGGTGTTCACCAATAGGCTCATTCATGGCGCCCTGGATCCTTACGCCCAAGGCCTCTTTTTTTCGGCCAGCCTCACCGCTCTCAGGAAGAAAGAGGGTGGCATACGCCCCATTGCTGTGGGCAATGTCTTCCGGAGGCTGGCTGCCAAGGTGATCTACAAGTCCGTAACAAACAAAGTTTAGTCCGGTGCAACTGGGTGTCAGCGTATCCGGTGGCTATGAGGGGGCCGCTCATGCAACCAGGCAGTTCTTCAACAGCTGCCCATCGGAACCGGCATCCAGGGACTCCAGTCACCTCATTGTCAAGCTTTACATGAGGAATGCCTTCAACTCTTTACGCCGGGATCATCTGCTCGAGGCCTGCCTCAGCCAATCTCTCTCTGCCTACCCGCTGGCCTACCTGACGTATGGAGCCCCGAGCATGCTGATACGGTCATACCTTCGGCTACTGGGGTCCAACAGGGCGACGCTTTGGGACCCCTCCTGTTCGCCCTTGGTATTGAGCATATCGCCTGGAGTATCACGGCCCCTCTCAACGTTTCGTATCTGGATGATGCTACGTTGGGCGGGCCCGTACGGACGGACTGCTATGACCTTCAATCTGTGGTTCCTGCCCCGGCAGGAATCGGCCTCCAGGTCAACTCGGCCAAGTCGGAGGTGGTGAATGTCAGCCTCGATGCTGCGAGCTTTGCAGCCTCCGTCTTGGACATGCGGTCCATTCTCCGCCAGGTTTAGGTGACCCCCAAAGAGGATGTCCTCATCCTCGGGTCACCGATCCACCCGCCGGCCATCCCCTCCACCATCAGGTCCAGGCTTCAACAGCTCCAAACTCTCACGAGCCGACTGGGCTTGATTGACGGCCACCCAGGTCTCTTTCTGCTGAGGAACTGCTTCGCCATGCCGACGCTCCTATATACACTCCGCAGCGCACCGTGCTTTACCCAGACATCTCTCCTTGCTGACCTCGATACTTGTATCCGAGCAGCAGCCGAGGAGATATGCAACGTCAAGTTTGACGACATAGGGTGGCAACAGGCCACTTTACCTGTCAGGTATGGCGGCCTTGGTCTCCGGTCCCCGATCTCACTAGCTTTGCCGACGTATCTTTCGTAGGTAATCTCGTGCCGCGTCCACGTCAGCAGGGTTCTTCAAAACAGAACATAACCCTCTGTGTTCAGAGAACGTGAGGCCGCATGTGAAACGTGGGACCGGGTGGGACGTAGCCCAGTAAACGTGCCTCCTACTTCTCCCCCTGTTGACGTCAAGTCCCCCCAACGCACTTGGGATTCCATCCAGTGCAGCCTGGCCTAGGACAGGCTCATGCGCCAGCTCGACCAGCACCGCCTTGCTTGTTTCGTGCGGCCTCCAAACCCACAGTGGTGCCTGGCTCCATGCCCTGCCCTCCTTCTTCACAGGCTCGCAGCTAGACAACCATAGCCTGCAAATCGGCGTTTCCCTGAGGCTCGGCCTCCGGATCTGCCAGCCACACCAATGTTGCTGCGGTTCCACCGTCGACTCTTTCGGCCTCCACCCGCTTTCCTGTCGTCACAGTGCCGGCCGTATTCCACACCATGCTGCCCTCAACGAGGTCATTAAGCATGGCTTGGACGCTGTAGGCTTGCCTTCCCAGCTCGAGCCGGTGGGGCTGGATCGAAGGGACGGCAAAAGGCAAGATGACATGAACATCTTCCCGTTCTGCAGTGGCAAACCCCTCTTTTGGGATGCCACTTGCACCGACACTTTCTGCACCTGCAACCTGGTGCAGTCTCCGACTGACTCAGGTTCTGCTGCACGTCGGGCTGAGGGGGCCAAACTCCTCAAATACCGGTCGGTCTCCGACAAATTTGCGGTCGTACTCCTGGCAGTGGAGACTTCTGGTGTCCTCGGCCACAGGGCTACCTTCTTACTCACTACCATAGGCACTGAGCTGGCCAGCCGCAGGTGTGAGTTCCGTGAGTTGGAGTGGCTCTTCCAGCGCGTCTCCCTCACCGTCCTCCGTTCTGTCCGCCGGAGCTGTGGGTGGGCCTCATCGCGACCGTTGTAGTTGTAGAAGAAACAGGAAGACAACAAATATATCAACAATGTAATGAGGCTGTTAAAAATGTTTATTCAATTAAAACTTCATCTTTATTGATAAAAAAAACATTTGCGTTATCAAAACTTTTGTTTTAAATTTATTCCATCTTATATTTGCCATTCTATCTTCTGATGAAGCACTAGTATCCGAAACGTTAATACACTTTTCCTACTATATTAAATGTTAAACTTAATATATTTTTTCATCGAATTTTGTCTTTTAGTTTGTTGCTTCTGTTATTTACCTTTGGCATATATGTACACACACACACACACACACACACACACACACATATATATATATATATATATATATATATATATATATATATATATATATATATATATATATATATATATATATATATATATATATATATACATATATGCAAAAAGTAAATAATAGAAGCAACAAACTAAATGACAAAATTCGATGAAGAAATATGTTAAGTTTAACATTTGATATAGTAGGAAAAGTCTCTTAACATTTCGGACACTAGTGCTTCATCAGAAGATAGAATGGGAAATATAAGATGGATTTAATTTAAAACAAAAAACAAAAAAAACAAAAACAATAACGAAGAGTGCAGTACAAACAGTATTAGGTTCGTGTGTGTGTGTGAGTGTGCGTGTGTGTGTATGTGTGTTTGTGTGTGTATGTGTATGCCTGTGTCTATGTGTGTCTGTGTCTGTGTTTACGTCTACAGTTTGTTTATATTTCATCATACCGGTTTGAAAACAAAATTAAGTATCATTTTTGAAAGAATGTTGTCGATATGATCGACTAAATCCCATCCAAATACAGCCGCAGTTTCATGGCTGAAACTAGTAAGCGAATAACAAAATGAATTTAAGGCAAGACTTCTACGGAATGGGTTCTCATTAACTCTTTCAAAAAAGTATGTGAATTTAAACTTGCCAGTGCAAGCCCAGAAAACTTTCACAATTTACACAATGATTTTGCTTCTATAAATTGGTGACCCGTACTCAAATACGTAGACTGAAGCAGCTAGACTTAAGTGCCTTTGTTATGGTTTCCACAAAACACTGGCATCAAAAAATGAACCATTGATTCTTCAGTCGAAACAACTGACTTGGCTCACAGTGAATATCTTTTTTCTAATATCAAAATTAGAATTGCAGGAGGCTATTTTTGAAGTAATCGTTTAATTAATATACTCGTAAAATATTTTAAGGTATAAAAATCATTAAAAATATAATTATTAGATGAACTGATTGGATAAATCTACTTCAAAATTTATTTTAAAAACTCGACTAATTTTGTGATTAGTCGTCGTCGTTGATTTTTCTTGTTTTTATTTTTGCTTTGTTAGGAGAAAAAACGATTTATTTTCAAGAAAATTCATTAATGGTTTCTAGAGGTAAATAATATTTTCCGAAAAGTACAATATGTTGGGTACGGTACAAAAGTAAATTATTTAGAGAAGTAATTTAAATATAAATTTGCCTCGTGGCTAAAGCTATGTGGAATGTTCACATAGAAAAAGTATATTGTGAATGCGTTGGTTGTGAAGTATACACACAGTTACACACAGACACATATGCGTATACAAACGCTTGAGTGTGTGTGGGTGTGTATGTGAGTGTATATGTGTTTGCATTTATCTGTTCGTATTTGTGTGCACGAATATATGTAAATTAAATACTTTTTTTGTTTATAACTATATTTGATATATAAATTTTTATTTCTTTAAGTGTATAGATGCATTTAAGTATATAGCTCTGCATCAAACTGTATATGTATGTATGCATGTATGTATGTGTGTATGTATGCATATATGCATCTATGTATGTATGTATGTATATATGTATGTATGTATGTATGTGTGTATGTATGTGGTCAGGTCACCAGTTGGTGCTACTGGTAACATGTATCCCAGTACAACCCGTCTCATGTTCGGCTCGTTGGCGACTAAACCGGCAACCCCACCAAGGTTTATTGGTGAGGAGGGTGACTTTGGACATCTTGCAGGACTGAAAACAAAACCTGTCAAACTCAAGGGGCAAAGGAGCTCTTAAGAGTCAATGGCCATCCAAAATCACCAGGAGAGATGACCCCTTAGCCTTTGTCAAGGCAGAATTCTAGGAGAAGGAAAACTCTGATATAACACCTGCAACCCTGAGGGTATCCAATGATGTTGACTTGTTATTCTTTTTGGTAAATATCATCTTGGTTAAGAGAGTGGGACTGGCTTTGTGCAGTGCCTTTGCTCACTATAAAAGCTTCACGGCACAGGCATTGCTTTATATCTGGAGATCTCTATGCATTTGTCGTCACATGGTACCATGGGCCCAGCACTATGTGTCAATAATTGTCACAAGTGTAGTGTTTGTACCAGAGTTTTCAAGTCACTGGCTGGACTAAAAAGTCACACTCGTTCAGCGCATCGGTGGGGGTTCTCCTACATGGATATAAAGGAGTGGCCGTACTCGAAAACGAGTTGGCAGCCACCATGTATATATATATATATGTGTGTATGTATGTATGTCTATATATATCCGGGAGAGATGACCCCTTAGCCTTAGTCAAGGCAGAATTCTAGGAGAAGGAAAGTTCTGATATAACACCTGCAACCCCGATGGTATCCAATAATGTTGACTTGTTCTTCTTTTTGGTAAATATCATCTTGGTTAAGAGAGTGGGACTGGCTTTGTGCAGTGCCTTTGCTCACTATAAAAGCTTCACGGCACAGGCATTGCTTTATATCTGGAGATCTCTATGCACTTGTCGTCACATGGTGCCATGGGCCCAGCACTAGGTGTCAATAATTGTCATAGGTGTAGTGTTTGTACCAGAGTTTTCAAGTCGCTGGCTGGACTAAAAAATCACACTTGTTTAGCGCATCGGTAGGGGTTCTCCTACATGGATATAAAGTAGTGGCCGTACTCGAAAACGAGTTGGCAGCCACCATTATGTATGTAGGTCAGGTCACCATCGAGTGCTACTGGTAACATGTAACCTAGTACAACTTGTCTCATGGTCGGGTCGTCGGCGATTAAACCGTCAACCCCCACCAAGCTTGCTTGGTGAGGAGGATGATATTTGGACACCCTGCGGGATGATATTTGGACAACCTGCGGCAAAGTGCGGAGGAACTCGGCCGAGTCAACGGCCATCCACATAGTTCTTTTTTTTTCACCTAGCAGTGAAAGGCCCCCAGTTGTTGTCACAACTAGGACTCTGAAAAAAACCTGAAGCGTCGGAAACATCCGAGGATGTTGACCAGTTCTCCTTTGCGGGTAGTGCTTTCGATGCTCAGAGAGTGGGATTGGTCGAGTGCGAGCCCTTTCCCCACTTAAAAAGCCTTCAAAGCACAGGCATTGATTGTTTAGGATATGTTACAAGTTCGTGTAGTTTAAAAGTGCACCAAACTCTATAATCTAACAAGCCATTGCAGTACCCTTAGCAGAGTTTGCAGCCATCATGTGTGTATGTATGTACGTATGTATGCATGAATGTATGTATATTATACTAGCAGTGGTACGCGGCGTTGCACGGGATAAGGTATTGTGAAATATATAACCGCCTTAGATAAGCTTAGTATTGCCACAACCACGGCTGGCAAAGAAGTAAGGGTCTGGTGGTACGTAAGTAAGCAACACTGTGGCTTAAAACGCGAGGAAGAAGTTGTGTGCACTTACCAACTGTTTGGGGAATGAGTGTGAGATTTGTCTTGAGCAAGGGTGGCATAATAACCGGATGCAGCAGACAGCCAGACATACAGAGGGATATTATAAGGGCGTGACGCTATATGTATTATCTATCTAAAAAGAGAAAGACTAAGAATTATAGAGAGAGATCGCTAAATCGCATAATGCGGTCTCTAGGGCATTGAAAATTTGAAATTCTTTTTGCTCAAAACACTTCCTGAAACATAAGTATTACATGTGTAAAGTTTGAAAACAGTCGGTTGGGTGCTTCTCTAGTTTTAGGGAATCAAACTCACACACACACACAGACAGACATCCTCAGTTTTATATATATAGACTAGCAGAAAACCACCCACCGGGTGGTTTTCTGCTAGTATATATATATATTACACACACAGAAATGTATATATATTTCTGTGTGTATATATATATATATATTACACACACAGAAATGTATATATATTTCTGTGTGTATATATATATATATATATTACACACACAGAAATGTATATATATTTGTGTGTATATATATATTACACACACAGAAATGTATATATATTTCTGTGTGTATATATATATATTTCTGTGTGTGTATATATATATATATTACACACACACAGAAATGTATATATGTTTCTGTAGCACTCCTCAATTCCCCCCTCTCTTCCTCCCGCTATCCCCCTCTTGTAGTCTGTCTCTTTCTTTCACTCTCACTCTCTATCTACGCGTGCGCAAAAAACATTCGCACGCGCGCACGTGTTTTAGCGTCTATTCACTCTCTCCCTCTCCCTCTCTCCCTCCCGCTATCCCCCTCTCATAGTCTGTCTCTTTCTTTCACTCTCACTCTCTCTCTACGCGTGCGCAAAAAACATTCGCACGCGCGCACGTGTTTCCACTGTCGGACAGACAGTCAGAGAAATTGCTGGTTATATATTATAAGGAGATTACATATACATATGTAACTATGTATATCATCATCATCATCCCCATTATATATATATATATATTATGGGCCGAAGCCGAAAAAAATTTTGTTTGGCAGCTCTAATTGCGCCTTAATTTTATTCAAAAAATTGTATACTAACATATTCGAATACCAGGCACTATTGGAATCAACAATAGCAGCGTGCTGAGGGTCATTACAAAACACAAATTCGCGAGAATTAGTGTTTAAGGCTTGGAAGGTGGTAAAAAAATCCACAAAATCTTCTATTCTTTTTTAAAAAAAAATTAATTTTTAATAATATTTAAATAACTGGCGGTTAGAAAAAATATTCCTATGAAATTTTAATCATACCATTAGGTGTGAATAAGGAAATATTTTTTTATTGTCAAAACAAATGTTCAAAAGTTAAACTTCAATTTTTTGAATTATTTCCAATTTTTTCATGAAATTGAACACTGGACATTGGCTGCTGGAAATGGAAATTAAATCGTATTTAATTGTATTTAAATTTCTAACCTTATTTTATTATTTATATTTTTACAATAAGAAATAAAAAAAAAACAACAACAAAAATTGAAAAAAAAAATTTAACAAATCAAACGTAGGTTATTGAACTGCGCAATCTGATAAATAAATTAGCTCATCAGCAGCAACCTGCTTCAAATGGTCCTTATTATCAGCAGCCACAACCACAAATTCAATGGCAACCTTCTTCAAACCACAAATTCAATGGCAACCTTCTTCGCATGGTGTCAAGTCAGAACCGCCTCGAACTGGTTACTTCTGGCTTGTGCAAGGTGTCTCTATAGCAACCAGCGATTCCCTCGGCCTCAGTGACCAAAGTCAGTGGAGAGGGGAAGGTAATGTTTCTATAGCACGTGTTTTAGCGTCTATTCACTCTCTCTCCCTCTCTCCCTCCCGGTATCCCCCTCTCGTAGTCTGTCTCTTTCTTTCATTCTCACTCTCTCTCTCTTCGCACGTGTTTCCACTGTCGAATAGACAGACAGAAATTGCTGGTTATATATATAAGTAGATAGTGAAGGCATGTCGCTTTGTGATTACGGTATCCGTCTCATGATTGTAAGGTCGTGAGATTGCTTCTTGGCGGCGTGTTTTCACTCTGATCCAAAAACTTTACTTCACGTTAATCCGGTCCGCTCAGTTGTCAAAAAATTGTGTTGTACCTGTATTTCGAAGGGCCAGCTTTGTCACATTCTGTGTCACGTTGAATCTTTTCAAGAACTACGTTAAGGGTACGTGTTTTTGTGGTATGCTTAGAATGTTTAATTTCACATATAGGCCGTTATGTTCATAGTATCAACTGGAACACTCATCTTCGTAACCGACTGAGTGCCTCTTTTTTATTATATAGATACATATAAGCACATACGCACAGACTAAACACGCATACATACACACCCATGCACACATACACACAAGCACACACACACACACACACGCATATATATATGGTACATGTTGATATGCTATCGTGTAAGACCCTATTTTGTGCGCTTTCCTTTCTTTTGAAGATATAGTGCCTTTGTATCACCGGCTGACAAAAGTGTTGAAAACATCCTCTAATATGAAAAGATCAAGATAATGATGGAAATGTGCAGCTGCACGAGCAACCGGAGAGGTTTGGTTGATCTAGCCTATACTATACATTCATTAGGTCTGTACAACGGAATAGGCGCTATTTCATTGTCACAAACGCACATGATACAACCGCAACAAAGGATACACTGTCTGTGGTTCGAAGAAGATCAAGTTTTGACCTTCCCTAAACATAACAGACACACATACACACAAATGTAGGGTACAAAAACAAATTTACAAGTTTTATTGTATCAAACACTTGTGGGATATGATGATTATATATATATGTCTGTATACTAGTATCTAACTGTCTATGGCAGGGCCAATGACCCTGTTAGAACTGTAGTACGAGATCAGGGGATGAGTTTTTGTTTTTGTAGTAGGTTATCATCATATTAAGTTTTGTTGAGCATTATTCAAACGAGCTAGTGTCATATATATATATATATATATATAAATGGAGGCAGTAAAAAGCAGTTTGGCCATTACTCACCAGAGTACTCGATAGCTGGGGTAGTAGAGTGGGTAATATGACAAAAGTCGGGACCTCGACGACTGGGCTCCGGCCGTTTCAACAGCTAGATCCGAACGTTCAGATCTAGCTGTTGAAACGGCCGGAGCTAAGCCGGCGAGGTCCCTAACCTTTTCATATATATATATATATATATATATATATATATATATATACTTACGTATAGATCCCAATGTTTTGTTATTTTGTCTGCTACTGTTTCTATCAATTTCTATTCATAAGATGTGTTTCTTCCAATTACGTCAATAATGTTATACAGATTTAGAAGTGTATTCGTAAATGCATGCACATATACAAAAACACACGTGTACGTATAACACACAAACACATCTACACCTACATTCACATATAAATATATGTAATGATTGTCGTTTTATAATTTTTCCCGATGATGCAAATATTTCTTGACTTACGGTACAAAAACATGTTGTATTGACGTATTTCGCTATCACATACCATATTTCTCAATGCAGAAGAAAATGAATATGACGACACATAAGACTAACTCTCATGGCTCTTTTCTCATTCGCAACAGGAGTGGTGGCTATTGCGGTAGATTTCTAAAGTTGGTGAATTTGTTAGAGGACAAACGACATTTTTACTCTGTCGTATCTCTACATTAACACATTCAATATGTCTCTCTCTTCTACAACTTGCGTACAAGTTCAACTAGATCTAAATATATGTACATGACGAGAAAATAGTCTCTTTTTCTATGAACTTTATATTTCAATAATCTGTTAAGGAAAACATTATGCTTTTAGTTATTTGAAAGTGGTGCGTATTACTGTTGTGTTTTCGTTTGTCACATAGATTATTTGTATTCCTTGACTAAGAATATATTATCAAACATCTTGTTTCCTAGTTGATAAATTCCCTCGATACCAATACATTGGGGAAATCGTTTTTCCCACTTCAGTCATACCTCAACCCTAACGGTCACATCGACCATCGATCAAACAAGACAACCAACATATATATATATATATATATATATATATAGGAACGAGTAGGACCCCGACGGCTGAGCTCAGCCGTCGGGTCCCACTCGTTCCTATTACCCACTCTACTACCCTAAGTATTGAGTACTTTGGTGCGTTATGGTCAACCTGGTTCCTTACCATATTTCCTTCGTTATATATATACTGACAAGCCTCTACTCTCCACCTTTCCCGGGCATGTCAGTAGCTCCGACGAAGTTATACGTAGACTACACCAACTACAGCCAGAACAACTTAAACTAAATAAATACGCCTTTAGCCTCGACGTTGTCTCCCTCTACACTACAGTCCCCGCTCATCCAGCTGTCGATTTATTGACGGACTGCGTGGTCGCAGAGGACATCCACTGCTACGGCCTCCACCCGACGGACATGTACCAGCTTTTGTCCTTCACAGTAGACAACACGTACTTCACCTTCCACCACCACACATACAGACAGACAACAGGATTACCCATGGGATCCAGCCTATCGGGCCTGCTGGCCATCACCTACATGAACCAGCTAGAATGCCGAGCCCTCACCACCTGTCATTCACATACCTTCTTCACCCGATATGTTGATGACATACTCATCCTTACATCATCCCGTGAGGAGGCAGATAAAATATACACAACATTCTCCAGCATGGACGCCAGTATAAAGTTCAGCATGGAACACCCCGATGACCGCGGATCCCTATCCCTACTGGACTTCCAACTCGGGGTAACAGAGGAAGGCAACATCCACACCTGCTTCTATAAAAAAGCCGCCAGCAGGGACCTGTTCGTACATTTCAGATCGGCCCTCCCACTCGGTGCCAAGTTCGGATACATAAGGAACGAATTGGCACGTATCCGGAACAAATGCACCGACGCTAGAGACCGAGACACACACACCACACATTTCCTGGAAGTACTCAAACTGAACGGATACACGACATCCACCACAAACCGTGCCAGAAAGAACAGAGGACACCACACCTGAGGCACTAACACTTGCTTCCTGAAGCTCCCACACTTCAGTGAAGAAACAACAACAGCCATCCGCAGAGCTATCAGACGAGAGGGACTAGATATCCAACTGGCCCACTCAGGTCCTTCTCTACGCGGAAAGCTAACCAAAAGACACTCCACCAGACATGACAACTGCTGCAGACTAGCCAACAGCCCCATCAACGACAAAGACCTATGCCACTAAGCTTACGTCGTATACAGACTAGAGTGTGACAAATGCAACAACTTATACGTAGGTAGCACCACCAGACCAGTCCACATAAGAATAAAAGAACACCTCAATACTAACGCTTCCTCATTTAAGAAACACCTAGTTAAATGCAAAAACACCGACAAAACCATAACAGTTAGGATAGAAACTAAGGAAAGAAACCTCGGCAATCTTAGAATTAAGGAAGCACTAATTATAGATAAAACACAACCACCAATCAATAATAGACTAGAACTCAACACCCAATTTATAACCTGATAGAGCTTCTAGCCCCATATTTACCCCCCACACACACACGCACGCACGCACACACACACACACGCTTACACCTCCACTTATTCTCTCTCACACATACACACACAAAACCAGTTGTAACACCAGATAACACCTGTCCCCCACACTTACGAATATACTTATCTTCTCACACTCACACACACACACTCACATACTTACACCTTCATGCATTCTCCCACACACTTAAACAGGCATGTATATAAAAAAAAAAACCAAACCCCCCCAAACCCCAAAACAAACCCCTTTTAAAGGGAGACTACTCTTTATCCACCTAATTTGAACTCTTTGACATTAGAAATAGAACAGATACTCTATACCATTTCCTGTCAGCATGACTTGGCAAACTATTTAGAACGCTGGTTTGAGATCTTTATTTCCCACTGAAGAAGAGATATTATCTCGAAAATTAAGGACATTTAAATAAATCTAAGGTAAAAGACTAATTGTCAACAATATCTTTTGCATTTGCATTCTTTATTCTATGTCCATACCTGCATTGTTTTGGCTTTATTATACATATTCAAACGTTTATATATATATATATATATATATATATATATATATATATATATATATATATATATATATATATAAATATATAAATATATATAAATATATATATATATATAATATATATATATATATATATAAATATATATATATAATATATATATATATATATATATATATATATATATATATATATATATATATATATATATATATATATATATATATATATATATATATATATACATATATATAACGGTCAAAAGTACAGATATAATATAGATATAGACACACATATATATATAGTCTTGTGTTTTTAATATGTAATTTATAATAATTTTCGTATATATATATATATATATATATATATATATATATATATATATATATATATATATGTTGGTTGTCTTGTTTGATCGATGGTTGATGTGACCGTTAGTGTTGAGGTATGACTGAAGTCGGAAAAACGATTTCCCCAATTCATTGGTATATTTAACACATGTAAAACTCTTTTGGTTACTCACTTGAATGTTTCATTGTCCGGTGTATCCCCTCCATTCGGTTTGTTAACTTTTCCTCTTTTTTTTCCCTCTTTCCTTTTTCGTATTTCTTCCTCTCTCACTATTTTTTCTTTTCTTTCGCTCATGGCCTTTTGATCGATAAAAGGCCTTGGGCGTACTGCTGATCGCTTTCGATGTCCTGTCTTAAGCGCCGAAACATCTATGATGAGCAGTTAACAGCTGATGAAGGGGTTCTTCTCTTGTTTCGTCCATATTACCATCTTAACCTATATATATATATATATACCCGTCTAACCCATGCTGGCGTGGAAAATGGACGTTAAACGAAGATGATGATGATGATATATAGGCCTGTGCTTTAGTATATATTTTAATATGTAGTTTATAATAAGTATCGTATGTTATAAGACAACTGAAGAAAACAAAAGAACTATACATTACACTGATAGATAATAAGAAGTATTATCCTATTAAGCGATCCTGGTCTCCATTTTAAGTGAAAAATATATAGTGAGTAAAGGAAAGAAGAGAGAAGGAAGAGAAGAAGGAATTAAAAAGAAGGAAGAAGGAAAGAGATAGTTCGCATGAATGATCTAGTTTTTAACCTATTCAAACTATTGATAAAGAAAATAAATATTAAAAAATGCCATCTAATAATATATATATATATATATATATATATATATATATATATATTATACTTAAAAAATATGAATAACTCATTTTTATAGAAAATTCATTAGATTTTTCTTATCAGTTATTAATTCAATAAGGCGAAATATTACTAATAACGCTCCAAATTAGTATTAATAAAAAAAATGGCACATTAATTTAGATCGAATTTTTAATTTCATTATTGTATAGATTTGTTACAGGACATTAAAAATTGACTATTTCTGGTGAATTTCATTACTATTATAAACAAAAAATATCGTTGTATTATTTTTTAATTAGTTTTCTATGTGTTTTAGAGATTTTCATATTTATTTGATATCTACTTATTTTCTAATTAACACAATCTAATGTTACATGCAGGATAGATACATTTTGGTTACATTGATTTTGTCCATTGGTTATTGGTCGAGGGTTCAATTCCAGTACCTGTGGAATAGTGAGTTCTTGAGAAAGACGTTTGAGAAGGACACTTCATTCTACATTGCATTCCTTGATAAGATTGGAGATCCCTTATGTTACAACCCCATAAAAGGCCAACTAAAACTGCATAGGTGTCTGCTGTAAATTTTATGTTTGAAGACACGTGGCCTAGTGTTTAGCTCTGTTGGACTCGTGATCATGATAAGTAGATTCGAATCCGGATTGGGCGATGTGTTGTGGTGTTGGGAAAACAAATGCTTCATTTCACATTGCTTGTTATGCTACGATTGAAGATCCAAGTTGTAGGGAACTCAAGAAGATACCCATGTGATGCAACTGTAAATTTCATTTTAATAAGAAATGTTGTAAAGTTGTCTATCATTCGTAAGAGCATAATTTATTTGAAGATAGTGGTGTAGCTTTAATATGATATAACGGATAAGAGAAGACCGTATTACAAATCGTAATTAATTTCGACGGATAAACACATGATTTGTCCACATTAATTTTACAGGATTAAATACATAGTTTTACAAAGAGTGATACAACATATTTTTATTAAAATATTTGACATTGTTTATGATTTTATAGGAATTATACTTGATAGGATAAAATTGTTTATAATATAGAGCTTACGTTTATTCTTTATATCTAATTTAAGTTACTCAAATCTCAATGAAACATAATATATCGTCATTGGCAATGATTGTTTTTTTATATATGAAGAAAATCAATGAAGAATAGACAGATTTTGGTTTCAATGAACGTTTTGATTTTAATGTTAAATATATTAAATATAAAACAACAGTAGACTGTACTGGTAGTGTGATGAATTACTTACATATCAGGAAAACTCCAGCATAAAAAGCTGGTGGATCAGTATAAAGAATATGATCTTACATTGTATTTGGTATTGAGTACTTTTTCTCTAGTTCGAAAATATCAATCAATCAATCAATCTATTATATATATATATATATATATATATATATATATATATATATATATATATATATATATATAGTGTTATACTTTGGGAGGGTCATGTTGCCAATAAGAAACACACGCGAATAAGAAACACATATGCCAATAAGAAACACACGCTTTCACTCCAATTTATTATGAATTTATAATTTAATTCATAATAAATTGGAGTGAAACAACTGGTGCGTGTGTTTCTTATTGGCAACATGACCCTCCCAAAGTATATATATATATATATATACACATACACACACACACACACACACATATATATATATATATATATATATATATATATATATATATATATATATATATATATATATATATATATATATATATTGAGTATATGTTGGTTGTATACCAACACCTCAGTATGCAGATTGGAGCACTCGACGAAGTGCGCAGGTTGGTTTGGTTACTCCGGAGTAATATAAAATAAACTAAAATAAATAAGTCAAATATTTAAAATTTGGCTTCGTTTATTACTGCTATATATATTTCGGTGACAACAATATTTGGCTGTGACCTCTTCAGGCAGTTCGAATTAGTGTGGTAGAGACGAGTACACGTGTTGTTGAGGTGTTTGACTTTGTCAATACTCTGATATGCCCCGTTCCTTGTTGGGTTGTTATTTCACTGAGGAACTGTAATCATATGAATTTCAACAAACGAATTTCGGCGTCAGAGGACATCCTCTCCTCCCATTGGTCAGTTGTGAGAACATTCCTTAGTCGAAAGTCTATAGAATTCGTCTGAGGCGAGGCAATCTGTAGTGGTTGTTCTTGTTATTGTTAAGTACATCTGATCTCTACTCTTATGTTGGTAGTGGTCTGGTGTTGTAGTCAGCTAAAAAAAATGATAAAATGATAAAAATGATAAAATGGTAAGAGAATAAAATAAGATAATAAAATAAAATAAGATAATCAAATAAAATGTTGTGTGTTATAACCAATCTCAAAGGTAGAAAAATTTGTAAGATCTACGCCTTCCATTGGTCAGCTGTGAGAGCATTCCTCAGTCAACAGACTATAGACATTCTTTCTGGGGTGAGGCTATCTTTAGTGTTTGTTTTTGCTATTGTTAAGTACATTTAGCCCTACCCTTCTTTTGCTAGTGGTGTTGGTGCTGCGGTCAGCCTAGGTCTTGCTGCTGATGATTTTAGAAGTATCTGTGTGTGGTTGCATCCATCCTGCCACCATTTCTCGTGGTGGTGGTGGTGGTTGGGGGGTGGGGGGTTGTGTCATGCATATGAATAAATAAAAGGCAATAAAATGAAGAAAATAGAAAATAAATGAAAAGTAAGAAAATAAAGATTCAAATGAATTAAAATAAAATGTGTGTGTGTTATAACCAATCTCAAAGTTATAAAGATGTGCTGCGGTCAGCCTAGGTCTTGCTGGTGCTGATTTTAGAAGTATCTGTGTGTGGTTGCATCCATCGTGCCACCATTTATCGTGGTGGTGGTGGTGGGGTGGGGGTGGGGTATAAAGATGTTGGCCAAATTAGAAAGGCTGTGTCAAAATCAATCTCTAGGCTATCATGGTGTCTGCTCAGCCTGGATGGGTCCCTATGGCTTGAGGGGGAGTTCCCATCCTATGATGTTGTTACTGCCCATATAGCTTGAGGGAGGTCCGGCCAAGAGGTGTCTACATGTTCTGGAGAAGTCCCTATAGCTTGAGGGGAGTTCACATCTCAGTGTGTTGTTACTGTCCATATAGCTTGAGGAAGGTCCCGGCCCTGAGGTGTCTACATGTCCCGAAGAAGTCAGTTCTGAGGTTTATCAGGCGGCTTCCACCTCTTAGTATCTCGAGCGTCTCGCTCAGACATAGTTTGCATATGCCAGATCCCCCTTTATCGGATGGTACTTTCATGATTATGGACCAGGCCAGAGAGTACGGGATCCTGTCCAGCTTAAGCTTCCAGATCAGGTCGGAAAGAGCCATACTTTTCCTTTTGACCTCCTTATTTAAGGAATGGCGATGATTAAACCAACGGTCTTTAAAGCACGTTGATGTGGCTCCTATGTAGATGTGTTCTTCCTAAGGTATTCATTACTAAGGGGGCATGATTCGGGGTTTCTGCAGTTGCAGAGGGTGGTCGACTTCTGCGTGCCTAGTGTGAGGTTCCCGTTACGTGTTACATGGTGTCTTCCCCCGGGCCCGGTGGGGGGTCCCCGGGTCTGTTTGAGTTTCTTTGGTGGGCACTGGGTCCACCCTTCTCTCCTTCCACATGGTTCTGCCGGGTGCTTATATTGCCATCTTCTGGTTGCGTGTGGTTTTTAAGCCTACTCCTGTTGATGCTAGCTATGTGTTGGGCCAGATTTCTCGCGGTGGAATACGAGAGCTTCACAGTGTGTCTGTTGAAGATCTTGTGGTATTTATGGTCCCTCGGGAAGCATTTATCAAGTGCTTCAAAGAATGATCGGGCCAAGTTGTTCTTTAGGGCCGCTGAGTAGGGTGGGTTGTACCACGTAATTTTTCTGCGTCTACTCATATATGGGTGGGTTGAGGGCGTCGTGAGTTGTTGGAGAGTTGCTGGGTTGCTGGTGGTTCCTGCATTGTTGCTTCCCCTTTGGGCGCTATGGGTGTTGCTATCTTCTCGGCCCGAATATGTGGGGTGGTTGTTGCCCGCGCTGGGAGATCCACGGTGGGGTGGTCCTCTGTTACCCCTCCTCTTGTCCTGCGGTTGGGGTCGTCGGACCCGGGGTGGTTAGTATCACCCCTGAGACTGCTACTCGTATTGGGTTTCAAACCATGGTTAAGCGTACTCGTCACCATCGCCCGTGTGGTGGTTGTCGGGCTCATGGTGCTTATTTGTTTCTGTTCTGCCTGTATTGTTAGGGTTCGCCCCTTCCCAGACAACGCGGGTGGGGGTGTCCGTAGGGCCATCCCCATCCCGGCGCCTCGGATTATATGTTATATTTTGGCCATGTGCTGCCTTATTTAGAGCAGTGTTGTCATATTCCGCGTTGCTATCGAAGATTTCCTTATTTGCGGACAGGCTGGAGATCCTGTCGGAGACACTCTTCACCACGGCCTTGGTTATGGATCTAGGGTGGTTTGATTTGGTGTTAATATACACAAGAATCTCGTTGGGCTTCTGGTAGGAGTAGTATTGCTCGGTGTTCAGGTTTAGGGTGCTGTCTAGGAAGCTAACTACCTTTCTATTTGGGTCTAGTTCGATACTGAGCCCCTGGTTCTTAAAGAAATGGCGAATACACCTCTTCATTTTCTCCCTCATAATGGTGCTGTGGTCATATACTGTGAAGAGAGCAATATAATCCGCCGCCCAGGCAGGGGATTTCATCTTGATTTACCCTGGATGAGATCAACGCCACAGCTTACAGGATTATATCTGGATTATATCTGGACTCGGCATAGAGGACAGGACGGCCCCATAACAATCAAGGAAGACGCGGATTACCCTTAAAGCCCACAAGCCAAACTTTGAGTCCGACCTCCCTGTTAGACTAATAGCCCCTCCAGATCTGACCTAGGGATCGTCAGTAACAGAATACTAGATAGGATTAAGTTTCTAAGGTAGTTCCGTAGAGGGTGTGAAGAGTGCCGAATATTTTCCGGATAGTTGGAACGATGGTCGGTGGTGTGTAATCCGTTAGTTGTGGTGGTCGGAAGAGGGGAGATGTGGGATGCGCGCGCAACAGGAAGTAGTCAGAGGGTCAAGGCAGGTTGATGGTAGAGGGGAATGACAGGTGGAGAGGACTGTGTATTTGTGTGTGCGGAGAAGTGGTCAAAGGTTCAAGGCAGTAGAATGCATAACAGCAGTAGAGGAGAATGGCAGGTGGAGAAAGTCAGTGTGTCTGTGTGTGCGGATATGCAGTGGACAGGGGAGAGGATGGGTAGGTGTAATAGGTGGGATGGGGGGTGTATTAGTAGAGGCGTTAGTGGGATGTGTGTGTGTGTGTGTGTGTGTGTGTGTGTGTGTGTGTGAAGGGGTGTGGGGGAGGGGGAGAGGGAGATCAACGGTGTGGGGAGTGGAGGGAGTGTAGTGTACTGGTGTGTGTGCGTGTTTGGATGAGTGTGTGTGTGGTGAAGGGGTGTTAGTATACTGGTGGTGGGGAAAGAGTTGAATGCGGGTGTGTTAGTGGGGGTCAGTGGTGGTAGGGTGTGTAGAGTGCGTTGTGTAAGTGGGTGTGGGTGGGTGTGTGTTGGTGGGGTCAGGGGATGTTAGTGGTATTAGTTGTGGGGTGGTTGGAGTGGATGTGTGGGTGAGGGTTAGTGGTGGTAGTAGGGTGTATGGATAGTGTGTGTATATATGTACAGCTGGGTATGTGCGTGATAGGCGGAGGGTGGGGATGTTAGTATTGTTAGTTGGGGGAGGGTGGCCGGGTGGGTGGAGGTGGGCGGTGAAAAGGAGGAGTGTGTTAGTGGTGTTAGTGGGGGATATGTGTGTGTTGGGGGGGGGGGGGGCAGGGCGGTCGAATGCTAAAAGAATATGGGTGGGGAGTTAAGGCCGGGTAGGAGTGTGGGTCTGTAGGGTGAAGATGGTGCATTGTTCGACCGTGAGGCTGGTGGCTGGTGTTCCGTGGCATTGGAGTAGGCCACAGACTGTGACGTGGTGAGCGGAATGTCCAGGAGAGCCAAAGTGGCGGGTGATGGGGGAACTCCTGCCGAGACGAATATCCCGGAGGTGTTCAGTGAAACGGTCCGCCAGGCGACGTCCAGTCTGTCCGACGTATGTTGCGCTGCACTCCATGCATCGAAGACGATAGACTAGGTTCGAGGAGGTGCAGCTGAAGGCGTGCCGGACAGAGAGAGAGTGGCCGTTGGGACCCTGATAGGTGGTGGTGTTGGTGATGTGGGGGAAGGTTTTGCAACGAGGCCTGGAACAGGGAAGGGAACCGGGGGGGCGTGGGGGGTGTAGGGAGCTGTGGACGAGGAGGGTGCGGAGATTGCGTGCGCGTTTGAAGGAGGGGAGGGTGGGGATGGGAAGATGTGGGAGGTGGAGGCGTCGCACTGGAAGCGGAGGAAGAGGCGGAGGATGGTGGGGTGGAGGATTAGGGGGTTGGGGTTGGTGATGGGGAAGGGGAGACGGTGAGGGGTGTGGGTGGGGGGTAGGGGATGAGGTTGGTGGAGCGGTGGACAGCACGAGAGCGAGTGAGTGAGGGCGATGTGGACGAGGGGGGGGGGGGTAAACCTCTGCGGATGAAAAGGCTGACTAGGGAAAGGGCCTGGGACTCAAAGTCAGCATCTCGGCTGCAGAGGCGGCGGATCCTGAGGAGTTGGGAGTAGGGAATAGAGTGTTTAATGTGGGTAGGGTGGGAGGAGGTGACGTCGAGGTAGGAGTGGGAGTCGGTGAGTTTGAAGAAGGCGGAGGTAACGAGGGAATGGTGGGAGGGGTCGATGGCGACGTAGATGTCTAAGAAGTGGACGTGGGTGGTGGAGATAGAGGTGGGGAAGTGGAGGGAGGGGTGGAAGGAGCAGAAGAAGGAGAGAAAGGAGTCGAGTTCTTCTCGGGTGAGGGTCGTGGCTCCGATACAGTCGTCGATGTAACGACCGTACAGTTCGGGCGTGGGGCCGGTGTACCGGGCAAAGATTTGAGCTATAAATATATATATATATATAAATGTGTGTGTGTATATACATGAATATATTGATATAAGCATCCAAACACACATAGATACATTTATATATATATCCGATGTATGCATATATAGTTACGTACATACACACACAACATCCCTATACTAATAAACTGTATTCAGTAAAAAGTGAAAGAATTTCGATAAAATGTGCCTGCAGCTTAATTCCTCTTACGTCTATAAATGTCAAATATTAAATTAAATTTAAATTTATATTGTAGTGTACTAATCAAATATAGAGCAGCACTTGTAATAAATTGATTTATGTTGTTTTGCGGTGTGTCCTACGTAATTTCGGCATGAGACTTGACGGTGTATTAATTGGGACCGAATTTTGGTAGAAATGGCTAGTTTTGTAGATAGGTAATATGGTATAGTATTTCACTTCGACATGCTGTAATGAATACAAAACAGCAACTGTTATATTGGCCGTACAAGTACGATATTTTTCCCGTAGGCTCATCACGTAATTACAAAAAGGAATAGTTACAAGGCCTTACAACACAAACAAAACACAATTTTAGTTGCAACACTACTACACTCTGAGGAATTCCTTATAGAAATAGACAACTAATTGTGGAAGCAATACTCAAAAAAGCACAATGCTTAAATGAACACGGAGGCACTAGGCAATCTTCCAAGTGTTGTGTTAGCGTTTGCCATCCTTCTATATAGCCCACTTAGAATACATACGGCATTATACTCTCAAGATATGCAAAGTTTTGTAGAATTTCCAGATAATGTCGTCACCAAATCTTGTCAGGAGGGCTTAATACCATAAAACTGGAAACATGCTGATATCATCATAAATTTCAAGCAATATCCAACACAGCACTATTCGAAAATAAACAGAGTCAGTATGAACTAATCATAATAAAAAGAAATACCTGAGAGATGATGTATAAATCTCCAGTGAAAATTAAAATTCTGCTATTAATCTCTACCAATCCCCTTGGCCCTGCCTACAATGAATATGCAGTAACACACGCCAGCATATTTCATTCTGAAGAGAACACTAGGAAGGTCAAGAAATATTGATGATTGATTTACAGCCCTGTACATATATATGTTATAGGCGGGAAATTGGCAAAGTTGATAGAATGCTTTGCGGTGTTCCTTCCAGCTCTCGACTGTCTGAGTTCAAATTCTACATGTTGTGCTTGTCTTTGTAGCTCATTGTAAATGCATTCAGTTTCGTTCCGTTAAAATAACTAAAGTCTTGTACGACTTTCACATCAATACCCAAGTATCCCAAGCAGGCTTAATACCACAAAACTGCAAACACGATGACATCATTAAAATGTTCAAGAAAGAGGGAGAGTAGAACAGACTGGTGAAATTGTATAAAAATGTCACGTTTATCAATAATAAATATATTATTCGCCAACAAATATTACAAGTGATTTAAAATTCCAATCAAACACGAGACATAGGTTTTTACGTCTGAAAAATTACAGGAATATATAGCACGGGATGAGTACCTGAACGTTATATTTGTTAACTTTCCAGAAACATTCTGTACTGGTGACAGTTGAAGTAATATCGTTGTTTTGAGAAATTCACATGCATGGGGAAAATACTAGACATTACAAGGGTCAACAATGCAGGAGACGCATTGGACACTTTCGATGTGAATACATTAACCAAGGACGTATTTTGGCACTTACGATATTCTCTGCGTTTCTCGCAGTAATGTTCGAAGGGGACTCACGTGGTGTGCACGACGGAGTTTATATATTAGTCGTCATTATTCCGATCACTTCACCGCCGCTCACACTTGAACACAAACCAGATCCTTATAAGAAAATCACTATATGTAGCTAATCGTGTGGTGGAGGTTTTCTATGCTGCGTATAATTTGTTCTCAAAATAGATACTTAAGAAACAGAAGTAGTATTTCACCCCCTACACACACACACACACACACACACACACACACACACATATATATATATATATATATATATATATATATATATGTATATATGTATATATATATGTTTATGTATAATATATAGAGGGATATGTATATATATATATATATATATATATATATATATATATATATATATATATATGTATGTGTGTGTGTCTAAGTGTATGTTTGGAATATTCAATTTAATTTAAAATGGGTGCTTAAAGAATATATTTCAACTCAAAGCATATGGATTTGATTGTATCCCTTCTATAAAAAGAAATTATTGTTACTACATTTCAAATACACGAGACGGTATATATATATATATATATATATATATATATATATTCTACATACGCTCTAGACACACTGACACCCCCACTTAAGTCTCATACAAAGATGCATTCTCCCTCTCTGTCACACACACACACACACACACACACACACACACACACACACACACACACACACACACACACACACACACACACACACACACACACACACACATATTTCTTCTGAATCTATTTTATGCAAGAATATTTTTATTTCAATAAATGTGTCTAGACATTATGGCTGATACTTATCTATACGTGTAAAAAATTGTAATAAAAGGAAATGATAAAAGAAAGTTTCTAAATCTGTTTAAAATGTGTCTGTCATTTTCGTTTCTTTTTTAAAATATATCTGAAGAGGAAATTTAGATTTTTCCTCATGAAATATACTCAAATGATTTCATGCAAATGAAATGTATTTGGGGAAGTTTTTCTGCTATGATTTACTTTGAAAAAGCGATATTAAATATACTTATCATTATGTGTTCTGTCAGAAAAATATTTCTTGCTAAGGCAAATTATCAGCAAATGTGTTTGGATATGATGGCTGACATTTCTAACTTAATTCGAAACAAATGAGTACATAACAATATTATACATAAACACTTTTAGTTCTAACCGAACATATAGTACGAACATAACCTTGTTGTAAAGAAGACTTTCGTGTTATTGATGATGTTTCCTCCATCGGTTTCGACGGTGTGTTTTAGTTGTTCGGTCAACTGAAGGTTATGCTTGTGAAATTAATGACATGTACACATAACAAAATACTCAGGCAGAATCAGCGTGACCTAACACATGAAAAGGTTTGATATTCAATTACAGATGCAAATCATTCGATGGACCTTCACACACACACATGCACACACACGCACACACACATACACAAACCACAAACACACACACACCCATATTTATTAAAATAACAGATTAAAGTTTAATCAAAGAATCGCTGCTTACACCCTTATATGTATCTGCCTCCACAAACCTGCATTATTATTTGTTGCAAAATGTACATACAAAATAATTGTTTCTACTTTTGGCACAAGGCCAGCAATTCACCAGTACATTACTGGTACTTTATTTTATCGACCTCGTAAGGATGAAAGGCAAAGTTAACCTCGGCGGGATTTGAACTCAGATCGTAAAGGGACGTAACTATGCTGGAAAGCATGTCTAACCCTCTACCGATACTGCCAATTCACTGCCCTTGTACATACAAAATAATAAAGAATAAATGTAAAAACAAGATTATAAAGTCCTAGTCGATACACCAGACAATCTGCGGTGAAGAAGACATCAATGGATCTCTGTTTCTTACCTGCAGTAACAATCAACAATCACCCAACAATCTTTCTAAGTTCAACCAGTAATTACCACTGGCTTGCAGTTATATTGAATATTCAAGCTTTTACACCTCCAGTATAATACTAACTCAACTGCTAACATTTCTACAAGCTTACTATTATTCCGAATCCACTCATGATTCGCTTGAATAAAACGTCTTTCGTATGATCAGACTTCTCGTTATTTATTTCCAACGTGAACAGCTCACAGCAAAAGATATATGACTATGTAATATAAACGATTCCATGGAAATTTCTAGGGATATATAAGTTAAAATCAAAGCTAAGACGAACACTAAAACATTAAACTGATGTCTCCTATCGTAAGAAATATAATTATATGCAACGTTTGAGATAATGCATATCAATGAGAGCAATAAATATGTGCAAATATAAAAAAAATATCTCTATCTGCGCTATTTTAGAAGGAAGTAAAAGAAAACATTAAAAACATATTTCCTATATCACAGCCATAGGTTTGTTTGAAACATGGATGTTTGTTCCTTCACCAGAATTAATTTTTATCTCAATAATATATCCCAAAGGATATCTCTTTAGATTCTTAAGAAGGAAAACTAGTAAGTATCACACACCTATACCCAGTGGAATGGTGTTAACTGAGATTAGAAATGATGAATATTATACACATACACAGAGATGCACACACCACTATACACGTACACAAACACACACACACACGCGCGCTCACACACACACACACACGCACACACACACAGATATGTAAACAATTACATTCTAGGAGTTATTTTAAACATTTTCAGAACACATAAATCTGTTATAGTCACTTTGTTTGTTTCTTAACTAGCAGAAGTACCCGACATTGCTCGGATAAGAGATGCCTCAGGTAATGGCCAATTTCTTGGAAAATATGGGCTTCTGCTTTGAGCTCAGAATATAAAGAGGCATGACTATATGCCGCAAAGCATGTGGTCCGACTTTCTGCCGATACTGCAAAGCATGTGGTCCGACTTTCTGCCGATACTGCAAATCCACCAATTTATTGGAAATTAATTGTTTCTACTTTTGGCACAAGGCCAGCAACTACTCAGTACATTACTGGTATCGACCTCGTAAGGAGGAAAGGCAAAGTTAACCTCGGCGGGATTTGAACTCAGATCGTAAAGGGACATAACTATGCTGGAAAGCATGTCCGACCCTCTGCCGATACTGCCAATTCACCGGTGGAAATTAATGATTGCAAATCAGCATAAATATATTACTTGAAACACGTTTATATATTCAGTGTATTCATATGTGTGTGTATGGGCATGAGAGTGTGTATATAAATGAGTTTGTATATATATATATATATATATATATATATATATATATATATATATATATATATATATATATATATATATATATATATATATATATATATATATATATATATATATATATATATATATATATATATATATATATATATATATATATATATATATATATATATATATATATATATATATATATAACAATTCGTCAGCAATTTGTTACCAATATATATATATATATATATATATATATATATATATATATATATATTTTTTTAAAGTTAAAACCAAAACTGAATACTAACCAATACTATTACTAATTTTTACTTATTCCTAATTAAAGTATTTTTCACTGGGAACAATTCGTCAGCAATTTGTTACCAATATATATATATATATATATATATATATATATATATATATATATATATATATATATATATATATATATATATATATATGGTAACAAATTGCTGACGAATTGTTCCCAGTGAAAAATACTTTAATTAGGAATATGTAAAAATTAGTAATAGTATTGGTTAGTATTCAGTTTTGGTTTTAACTTTTACCGGTTGCGCATTTCTAATGCTTTTCAAAAATAATTTTGAGATAGACCACCCGTGATGTTTGCTCTAATCTGATTAGTTTTAAAACCAAAACTGAATACTAACCAATACTATTACTAATTTTTACTTATTCCTAATTAAACTATTTTTCACTGGGAACAATTTGTCAGCATTTTCTTTTCCTTTTACCAATATATCATAACTCGTGTGTTACACCTCCATTCTTTTATATATATATATATATATATATATATATATATATATATGTGTGTGTGTGTGTGTGTATGTGTGTGTGTGTGTGTGTGCGTGTGTGTGTGTGCGCGTTCTTGCTTTTGTTCAGTAACGTCGCAGTTTGGTAAATAAAGATAGATAATATGTAATAGATTCAAAGAAGTAGAGGTATCCATATGATAGATAAGTAAAAGGATCGTTATGATCACTGAAACTGTTTAAGACATTGACCCTATAAACTGCAAGTCAGTTGAATGACCGAAACCAAATCAGGGAAATATCCAATTGATTTTATTGTTATTATTTATTTGCTTTATCGATTGTATGTATATATGGATCAAATATATCACTGCATCTCACCACCCTTAAACACGAGCAGCACATCATTAGAATACTCGTGTTCACTCCAAACCCTAGGCCTTGTATTTACTAAAAGTCTCCGATGACTAACGAATATCCTTATCATAGCTATAACTGCATCATCTAACATTGTTCAGAGGCAAAAATACTTCGGCATCTTCAGAGGCAGAAACTACTTCGGCCCCAACGACTTCAGTCTCTCTGCAATTTTAAGATAAAACCCACAATGGTCTTGTGTTCCCATATTTGGGACACTGCTGCGGTCAGACTTATATCATAGACCACATTCAGAAAAATGCCACTCGTCTTATTGGTATAATGTCACCGACAAAATTCAATCTCTGGCCACCTTCACTCAGGTCTTCCTGCCTTACTATCTTCTCTTCCTCTCATCACTCATATTGTGTGCAACACCCCAGATCCCGGAATAATCACTACACACAGGTCTTACTCTCAGAATATCATCCCTCAGTAATAATTCCCTGAATATATCTGTTATCCAGGAGTGAACTTGCAGCAATTTAAACTGAATATGAATAGTTTCAATCTCATGAGTCTCAGAAAACATTCAAAACTCATGAGCAAGTCCGTCCTTCTAGAATTAGAATGTTTCCTGATTTAGGCACAAGGCCAACAATTCTTGAGAGAGGGAGAAGTCGATTAAATTGACCCCAGTGCATTACTTGTGTTATATTTTATCAACCCCGTAAGGCTAACCTCGACGGAATTTGAACTTAGAGCGGAAAATATGTTTGACGCTCTACCGATTCAACCAACCCACCACACTAGAATTAGCATATAATAAAAAAAACAACATAACACGTCACCAGTCACTACCACACCAATGTATAACAAACTATACAAACACATCACCACCTCACAACTTTCGACACATCACCACATCAACACACAACGCACCATCACCATTACACCACTGTATTTTCACACCACTACCACTACCATTAACATTATCACTCATCACACCATCACTTCTACAACAACAGTGACATCATCAGTCTCAACGGTCATACATATGGTCTTTTTATTTTTAATGAAATAGCTTTTTTGATGGACGATAACTTGTTTAAATGGCAACTAAAGAAAATGATCGAAATTATTGAGAGAGAGTGAGCGAGAGCGTGAGAGAGTCAGAAAGAGGGTGAGATAAAAAGAGAAAGATAAAATACATAGATATATAGAATGAGAAAATTAAAGCGAAAATAATATACGTATGCATGAATATATAAATAGCAACTCAAATACGCATTGATATAGACATACTTAAATGTGTGGCATTGCAAAACATTATGGTCTAAGAAAACTGCTCTCTTACTCTTCCTCACATTTCGTCTTTCTTATTTATGATATGAATTTAGATCGATACAATACTAAATGCATAGAAGCATCCACGATCATATCGCTCACGGAACATGCTCTATAATAACAGATGTGGAAACTTGAATGAGAGCGAACTGATAACGATACGGTCATGGAGTGATCATATCCTTAAAGAAATTGAACAATGGAAATGTTAAAAAAACTTATATTTCAAACGCCCGGAACGTACGGCTTTGATCCAGCCAAAAAATTGCAAATTACAAATACTAAAAGTTGCTAATTAACAATTAGGATTTCACCAGCGGGCTAGTCTAAAGAACAAGCAAGTGAAACTCCAAGTTTTCTCCACATCCATATACTCTTTACTCTTTTACTCCGTTATCTGCTCCAACCGACATGCTGAGATTATGCTGAGGTACTGCCATTGTCGCTAAACTTTCTATAGCTCGCCTTTCTCAGTTGATAATTGATGTGAGAGAATGTGTCGCTTCTGACCTTGTATGTACTTTCTCTTATGATGTAGGTTCATCTGGGAGTTTGGTTAGCTGAATGTTGAGATACATCTTTGAAACATTTATTTCTACACCATATAGATTTACCAGGTTTTTTGGCAGGTTATTAAAAAGGTGGGTGCCTTTGAACCAACAACCAGGTTCCGTGTTCATTACGACTCGCGGATTTCGATTCATCCTGGTCTAGTGTAACTTTGTATTTGTTCGTTGATAACGGAGTCCTTGACATTTTCCGGTAACAAACGCCATATTCTTGTCCTCAGGTAATTCGTAGAGAGTACTATCAGCTGGATTCTTGATTGATCGTGCTACTTTCGTGTTATCAGAGTAGGTTGCGAGGGAGACTGTCTGTACATTGGAAGATATGCCTGAGAGAGCCACCACAACCAGCAATGGTTTCAAGACAGTTTCTTCTAATACAACATTTGTTAGCAATGTTTCCTTTGAGATGGCCATTCACCTAATTTTCCAACTATGCTGAAGCTACGTCATTTGTGACATATTATTCCATGATCAACCTTGTGGAAGGCATTCGCAAATTCGAGATATATCTTATCTATCTTTGATCTATCAAGCAGCTGTTTCAGTACATAGTCACAACGCTGTAAACGCTGTGTAAGTCATGCTGGGTGTAAGTTAATAAGCTCTTTTCCTCTAGGAACGTGATCAGTTTTCTTCTGACTATTCGTTCCATGTCTTAGTCGAAATATGAGGTCAGGGAGATAGGCCTGTAGTTTTAAGCATCTGCTCTGTTTCCTTCTTTACGGATAGGGCATATTATGCCTTCTTTTAGGTCTTCGGGTAGTTTACCATATGCAACGGAACTTTGGAAAAGGATCTGAAGTGGATTTGCTAAGGTTCATTTGTATGATTTTAGGAGGATTGCTGGAAATCCACCAGCGCCACCAGCTGAAGTTTGTCTCATTTCATCTATGGTTGATATTACATCTTCCTCTTTCATATCTATATAGCTGATGGTTGCCACCTCTCCGTGTGTTGCTTACTTATTTGCCTGTGCCTTAGTTGGCGTTGAAAAAGACTTTTATATTGCTCATTAGCACATTACTTATTTCTTGGTATTCTGAGGTCAGTGAGCCATTTTTATAGAATATTGTCTTTATCCTCTAGTGTACGGAGGTAGTCTATTTTGTGAATTTAAAGAAGACCGTAGGGTTTGGTTTTATACTTTGTATAGCCCTGGCTTTTTTTCTGCCTTCTCCTTTTCACGGATGTGTCTGAGTTCAGTTTTAATTTCAAACAGAATCTGCTTCAAATGGGATTCGTTCTTGTATTTTAGTTGTATATGTAGCCGATTTAAGATCTTTGTTCTTCATCTCATAAGGATTCTTTTGTCTCTGAAAGCAATATTTTTGTGTCTGTTGGCCTTTTTTTTCGGAGTAAACGTAAAGCATATGGTTTGTATTGTTGACATATTGTTGACGTCTCAGAACAGACACAATGTCCAGACAAATTATAGAAGCAATACAAATAATAAAGATTAGACGAAACCTTAACAGAAAACACGAATTAAATAGTAACATCACCATACAATCTAACGACTGAGGAGAGAAGGGGGCATATGAAACCATAGGAAGATACAAACAAAGTAAAATATAAACTCATATACGCACACAAGATACATACATATGCCAAATACAAAGACACAACAAAGGCATACACGAAAACGCATACGCAGTCAAGAAAACATACCACAGAAATAAGAGATGGAATAGACAAAATAAGAGCAATAAGAGGAGGCACAGAGGGGAACTTATAGTTATTGAAGAGTCACAGAATGTGTGACGAAAGAAATTTGCCGAACTAACTAATAACTAATAATATAATTGAAGTGAAAATCAAATAGTGCGTGCGTTTTTAATGGAAATATTGGCAACATGACAACCCTCCGCTTGTAACTGCTGGACAAACAGACGAGAATATATAGTTTTCTCGTCTGTGTAAATGAGGTGATTAATCTCATTTGCATAAGAAGCTGCATCATTTGACTCAACTTATAATAGAATAGAAATAGGATTTCGCTTCAAGCATAGTTTTATACAGATAGCCTGAAATGCATAGACGGTTGTCCCCCTTGCTTCTGCTGGACACCACCAGAGGGCGTTGGCCCCCGGTGTTTGCATAGCTATGGCTTCCTAATTGTTTCCTGTAAACATACCGTGTTTTTTTAGAAATACGAAATTTCTATACTTCTCTCTCCCCCTCTCTCTCTCTCTATATATACACCCCCCCTTCCACACACACACACACACACACACACGTATATATATATATATATATATATATATATATATATATATATATATATATATATATATATATATGTATATATATAAATAAAAATGAAGGATTAGAAATAGAAGCCAGGACTATCCATCATCAGTGGTCTACTAGCCATCATAGGTATTTCTTCGCATTAAAGACCAGATACCTCAGGCTAGCGCGAACAATAACTAAAGTAAGTTATTGGGATAAAAAGAATTGTGTGGAGAAAGAGAGACAGGTAAGCAAACACGAATGGTGACGCAACGTAATGAGAGGAAAATTCTTACTTTTCGCACGATTAAGATGTGTCTTTCGTCTTCTCGTCAATATTCGCAAGTTCTTATGTTCAAATGAATCATTGACTTGATTTTATCATTTTTTCTCTCTTTACGTTGCGTCACCATTCGTGTTTGTTTACCTCTCTCTCTTTCTCCACCAAATTCTTTTTATCCCAATAACTCAGGTATCTGGTCTTTAATGCGAAGAAATACCTATGATGGCTAGTAGACCACTGATGATGGATAAACCTGGCTTCATTTTT
>OZ024743.1:298985799-298993299 GCA_964016885.1 Eledone cirrhosa
GACCATAAAGGGCCAAATTAAAACATGTATGTTACAAGTAACTATTTTATAGAGACCAAATGGAAAGATTGTCAAAGTCAATCTTATGAAAATTTAAACTTAGAATAAAACGAATTAGTTAAAAGAATTGTATATATATATATTTACACACACACACGCGTATATACACATATACACACATATGTGTCTGAGTGGGTAAAGAATTGAATTTGCATTCTTGAGATTGTGAGTTCGATTCCTGAACCAGGCGATGCGTTATGTCCTTGGGAGAGACACTCTATTTCACGTTGCTCCTTCTACCTGGAGTTGCAACCGATAGATAGTATTAGCAATTGGAAGGTCAAATGGAAACATTGTTTCCTCGGTCCGATTTGATGAAAGTCGATCGAGCGTTGATATATACATAAAAGCATCTATATATTTATTCATCTATTCACATACGTATATATTTGTTTCTAGTTTAAGCACAAGGCCAGCAATTGTCCAGTACATTACTGGTACTTTATTTTATCGACCCCGTAAGGATGAAAGGCAAAGTTAACCTCGGCGGGATTTGAACTCAGACTGTAAAGGGACGTAACTATGCTAGAATATATACACATACGTATATATTGTTCACAACTCTGCACATCCATACATGTGTATATAAAATGTAGAAATATTAAAGCTGAAAACAAACAAACAAAAAAGAATTCTAGCTATCTATCTCTCTTTTGATAACAGTCCGATCACCAGGTCTTGGTGTACCGCTTCTTGAGGAATTAGCTGGATTTTCTACCTTATTCAACCATTTCTTGCATCATATTATTGAACATGCGTCCTTTCACATTACGCACACATACTGACACAGGCACAGCGAGAGAGGGAGAGAGAGAGAGAGGGAGAGAGATAGAGAGAGAGAGAGAGGGAGAGATCGAGAGAGATCGAGAGAGAGGGAGAGAAAGACAGACAGACCTGCATACTCTATGACATCTTTATTTACATGTACGTATTGCACATATTCAATACACTTGAATTGAACATAAAATCACATGGGCGTAGGCATGCACAAGCATAGATTTCGACAAAAACATATAAAAACATTTAGATACCCGCAAATACTCTAGATACCCGCAGATAACTACATATATATGTGTACATTGATTCACTCACACATACATACTACGTCTGATACACATACACTTAGACACCTACAAGCATACACGTACACACACACACACACACACATACACACACAGACACAGACGCACACATACACACACACACACACACAACACATCCATATATACATTCACTCACATTTAGATTGACACACGCGTTCATACAGGCATACATACATACATTGAACTGAGGGAATCACTCACGATGCATCTCAATTACACTCATACAACAACATCATTGGTAGAAATAGATGCTCTGACACTGCTATTGCCTCGTCATGCAAGAAAACCTACACCCTACACTCATATCGAATTCTCACCCCTGATGAGCTCACTTTTTACCAACCTATTCTCTCTCGTAACTCACTATCATTCTTTTTCTGATGAAGGACTAACGTTCGATACGTTGAAGACATTTCGTTCTCCAGTTCATACAAATGTGAACATAACGCTTTTTGCATTCGTCCCCCGTGTTTGTTTTTTACTGTCTCTTCTTTTTGATATTGTACTATAAATTTCTATGGCCAAATTTCTTTTTTCTATGGCTACACCCAGGATGACCCTTTATGTCCCCTCCCTCGCACTGCCACCACCATCCTGCCCATCCTATCATAATTACCCATTCCTTTCTCTAGGGTCGGGCGACATGCTTTGACGCATAGAGTTACGACCCTTGCCATTCTGAGATGAAATCCCGCCGAGGTTAACTTTGCCTTTCATCCTTACGGGGTCGATAAAATAAAGTACCAGTAATGCACTGGATAATTGCTGGCTTTGGGCCAAAATTAGAAACAATTATTATTACCTTCTTCCTCCATCCGAAGTCTTCCTTATATATATATACCGTGGTCTGCTACCGAAACGTTAGTTCTTGTCTGATGATCCTCTGATAAACAGGCGAAACTCCAGAGTAACAAGACTCACTTTCTATTCTTAATAATATTGATTACACACACACACACACACACACACACACACACACACACACACACATATATTATATATATATATACTCGAATTATACTTGTCTTGTTTTATATGCGTTGTATTTTAACCCGAGTCTTTTTCCTTTATTATTGTCTTAGCACCCGAATCTACACACACACACCCATACACACACAGACGAGCGCGCGCGCACACACACACACACATACACATATACACACCTCACACACACACATATATATATATAATGTGTATATATATATATATATATATATATACATACATATATATATATATATACATTATATATGTGTGTGTGTGTGTGTGTGTGTGTGTGTGTGTGTAGATTCGGGTGCTAAGACAATAATAAAGGAAAAGACCGCCACTCGGGTTAAAAATACAACGGATATAAAACAAGACAAGTATAATTCGAGTTCTTTCATTTCACTGGACAGAGAAATACAAGGAAAATGTACGTACCGATACGGAACAAGAAAGCTCTTTATCCAAAACACTGGGAAAACGCGACCAATAAATATGTAGATAGGTAATCATATAGGAAAGGAAAATTTCGTTAGAAAATAGTTCGAGCGATAACACTTGAACTAATAATAAGAGACAAAGCAAGGGGAATTGACCACTTCAATAGTCAGGTTACAAAAAGTCATAATGAGTTGCATGATGCGAAGTTTGAAAGACAGCAAGCAAAAACAGAAAGAGAAAGAGAAACAGCAGGACAGAAAGAGAAGAACAAAGTGTGGTCACAACAGTAGAAGAGAACACAGAAGTACGAGAGCGATATATATATATATACATAAAATCAAGGGAATGTAAATATATAAAAAATATATATATATATATATATATATATATATATATATATATATATATATATATATATATATATATATAGAGAGAGAGAGAGAGAGAGAGCGATGCAGAGATTGACAACAGTAATAATCAAGATGTTTTAGTATCAAATTAGGTTGCGTAGGTGCCGATAGTTATGTAAGCACAACATTAAGACATGGGCCAAACAAAGGACACTGGAAACATGAAGAAGACGGACACTCAGAGATTTCTTGCTCATTATATTCGCTCCCATAAAGAGGCTGGTCGAGTTCTTCACTTAGACTGAGAAGAAACAGTTCAAAGCCAGTCAGGGTGCCGTCAACCGGAACGAAGTGGGCCCTCCGTTGGGATTTTACTAGTTACTATACCCACGTTTTACCTAAGGCCACTGTTCAACTGAGTACTCGATACTTAGGATAGTAGAGTGGAAATATAGACTCTGAAATTTTCTGTCGGGCCCTAGCAATCTACTATACACATGTGCGTGCGTGAGTGTATTTATATATTTATTTGTTTATTCTAGGGTTAATATAAACCAAAACCTTCGTCAATATTGGATAATATAAACATTGGATGATATTCTTGCATGCATTATATATTAGTATATACTAGAAAATAGTAGCAATATGGAATAAATTATATGGTATATGATAAATATATTCATGGATTCAAGTGAAGAAATTAATTACAATTTTGCGTTTACGATAACTCGCGAGGGAAAATTGAAGCCATTCTGAACAAAAGAGGATTTTTAGTTGAAGACGAAATATTAAATATGAAATATATCAAATATTCTGATGCCTGTATAAATTATTTTGAATAGGAATATTAAAGCTGAAACCAAATAAAAAAGAAATCTATCTATCTATCTATCTATCTATCTATCTATCTATCTATCTATCTATCTATCTATCTATCTATCTATCTATCTATCTATCTATCTATCTATCTGCGCGCTCTTCCAATTCCTTTGGAAGAAACGGGCTCCTTTGGTGAGAAGATCCATCTGCTGCCAACACCCTTCAAACAGAGGGCTGGGGATGTCGAGGCTGACGATGCGCAAACACGCGCTCCGGCTGCGGCACCTCCACGTATTCCTCACCAGAAAACCGGTGTGGGCCCCGTTCGTGAGGCGAGCCTTTCCACGACTCGTCTAACTGATCGAGCTGTAGACCTGGGTCAAGCAAAGACCGAGGAAAATGGGCTACTGGGATATAGAATGTGCTCAGGCGCTCACATTCCTCTGGCAAACGGACCCGGCGCTCAGTGGAGACTCCATTTCGACATTCTATAGAGGGTTGGTCCGCAGCAAGTGCGACGACACGCTCGGAGAAACTCTGGGCGTAGAGGAGGACGAACTGGCCAGTCTCTTCGGTAGGACATTCCGCCCGGGACCAATAGACAACTTCCAAAAGTCCCTGGCATGGCAGTGCTACCGAGGAGCTCTATCAGTTCGAGACAAGCTCTACAGATACGGGCGCCCGGGTAGGGACCCTTCGAAAAAGATCTGTCCGAGATGCGTGCGCGACGCGGAAACCGTCGCACACGCATTTGTACACTGCCCGGGCGTTACCGACCTGTGGGGCTATGTAGAACGACTATTGTCGTGGGTGGGACCAATCCAGTTGACCACCGAGTCCATTGTCATGATCAAACCGCCACCCTCCTTCAAAAACGAGGGAGAGGCGGTTTTCCTATGTGTTATGGCTATGGTGAAAGAGGTTATAAGGTGTACGAGGTTAAAAGATCTGAGGTCAGACACCTTTCTCTCCGGCGAGCAACTGATTCGTTTTTACAAATATCATTTTGGAAGAAGAATCAGGATGGAGAGAGAGGTGCTGTACTCCAGCAAATTTTATAAAAGGTGGGTGAATGTGGCAAAGATGGCCCGAGTCGTTGTGCCTTCTCTCTATATAAGCCTGTAGGTTGAGGAAAAAGAGGAAGAGAGGAAGGGAGTACTCATTCTTGGTGCTCCTGGAGATGAGGGTTGTACATTTTTGCGGGGTGTGTACAACCTCTGTGTAACACCTCCCCCCCTATTGGGGATTTCAATTGTTATTTGTTATTGTATTAATAGTTTTACTTTCATATACCTAGATGTAAACTCCCCCTTTGTATTTGTCCCCTTCTTTTGTGCCCCTGTGGCTAATAAAGAAATATATCTATCTACCTATCTATCTACCCACCCACCCACCTATCTACTAACCTTTCTACCTACCTACCTACCTACCTACCTACCTATCTATCTATATCTATCCATCCGTCCATGTACCTTTGTGTAGACATTAACATCTTATTTTGTTAATGGTGATAACATACATATGCTATCGCCATAAATTGTTTGAATATATGTATATATATATATATATATATATATATACAGCATATTGCCAAATATACTACACATACATTCATGTATACAACGCTATTTCAGAGCACCGATACTAATATCTAATTTTTTGCTGGACCGGCAATCGCTCTGTTTAATCAACTCTTAAATATTACTAGAATTCTATAAGCATCCACCTCCTATAAATCTCGACAGCAGCAAGGGACCGATTGGTCTTGATAAACGCTAACGAGCGAGAAACAAACTGTCGATCACTCTTCTTTGTTTTTGTTGAGATTAAGTAAATGACATAGTCAGTACTATAAAACTCATAGCGAATGGTCTTCAAAATGTTTTTAATTAAACATACAGTATATTGCCAAATATACTATACATACATCATTCATATATATATATATTTATATATATATAATATAGAAGAGCTTCTAGAGGACTAGAACTGTTTCATTTGTGAGAAATCATCAGGAACCTTCCTAATGATTTCTCAAGAACGAAACACTTCTAGTCCTGTAGAAGCTCTTCTATATTAAAACTTATATATATATATATATATATATATATATATATATATATATATATATATATATAATATAATTGAATATAAAATAGAGATAAACACAGATATATACATATATGTGTTCAAATCGTAAGTGACCAGATTCGCAAGGGTGAAAAAATATCGGTTTGTATTTATTTTCTTGATTTATTATTTTAAATTGAGCCTGGCAAACCTGTTTATAGTTAGTATTTTTTTCACCCTAGCGAATCTGGACCCTTACGATTTGAACACATATATGTATATATCTGTGTTTATCTCTCTTTTATTTTCAATTATATTATACGGCCCGGAAAAATCTCTTTCCTTGAGCTATTTGATTGTAAGACACTATTTTGAGTTTCTAACTTGATATATACCTTTGATATATATATATATATATATATATATATATATATATATATATAGGAACGAGTAGGACCATGATGGCTGAGCTCAAGCCGTTTCGACGGCTAATTCTGACTCCAGTCCAGAATTAGCCGTCGAAACGGCTTGAGCTCAGTCGGCGGGGTCCTACTCGTTCCTATTACCCACTCTACTACCCTAAGTATTGAGTACTTTGGTGCGTTATGGTCCATCTGGTTCCTTACCACATTTCCTTCGTTATATATATATATATATATATATATATATATATATATATATATATATATATATATATATATATATATACATACATAAATATATATATATATATTTTTTTTTTCTGGAGAAATCTTTTCTATATGTGGCGTTTGGCATGAATTCCTCCTATAATACTCTTCTTTGAGAGGAGCACGATATGTAGAGTAACACATATGTATTGTCGAAGTTGAAACTGAGAACCACCACCCCTCCTGCTGACCCAAATGTTTACTGAGGACCAGAACACCATTCTCCGCAATATAAGAGAGGAATGCGCTTGCCGGACTATTGATGAGCATAACATCACATTCCAAGGTAATGGCAAAACACAGTGAATGCTATACACGACCAGAACACCACAACATGCACATCGGAGCAACACAGATATAATATCAATAGGCGAATCAATTGAATTTTTTGAGTTGAAATACATATAAATATGTGTCTGTGTGTATCGGACACACGTACACATAAAGAAACTGCTGACCTAAATGTACCTGTCATGCCTGTCTGAATTCCTAAGAGAATTTTCGGTCAGTTACTATCTTGACCGATTAACCCCACAATTACTACGTAGCGGTTCTTGCACGTGTCTGCTGGACCCGGATGAAACGAAGACGAAGAATTTCCTTGCGTACCGTTTTGTACCACAGATGCAATCTCACTCTGCCTCGTTAATGTTCTATCGACACCAAAGTTTTACGTTCGGGGCAATAGAATTGAATCCAACTACCGACAACATAGTTGCATGACCGATAATCACACCAAACCGGAGTACTGTGATCCTTGTTATTTCGAGATATACAACCACTGACACTGTTACGAAGACCAGAAAACCATACTCCATAATATTGAACCAAGTGATTGATTTGTGCGACCAAAATAACACCACACACATATTGAACTAGGAATATTAGATCCTCCGTCAATGTCTGGGTGAGCAAAAATAGATTTCTATCTGCATTGGAATTTACGAACTTGTGCATCTGCTGTGGTGTCAAAAACAAACGCAC
>OZ024743.1:298998299-299078299 GCA_964016885.1 Eledone cirrhosa
GACTATGTGGAAAAATAAATCTCATCTGGCAATTCCTTGAGAGTAACTTAGTCAGCCTTTGAACAATTCAGTCGACTCTCTAATATTTACGGAATAGTCCAAACATTTCAAGCACACTGTCAAAGACACCAAGGAGAGGGATATAGACGTTAGGTCTGTAGTGACCTACATTCCGCGGGCTCACATACATTCTCTGTGCGTGATTTGGCTCAGCTCAGCCAATCAGCGCCAGTAGAAGTGGATGTATCCCTACGCCTTCTGAGGGAAAAATAGCCCGAAAAGATTAAAGGACGCCACGACTTCCAGGCTAGACCGTGTTAAGGTAAACACAAACAATATGTAACGACAAAGCATTACCTACGAGCCTGGCCAAACGCCTTCAGCCAGTCGCCCGTATTTTCTCTTGTAATCTTAATTGAATTATTTCATTTCTCTTGGCATGTCAGCTTAATTCACTTCTCAACCTTTGTTAATAAATAATGTAAAAACAAGCTAAAAGTCGTTGTCGATATACGCTATCATATCTTTCTACCAAACCTGGTTCCTCGTGGCAACATTACAACTCTCTAAATATACTATTCTCTATCACAACAACAACAACTTCTAAACATAACTCTCCGCCAAATCTGGTGACAATATACCTCAACCAAATTGGTGACTTATATTCAACAAAGAGAAACATTCCTTTCCTTTAGGTCCATACACTAGATGAAATGCATATAGTTTCAACTGTTATTGTCATTTTCGTGTTGGCACGTATAATGGATAGTATTTTGACCCTTCATCTTTTATTTTTCATTAATTAGAAAGGGATTTCGGTGTGTATATTACCTGACTAATTGACTGAGCTGTTTATGGTTTGAGATCTACGGTGTATTTCGCAAATAATATCATAGACACCACAAGCATCGCTATGGTTTACGTATTGGAAGTCTATACCAGATGTTCTCCCATTGTTTTTTTTTATTCTGATTTGCCTTGTGTAATATAACAAGTTGCAATTATTGTAAATCCTTTGCACGATGGTGATAAAAAGAGTTATGATATTAAAGTTTAGAAGGGTTTGCATATGATTTTGGAAAATAATTAATCATTTGATGTTTATTTAATGACTTGCATGATTGTGGTTTGTTGATAAAAAGAATTTTACTCGTATGTTTGTAATAAAAAGAATTTTACTCGTATGTTTGTAATACGGGGTCGATAAAATAAAGTACCAGTAATGCACTGGGTAATTGATGGCCTTGTGCCAAAAGTAGAAACAATTATTAATGCAAGTTTTTTGCATGCTGTGTTTCGTTTAAGTATTTTCGTTTTACTAATTTGTTTTATATTCTGTAATTAAGAGTTATTTGTCTACATAGTATAATTTATATGTAGATTGTTTCACTTTACTGGATATTTCTATATTTATTGTGATGAATTTGTTTCTGTAGCATATATTTTAGCGTACCAAATTATTTATCATCATGATCAGGATCATCATCAGGTATTAGATTTTCCTGAGCTCTCTTTATTCATTCATTTTATTTTGAGTTTGTCCATTGCTTGATATTATCTGTCCATAAAATTCTTGGTTTTCATCTTCCCCAGTCCATTTATTTTGCTTTTTATCAGTAGTCGCTGTAAATCATTTATTCTAATTATGTTAGTTTTTTATAGTGTCTAAAATAGATTTTTGACTTTTTGCATTTCTAGTACTTCATCATTGGCTTGTATTCTGACCACTATATTCTCAAAAGTTTTCACAGCTCAAAGGCCGTTTGATGATACGTTTGCTAATGTCCATGTTTCAGCTTCATATAGTAGAGTGAGCCACGCACAACATCTTAATAAAATTATTTTATTTTATGAAATATAACATAAATTATTTCATTTAATTACCTTAAAAATAAAATTGCTTGCCCACCCATTATTCACAAGAATTTATTTTAATCCATTCCTTCATTTTTCGTGCGCTCCTTTTGTAAGAATTTTACGGAGGAAGTCTTTTGACTGATTGCCACATTATACTCGTTTCGGATATGGCTAACCAAAGCCTGAGTTGAACTCACTACTAGAAGCTTACGAAGCATTTGTCAAGATCAAAGTTTTTCTACTACCTATAGCGGTAAACTGTATTGCAACATTTATTATCTATAACGAGCGAGGTGGATTTAGCTATTGAGAGTATGTGTTATATATTCCTAATTATAAAACTTCATAGAACAAAATGGGATCTGACAGAAAGGAAATGATGCAACCCATCACGATTTCCGTTTGACTGAATCGTTTATCGTTTTGAACGAATGAAAGATCTTGAGCAATACGTAATGAACCAAGTGGGAAACATAGAAACTACATACTGAGTTTTGTTTGAATACGATGCAAGAAAGATACCATTTGCATTTTAACTCTTAATACAAAAGATGGAAGGTCGTTCCTCTCGATAATTTGCATAGATAACTCAATTACTGAAGGAGTCTGATTAAAAGAAACAGTCTATCCGTGAAAGCGCATCTACAATTTGTTTATACTGTGTTAGATCTTATGTATATAGTTATCTTTGTACATATGACACAAACACACACACACACACAATTGCACTCATCTCTATCTTTCTCTCTCCCCATCTCTCTCTCTCTCTCTCTCTCTCTCTCTCTCTCTCTCTCTCTCTATATATATATATATATATGTGTGTGTTTGTGTGTGTGTTGTGTGTGTTGTGTATATATATAATATATAGAAATAAATTGTACATAATTTGAACTGTTTCATTCGTATAGAATCATCAGGACTAATACTAAGCCTAACCCTAATTATAATTCTAAAACCAACTCTCACACACCCCTCTTTCTACTCCTCAACCTACAACTAAATGAATAATAAAACACTAAACTTATGCCGCTTTGAAACAAGATTTATCTCATGTATTGTATTTTATTTATTCAAGCTTATCCCACTGAGCTCCCTATAGCTAACTCTTCTTAACTTGACCTGAACAGCACGCACTAGAAAAAACAAAAAACTACACAACCAACTACACACACACACACACATTAGATAGAGAAGTTGAAGATTTTTTACCAATATTCGTAAAAGAACATTTATGGTTATTAAAACGAGATTTGAAGTCTGTGGAAGTGGAGCCGACATAGTTATAGGAGTTTTCATTTGATTTGACATGAAAACTCTTTTAACTATGTCGGCTCTACTTCCACAGACTTCAAATCTCGTTTTAATAACCATAAATGTTCTTTTACGAATATTGGTAAAACATCTTCAACTTCTCTATCTAACTTATTATGGGACTTGAAATCCAAGAACATTAACTATTCTTTACTGTGGAAAATTATTTCCAAAGCTCCTTCATACACTGCTTTATCCCTTTGTGTCGAAGAAATATTCTTTATACTAAAAAGTAAGAACTCTATTAATTTGCGGAATAATTTATTCAGTTCCTGCAAACATCGTTTAAATTCAACTTTTAAATATATATATAAAATGTAATATACGATTTATCTCTTTTACATAATGTCTTCTATATCTATATAAGATTCATATACTTAATTTACTTTCTATTATCTCTACTTCACATATATATCATTACACCTTTATATGACTGCTTGAAGGAACATTTTTTTCTTGAAAAACTTACGGAAGGTTTTAAGAAAATCTTTTGAAAATTCCTTTTTTTCATACCTTCCAATATTTTTATATTGTTATATTTTTATATTCTTATATTTTCAAACGTTTTTATTATATATATCCAAATGTTTATATATATGTGGAAAAACATGATTTTTTAATATATATGTGGAGTAACCTATAGTTTATGCTTTAAATATATTCTTAAGATAAATTTTAAAAAATGTTTTAACTTTATAGCAGGTAAATTTATGACTTCGTATAAAATAACATATGGTTCATGTTTTAATTATATTCTTAAGATAAAAAAATGTTTTAACTTCTTAACTTTATAGAATTTAATCCTTAGAGTCATCTGAGTTCTTAGAAAATCACTTATAACTTCCTTTACGCTTCCTTACTGTTGTTATCATATAACTAAGTGGTTATTCTTTTGTAAACTCTCGAAAATTTTCCATAAATTTAGAATTATTTGGATGTTTAAAATTTTTGACTTACAACTTTTAATAAAATAAACTATACTAGATTTGCTCTAATGTAAAATAATTTATTTAAATAATTTATAATCCTTAACATACACATTTAAACTAATTATTAAATTGTTAAATTAAATCTTTAATATTAAGGTAAATTTTAATTTTTAATTTTGATTTCTAATTTTAATTTTAATCTAATTTTTCAACCTATCATTATAAATATTATAATCAAAACATAATGAATCCTGCATTATAAATATTATTCTTCCACGTTATTCTTATTTCTTCATTTCTTCTCACTTAAATATACTTACGCTGTATTTATCCTTTGAAACTCATTTCTTCTCTCACTTAAATATACTTACGCTGTATTTATCCTTTGAAACTCATTTCTTCTCTCACTTAGATATACTTACGCTGTATTTATACTTTGAAACTCTTCTCTTCATGCACGTTATTTTTACTGTCAATATATAATCGTTCTTTCTTTCCTTTTCTATCTTTCTCATTTCTTTCTTCTTTTTTCTCTCTCCCTTTTTTCTTTTTTTCTCTCTCCCTCACATATCACCTTCTTCCAACAGTTTAATTTAAATAAACCGTTATGAGTGTCCTTTCGGATACTCATTTGCATACTTACTCATAATTTTCTATCACCCTCAATAAATGTAATATCTCCACTATCCAGGAAGCTCCAACCGTTAAGGTTGTCTTGTTTTCTGGGTATGTCAATATTTATTTGTAAAACAAATCTGTATTTTATCTGTTGAAAGCGCACCATAATTTGGCTTGGTGGCCCTTAAAATATGTATAATAAAATAAATATGGTTTTATAAATATAGTTTCATTAATATATTGTATATACGCATATATGTATGTACACTTATATATATATATATATATATATATATATATATATATATATATATATATATGGTGTATGTATATATACATTTATATATATATATATATATACCTATATATATATACATACGTAACTATAAACATATTTATCTCTCGCTCTCTCTCTCTCTCTTTCTCTCTCTCTCTCTCTCTCTCTCTCTATATATATATATATATATATATATATATATATATATATATAGAGAGAGAGAGAGAGCGAGAGGGAGCGAGAGATAAATATGTTTTATAGTTACGTATGTATATATATATAGGTATATATATATATATATATATATATATATATATATATATATATATATATATATATATATATATATATATATATATATATATAAGTATGTATACGTACATACATATATGTATACAGACGTACAGTAGTATGTATATATATATATACACATATATCCACACACATATATATATACGTATGGATTCACCGCACATTTATTAAAATGCTCGGTGTGTTTGTAAACAAACATCCCGAATTAAGCCGTACAGTGTCTAGCAACCATTGTTGCTCATTTGTTCAACACTGACAAAGGAACGCTGTACTAGTTTCAAGCTTATTAGCTATCGTCAGCAAGGTATACCTTCCTGCCAGATGGTTGAACGTCTGAAAGTATATACTTTCCTTATGCATATTAACGGCTGAGCAGCCTAATTTGCATATCGAGTTAGTTAATCGGCCGGGGTACCGAAAACGATAAACGGAAAAAATGAAACGAAATTTCATTTCTCACTCTTAGTACGGCTGTTACTTAAATATAAGTATGTATACGTACATACATATATGTATACAGACATATATGTATACAGACATATATGTATACAGACATATATGTATACAGACATATATGTATACAGACGTACAGTATAATGTATATATATATATACATACATGCACACATATATATATGTATGTATGGATTCACCGAACATTTATTATAATGTTGGGTGTGTTTGTAAACAAACATCCCGAATTAAGCCGTACAGTGTCTAGCAATCATCGTTGCTCATTTGTTCAACACTGACAAAGGAACGCTGTACTAGTTTACAAACACACCGAGCATTATAATAAATTTTCGGTGAATCCATACGTATATATATATATGTGTGCATGTATGTATATATATATATATATATATATATATATATATATATATATATATATATATATATATATATACACATACTACTGTACGTCTGTATACATATATGTATGCACGTATACATACTTATATTTAAGTAACAGCCGTACTAAGAGTGAGAAATGAAATTTCGTATCATTTTTTCCGTTTATATATATATATGCATATATATCTATGTATATATATATATATATATATATATAGAGAGAGAGAGAGAGGGAGCGAGAGATAAATATGTTTATAGTTACGTATTTATATAAATATATAGGTATATATATATATATATATATATATATATATATATATATATATATATATATATATATATATATATATATATATATGTATATATATTCGTACATATATATATATATATAACTTCGATAACTTTGATAGGTTTCGGGCAGTATTGGCCCAGGCCATGTCTAACTTAATAGCACCACCTGGCGAAGTCTTACAAATCAGTGTTCGGGCATCATGGCCCACTCGAGCAGAGAGTTATTGTTTACGGAGGCATATCCGGGTGTAGGAGGCTTATCCGGGATTTCTTGAAGGAATTTATCCAAAGACTTCTTGAACTTGATGGGGTCTGTCTCTTCTTTGATGTGTTTCGGTGTAATGTTAAAGAGGGCAGGGCCAATTGAGGTGAAATAATTGTGCCGTGTTGTTGTTATGCGATGCGAGGGGGATTTTTGTCCTGGGCGGATAGCACGGGGCCCAAGTCTTGTGTGTACACTAAAGATTATGCCAACATCATTGGGGCTAAGCTGGTGGAATATTTTCCACATCATACAGATAATGTAGCGCTCACGGCGACGTTGAAGAGAATGAAGTTTGAGCTTTTCTAATCGACCCCAATAGTCAAGGCCTGTCATGCCAACTATCCTTTTTGTAATTGACCTTTGGGGTGCTTCAACTTTCATGATACTTTGTTTCGTGTGGGGTGACCACAGTGGACAACAGTATTCAAGGTGAGGTCGGGCAAAAGTGGAGAAATAAGGAGAACACTATGGATATCTTTCGACTGGAGAGTTCTGAGAATCCAGGAACACATTATGCGGGCCATATCAACTTTGCTGTTTATATGAGTGGCCCAGCTTATATTGTTGTCCACAATTACTCCCAGGTCTCTGATGTTATTGGAAGCCACCAGAGTTTCATCCGAAGGAAGAGAGTATGGTAGTTTCAGAGCATCCTTTTTTCCAAAGTGGATTAGTTCAAATTTATCCTCATTCAACAGCATATTATTCATCTCTGCCCATTGGATAACAGCCACTAGGTGTGACTGAAGGCAAGTCCGGTCACCCACTTCATTGATGACCCTTTGGAGCTTGGAATCATCTGCGAAGATTATGATGTTACTGTGTTTGATGATGTCAGTAATGTCATTAATGTAGATGATGAAAAGAATATATATATATATATATATATATATATATATATATATATATATATATATATATATATATATATATATATATATATATACATATACATACATACATATATATATATATATATATATATATATATATATATATATATATATATATAAATATATATATATATATATATATATATTTATTAAAATAACAGATTAAAGTTTAAGCAAAGAATCGGGCCCTCTTTGGATTTTAGTCTTCAAATTTATTATTATTACTATATATATATATATATATATATATATATATATATATATATATATATATATATATATGAGAATGTGTGTATATGTATGTGTATAGATATGTATGCACATACTGTTAGATACATATACATATAAGTCAGTATTCATTTTATCGGAGAATAGAATAGACACGAAATATTTCGTCTGGTTTGGAGTAGACACGTTTAGTATTAACGAAAGCCTTCATTCTCATCCGTTTTATTTTGAATAATACATGAACGTCAAAGAATTTAGACTTATGTTGTTTCTTTTTTATCTTTTTTCCCTTTTCCTTTTTACCTTTTCAAACAATTACTCTAAACGACAAGAAAATTACCAATGAAATAACACATGTAATAAGATTTCGCTCCAATAAACTATGGTAATTTTTGCCAAGAGAAATATAATAGCTAAATAAAATGGCAGATTTTACTTACTGTGAACTTACGACGCGTATAAGCTAAGTCATAAAAGCAACAAATCGTTGCCATAATTTCTTCTAGATTATTTATAAGCATAGACCATCAGAAATGATGTTCAACAACCTATTTGTAGATGGTCACATATTGTATATCAACTAGATACACATATACAGATACCTGAATAGATATCAGGCTCATTTGCCTCCCCTGTCTCATACATTACGGCATTTAACTACAGACACATACACATAATATCTCTCCCTCTCCCCCACTCTCTCTCCCCTCTCTCTCTATCTCTCTCTCTCTCTCTCTCTCTCTCTCTATATATATATATATATATATATATATATACGAAAATCTGCTTCGTAGAATCAAGACGTATCTGATGACCTTGGAATTTTCAGAGTCAGGTTAGCTCATCACATCAATCGTGCCTCGAGCTGGTCGCCAGAGAGACGATTGTAATATGTCCAATAAATTCCATTCGTTGCATCACTGATTCTCTTTTTTTTTCTGTGATTTCATACTCTGCTCTAGGAGAGCATCGGGTGCTCAAACGGCCTACCGCAAACGGACGCTTTAAGCATCCAACACCAATTATATATATATATACAACACGTAGACACGCAAATACATATATATGTACATACGTAACAACAAGTACAACCCCCATATATATATATATATATATATAAATTGAAACAAAATGAAAACGAAATTTCATTTCTCACTCTTAGTATGGCACTTACTTAAATGTAAGTATGCATGTATACGTACATACATATATGTATACAGACGTACAGTAGCATGCACACATATATATATATATACATATATACATACATATGCATACAGGTACACATACATATATGCACGTATCAGTTTAGCGGCGCTTATTATAACGTCGCTTTGTTCGTTTGTAAACAAACTGAACAGCCTGAATTTATGCCATACGGTGTTAAGGCAACCACGTCACCTTTTTGTTCAACACTGACACAGGAACGATGTACTAGTTTCAAGCTTGTTAGCTATCATCAGCACCGTTTACCCATCTGCCAGATAATTGAACGTTCGAAAGTATATACTTTCCTTATGAAAATTAACGGCTGAGCAGCCTAATTTGCATATTGAGTGAGTTAAATCGGTCAGGCATACCGAAAACGATAAATTGAAACAAAATGAAAACGAAATTTCATTTCTCACTCTTAGTATGGCACTTACTTAAATGTAAGTATGCATGTATACGTACATACATATATGTATACAGACGTACAGTAGCATGCACATATATATATATATATACATATATACATACATATGCATACAGGTACACATACATATATGCACGTATCAGTTTAGCGGCGCTTATTATAACGTCGCTTTGTTCGTTTGTAAACAAACTGAACAGCCTGAATTTATGCCATACGGTGTTAAGGCAACCACGTCACCTTTTTGTTCAACACTGACACAGGAACGATGTACTAGTTTCAAGCTTGTTAGCTATCATCAGCACCGTTTACCCATCTGCCAGATAGTTGGACGTTCGAAAGTATATACTTTCCTTATGAAAATTAACGGCTGAGCAGCCTAATTTGCATATTGAGTGAGTTAAATCGGTCAGGCATACCGAAAACGATAAATTGAAACGAAATTTCATTTCTCACTCTTAGTATGGCACTTACTTAAATGTAAGTATGCATGTATACGTACATACATATATGTATACAGACGTACAGTAGCATGCACACATATATATATATATACATATATACATACATATGCATACAGGTACACATACATATATGCACGTATCAGTTTAGCGGCGCTTATTATAACGTCGCTTTGTTCGTTTGTAAACAAACTGAACAGCCTGAATTTATGCCATACGGTGTTAAGGCAACCACGTCACCTTTTTGTTCAACACTGACACAGGAACGATGTACTAGTTTCAAGCTTGTTAGCTATCATCAGCACCGTTTACCCATCTGCCAGATAGTTGAACGTTCGAAAGTATATAATTTCCTTATGAAAATTAACGGCTGAGCAGCCTAATTTGCATATTTGCACATTTAAGTAAGTGCCATACACATTTAAGTAAGTGCCATACTAAGAGTGAGAAATGAAATTTCGTTTTCATTTTGTTTCAATTTATCGTTTTCGGTATGCCTGACCGATTTAACTCACTCAATATGCAAATTAGGCTGCTCAGCCGTTAATTTTCATAAGGAAAGTATATACTTTCGAACGTTCAACTATCTGGCAGATGGGTAAACGGTACTGATGATAGCTAACAAGCTTGAAACTAGTACATCGTTCCTGTGTCAGTGTTGAACAAAAAGGTGACGTGGTTGCCTTAACACCGTATGGCATAAATTCAGGCTGTTCAGTTTGTTTACAAACGAACAAAGCGACGTTATAATAAGCGCCGCTAAACTGATACGTGCATATATGTATGTGTACCTGTATGCATATGTATGTATATATGTATATATATATATATATGTGCATGCTACTGTACGTCTGTATACATATATGTATGTACGTATACATGCATACTTATATATATATATACTTATATATATATATCATTCACACACACGCACGCACATATATACCCCACCATATATATATATATATAGAGAGAGAGAGAGGAAAATGTTTGACCCCGACGGCAGAGCTCAAGCCGTTTTGACGGCTATTTCTGGACGTCTGGAGTCCAGAAATAGCCGTCGAAACGGCTTGAGCACTGCCGTCGGGGTCAAACATTTTCCTATTACCCACTCTACAAACCTAAGTATTGAGTAATCTGGTGCGTTATGATCCATCTGGTTCCTTACCATCCCTCCTTCGTTATATATATATATATATACAAACACAGATACACACACACAACACACACATATATACATGCATGTACATTTCACATATATGCGTTCCTTCATATATATATATATATATATACATGCTTGAATATATATATATGCATAAATACTGAGGTGTCGGTAAACAACCAACACATACTCAACATTTATATTAATATATGTGTGTGTGTGTGTGTGTGTGTGTGTGTGTGTGTGTGTGTGTGTGCGTGTGTGTGTATCCATACGCAGACAGTCATATTTATACACATACAGATAAAACATAGTCGCCTTCTTTAGCAATTTATCTTGAAGGACCTCTCCAAAATTTGTTTCACCTTCATACGCGTTAGTCTCATGCATCTTTCTGGTATCAATTTGTCCGAAGATATTATCCAGATGAAATGATAAGATACTTTATTCAATTTATATTCACATGATGGGAAAATATATTTTCTGATTACTGACAAATTAATTTGGCTGAGAGCAGCCCGATCGACAAAAAAAATCAAAGTTCATATATAGCTTTTGTAATTTTCGACGCCAGGAATACACAGAAATCGGTTAGTTATGCGTCCATTCGCAGTGTCTGGGTGGGGTGTTCATTGATAGAAGTAAGTGTGCATGACACATGTGCCTATACATGTGTTTCCGTATAATGTGTATGTTCATATAAGTGAGTCTGTATGAGATATACGTGTGCATATAATATTTGATTTTCCCACTAACCTTTCTATTTTATAAAAGCTAAGATGAGGAGCAAATTGATATAGTCCATTGTAGAAAAAAACCCATTGCACACGTAAATGTTACCTCATTACAAAAGGCTGACTATTACTGTTGCGCTCTTACAAACTAAATGATTACAAAATGCATTTTGTTTTTGTTTTTGCTGCACTGGTATTTATTGATATGTATTAGCTTGCTGCAAAATACTGTTTTGTACTGGGGAGTACGGCTGCTGCCTTTGTTGCTAATCTTACTGCGGCAGCTACTACTACTACTACTACTACTACTACTACTACTACTACTACTACTACTACTACTGCTGCTGCTGCTGCTGCTGCTGCTGCCACTACTACTACTACTACTACTACTACTACTACTACTACTACTACTACTACTACTACTACTACTACTGCTGCTGCTGCTACCGCTGCTGCTGCTTCTCTGGCGTATAACCACTGCTCCACATCCGTTGCCACTGTATTGCAAATAGCCGTACCCACCTATTTATTTTATAGCTATAAATAAAATCTGTTTTACTAGGCTTTAAATAATTACAATGAGTCAATTGATATACAAAAAGCATAGTATAGGATTGAGCGGACTGGTCTCCTCCACATGCCAAAGTTGTATGGAATTTCTGGAAAGATACTTAGAATTCGTAAATATTTTTGGATGAAGTTATTTTAAATGATTCTGATGCCATTACATCCGTCGTTCCTGAAGTTTTTATTCTTGGTTCAACTTTGTACTTAGTATTTATAAATTATCTTCCAGATGATATCATGTCTAACCATAATAATATTGCTGATAACGCTTCTTTGTATACTTGCTTGAATAAGAAGTCTGAGCTTTCTCATTTGGTGGAAGTGCCTAGCTCTACTGAGTTCAATCTGTGTTTAGTGAATTACTGAGTAGCTCAATGGATGGTTACTTTGAACTCTCCTCACAAATTCCAAACAAAAAGCCAAAAATACACGAACCTTTTTCCCGTTAATTGAGAGGGGAACTCCGATAATATTGCTATTTCTAATTATGCCAATATTCTTAATGAGTCTTCTAGTCTTCGTCATTTAGATCTATTTTCTTTCCCAAAATCTTACTTGGAATGATTACACATAGCGAGTAATATCATAATTCGCTTAATGTTATAGTGCTTCATAATTCCGAAACGATTACAATGAAATCTATTGAAAATTACCCAGTTAAATGCATATGTAAATAACGTCAATGTCGGTGATTTATTTTACCATTGTTATGTATCAAAGACTGAGGGAATGTTGCCTAAAATCAAACATTTGGTTGATCTGATATTTATAGAGTGATTGACAAATTAGAATTACATCATTCAGTACGTCATCTTCAGAATAAATCACATTTAAAAGTGTCAAATATATTCGAGTTATTCTTTTAATGTTAATCAATTAAAAAGTCTATAAAGGGCTAAATTTCAGTGTATTATTTTAATCGTGAAAAAAGATGTTTAAAACAATTTCATATATAAGTCATTTCTAAAGTAAAATTTGGAAATTAATAGTTTTTAAACATACAGTGATTGGGCACAATTTTGTTGTTTGCATTGGGTTTAACTTTATTGAGATATCATAATATAATTATTATGTAAGTTATATTATTTTAGATCTATTATTTTCTTTCCTGCAAAACATATTCAAAATATTCTTATTCTGTCTCATCTCAGGTGGAGTCTCTGTTTGTGTTTTTCTCCCTCCTTGATAGAATGAAAATCACGTTTCTAACAGGGTTAGCATTGCTTTACCTGCTAAACCGTGATACTATTCTCATGTCCTGTACAATACAACATTATTTATATTTTATAAACATTTCTTTGGTCGTAGTTCTAAAACGTTTCATTTGTTCCTCATCTTAAGGTTGATAATCGAATCAGTCGTTTTGCTATGACATTTCAGTTTTTCATAAGAGAAGAGATTCCACTTCAGAACTGTCGACATTATCTATTGACACTTTGATGTATTGGGTCCACGAACCATCTCACAACCTACTTCAATTATGATGGAGATGACAATCCGCAAGAAAAAGTCCACGAGATAAGGTGACATTTTCAGTAGACTGCTCTAGTTATTCTTTAGGGTAAAACATTCAGTATTTCATACCCAGTAACATCTCTCTAATGTATAAATGCATATGTATATAAATTGAATGACCTATGGCAAGCATTGATTATTATGTTTTATTCATCATGTGAACGTTATTTTTCATGTAAAACATTTAGATAATAACTGAAACGAGCACGCTAAGATATATTCCAGTATTCAGTAAAGCTGACCGCAATGGTCTAGAAACCTAGATCGTTGAAACACTAGTCTTCAAATAATTTCCCATAATACTCAACTAGTTTATACATAATATATTTGCGTTTGACTTCATGTGAATTGAAATTTTGTCGCTTATGCAAAATGCTTCTTGTATGAGAATTGCAAACTTTTATTATCATACAGCATATTAGAATTTTAATGGACAAATTAATTAGGTATTTTACTGTCTATTTTAATGTTACCATTTTACACCTATTTTTATTTAAAATTGAATGATCAGCGATAGAACTAATCAGGAAATGAAAACATCTTAATGTTTCAGCAAAGGAAAATACAAAAATATTACCCACCACGCACTCTCCCTACCATATATATATATATATATATATATATATATATATATATATATATATATATATATATATATATATATATATATATATATGTGTATGGAAATACAAATATATACATATAAATACAGTTTTAATGTATATTAACAATATGCGTGTTATGTATAAAAATGTAATATTAATCAAATACACGGTCATATACTTTGGAGCATAATCCACATGTGTTTTTCACATAAAAAATTCTAAACCAGAAATAGCAACGATAACAATAAGATCAATAATAACAATATCAGAAATAATGTAACAAATCGATTATAGTTATACAAGACACAATAAAATATAGCAAACCACCAGAAATTGAATGGATTTTAGTTTTTGTATGTATTATTACTATTATTACTAATATATATATATATATATATATATATATATATATATATATATATATATATGTGTGTGTGTGTGTGTGTGTGTGTGTGTGTGTGTGTGTGTGCGTGTGTGTGCGTCCGTGTCTGTATATATGTATATATATATATATGTGAAATAAATTGGAAGTAAGATGTTATGCAACAATAGGCAACCTACTGAATTATATAAAGAATTCAGCTGCTTTTCTGTAAAAATTGCTAACAAATATCAAATATGAAATTAAGTGAACAAGATATTGGCAGCAAGGAACGTTAGAATGATTTACGGAAGGAATAGAAAATATAGATTAAGTCTGACGACAACCATATTGAAAATAACATATTTCTAGTAACATTCAATAAAAGAAAAACTATTCAACAGCTCGTCATGACAGATATTAATAGCATTCCATGGTATTTTGTCACTATTTGTAATAAACACCCAAATTCTTATATTTCGAATTGATGTATTTTCTTTCATTTTTATGTGCAAGAACAAACCACATCACTTCAAAATCAGAACAAATGGATGAATGCATGTAAACATTTAACTGCCATTATTGTCAATAACATTTGTGTTGAGCGTTGGAAAGGTAAATTCTCTACCAACCAACAACGTGATAAAATTTGAATTTTGATTAAAGTTATTTGCTGCAAATGTCATTTAAAGAAGCATGAATATCATCTTTCTTAGTTCCTTTTCTTAAAATATAAAAAGGAATTCTTATTGTCAATAATATTTGGAGAACATCGACAACTGAAAGTTTGCTACGAACCCAGTTCACTATATGCTTTCGATTATGGCTGAAAGTGACATACCCTTTCTTCATTATGGCTGGCATATTTACTGAAATAAATATGAAAACACTTTCTCTGAAAATATATAGACCAGAGTCCAAATGAAAACAAATCAATCTTTATTTAAAATAATTAGAAATGATACATAGGGTTCCTTACATTGTTGTAATGTCGACATTGTGCAGGGTTTAGAGTGTAATCGATTGAGTCGACCCCAAGTCATTACTGGTAATTTAGTTTTCGTAAAAGATAATGGTCATGCTAACTTCCAAAATGATATATACCTCACTATGACGTTCAGCAAATTTAATACTTTCTATTAAAGTGTATGTAAGTCTACATGCAATTATTTAATTTTATTCTTGCTGGAAAAATATTGTGATTACTGAAGGAATAAACATATTTAATGATGACTTAATTATGCTTTAATAAAAGATAATTTAGCAATATAATGTAATATAGGATATACACATCATATACATATTCATCTACTTTATATATATGCACGCACACACATACACAAACACATTCATTTACATATATATATGTATATATAAATATATATATATATGTATATATATATATATATATATATATATATATATATATATATATATATATGTACGTATATACATATATATGTGTGTGTGTGTGTGTGTCTGTGTATATACATCTACTATATATTGTATGTATCTTTCTCTCTTTCTCTCTCCCCTGTCTCTCTCTCTCTCTTCACACATATATATGTAATTATATTATTTAGCATATTTCAGCAATACACTTATAATTATTTTGAATAATATGAATAACTCACGATAGATGAATAAATGAGCACCTTAATTGCGGCCAAAGGCATAAAACACTCATCAACCCGTTTAATTTCGAAAGCTTCACAGGCACTTTTTAGGAATTATATTTCAAATATTTCTGAATGCGCATTTAACAGTTCATAACTCACTAATACATAGAAATATAGTCCTATAATTGCTTACCTTTGAATTCTCAAATTCATAAATAATTCTTTCAACGAGCTTTTAGCATTTAACATTTTTCATAATTGACAGTAAGTTATGGAGTAGGTTTAGCATTATAAAACAATTTGTTTACTTGCTAATATGAAACAAAATGAAATATTATGTTTCAAACATAGAACAAAAATAAAGTTGAGACTCATGCATAGCTGTGTGGTTTCAAGTTCCATCTTACTGGGTAGTGTTCTCGACAAGTTTCTCTTAAGATAGTCGTTAATTAAACAATATATTGAGAGTAGAATTATGCGAACAGAAGCTTTGCTGGGTCGATGAAATAAAGTAATAGAAATGCACTGGCGGTAATATTATCGATTTCTCCACCACCAAATTGTTGGTCTTGTGCCTAAATCAGAAACTATCATAAAAGCTAATATAAAATCACATATATTATCCCTGCGCTGTAGAAATAATCAAAACAAATGACTCATTATGGGTAAGTACGTCACAATTAAAATATATATCTCCATATTGAGGACAAGACAACGGTACTAGCGACATAGGATTGAAGCTTTTTAATGTTGATGATGATGATAATGATGGATTCTCCGTCTATTTCAACGATAAATATTCAGTTGTTTGATCCACTGTACGTCCAATTCTTAAATAAATATCTAAGTGGTTGAGTATTCTACTGACCTTTAAGGTATGTCCTAAATCGAATAATACGTGACAATGCTAGACCTCTGCATTACAGGTACGGTCCAGTTGACGGGCTTCCATACAATTTCCGCCTATCCGATTTCACTAACAATATGTGAAATGATTCGACCCTTGAATTACAGGAGCAATATATATAACTTGCTTTTATATAGTCTCCATCAGCCTAATTTCACCCACAAGTCTTGGGTTGACCTGAAGTTATGGTAAAGACAATTGCCCAATTGTAATGGGATCGAAAACAGAACCTCATGATTGTGAAGCAAACATTTTAACCGAACAGTCATGCCGGCTTTCTCAAATACATATACATGTGTGTGATGTGAGATAGCCGCGTAACTCCTTTTTGGAGTCGTAGAGGTCCCGTAGAAGCATACGGCATTTCTTGGGCATTTTATAAGCCTGGTGAAGCTCATCCATATCCAGGTCTGAACTCAGAGAAGGGTTCAGGATGAGAGAAGAGAGAAAGTGAGAAAGAGATAGAGAGGAAGAAGAAGAAGAAGAAGATTCGATCCCAGTGTTGGACGTACAATTTTTATTGACCTCGAAAGGATGAAAGGCCAAGTTGAGCACGGCGGGATGTGAACTTAGAAAGGAGATAGCCAGTACAAATAAAGCAAATCAATCTATCCGACATTCTAAGGACTGTACCAATTCACCGCTTATATATATACGTATAAACAGGTAAACGTCTGATGAATATTGCAAGAAGTATTAAAAAACTATTTTGAATGAAAAACAAGTTCTGCTTTTCAATACAAACTAAATAATTGAATTGTTTATTAAGTAAGAGAACAATTTGGTAAATGGTATTTTCATGCTTATTTCAGTTTTAGAAAAGAACACTTAGAAACAATTTATTTTCAGTTTTTTAGCAATATATCATGTTCAAATATATATAAAAATTGAAAATACAAAAATCATGTTGCTGTGCTTGTTTGTATCTATAGATATGTCTGCGCGCGCGTGTATGAGTGTGTGCGAGTATATGTCATAAACGTTACGATTACAACATAAAATATGTTTAATATATAGTATATACTTACGAACAGAAACACACAAATATGTAGATATATAAAGGTTTCGTAAACAGGGAGGGTCCGGTATGCCGTAAAATCTGACGATTGGTAACTGAAACATTAGAACACTTACAGGCAAGGATCAGGGGTTAGTAGGAAAAGCCAGGTGCTACCGACTAGATATGGTCGGGGTTTCCTCAACAAAGTAATGAATACTGCTCTAAAGATTCTGGCAATTCATCACCTAACAACACAGTTACTACACCGTTGCAGTTGACCCTTCCAATGCAATATTTTAATCTTGTACTGATTTAAGAAATAATATAAATTATAACCAAATATGTTACCTACAGTGGTATGTTGTGCACACTTCTACTTCCTACTTACATACAGTTGATAGCTGCAATGAGAGTGTACAGCAGTATACATACATACATACATACATACATACACAACACACTAATACACACACATACACACACACACACACACACACACACATATATATATATGTATATATATATATATATATATATATACATATATATAATAATTGTTTATATAATAATGATAATAATAATAATAAAGTGTTAAGGGCCTAGCCGTCAACAATGGCCATGAAATTTGCATCTAGAAAGATCCACACTGAGACACAAGCACTGGCAACACGTTTTTGTGGAGGACAAGCTGTCGCCCATGCATACCAGTATCGCCTCTTCATGCCACCGATGTTGTCCAAGGGAAAAGCAAAGGCTGATACAGCTAGGAATCAGTGACGTCACAACATATTTCTAGAGTTAAGCGAACTGGAGCAAACTGAAATAAAGTGTCTTGCTCGAAGACTAAACACTCAGCCCAGTTCAGGAATTGAACTTACAATATCATGATTGTAAGTTCAGCCCTCTAAAACCACTAAGCCCTACACCTTTACAGAAAAAACACACATGTATATATATATATATATAATATATATATATATATATATATATATATATATATATATATATATATATATATATATATATATATATATATATATATATATATATATATACATAGGGTATCCCCCAAAAATGTATACACCCTTCAACAGCATTTTAATAAATGTGTGCATACAATTTTTGGGGCACCCTATATATCTATATCTATATTATGTGTGTGTATGTGTTGTATACATTACACAAGCCCGTTGATTTTCTCTCACGCAGGCGGACACATATATATGTTTGTGTGTGTGCACATATATATATATATGTATGTATATCTGTGTGTGTGTGTGTGTGTGTGTGTGTGTGTGTGTGTGTGTGTGTGTGTGTGTGTGTATGTGTGTGTGTGTGTGTGTGTGTGTGTGTGTGTGTGTGTGTGTGTGTGTGTGTGTGTGTAAATGTGTGTGTGTGTGTTCATGTGTAACTATGAGCACATGTGTGTACATGTGTGTGTGTGTGAATGTCTGAGCGTGTTTGTTCAAAAGCAAAGATATTTAACTTTCTCTTAACTATGAAGGCACTAATTAAGAAAAAACAACAACAAAAAAACATGTGGAAACATTTTAAAGCAAAATAGGTGCGACATGAGATTTGTTTCTGAAATGCTACATACATTATATAAATTCTTTTATTTGTTCTATTGTGATCATAGTTCATATAAACATTGTTTGTCAATACAGAAAAATATATTTAAATTGATTAAACGTATTTAATAATATATTTTATTATCTAGTATCTTATTTGATTAATTTTGATGTTTAAACGATTTTCATAGTTCAAAGATTATCTCTGAGATATTGATTTTGAATGTAAACATAAGCCTACAAATTTTCTCAGCTGAACATATGTGGACAATAAATCATTTAACTTGATGCTAGCTTTACTTTTCATCCTTATGGGATAGTTAAAATAAAGTACAGTAACGCACTGGTGTCTATTTAGTTGATTTTCCCCTTTACTTTAAATAGCTGGTCTAGTGCCAAAAGTAGAAAACAATATTTAACTTGGATATATTTCATCAACTTTGGAAGAATAGAAGACAGTCATTTACCGTGTAATTTGAAGTCATAGCATAAAGGAACCTAAGCCCAGTAAATTATTTAGTCCGATAATCTTCTGTTTCTGGTAGCTGTCCCTTTAAATAAGTTTTGAAAGAAGTCAAATAAGAGAAAAGCTATTAAAGCCAAATGACTACATTATAATATAATGGAGAAAATGAAAAACCTGACACCAGTATTTGAAAACTTCTTGCATTTAGCATTAATCATAATGTGGAATAATGCTACAGAATATGACCTTAGTATCACTTGCACAAAGTAAAGATGAAGTCGCTACGACGTTGCGCCACCCGCTAGATATAATAGAAAGTTTTGCCTCAAATCACGCCCCCCACCGATTACAAAGGAAATACAAACTACAATTTTACATAGTTCTGGATGCGTAGAAATATAAACGGAATCGCTACGACTGGATAAGATATTCAAGATATGAATCAAAATACGAGGGTAGTCTGAAAAGTCCATAGGCTGACCAAGATACTTTCATGGAATGACCAAATGACGTTGATTTTCAACATAGTCCCTAGAATAAGAAGAGTTGAAATTAATGTATGTATGATTTCACAGCTTTAGCATCATTCCTTCATAGCCAGGCTATGAACTTTTCAGCCGACCCTCGTATATTTATTGCGAACTTCTCAGTAGGAATTGTGGTGAACTAGATTCTTTTTCAATGATGATTGTTGAACTTGACTAGAGGTTAAAAATATTCGTTAAAAAAAAAGATATATCACTCTGTAACTTTTACCATACACGTACGAATTAATAAAAATATGAAAATATCTTTGCTTCCATTGATTTTGATTTATCCTGAATTTTGTAGTTTTCATACATAGCATTCAATTATTCATATGTTGTATGAATGTTTCCTTGATTATCATTTCTTGTTTATTGTCCAACTTATAACAATGTAATAAAGGAGAATTCAATAGCATAACTAGATGAAAGGTGGTGATGAGGATGAAATGTAAATTTCCTACGGTGACTATATGCACATTACTTAGGTTGTAAAATAAAAAAAATTGTTATAGCGATACTTAAATATGATTTAGCGGTACAGAAATTAACAATGATTTTCAGATTTCATGTATAATATTTATATCATATAGTAGGATGGAAGATAGTAGTGTACAAACGTGCAACATAATCAGCCTTATCATGTCGCTAAGAAACCATCTGATAGGTAACACATGATTCAATTCATTATTAGGAAGACAGAGATTTTGCGACTTCTCTTTTTACTCACACAAAGAGTATGTATGTATGTTATCTCTTTCTTTTAATTTCGAGTATATTTTTGACCGGCCACATTCCTGGTGGCAAGGTTGTAAAAGAAAAGAAATTGTCATCCCTTGAATCACAAGAATGTTTTGCAAATGTTGATGGTGCCAGCTATCGCAGCCATTTGTAGACTATGAATTAGGGAGCTGCGCTCTTTGTCCGCAAATCCAAGTTCAGTTATACATTGGTCCAAGCGGGTTGGTATATAACCCGTAGCTCCAATAATAATGGGTATGAAGCTAAAGGTGTATCTTGGATACTGGATTTGTAAACTCATCATCAATGGTCCGTAGATGTCCTCCTTCTCCTGTATTTTTCTGACAACGTTTACATCAAGTAGGCAGCTGATCTCCTCAACAGAACACGTTTTCAATGTGTGGTCCCAAACAACAATATCAGGCCGGTTGTGCTTTAATTTGGTGGCAGCTTTTATTTTCAGGTTCCACCAGTATTCCTTAGTGCCATCTGTCTCAATATAATCTTCCTCGTTTGTTTTTAATTTTGTTTTCCGAAGTGAGTTCCATATGGTTCTAGCTATCCCATCGTTTCTCACGGGGAGGTAGTAGCGAGATGACATTCTTTCGCAGCTGGCAACAATGTGGCTTACATCTTCGATCTTTGTTTTACATAGCCTGCATTTATTGTCAGCTGATGGCCCTCCTCTTTTGTGAAGCAGATATTTGGTAGGGAATTCTTGTTCCTGTATTGCATAGAGATATCCCTCAATGTGTGATGACATAAACTTGTCGGAACTCTATGCCAGGCTTTTTGAGTGGTTTATCCCCTCTATGGTCTGTGTTTTACGTCTCAAGTATCCGTGCATAACCTTTTCTGTAAATTGGTCAATTTTTTCATCTTGTTTGAACATTGAATAGGATCTTCCGATTTCTCTGGGTGAGAGATTTATATCAGGCTTTATTCCATATCTCTTCTCCAGATCAGTGGCTATCCTAATGATATTTTTTTCTTCATGCTTATAAACCTGGGCAAGGTGGTTGCCAACCTTTTTCCTATGTTGAAGATGTTGCTTCAGTGTTACTATCCGGGCCTTATATGATGTTAATATGGATTTTAGACCCCGACCAACTTCTTTGCGTGAGAAGTATAGCCTATTCACATCACCATTGATGTTAAAGTTCCCAGTAACACTGAGAAGTTTGCGAGTTCTAACATCCATCTCACTTTGTTCTTGCAATGACCAGTTCAGCAGGCCAAATGTTGGCGTTATAATTGGCACAACATAAGTATTGTGGGCAATGTATTTGTTGTACGCTGACAGTTCTGATGATCACATTTTCTTTACTCTTCTGAGGTATTCAGTTCTGGTTCTCTCCTAATTCATGGGTCCATCATATCTGATATTCTAATCCTGTCCAATATATCTGTAGTTGTCACCTGACTGTAGAGGTTGTATTGTCAGGCCGTTCATCTCTAGATTTCTAGAGGAGGGTACAGCTCTTCCACGTTTTACTGCCAAATATGCACACTTGGACTCACCAAATTTCTCTCCCTCTTTCACCACACCTCCTTCTTTCCACCAGCTTGCTCAGTTGTTATAATGTTGTTGGTAGCACAGTGATCCTGTAAGAACAGGTAAAGACACCCAGTATATAATTTATATATGATCTTTTGGCAGGCTATTGGGCGGTAATTTTTAGCAAGGGTGGTTTGGCTATTTTTGGAAATGAGGATTGTAGTGGCAGTTGATAACCATCTGGGCAGTTCTTGCGTGCCTTTAATGGTTTCTGTAAACAGCCGTATGAGATCTTGCCGATAGAAAGTGAAATTCTTTAACCAGTATCCTGTTATGAGGTCTGGGCCTGGTGATTTCCTATTCGACATTTTCTGTAGAGCTGTTTCCAGTATTGACCCATCTATGTAATATTGTTTTGTCTGGACATGTTGGCAGTAGTCCTGTTCCAGTTCTTTTAGCCATTTAGTTTGTCTGTTGAATCCGCCATCCGTTTCCCATACATATCTCCAGTAGCTCTCAACCTGTTCTTTTGAAGGGGTGTCATTTACAGAGATTGAGCTATTGCCACCGAAGCTGTATAAACTGATTTAGTATCTGTGGGGAACAATCTATTTAGCACTTGTCGTTTATGTGCTGTTGACTTATATTTTAGTCTTTCTGTTGTAGCTGTGAATTGTTGTTTCAACTGGTGTAATTTGTAGTTTAAAGTTTTAAATTTTGTATCTCCAAATCATCTCTCTAATTTTTGTTTGTATGTATGTATGTATGTATGTATGTATGTATGTATGTATGTATGTATGTATGTATGTATGTATGTATGTATGTATGTATGTCAGGTCACCAGTTGGTGCTACTGGTAACATGTATCCCAGTACAACCTGTCTCATGGTCGGGTCGTTGGCGACTAAACTGGCAACCCCACCAAGATTTCTTGGTGAGGAGGGTGACTTTGGACATCCTGCAGGACTAAAAACAAAACCTGTCAAAGGGCAAAGGAGCTCTTAAGAGTCAATGGCCATCCAAAATCACCGGGAGAGATGACCCCTTAGCCTTTGTCAAGGCAGAATTCTAGGAGAAGGAAAACTCTGATATAACACCTGCAACCCTGATGGTATCCAATGATGTTGACTTGTTCTTCTTTTTGGTAAATATCATCTTGGTTAAGAGAGTGGGACTGGCTTTGTGCAGTGCCTTTGCTCACTATAAAAGCTTCACGGCACAGGCATTGCTTTATATCTGGAGATCTCTCTGCACTTCTCCTCACATGGTACCATGGGCCCAGCACTATGTGTCAATAATTGTCACAAGTGTAGTGTTTGTACCAGAGTTTTCAAGTCGCTGGCTGGACTAAAAAGTCACACTCGTTCAGCGCTTCGGTAGGGGTTCTCTTACATGGATATAAAGTAGTGGCCGTACTCGAAAACGAGTTGGCAGCCACCATGTATGTATGTATGTATGTATGTATGTATGTATGTATGTATGTATGTATGTATGGTAACATGTATCCCAGTACAACCTGTCTCATGGTCGGGTTGTTGGCGACTAAACTGTCAACCCCACCAAGGTTTCTTGGTGAGGATGGTGACTTTGGACATCCTGCAGGACTAAAAACAAAACCTGTCAAAGGGCAAAGGAGCTCTTAAGAGTCAATGGCCATCCAAAATTACCGGGAGAGATGACCCCTTAGCCTTTGTCAAGGCAGAATTCTAGGAGAAGGAAAACTCTGATATAGCACCTGCAACCCTGATGGTATCCAATGATGTTGACTTGTTCTTCTTTTTGGTAAATATCATCTTGATTAAGAGAGTGGGACTGACTTTGTGCAGTGCCTTTGCTCACTATAAAAGCTTCACGGCACAGGCATTGCTTTATATCTGGAGATCTCTCTGCACTTGTCGTCACAGGGTACAATGGGCCCAGCACTATGTGTCAGTATTTGTCACAAGTGTAGTGTTTGTACCAGAGTTTTCAAGTCGCTGGCTGGACTAAAAAGTCACACTCGTTCAGCGCTTCGGTAGGGGTTCTCCTACATGAATATAAAGTAGTGGCCGTACTCGAAAACGAGTTGGCAGCCACCATGTATGTATGTATGTATGTATGTATGTATGTATGTATGTATGTATGTATGTATGTATGTATGTATGTATGTATGTATGGTAACATGTATCCCAGTACAACCTGTCTCATGGTCGGGTTGTTGGCGACTAAACTGTCAACCCCACCAAGGTTTCTTGGTGAGGATGGTGACTTTGCACATCCTGCAGGACTAAAAACAAAACCTGTCAAAGGGCAAAGGAGCTCTTAAGAGTCAATGGCCATCCAAAATTACCGGGAGAGATGACCCCTTAGCCTTTGTCAAGGCAGAATTCTAGGAGAAGGAAAACTCTGATATAGCACCTGCAACCCTGATGGTATCCAATGATGTTGACTTGTTCTTCTTTTTGGTAAATATCATCTTGATTAAGAGAGTGGGACTGGCTTTGTGCAGTGCCTTTGCTCACTATAAAAGCTTCACGGCACAGGCATTGCTTTATATCTGGAGATCTCTCTGCACTTGTCATCACAGGGTACAATGGGCCCAGCACTATGTGTCAGTATTTGTCACAAGTGTAGTGTTTGTACCAGAGTTTTCAAGTCGCTGGCTGGACTAAAAAGTCACACTCGTTCAGCGCATCAGTAGGGGTTCTCCTACATGGATATAAAGTAGTGGCCGTACTCGAAAACGAGTTGGCAGACACCATGTATGTATGTATGTATGTATGTATGTATGTATGTATGTATGTATGTATGTATGTATGTATGTATGTATATATGTTCTTTTGATTTTATAATTTCACAAAGTTTTACCAATAGAGAGAGAGTCGGTTTCTAACATAGACACAAGACTCTCTCATTTGAATTTACACACCATCAAATAGGTAGATATGTATGTATGCATGTGTAGATATGGATGTTATTGTATGTGTGGATGTGTATGTTTTGAGTTGTATGTGTGCATGTGTATATGCTTTGTATCTGTACATGTATATATGCAGTTATTAGATGCAAAATGTTTGGAATGTTTTACATATTTTTACTGTTCCATTAATGGATTGTACTTGTAATTTCCTAACTAGTTGTGTTCTTTCTGTTCCTGTGAAGCCTAGCTTCTCAAGATTTGTATTGAGGCAGTTACTAACATATCCCAGTGCCCCAATAATCACAGGCATAAATCTGAAGGTGTAATCAGGGTGGAGTATCTGCAGATTTCCTATCAGTTCTGCATAAATATTCTCCTTTTCACTAATCTTTGATATTATATTGGCATCTGCTGGGCAGCTAATTTCCTCTACTGTGCATGTTTTCTTCTCCCTGTCCCATATCATAATATCTGGTCTGTTATGCCTGCATTTTATTGGGGTTTTTACTGGAACATTCCACCAGTACTCTTTCATATTATGTACATGGATGTCATCCACATTGTTGTAGCTTTTAATGTGTTTATTAACGGGGCAATCTTTTTTACGAACTGCATTGTACAGTGTTTTGGCCACTACATCATGCCTCATAGATAGATAGTACCACAATGACATCTTTGGACAGCTGCTGATGACATGTCTGATATCCTCGATATTAGTTCTGCAGAGTCTGCACTTGTTATCAAATCTAGGTGTTTTGCCTGCATCCCTATCTCTTTTGTGAATCAGGTATTTCGTGCTAATCTCCTGTTACTGGATTGCAAAAGCTTATCCTTCAAATTGGGAGCGAATATAGCGGTTGTTGGTCCAGGATAGACTACTTTCCTTATCTATATTACTCTCACTCTGGAGCTTCCTGGCAACATATCCATGCATGATATTTTGCTGATAAGCATGCAGTTTTTCATTCATGGTTTCACTGCGATACTACTGAGCGACTTCCCTGGGTGTGAGTTTTTGATTATCACACAGGAAATATCTCTCGAGGAGTTCCTTCCCAACTCTCATGATCTTATCTGTTTCATGCAGATAGACTTGCTCGAGAAACGGGCTCCTATGCTTCGAGGTTCGTAGATGTTGTCGGACAGATATGATGCGACATTCAAATGTTGCCTGGACTGATGTTAGGCCTCTGCCTCCCTGCTTACGTTTCAAGTAAAGGCGGTCTATGTCACTGTTGATGTGGAAGTTTCCGGTGTTGTTCAGTATTTTTCGAGTTCCAACATCAACTGCTCGGATTTCGTCTCTCGTCCAATTGAGTATTCCAAACGTTGGTGTTAGGACAGGCACAGCAAACACATTGTGAGCCACTGTTTTGTTTTGCGCAGAGAATTCCGATCACCAGATTTTTCTTAATCGGGTATAGTATTCCCTGGTTATGTATGTACGTTTATATATATATATATATATATATATATATATAGAGAGAGAGAGAGAGAGAGAGCGAGAGAGAGCGAGAGAGAGCGAGAGAGAGAGAGATACATGGAGAGATATAAAGAGATAGATGACGACGGAAAATAGTGATACATATAGAAAGGGAGAATTAGAATCATCTGCAAATTGATAACAGAATTGAAACACATTTATTTTAAATATTAAAAGGTATGTAGACTAGTTAAATGTTTCTTTTTGTGTTCGTTTAAATTGAATACAAGACCGTAAGTATATACGAAAAAGGAACATAATGCGTTTTAGTAAAATGTCTTGCTTCAGTGTATACATCTTATCATACAATATTTCAATACAATTGAATATTGTCATTGTATTTCTATATAATGTATGACAGGCAACAGGGTGTTTATCTCGGTTGTGTAATGTGACTTGCTAATACTCAGCTAATTGTATCTTCGAACCATGCATGCATTAACTCTCGATAACATTGTTACAACTTATTTTGGGTTCCATTTATTATTTAACGGATCCACTTTATGCTACATTTTGAATTTAAATCTCGTTGAAGGAGAATTTATCTTTGTAATAAATAAGTATAATATTACTCGAAACCTTTAAGCTATATATATATATATGTGTGTGTATACACACACACACACACACACACACACATATATATATATATATATATATAGAATTAAATTATATATATATATTGTATTAAATTCATGGGTATCTTAATTTTCTCTTTTCAAATATATGAAAAACTCCTCGAAAACAGGTCCGTACTTTATTATATATTTGTAAACTGTCTATGTGCACGTTCCATTCCCCCCACCCCCCGTAATATTTTAAGCAACTCCCCTAACACCACCTCGCACCCTTTTCCTTTGTATATAGACATTCATTGTTACTAGTGACTGTTTGATTCAAAGTTTCAGCGACATTACAGGTTTATCAAACAATAGGCTTCGATAAGCTAGTAGTGTTATATAGTTTAGTTGAGGTACAAAACAAAAATGTTGTCTCGTATTAGGTATAGAGGTGATAGTGCGTGTTATGAATGATATAAAAAAAGCCCATTAAGCTGTATGTTGATTCCATTATAAATACCAGAAAACGTATTTAGTGTGTCATGTTTCGAGGTGTTTATGTATGTATGTATGTATTTTTTGTGGAGCGAGAGACTTCTAGTCTTCAAGACACCTCTCTAGGAGAAGGTCACTCTGATATAAAAACTATGACTTCGTTTGGATCCAATGATGTAGACCAATATTTCTTTTTGGGCAAATGCATTCGATGTTCAGAGAGTCGGATTGACCCGGTGCAAAGGCTTTCCTCACTTAAAAAAGTTTCAAGCACAGGCATCGCTTGTTATGTGACATTTTTTGTGCTGCATGGTATTGCTGGCCATAGGAAAGTTCTTAACAGGACTAAAACGCCACGTCATGTTTAAGTATCAAGCGATGGCATTTCTCGAAACCAAGTTGCAGCCATCATGATGTATGTATGTGTGTATGTGTGCATGTAGGTGTTGGGAAATATGGAAGATGTCTGAGGTAGCAATTATGGAGGAAGTCTTAATTCTAATAAAGACAATTAGTTCACAGTTGACATTGTTTTTAGGAATGTACTTTTTACGAGTTTGAAATCCGATAGTCTTGTCCGCTAGATATTTTGTTTATTGTTTGCTTTGTTTTCTGAGTGTATTATTTGCGTATAGGGCATTCGATGATTGCTTTGTGTTTGTTCTGAATGTGTCTGCGTTCAGTTCAGATTTGTGCATTTAACGATCCTACTTGAGTATTTCCACACACACACACACACACACACACACACACACACACACGCACACGCACGCGCACACGCACACGCACACACACACACACACATATATATATATATAGTGTATATATGTGTGTGTATATTTAGTGTAGTTATCGATGGTGATTAGACTGGTTGGAGCAATAAGGGTGTTGTTTAAAAACACAGAGAAAACCCACTACAGGTTAACTAGTTGAAACATTCAGCTGTATGATGAAAGGCTTTGATAAACCGAGAACTTACTAGAAAAATTAAAAACAGTGTTTGCTACATTCAAAATCGTGCGACTCACACACACGCGCGCACACACATACACACACATACACCCTCCCATTTACACTTTTATATACAAGGTTTCCATAAAGTCCGTGTGTCATTTAAAATACTTGTATTATTTTAAATTGCACGTGGACTTTCTGGACACTATGTATATAATGTATATTTTAACCGCATAGTACAGGAGAGTAGAAAAGGTTTAGAATCGGGAGGGGTGACGGATTATTTCCCTTTCATAATTGTCAATTTCTACACAGCTTTCTTTAAATAATACAAAAGTAGCAAACAAATATTTGTTCAGATTCAACAATTTATTCTTAACCACATGTATATATCTGCCTGGCCTTTTCAGTACATATCTTTACAATGTTTATATTGATAGTTAATAGTATTTAAAGAATAACACTTCAACATGTATTACATTTCAGGGAAAATTTCATCGTCTGTGTGTAGCTGTTGTATTGTGTATACAATTGTCAAGTGTATGTATAGTTGTCAGAGACAATTAAATGAGACAAGCAACGGTGTAATGTGTGTTATATTATGAGGAATATATCCCAAAGAAGATAAAGCAAAATCGACCGGATTTGAAATATGAACTTCGACGACATCAAATTCGATTGAGTATTTCATCTAGATAAGTTTGCTACTTTCGTAAACCAAGACATTTTAGCATTAATTGAATCTTGGTGTTGATATAATGTATATTGTGTTCGGTTTTATGAGATTTTAACAGCGTATTCATTTATTCTATGGCTTGCATATACTTAACGTACAATTTGGTTATTTTTGCTGTGTATTGTATACGTTGAATTTATTGTGGTTAGTTTGTTTCTGTATTGTATACTTTGCTCTGCTAAATTATTTGAATATTGATTGGATGTTAGCATAATGAAAGTAACTTACCCGATAGTTATATCTACTTGCTAGCTTGCCAAACTGAACAAAGTGGAATTAACAGTTTTGCCTGTAGCCATATAGAAACACCTGCAGCAGATATGACATAACCTGCTCCAGAGCTGATAGTTCAATACCTTATGCACTTGTTTTATATTATATTGGCACAACACTTTACAAATGCCAGGAGTAGGAAATGGAATCTATTATATTTTTTTGTGTTTCCTAAGTGTATTAAAAGTGAAAATGAAATGAATGAGTTTCTACAGTGAATGAAACCAAACTCAACGTCACAAGCCATTAGACAATTGAAATGTTATTATCCACAATTAGCATTCAGGGGTTATATTCACTAAAAGAAAAAGCGTGACACTCATGCTATAGTAGAGAGCATTAAGAATGCAGAAGAAATGGATACATTATCATTGGGGATGGAAACCTCATTACGGTTGTAACTAGCTTGCATATATTATTGTATGATGATCACCACGTATAGTACAAATAATTGTTTCTACTTTTGGCACAAGGCCAGCAAATACCCAGTGCATTACTGGTACTTTATTTTATCGACCCCGTAAGGATGAAAGGCAAAGTCAACCTCGGCGGCATTTGAACTCAGATCGTAAAGGGACGTAACTATGCTGGAAAGCATGGCGTCCGAACCTCTACCGATACTGCCAATCCACTGCCCTTATTTATAGTACAAATAATTGTTTCTACTTTAGGCACAAGGCCAGCAATTAACCAGTGCATTACTGGTACTTTATTTTATCGACCCCGTAAGGATGAAAGGCAAAGTCAACCTCGGCGGGATTTGAACTCAGATCGTAAAGGGACGTAACCGATACTGCCAATCCATCGCCCTTATTTATAGTACAAATAATGATGTATCATTCGTACTGATTCCATCGACTATAGAGAGATGAAAACAAGTACCGTATCTGTTTCATGGGGCATGTAGTTGAATATATATTGGCCATTACACAGCTCTATAATTAGTAATTTATAATTTGGTACTATACAAAGGTTTTATGGAGAAGTAGTAGTCTTAGTTAACTCTAGAATTTAACTCGATTTGTGTTTTCACTTATTTAGCTAAACGCATGCAAAGTTCACCATGAAACAAACATAAAAGTGGTTATAAATTTAATAGTTTCTGATTTAGGAACAAGGCCAGCAATTTTGTGGGGAGAGGAAAGTCAATTAAATCGACCCCAGTGCGTTACTGGCACTTTATTTTATCGATCTCGTAAGGATGAAAATCAAATCTAACCTCGGCATGTCGTCCGGGGTTCCACTGATACTGCCTTAGAGGAAATAAATATATACTACAATTCATTTACGCTGACACTACCGTTCCTGCCGCTAAATAATATTTCTGTTTTTGTAAGGAACTATATTTACAATTGATAATCAATATAAACCTGTCCCCAACTTTATTCAACTTATATCAGCTTGATGCATGTGGCCACCATAAATACCAACACAAAAGAATATTTTAAATATTTCATTTGAAATTGTTGAGCATACATTTAATAGAGATCTATAAATATAGCAGTTGGCACATTAGTCGTTTAATTGTATTCACGGTGAGTGAATTCCCTCAAGCTAGATGAAGGATGTGACTTGTTTTTGAAATTATTATCATGTTTAGCTATTAATCCAATATTTAAGAAAAAGCAAATATTTTAAAACAGCAACGGTTTTGGCTAAATGATAGATTTGTTTCATTGCTTTCCCCTCAAAATATTTATCAAAATATTTTATTGCATGCAGTTGACAGCACTTGCTTATTGCAAAAGCTCATTATTCTTTATTATTCATCCACTTTACATTCGATATTTTCATTCTTATATTTCATTTTTCTTCTTCCTTTTAGCTGAAATGTGTTTTCCTTGTACCGCAATAACAATATAGTATTACGAAATGTAAACCAGCGAAATCAATTCCAATTTTGACGGTTATTTCGTTGATAGTATTTTTTAAAAACATATTAATTGAAATATATTTCAATAATTCCTTTACTTCTAAACGACAAAGAATATTCCATGAAATGTGTGAGCAAAATCCATTGTCACATATTCAGTTACTGTATGCAATTATATCGCTTCCAATAGGGAAAAGACTATTTATTAAATGCTGGATACCAATAATAATAATAATTGTTTCTAGTTTTGGCACAAGACCAGTAATTATACAGTACATTACTGGTACTTTATTTTATCGACTCCGTAAGGATGAAAGGCAAAGTTAACCTCGGCGGGGTTTGAACTCAGATCGTAAAGGGACGTAACTACGCTGGAAAGCATGTCTGACCCTCTACGGAATACTGCCAATTCACCGCCCATCAATAATAATAACACTAACAGATAACAATGAACAACAAATTGAAAACAACAACATACCCCAGTAGTGTGGGGAGCATCACCCAGAGGTAATTTAAGAACACCACAGATGTTTTCGACAAATCATCACCAGTCCGCAATGCACTCCCTTGTCTGTAGAGATTGTTGTCTCAAGCCGGTACGGCCCACCGGTAGCATCACAAACCAGAGATTTCTAGAAATTGTCCATAGTCCTCTGCCCGAAAGTCCTATTTCTGTTCGACGCCTAAAAATTCCCTTGAACATCATCACTCTTGTCTACCACTAGTCCTCTAGAGAATGCTAACATGAAATATACATTGGTAGAGGGCAGTTATCGCCAGTCAACATTCCTGATGACAGGCGCTCAGTTTCTTTCTTTGATTGACTCAAGACTGCAGCTCAGTGAAAGAGACGATAGGGAATGATGTTTCTGACAAAACCTAACCATAAACGTTTACCGTTTTGGAACATCTGCAAACGACGTAACCCCAGCGCATGAATAGCCACACTATGCCGAGCCCTCAGTGCAAAAAGGTTGTTTGCAGCAGATGAATTGCTTAACCAGTAAAATGCGTCCCTTCCATTAGAATTGAAAGAACTCACTGTACAAACTGGTGAGATGAAAACCGATGCATGGGAGGACGGTCACGTGGTAATACTTGATGGGGGGTGATGTACGCATTAGACACTTCTCTAGCCGATCGTTTAGGGATAGCTTCTTTCTGGTCTATTTCTGACTGAGACTGACTACCATGCTCGTTGCCTTGACTAAGTTCCTAGCCTCTTAAAGGTCCAGACGAAACGAAACCTCGAACCATTTAACCGGTCTGTCCTTGAAACGACCTACGATGCTGTTTAATGATATGAACTTCCATCTCTAGGTTTCAAACAGCAAATCCAGCCTCTGAAGACGAAACCGAAACCAGTTGCCGTGAGGTCACTCTCAAAGTAAAGACGCAAGACACCATCAAAAGCTTTAGATTGATCCAAGTTGTTCAGAATACTACAGAAGCTAAGTTTACTCCTTACGCACGAAGTGAATAAAACTGGACGTGATTGCGCACATATGTGCTTTCCCGACAAAAACATCTTGATGATAAGCGTCAATGTCTTTGTTAGTACCTTGGCTGTATTTTAAACTCTGTGCTGAACAAATTTATCATCCTCAAGTTTTCAGGCCTTTTCGTTACAGAACTGTGTCTCCTATTCCAAGCTGACTAAGAGATGTGTAGATTTTCAAGTCATTAAATTCTGGAATAGTGCGTGTGTATCGGAACTCCTGCTCTCGCTGATATCTAGTTAGAGACATGAGGTCGGTGAGTAACCGAATCCAGGGTATGAGCATTTATACATCCTACTCATATAGTTACCGTGTTGGCCAAAACAGAATGAGAGGAATAAAGTAGGTGGGGGAGCTAATTACCATCCTGGTGCTGTTAACCATCGTGTAGGTCGACCTCTTTATTTTGGGGGCTTCATTGGGAAGTCTTTTAACATCCTGTTGGTGGCCTTTATACGTGCGATCTATGATCTTGTAGGAAGCTTTACTTCATGGTTTTATATATCTGCGCAGGCATTCTGCCTATTTTCCAAGTTTGTGGCACCTTGAATGTGTTGCTGTTGAAAGTACCCCTCCCCCGTTTCAATGTCCTCATTTTGTGCTATAAAAGACGTCAATCATTCGATCTTCTACCTCACTAGCACTAATTTCGTTGTACGAGTACTTAGTTGTCATTTTTGTGTATATGTGGGCTTGTGTTTTTGTGCAAGTTTCCTTTTTGTAATGGGTAGTGGAGTTTGTGCTAGTGTTCTGTTGATGGTGTTGGAGTTGGTGTCGTTTTCCTGTTTTCCGGAGTTGAGGCGAGACTAAAGTTCCTTTTCAAAGGCTTGTTTCTTTTTTCCTGTTCTTTGTTTTTCTGTGGCGTCGGCATTACCACCCCTCCCCAACATCCTCACCCTACCCTCTTTACTGCAAGACGAGGCGTTTTCAGTTTCTGAAAAATCCGACTAGGAGGCGCTTTGGAATGTGTGCACGTCGTGTGTGTGTGTGTGTGTGTGTGTGTTTAAAATGGTTAAAAAGAGAGAGAAAGAGAGAGAGAGAGAGATGTGTTGGGAGATTCTCGCACTGGGTTTGTTAGTATTTTTGTCTTCTGCTGTTTTGCTTTATATTAGTGGCTGTGGTGCTGTTGCTCTTGTTGTTGATGTTGGCCGTGCTGCTGCATTTGTTACATATGTCAAGTTTTTAGTGCTACTGTCACTGCTGTTGGTGTTGCTACTGTTATCGAGGATAGTGCTGTTGTTCTTCTTGTTCGCTGTTTGTGTCCGTGTTGTTAAGGTCCTCGTGTTGGTAGAAAGTTGGCACAGCGGTTCCCTGTCTTTTGTTACGGAGAGAAAATTCCTAGCTGATTGGGATCACCATATAGATAGCAGTGAAGATTTTGCCCTCAACTTTGTGATGTAGTTTAACCCATTCGACATGCGTATGAAGTCTGGTATCTTATAAAGTTTTATTGGCTTAATGTGCAGAAACAGTTCCAGCCTGATCACAGACTCGTTCTCCTGCCACATTCCGTTTAATTCCAGGAGAGTGTCGCTTCCTTCCAGGACAATGCAGCTCAGGATCCAGCTAGTGTCCAACTCCAGTGAGGTGTAATGCTCTGTAAATATGAAGGGAAAAGAAGGTCGTCGTCTCGTGACAGGGGAAGAAAAAATGTACTAGTTTTGAGGGCTTCGCTTAAAATGCATTGCTCTGCCACAAAACTTCTTTGGTCAAGCGATAATTTGAATGTTGGGCCATATATTATTAAAGCACCTGTTGACCTTAGCATGTGGAGCAGATTCTGGGGGAACTTCTTGAACGGGGGTAGCTAAACTAACCCAACGTTCCTTCCATTTTGATTAACTTGGCCGCTTGTGATAAACAGGTTTTTATTTAATATACACATTTAAAAAGTTTCTGCTGCTTTGGTAGCTGTTGGTTCGAAAGTGTTGGTTTCTTTGTTATTGTTGTTAAATTTGTTGATTTCCGTTATATTTCTTGTTGTAGTGGTGGTGATGAGGGTGTTGGTTGTAGCAGTGATTATGGTATTGTTTTGATTGCTTTATGGTTTCGAAGTGCTGCTAATATTGTTGTTGCTTTTGGCTGTGTTATGTTGTTGTTTGTTGTGGTTATGAGGGTGGAAATAGTTGTTTGCAATGCTGGAAAAGTAATGTTACATAAATAAGCAAATATGACCATCAAACACCTATATCTATACGTAGATACATCTAGAACAAACGCAAAATAATCAACGAAAAAATAATCAACGAATACCCAAATACGTAAGTAATACATTCAGAAAAAAAACAAAGCCAACAATATACAAAACACCCAGGGGATAAGACCATCGAATGCCAAACTTGTAACTAATACACTCACTAAAACAAAGCCAATTATAAACTAAATATCTATATTATTTTTCTGTTGCTTGACCTTTTTCGCAGTTCTTGTTGCTGCTTTCTTCTGCGGTGGTTGAACTTTGAGTTGAACTTCGGCGGCTATTCTTCTCTAAGGATGAAATTTGTTTTTCCACCTTGCTTTTTCAAACAAAATTTGGGGGAAGTTTTGTGCCAAATAGGGATTAGGAATAAAAAAAATTGACAAAAAAATCAAATATTTCCATTAAAAATGTTTGAAATACATATAAATCGATATTAAACTCACAAGCAAATGGTCAAGAGACATTTCAGCAGCCCCGGCAACAACAAAAACAGCTGCAGCAACACCAACAACAACGACAACAACAACAACAGCATCCACCATCACAAACAAGAAGGTCACTACTACTACTACTACTACTACTACTACTACTACTACTACTACTACTACTACTACTACTGTATAACATTTTATATAAAATACACATACATAATAGTTTCTAAACTGTAGTAAAGATTAGCCGAGCATATAACAATTTTCAAGCGAAACGGAAGACTTCTCCCGTTCTCAGAAATTCTCAGAAATAAAGGAAGGCAGCGGGTGATGTACACAGTGGATTATGATAGCAGCTGGATTTATCCATTAAGAGAATTAACTAGTTTGTCATAATTGTTGAAGTCGATTATCTATATACCATGAATAATGTTATGTTAGGTTGGTTTCAAACCTCTCCCCGAATCTCAGAATTCAGCCGATAGAAATTTCACCTCATCGGCAACGGGTCTTTCTTGCTGTTCTAAGTGCTTTCAGAAATGATTCATAATCTCTGATTGGAAAGTACTTTGTAAAAGCACATATTTATGGACATTGTCCGTATGCCTTAGGATATTATCGCCCATATTCTCTAATATATCTGTATAAAATGCAAGAATGGTTGTTTCTACCGACTCCATTGTCATGAGTATCCCGTAACATGCAAGATAGCAATCGTCTACTCTATGTCTGCATGTAACTGGGGACTATAGTCCGCTGAAAGGGACGAGTTTTTTCAGTAAGGAAGAATTTCAAAATGAATCCTCTCTTATTAACCGCCCAAGAATATATGCAGATGTATTAACATTAGCACATGTCTTCGATTCAGTGACACGACATATTGAGATCCACAGAATGGATACTGGAAACATGGATTTTTTTGATCAAGATAAGATGTTAAATGAGTTAAACAATGCAGATAAATCTCTCTTTCTACAGTGGTAGGACAGTAATGGATAAAACAGTGATGTGTATATTCGCTACCTTCACACAGGCCTCAGAATACATCCCTCAGATAGGTTCTGAATGACGTGTGCCATCCTTGTCATCACCTCGTCCAATTTCAGTTTATCTGTAGATTTGGGCCAAATCAAAAGCCGAGTTCTGTGGCAACATAGCGATAAACATTTGTACGTATGGACTTAATTCTCCATGTAGATGCTGGGCACCCACAAAATCGTTCTAATCAATGCGTACTCTCGCCACCACCTCACAAAATCCCCAAGGTACACTCCTCATGATTTTCCTAAACGTCATTTGAGATGTTACAGGATAAAATCCCTTCCCAAATACCAAGAGAATCATGTTTGAAATATCGATATCTTTGCAGTCATACTAGTGGAAAAGATTCGCTAGCCAAAAGACAAAACATTCTCTTGCTGTGCACTTATCCCGAGAACCAAGAATTTAAAAATCATTCCTTAGCTGATAGTGACTAACTACAAGATGTGTTTATTTCGAGGTCGTCTAAGGAAGGCATGAATCGTGCGTTCCCGAATTGTCTCGTTGATGGCTACTATATCTGCAATAATATTGAGTTAACAATTCTCCATAAAACGTGGAACTTTCGTCCACGAATGAATAAGCCTCATCTTGTTCATCTTAGTAAAAAAATAGTTTAAAATATATTTGTTCCTTGTATGCTTACTGAAATGTTTCATCTATTCGAAGATAATATATGGAATGCTGCAAAATGTATCATTAGATTATCATTTTTATTTGGTATCTTTATTATATATTATATATTGAATAGAAGGTCCTGTTGTATCTATACCATTTACAGTTGTAGTTCAATAAGGCGAATAAAGCACTTTCCAAGCCGAAATCAGATTTAGTCTCCTAACATATAGTTAGATTTTCTTCTTAAACTACAAATATATTTACACACGCACGAATAACCTTGTGAAAAATAAAACAATTCATTCACCGGTTTCGGTTGGATATATGTGTTTGCCTTTTTTCCTTTATAACTCGATTTCTCCATTATATTTCTTTTTTGTTCTCTGTTGCCATCTGCGTTTAAACATACATATATATGTCTATTTGTTTGTACCACTATAGTGTCTAATAAACATGTTTACGATAGTGTCAAATGAAATACATGCTTAGCTAAAAGGAAATATCTTTTTAAATTTGAATTTTCAATAACATTAAAATTCAATATTAGTTCAACGAATATCATTGTTGAAACACATATTAAAAAAAAAGCAAATTTTGTCTCGGAGTTAAAATAAACCCAAAGATATAAGTTAAAATAAACCAAAGATAAACCCAAAATTTAAAGCATATTTTCTAAAATTCAAATTTCCATTTCGTTGTGCAAGAACTGATACGAGATACGGGCCTGAAATTCCAGATAACAAACATTAGTAAAACATGATAGAAACATATTTTAAGAGTTTGAAAAAAGAACATATGAGTGTTATGAATATTTACCATTGTGATGCGAATAAATGTCTTACACGGAGAAAATGTTACTTAATAACATGTGTAACAATGTACTTTGGATTTGGATTTTTAAGATAATTGCATTTAATTTTACAGACTTTAAATCGAGCATTCGCTCAATACAATTCTAAATAATAAATAAGGAAACGCAGCACATTTAATATCAAGAATTGAAACACACATGACTTACACAGTATGTAAAACTGGTGATTGTTACATCCAGCAAAGTTTACACCACATGTCTCTCTCGTTTACATTAGGTACATGTATCTACGAGCTATAGTGGATTTTTTACCACACATAAGATTAACGTTTGCTGTCTAGTTATACACAAGTACATCGGCAGAGGGGGGGGGGGGTGCAGACAGACAGACACACATGTAGGTAGAGAATAAAATTGTGCATGTATGTGTTGGATCATCTCCGTCGAATTCGGTGGCGAATTTTCCAGTTGCTGGAACACGCAAATGTCTGCTTAGGAAATTAATATAGGTGTGGTTGAACATTCCACAGACACGTGTACCCTTAACGTAGTTCTCGAGGGAAGATTTAACGTAACGCACTGTGTAACAAGGCCGACCCTTTAAATTGCAGCTACAACGCATTTTTGCCAGCTGGATTGATGGGGGCAACGTGAAATAAACTGTCTTGCTCAAGGACACAACGCACTACTGGGAATCAAACTCACCACCTTATCTCTCACGAGGCTTTTACATCACACATATTTATATAAACGTTCACAGACACATAAACACGCGCATACACACACACACACACGCGCGCACACACACTTATATGTATATCAATTGTTATATATTTTATTATTTATTTCTGCGTTTCCTGTTGCATTTCACGTGTATTTTCTTTCCAGGCATTAGTATTTTAGATTATCATTACACACATACACACACATGCATACATGCAACACACATATAATATGATCAAATATAGATGCAAGTATATACCGGCAAAATCCACCAGGAAATATAGATATTAATAATGAAATCAATATTCACATGTGTGAATATATAACTATATGTACCTATATATATATATATGTATGTGTATGTATATATATATGTGTGTATGTATATATATATATATATGTGTGTGTGTGTGTATGCCCACAAACATATATATATATATATATGTTTGTGGGCATACACACACACACACACACATATATATATATATATGCATACATAATCATGCACACATACACTTGAATATATTAATATTCACATGTATAAACTCATACGCACATATTAACACGATGTGCGCGCTCACACACATACGCCTCTCAACACATGTAGGCATGGATGCGTGACAGTAATACCCGTTCAAATGTAAATTGATGAGAAATAGAAAAATATACATAAAGTATATGATGATAAAGATGCTCCGGCAAAATTCGGTACAAAGCAAGGAAGAATTATATAGATGAATGTGAGAAGCAGCCAGGGGTGACAAAAATTCTTTAAAATATATAAATATGTAAGTAAATGAATATATAATATAATGCAGTTTTAGAAAAATAACAAACATGGATGCAATACTTTGCAGAAATTATACCCAGTCAAAAGCAAATGGTTTCATGCGTGTTTAGTTCATGCGTGTTTATAATGGGTAAACATATAGTTTGTTGCCTACTTACAGGAATTTAAGATTTCAGATATTCAACTACAAACATTGGAGTTCCAGTGAAGCAGATGGAGTTCAAGTATCTCGGGGCCGTATTCACAAGTGATAGAAAGCAGGATACTGAATTAAGTGCAAGAATTTCAAGAGCTGGAGCAGCAATACGCCAGCCTCAGAATTCGATCATCAAAGGAGAGGTAGGTGTTAAAACCAAACTTACTATCTTCAATTCGGTATTCGTGATAACACATACTTATGGTTATGGATTTTGTATAATGACCGAAAGAACACGATCACGAATATAAGCGGCCGAAATGGAGTTCCGAAGGGTCTTAGGGGTGACATTATTCGATAGAGTGCGTAACTGGAAGATCAGAGAGTCATTCCCGTTAGAGTTGCTACTTCACCGAATTGAGAGATCACGGCTCTTATACTAAGTACATGTGGTTAGAATGTCTCAGGGAAGATTCACTGTACAAATTTTTACAGGAAAAAAACCAATCAGTAGGAGATACAGGAGTAGACCCCGAGTAAGGTGGTTAGATATCATCCATGAACTCGGCTGGTCTCGCTTGGAGATTCAGCCGGATAAAGTGGAGACGGTTACCTCTGCCAGGTCCCGCTGGAATGAATGTTTGAGGACTCTTGCTCCCACGACCCTCTCAAGAAGAAGAAGAAGAAGAAGAAGAAGAAGAAGAAGAAGAAGAAGAAGAAGAAGAAGATTACAGTAATGAGGATCTTTTTGTAAAACAAGTATTTCCTCAGATACAAAATGACAATATAGCATGGGGTAAGCTAGACGGAGTAATACCTCTGCCTGCTTTCAGTTGTCTCTTTGAGCAGCCAAACGTACATCGCTAAATCATTGAGAAAGTATCTTTGAGGGTTAGCAAAATAATATTCAAGCTGGTAGAATCGTGTTTCGAAGTTATATTTCGTTAAGACTTCAGCTAAGATAGTCACTTAAGTGCAGTTTTACACAGTAAACCGAGAACATGTTCAAAGTATTGCCGTTAAACTGCAACGAAATAGGATTCTGCATCAGAGTAAAACCTAAGCTTATCACAGTTAATGTTTTCGCTATTACTTTAAACCTTGTTACTAATCATGTTAATACTTACCATACACATCATAACATTTGTTTTATATAAATAAGTGCTCTAAATATTCCATGTAGGAACTTGTGAAAATTGGACTCCAATATTAATCGGCGAATATCCGTATGATCTGCAGATAAATACAACTTTAGAAATCCCAGCACTTAAATGGCAGTAATAAATGAGAGTGAATCCACTGAAGAAATATAATACTTCGCTGAAGTTAATGTCCTAAAAAGGTAAAGCCGAAAACACAGAATTGTATGGTAACATTCTGTCTTATACATAGCTATAAAAACTAAAGTAGTAAAAGAATTCCTCAAGCAAATATAGTTTTTCAGGAAACCACAATGGGAAAATCATTACAATGTATAACTCAGCATAGAGAACGAGAATACCTTGTCTATTCTAGAACATTTTAGCCCACATTTTAGGATGGAGTTTGAATACAGATCAGTCTGAGCTGCAGGTATACTTTATAGATAATGGGTGAAATATAAACATAATAGAGAACAAGATGTGTGATTTGTGTGTTAGCAAGTGATAATGTATGGGAACCGATTTTCATCCGACTCTACGGATGGAAAGCTAAGGTAGACTACTACTGCAGCTATCTATTATTTCTACAATAGGTTTACAACTGTTATTAGTTTCTTACCTTCTCGTTATGTTGTCTTTTCCATGACAAATCAATTATTTTGGATCTTATATCGTTTTAGTATTTATTTTATCAATCTAGATTAAAAATAAAGGGTAATTTAATACGGCACTACGTAGCATTTAATCCGACACTACTTACCATTTCTACTATCCCAGAACGTTCAGCATTTAGTGTAACTGGCTAGACATCATTGGTTATAACTAGAAGGAAGTCCTACACCAAATCACACAATACTTTTATTAAGAAGTGAACGTAAGATGGGGTAATATAGTCATAGATACACTATATATGAAAAACCAGTAAACACAAAACAAGACGGCTTGTTATCAGCTGGAAAAGATCTGATCATAGATTCTCTTCATGAAGGTGGAACTGGTGCTAAACAACTATAATAGCATCATCTGGTGCTAAACAACTATAATAGCATCATCTGGTGCTAAACAACTATAATAGCATCATCTACAAAAAACAAATTTTAAACGGATCAATGAAAACAATTATTTAAATTCACTTGTATTAGGAATTATTCAGAAATATTCATTCGCGCCGAATGTTTTTATTGTTTTTTTTTTGTCATTCAAAAATACATTTAGACACTTCCAGGTACATTATACACGACGATATAGCTATTATACAGTTCAATTATTGCTTTTGATTTCGACGTCGTTCGATGTGAAAGGTGTCTAGAAATTATATCCTATTTCTATGACAGAATTTTTATTTCTTAGGCTGCTATTTTTTTGTCGGTGTTTCTTAGTAAATGCTTTGAAATACAAACAATAACGGTAATATCATCGAAGTATTCTATTATATCGATACGATTTTGCCAGTTGAAAATTGTAGACATCAGTCTAAAGAAGAGTGATTAAAAATATCTCAATGCAATCATGAAGATTATCTCATCGTGACTGACGCTATTATTATCAGCCCTATGTTTTTCATATTATTTTTTTTCGTTTGGTTTAGATTTTTATTACTATAACTGCTTCTGATTTTGTTTCTTTACTTCATGACTTTATTATTAGTTTTGTTTTATTTTCTTTCATTTTATTCCTGTATTAATGTTTCATTTTTCGAAAACAGGTCATACTTGTCAATTGATGAATATTGAACCAAAGTGTAGTGAAGTCTCGATAAACGTGAAAAAGAAAGAAGCCAAACGAAGAAGAGAAAGAACATTGTAAGGTACAAATATATAAAATCATAAAGGAATTATGTTGAATCATCATACCAGTAGTGTAAAGAGTAGGAAAATGTTCTATTCAATGGAATTACATTGTACGTTATCTCAACACTTAGTGCCACAAACCTTATTTCTTTTGAATTACATTGTCAATAACAATCTTTCAGAAAGTTTCCCAGTAGAAAATCATAACTTTAGAAAGAATTTCAGATTAAAAGAACAAAAGGCATGTCTCCCTACTGTTGTAAATAGTTAGAAACTATTTTTTCTGAAGCTGGAAATTGAGAAAAGTAAAAGTACCATATGTATTTCTCAGGATACTACTACTACTACTACTACTATGCAGTTACTGTTATTATTGGAAAAGCATCAAGCAAATATATGGTGCATTGTACTGCAGGCCATATGCACTATATTCATTTATTTATTCAATACGTGTTGTATGATGTCGATTTTGAAAAATAAAAAATAGAAAAATATTTGAAACGTATATTTTGCTCGACCATTTAAAAACATTACGTAATTAAACCGGATGTTATCGGGCGATCACGTTTTCCTTGTTCTGTCTTCTTATTGCGTTTTCCTTTGGTTTAGATTTTTAATTACTTTTCCTTTTATGGTTTTCTTCATATGTTGCTCCCGATTTTAAATGTCGCATACGTTAACTCTTCATAGCTCTCTGAAATAAAGTGCTTGTCAAATACTCGCGTTGATATCGATTTTCTCCTCCCCTAAAATTTGTTAGCAATGTGCCTAAGGTAGAAAATATCATTAGTGGATTTTCAGTATCGGTAGCGTCGGACATGCTTTGCGGCATTGAGTTATGGCCTTTTACGTTCTGAGTTCAAATCCCACCGAGGTTAGCTTTACCTTTCATTCTTACCGGGTCGATAAAATAAAGCGCCAATAATTCACTGGGGTTGATTTAATTGACTTTCCCCTTCTCCTCTTCAAATTGCTGGTCTTGTGCTTAAAATAGAAACAATTATGATTATTATTATTGGCGACGGATTGGCATTATCGGTAGAGCGCCGGGCAACATGCTTTGCAACATAGAGTTATGGCCTTTTAGGTTCTGAGTTCAAATCCCGCCGAGGTTAGCTTTGCCTTTGGAAAATGATTTCGACTGATTCGCATTAATCGGCCCGTTTTGTTGAGCACTTTTTGAACACTAGGATATATTCATCACTTCTACATATGGAACTATATCAGGTAAATTATTCCAACAAGAGCATACCGACATACACCAATACTGCTTACTTTTAACGGTATCTTCAAACTCATTTAGGGTCTGAAGAATAGGTCGCTAATTTGATCCCTCTTACAATCTGGAGATATGGTGACAATTGGGCCCTCACACGTTAGATAGCAATTTTATATGAATATAAATAAATATCATATATCAGCTCTCACACCTGGTTGAGCATTGTTTTCCTCTTCTCCTTTTCACACTCACGGATGATTACTATATATATATATAAGAGAGTATTGAAGTTTGCTTGAAGCATTGTGAAATAATAAGGTAAATTTCTTTAAGTCGTTTGGAAGCCCCGACAATGCAAATGGGTAAATCTCCGGGTAACAAGATCCGGTGGTGGAGAGAGAGATGTAAGTGGGTGTACGTTGAGATGCGTAGCGTGTATAAGACGTGTAGCGGAATGAAGGAAAGAGCATAAAGGATAAAATAAAAATAACAACACGAGAGAGAGTTACCTTGGGAGAGATTTAATTGTCCCTATATATTTAGGATTCACATCCATCATCTGGGGGTTTTTTCCGGGGTGGGGGAAAGGTTGTCTGTCGGAAAGGTGCGAAACGCATCCTCCGCTGTTGTGCGAAACGCATCCTCCGCTGTTCGTTGTTTTGAATATTCAAAACAACGAACAGCGGAGGATGCGTTTCGCACCTTTCCGACAGACAACCTTTCCCCCACCTCGGAAAAAACACCCAGTTGATGGATGTGAATCCGAAATATATAGAGACAATTAAATCTCTACCAAGGTAACTCTCTCTCGTGTTGTTATTTTTATTTTATCCTTTATTCTCTTTCCTTCATTCCTCTACACGTCTTATATACGCCACGCATCTTAACGTACACCCACTTACATCTCTCTATCCACTACCGGATCTTGTTACCATGAGATTTACCCATTTGCATTGTCGAGGCTTCCAAACGACTTAAAGTAATTTACCATATATATATATATATATATATATAATAATTTTATAATGAAATGACAGGAGGCTGGATTTGTGTAAATCCTTGAAAGCTTTATTATACTATGATCATTTCAATGACCGGGTTCCGTATGAATCCGGTGATATCATCAGGTATTCGAAATATAATACGTGAATGTAATAGATAAAATCCATGGGGCTGAAAATCGAGGACCCGAGGGCGACCGCTATTCTGTTCCTTCAACTTCAGCCGGTCGCCCTCGAGTGATGTGGCTAAAGTTTACAGTATGCTACTACCGGTCAGATAAACGAAAACAGAAAGGGATGGGAACATAAGTTAGCGTCAATCTCATGCCACAAGGTAAAAGAAAGAAAGAAAGGAAGGAGAGAGAAGAAGGGGGAAGAAAGAAGAAGAGAAGCCAGGGTTAATGTCAGCTAATAGAAGAAAGGCAACTACTACCGGTCAGATATAGGCAAGCAAAAGGGGGAAAGAAGATAAGTCTGCGGGAGGAAGACAGGAAGAGGGGAGAAGAGAAGGAAGAGAAGAGAAGGAAGAGAAGAGAGAAGTAGAAAAGTAAGGGTTGATGGCTACAAGAAGGAAGATAGAAAGAAAGAGGAAGAAAGGTCGATATTAATGTCAGACCACAGTCAGGCCAGGAGTGGCGCGAGAAAATTTTCACAGGGACCCGCATCTTAGCAGAGGTGAATATATTGGGAGTCAGTGTGTTACAATGTTTAGACTTATAGGATGAAGTTAAAAAATTAATAATCAATATTCAATATTAAAGAGGTTAGAGAATTTAAAGTTCAACAGTTTAACATTTTCAGGTTGATAAATCTAATAGTTCCGATTTGTTCTGTAATTTAAAGGTACTATGTGGCGGTTAAAACACCGGCCGCGCCCCGGGCCCCATGGCGCATTAAGCCACGCCGAGTATTTTCATTTACCAAAAGAAGGGGAAATTTATTTTTCCAAGCACTCCAGGTAAGCTCGTGCGCCAGGGAGCCGGTCGCGCCGCCATTAAAACCCACCCAACAGTCCGACAGAAAGTTGGAACTTTAAAATATTGCTTAGAGAAGTAGAAAAGTAAGGGTTGATGGCTACAAGAAGGAAGATAGAAAGAAAGAGGAAGAAAGGTCGATATTAATGTCAGACCACTGTCAGGCCAAGAGTGGTGCGAGAAAATTTTCACAGGGACCCGCATCTTAGCAGAGATGAATATATTGGGAGTCAGTGTGTTACAATGTTTAGACTTATAGGATGAAGTTAAAAAATTAATAATCAATATTCAATATTAAAGAGGTTAGACAATTTAAAGTTCAACAGTTTAACATTTTCAGGTTGATATATCTAATAGTTCCGATTCCTTCTGTAATTTAAAGGTACTATGTGGCGGTACACCGGCCGCGCCCCGGGCCCCATGGCGAATTAAGCTACGCCGAGTATTTTCATTTACCGAAAGAAGGGGAAATTTATTTTTCCAAGCACTCCAGGTAAGTTCGTGCGCCAGGGGGCTGGTCGCGCCGCCATTAAAACCCACCCAGCAGTCCGACAGAAAGTTGGAACTTTAAAATATTGCTTAACTTTATCGGATGAAGTTGAAAGAATTCAGAATAACATTATAAAATTAAAGAGTAAGAAGATTGAGAATTGAACAAACAGAAAATTGAAGATTAAACATTCAAATAACTTCTATGAGGTTTTGGGTTGCGGGATTTAATTAAAGAGAGTCTTTTATGAAGAAACGTTAATTGTATTATGTAGATCTGTAATTTATCCTAGTGGGATGTAGAGTACGGGATATAGTCGTGTAATATTTATTTTTGTTCTCAGGAGGAGACATTCTAGTGTCGTGTGCTAATGGGTACAAGTCCCAATGTGAGGGGTAGAAATACATGGATACATAGAAGTGGAAAACGTGGAAGAGCACATTGGTACAGCAACGGTATAAATATATAAACATATCAATATATAGGTATAAATATGTAAATAAACCAACAAGAGTGGTGTTGGAGTAAGATGGAGAAATCAAGACATAGGAGAATTACAATATAGTTCAGGTTGCCGTATTTATGTTCCCGGGGAGGGGGGGGGGGGGAGACAATCTTGTGTCGTGTGCTAAGGGTACACGCGAGTAAAAGTCCGAATAAGGGAAGTAAAAAGTACATGGATGTATAGAGGTAGAGTACGTGGAAAGGCATTAATACAGCAAATAAAGATGTGAAGATATAAATAAACAAACAAGACTCATTGTCTAGTAAATGGAGAGTTCAAGTCACAGGAGAAATACAATATAGTTCAGGTTGCAGTATTTATGTTCCCAGGGGGAGATATTCCAGTGTCGTGTGCTAAGGGTACACACGAGTAAAAGTCCGAATAAGGGAAGTAGAAAGTACATGGATGTATAGAGGTAGAAATCGTGGAGAAGCATTAATACAGCAAATAAAGATGTAAAGATATAAATAAACAAACAAGAGTCGTTGTCTATTAAATGGAGAGTTCAAGACACAGGAGAAATACAATATAGTTCAAGTTGCAGTCAGATAATGCATATAGATGTGGAAACAGTGTGTGTTCGAGTCTGGGAATTCAGTGTGAGTTATACATGCCCAGAAGTATAGGGTAGCGATTTAGTTAATACAGTGCAGTACAATACATGTTATGGTCTAATCCGTGGAGTTTCGTCGAAGTTCGAATATTCTGAGAGGGGAGTAGCAATGGGCCAGGCGAAAACACCGAGTAGCCAAAGTTCGAATTGTGGTTAGATATATTCAGTCCCATGCCGCTGTTCATTATTACATTTTGAAGTGCTCAACATTTCAGGAGCATTATTTATTCGGGTTTGAGGTTCACCACTGTATAGAGCTGGTCTATTCCGTATGGTCAATCGTAATGCAATAATATAGAGAGTACTCAACGTAAAGCAGTTCAACCATCTTTGTTTTTGTAGTTGGTGGTGCTATTACGGAGTTAAATATTATAATGAAATGACAGGAGGCTGGATTTGTGTAAATCCTTGAAAGGTTTATTATACTATGATCATTTCAATGACCGGGTTCCGTATGAATCCGGTGATATCATCAGGTATTCGAAATATAATACGTGAATACAGTGGTGAACTCAAACCCGAATAAATATATATATATATATATATATATATAGAGAGAGAGAGAGAGAGAGTGAGAGTGAGAGTGAGAGAGCGCGGGACAGAGAGATAGAACAAGCAACCAAACAATGACATGTGAATAAACGTATGAATAAAAACACACAAGACCCGAATAGAACGCAAGCTGCGCTCGCAGCTCACAAAAGCAAGATGGTATAGGAGAGAACAAAGGTAGTAACTGAGGAGTTCCCAGAATGTGTGACAAAAGTGCTTTGGCAATCAACAACTAAACAACCATCTGGTTATCAAACTCATCGAGCGGGAATTTATAACAAATTGAAGTGATAATCAACTGGAGAGTGTATTTTTATTGGCAGCATGACCCTGTCAAAGTATGACTATATCTGTTTCAATACACGTTTTCAAATAAGACGTCTTTCAAAACAAATATAGAAATGAAGTATATATACTTCATTTTTATATTTGTTTTTAAAGATAATTTCTCTCTCTCTCTCTCTCTCTCTCTCTCTCTCTCTCTCTCTCTCTCTCACCCTCTCTCTCTCTCTCTCTCTCTCTCTCTCTCTCTCTCTCTCTCTCTCTCTCTCTCTCTCTCTCTCTCTATATATATATATATATATATATATATATATATATATATATATATAAATATATATATATATATTTCAGACTCGAAACCGATTCGGTAAAGGTAACCAAAGTGAGTAAAGTTATTTTTTAAAATTTATTTTTAAAATTTTTCTTATTTGCTAAACCTTGATTATATATGTTCTGGCTCGTTAATTTATTAACCTGCCATTGAACCACATTGGCATATGGTTGGACAATACATGTTTCCCTGAACGTTTTGTGTGTGTAGGGATATATATACTTTATTATTAATCTCCTCTTGGTCGAGAAAAAAAGTTGGTCGTTCTGACTGCTGCTAGTTATAATTGTAGTAAGTTGACCTCCCTGCTTTTGCTTCTATTTTTACACACGGTTCTTGAAAGAATTGCTCCCACATCATTCATTCTCATTTCGGGAACAATTTTGAATAGCGCCAGTTCGTAATTTGAACTCGGGAATTTTATATTCTTCGAGTGAAAAGATCCTTCTGACGAGTGTTTATCTTTGCAACGGATGCCGTATGTACTGTCCGTTTATTTTTGAGACTCGAAACCGATTCGGTAAAGGTAACCAAAGTGAGTAAAGTAAATTTTTTAAAATTTATTTTGAAACTTTTTCTTATTTGCTAAACCTTGATTATATATATATATATATATATATATATATATATATATATATATATTATATTGTTATACTTTGGGAGGGTCATGTTGCCAATAAGAAACACACGCACCAGTTGCTTTCACTTCAATTTATTATAATACATTTATAAATTTAGGAATTTATAAATTTCCGGTTGGTTGGTTCCACAACCAGATGGTTGTTTATATATTGTCAAAGTTCTTTCGTCACACATTCTGTGACCTCTTCAGTGACTGGGAATTCTTTTCTTTGTTTTTGTGCCTCTGCTTTGTTCTGTCCTATGGCATTTTTTTTCTGTGTGTGTGTGTTGTGTGCTCGGTCTGCGCATGCGCCACATCCGGGTGTTTGTGTGTGTTTATATTCGTTTATTTATTTGTTTATTTACATGTTACAGGTTGATTGTTTGTTCTATGTGCGTGTGTGTTTTCATTTTGTCCTTAATTGTAAGTTGTCATGTTGCTGTTCCACTCATGTTTTCTATTTACTTTTGGTTGTAATTCTTTTATGTTTATTGCCTCAGTTACATTTTTTATCTATACAGGGGGGGGGGGGGGCTTTGAAAAGGGTATGTCTTGCTAATAAGTGTTTTTACGGAGGTACCTGGTATTTCTACTATCTTAATATTGAGTTTATATTTATCTAGGGCCCTTCTAAATTTGTAAGCTAATTCACCTCTAGGGGTTGTATCGATGAATATTACACTCTGGTATTTATTGCTATCATACCATGAGTTTATTCTATTAGCCTTATTCCTAGTTCTTTCTATTCTATTCCAAAATGTGCTCCTATACAAGGGACAGGTCCCATTGGTGTCATTATTTACCATTTTTTTCCCATTTGGTTCTGGCTCCTCTATACACTGTGATTTTATCTCTCTGATTGTAACCAGAGAAGTGCATACCGTGGATGAAGTGTTGTATGTGTCTCTATAGTTCTTCGGGGTTGCACATGCGGGACACGTTTCTCATCACCCGTACCAAATCCGCAATCAGTATGTTGATTTTGGTATGGTCCGAAACAGCTGAGTTTCGCTGGATCAGATATTGGAAGTCATGGGTTTGGCATAATGGGAATGGAGGATTTGTTTTTTGTTATTAATGGTATCTAACCAGAGCTCTGTGTCTAGTACAGGTAATCGATGGTTGGGGTGTTTACTTGGGTAGTCTATAGTAACTCTAATACTCTGGTGGATGGAGTTAGCTATTTGCTGGATGCTTTCCATTGTGTTTTTCTCTAATTCCTGACTGTTCTCTAGTGGGGGTATTTTAACTACGAATTGTATATCAGTGGGGGTATTTTAACTACGATTTGTATATCATCAACGTAACGGGAGTACATTATCAGGTTTAAGGGGTCTTCTAATTGTTCTTTAAGTTTAAGTTTAAGTCTACTGTCCCACCATACCATGAATAAGTTAGCTATGTTGCCTGCAATGCTAACACCAATGGCTGCTCCTTCCGCTTGGGCATATGTTTTTCCATTAAATTTGAACATATATTCCTTAAGGGTTAATTTTATGCTGGCCCCCACCGCATGTGCAATCATTTTCTTTAGTTCATCGACGTTTTCGGGTGTCCGTATGGCTCTGGTCCACCCGTTCCATCTATCTATGTGGGTTTTCTTGGCCATTGAGGTAATGGTAGGTGGTCTGCCTCTTGCTGGTCTTGTAGGGCACAGGTTGCTAAGGTCATATGTGTCTAGGTAACTATTACTATAGGTAAGTTTAAGTAGGGGTCCCAGCTCACTGGTATCAATCCCACGGAACTCAACATTGCTCTCACTGATAATTTCTACGCATTTCTCCACAGCAAAATCCACATCAATAGATGGATACAGGGACACAACATCCATACTACCTATTATGCAGTTTTTTAGGTCCCTAGATCGGTTACCCTTGCCGATTCTGCTGAGGAGGTCCTCCGTGCTGTCACATACATCTGGGGACATTTCAATGGTGGGGGGTATGATCAGGGAGAGGAAGTAGGACAGTCTGTAGTTACTAGCAATGTTAGCTCCACAGACTGGCCGTGTTGGTGGTCCCGTGACAGGGTCACTGCCCGTTTTATGGTCTTTTCGAAGCCCATACAACGCCGGCACGTCATTCTTCCAAGCCTGTAAGTTGTTTGCAGTCCTTTTGTTGGGCTGCATTATATTCGTCCACATCACCATATGGGCATTGAGGGCTTTTTCTCTATCCTCATGCTCTTGTGGTGTTACTTCTCTTGCATTAGTGATGTGGGGTTGCATTGCCTGGATGTAGTTTAGCAGGCTTTCAACCGACATTTTGCCAGACTTGTCTGTTGGAAAGCATGCTATCTCTCCATTACGCAAGCGCTGCATGAGCTTACGCAAGCCATTTGCAGATTTCTTCTCCCAGTTGCTGGATCTCCATTCTATGATGCTTCTTGCTATACTGTTCTATAATATTTCTAAGTTCGGATCTAGCTATACTAAATTGTGCTTCTGTTTGTTCATCTACCTGCGACGGCAATTGCGTGCGTTTGTTAAATGGTAAAGTCGTGGCGTGGACTCGTCGCAGATCGAACAACTTATCGGAGGAATTATAAAAAGTAGAGTTCCCGGTACGTTGATGATATAAACATCGTAGTTAAAACACCCCGACTAGAGAACAGTCAGGAAATAGAGAAAAACGCAATGGAAAGCATCCAGCAAATAGCTAACTCCATCCACCAGAGTATTAGAGTTACTATAGACTACCCAAGTAAACACCCCAACCATCGATTACATGTACTAGACACAGAGTTCTGGTTAGATAGTAGAAAGACCAGGTACCTCCGTAAAAACACTTATTAGCGAGACATACCCTTTTCAAAGACCCCCCCCCCCTGTATAGATAAAAAATGTATAACCTGTAAATTAAGCCCCCATATTAACTGTAAAACTAGAAATGTAGTATATAGCATAAGATGTACTGAAGGACAATGTAGAGACAAAAATATAGTGTACATAGGTGAGACAGCTCGTAGTGTAGGGGATCGGATAAATGAACACTGGCGAGACCTTCAAGATAGTAAAGAATCATCTGTACTCTACCAACATGCTTAAATAGAACATATGGGTAAATTAGAGAACATAGAAATAAAAATAGAATCTACACACAGAAAAGACGCAATGTTTAGACAAATCACTGAGGCAATAAACATAAAAGAATTACAACCAAAATTAAATAGAAAACATGAGTGGAACAGCAACATGACAACTTACAATTAAGGACAATATGTAAACACACACGCACATAGAACAAACAACCAACCTGTAACATGTAAATAAACAAATAAACGAATATAAACACACACAGACTCCCAGATGTGGCGCATGCGCAGACCGAGCACCCAACACACACACAGAAACAAAATGCCGTAGGACAGAACAAAGGAGAGGCACAAAAACAAAGAAAAGAATCCCCAGTCACTGAAGAGGTCACAGAATGTGTGACGAAAGAACTTTGACAATATATAGACAACCATCTGGTTGTGGAACCAACCAACCAACCGGAAATTTATAAATTCCTAAATTTATAAATTTATTATAATAAATTGAAGTGAAAGCTCTGGTGCGTGTGTTTCTTATTGGCAACATGACCCTCCCAAAGTATAACAATATCGGTATCAACACACGTTTTCAGATAAAGAAACGAAATATATATATATATATATATATATATATATATATATATATATATATATATATTTTTTAAAAGAGGAAACACGGGTAAGCATTAAGTGAAGTATTTTATCCAGTTATTTACGACCGTTTCATTGGTAAGTGCAACCTTATATTGCTATACTGCAAATAGCAGCCACTCAATAATAATTGTTGTTCACAGTCCAAATTTTTAAAATAGTAAGTTACTCTTGAAATAATTCTTAATATATAGAGAAAAACATTTATTTGGAATTGTATTTACTAGTATAGAGAGAGAGGAATCAGAAGGTGAGGGGACAAACGGAATAGTATAGAGAGAGAGGAAGGGGGAAGAGGTAGGAAGTAGATTGACAAACTGAGATGGAGGGAGGGGTAGAGGTGGAAGGATTCTTTGGTCTTTTGATAGCAGACTTCATGTCGTGGAATGTAGTGAGTTAAAGAGAATTAAATTGATCATAGTGGGAGGGATGGATAGAGAGGGAGAGAGAGAGGGGGGAGTTATAAAGAGATAAATATATATATATATACTGATTGCGGATTTGGTACGGGTGATGAGAAATGTGTCCCGCATGTGCAACCCCGAAGAACTAGAGAGACACATACAACACTTCATCCACCGTATGCAGTTCTCTGGCTACAATCAGAGAGATAGAATCAGAGTGTATAGAGGAGCCAGAACTAAATGAGAAAAAATGGTAAATAATGACATAAATGGGACCTGCCCCTTGTATAGGAGCAAATTTTGGAATAGAATAGAAAGAACTAGGAACAAGGCCAATAGAATAAACTCATGGTATGATAGCAATAAATACCAGAGTGTAATGTTCATCAATACAACCCCTAGAGGCGAACTAGCCTACAAATTTAGAAGGGCCCTAAATAAACATAAACTCAATATTAAGATAGTAGAAAGACCAGGTACCTCCGTAAAAACACTTATTAGCAAGACATACCCGTTCCAAAGACCCTCATGTATAGATAAGAAATGTATAACCTGTAAAATAAGCCCCCATATTAACTGTAAAACTAGAAATGTAGTGTATAGCATAAGATGTACTGAAAGACAATGTAGAAGCAAAAATATAGTGTACATAGGTGAGACAGCTCGTAGTATAGAGGAACGAATAAATGAACACTGGCGAGACCTTCAAGATAATAAAGAATCATCTGTGCTCTACCAACATGCTAAGATAGAACACAGGGGTAGATTAGAGAACATAGAAATAAAAATAGAATCCACACACAGAAAAGATGCTATGTTTAGGCAAATTACAGAGGCAGTAAGCATAAAAGAATTACAACCAAAATTAAATAGAAAATATGAGTGGAACAGCAACATCACAACTTACAATTAAGGACAAAATGAAAACACACACACACATAGAACAAACAACCAACCAATAATAAATAAATAAAAAAATAAAAATAAATAAATAAATAAACAAATAGATAAATGAACACAAACACACACAGACACCCGGATGTGGCGCATGCGCAAACTGAGCACACAACACACACACAGAAACAAAATGGCGTAGGATAGAAGAAAGGAAAGGCACAGAAACAAAGAAAGGAATCCCCAGTCACTGAAGAGGTCACAGAGTGTGTGACGAAAGGACTATGACTATATATAAACAACTATCTGGTTGTGGAACCAACCAACCAGAAATTTATAAGTTTGTAGATTTGTAAATTTATAAATTTATAAATATATAATAAATTGAAGTGAAAGCAACTGGTGCGTGTGTTTCTTATTGGCAACATGACCCTCCCAAAGTATAACAATATATATATATATATATATATATATATATATATATATATATATATATATATATATATATATAAAATAAAGATAAAGATAATAATGACAAAAAAAAAAGCAAAGCAAAGTTAGCCAAGAAGGGAGTGAAGGATGGAAGAAAACGAAGAAATAGAAAAGGAATGAGGGAGAAGAGACGGATATGTGCATTGGTTTTGTGGGTAATTAAAAGCGGTTAGATACAAGAGGGTATAAAGTCTAAGTATATGCAGTTTGTCAGTTGATAGTAAGAGGTTAAGGGTTCGATTTGTAGTGCGAAAACTTCTCTTTGAGTATATGGTTACAATAAATTGATCTTTCGATTTTATAGTTGAGTAACTTATTCTTCGCACTCAAGATGTGGAACAGCTCAAGGTCGCATAATCGACAGCTTCTCATACCACTCCGATATGGGGGCGCGTTCGATAATTTTTACCACTTCAGGGTGTATTGATGGTTACTTTCCCTCAGTTGCCAGGTCTTGTTTGCAAGAGTAGTTACATAACGATGCTGGGAATGTTTCATTGCGTATATATATTTATATGATTGTTATCGATTCGTATCTATTCGAGATGGTCCAGGTCAATCACCTACATGTTCGTATTTTTCCTTGTTGTAGCTATACACTATGACCAGATACACCTGGTCAATTTATATATATATCTTACTATGATAAAGGAAGGAGTGCGAGACAGTGTCCTCTTTATATTTTTTATACCGTTATTAAAACAAGTTGGATTACTTTGAATAAATAATGAATGGTTATTACATAATTTATCTACTAAATTTTGTAACTCTTGATTAAACATAAATAATTTTATTCCTTATTTCAAGATTCACTTTTTTTATGTGACAGATATATACATATATATATATATTTTATTTTTCCTGAGTTCAGTTTTTTCGTCGCTATGGCAATGCGCCCGACTATCGGTCGCTGTATTTGATTTGCAAAGCAGTCTAAACGTAATGTTATAACTCTGGGGTAATATTCTCCATTGAGTGCTTAGCTGCACACCGAATATGCATTCGTTAGCTTGGCTGCTGCCAAAAGCTTCGTTGATGCTGTACTAAATTTGTACATATATATATATATATATATATATATATATATATATATATATATATATATAGAGAGAGAGAGAGAGAGAGAGAGAGAGGGAGAGTGAAAGAGAAACACGAGATTAGGATTTTTTCAACACGCTGTTGCGTATGTGTATGTGTGTGCGTGTGTGTATGTGCACACACATACATTTATAACTATAATCGCGTAAACACATATACTTACAAAAATATACACACAAACACACATATACATTTGCACAAACAGACACATACATATACATTCATGATAGTAGCGTGCGATAAATTGGAAATGGGAGGATAAAACGAAGTATAATTTTTTTTATTTATTTATCAACAACCCAGTTTAACACTTTAAAAAAAACAACTCATTTGTTGGTACAGGTTTATTCACATTTGTATAAAAATATAATAATATAATGCTTACAGAACGAAAACACAAACAAATATAATATATACAAAGGAAAGGGAAAGGAAAAAAGAAAAAAACACACAAGCAAGTAATACACACATCTACGACCACATAAAACAAAATGCAGGGGAAAGGGGTGGACTGGGAAACCTCTAATAATTTTTGAGGCAAGTCAGCACGCTCGCAGCGTTAACTCGAGTGATAGCGAGGTTGAGATGCTGTAATAATCAAGTGCCCTCATGAGCATCAGCACTTACCTCTGTTTGGCGAGCCGCCAGTGAAGATAAGAACTTCGCTGACAGTAGCCCGACTCCCCCAAACGTTTCGAACGTCACAGGCTGGAAAATGAAGTTAGCCGACATATCACGGTATTTTAGGATTTTGTTCCGTTCAGCTGCTGATGCTGTAGCGCTGGCCCTGACCGCTACATCCAGGATGTGAGAAGAAGCAAAGAGTCAATCGATGTCCCAGATAAAGCACCTGCCTCTCGACCAGGGGCACAGGGTAAGGCCGTCAGGTATTTTCCCATAAATTCTAGACAACCCAGAAGGTTCTGAAATCGAGTGGATGTTTGCTCGGGCAAAAGCTCTTAAGTGGTCATGTATGCATGTGTATGCGCGCGCGCGCGTGAGTTTATCGGCGTTCTTAAATTAGACACGTGTGTGTGCGTGACACGGTTTTAAAGTTAGAGGCATATAGATGTGCATATCCCCTTCCTTCCTTTTACACACACATACATTCACACAAACACACACATACATTGTGTGATGGACGAATGGACAGAAGTCCCCCAAATTTATATGCATGTGAATGGAGTTGTGCTAAAGTTCAAGTATCTTGGAACCGTGTTCATGAGTGATGGAATGAAGGAGGCTGAATTAAGTGCAAGAATTACAAAAACTGATGCAGCATTGTACCAGCTTCATCTTTCAGTAATCAGAAGAAGGGAGGTAGATATAAAAGCCAAACTCGCTGTCTTCCTGGTATTCCAGCTAACCCCTACCGAGGGTCATGAATCTTGGGTAATACCCGAAATAATACAATTGCAAATATAAGCGGCAGAAATAGGGTTCCTTCGATAAAGACCATAGCTCAGAGATAAGAGAGTCACTTCTAATAGAGCCGCTACTTCTCCGAATTGAGAGATCATAGCTTCGATACTATGGGCATGTGGTTAGAATGTCTCAGGAAAGAATCGCTGGACAGATTTTGCAGGCAAAACCAACCGGCAAGAGACCCAGAGGTAGACCCTGGCTGGTCACGCTTTGGGATCCAGCTGGATCAGCAAGAGATGTTTGCTTCTGACAAACTCGCTGGAAGGAATGTTTGAGAAGGACTCTTCCCCCACAACCCTCTCAGAAATAAGTGGGCGAAGAAGATGATATTGTCAATTTATTTTTCAATTTACATATATCTATATGTATGTATGTATGTATGTATGTATGTATGTATGTATGTATGTATGTATGTATGTATGTGTGTCAGGTCACCAGTTGGTGCTACTGGTAACATGTATCCCAGTACAACCTGTCCCATGGGCGGGTCGTTGGCGACTAAACTGGCAACCCCACCAATGTTTCTTGGTGAGGAGGGTGACTTTGGACATCCTGCAGGACTAAAAATAAAACCTGTCAAAGGGCAAAGGAGCTCTTTAGAGTCAATGGCCATCCAAAATCACTGGGAGAGATGACCCCTTAGCCTTTGTCAAGGCAGAATTCTAGGAGAAGGAAAACTCTGATATAACACCTGCAACCCTGATGGTATCCAATGATGTTGACTTGTTCTTCTTTTTGGTAAATATTATCTTGGTTAAGAGAGTGGGACTGGCTTTGTGCAGTGCCTTTGCTCACTATAAAAGCTTCACGGCACAGGCATTGCTTTATATCTGGAGATCTCTGATCTCTCTGCACTTGTCGTCACATGGTACCATGGGCCCAGCACTATGTGTCAATAATTGTCACAGGTGTAGTGTTTGTACCAGAGTTTTCAAGTCGCTGGCTGGACTAAAAAGTCACACTCGTTCAGCGCATTGGTAGGGGTTCTCCTACATGGATATAAAGTAGTGGCCGTACTCGAAAACGAGTTGGCAGCCACCATGTATGTATGTATGTATTTAAGTAACTGCCGTACTAAGAGTGAGAAATGAAATTTCGTTTCATTCTATTCCATTTACATGCATATATATTTGCGTATAATAACAATATGCACACTGCATATGATAGCAGAAAATCGCGCGTGGGCGGTCTTTCTGCTAGCATAAATAATTGCTTGTATACTAGCACTATGCCTGTTAATAAACGTTTGTTTACGATAGTATAGCAAAGCATACTACTTCATATACAGGAAAAAATCTTTTTTCTTTATTTCCATAACATTATATTTATATAATATAATTGTTCAAATGCATTTAAAAGCACTTTCTGTCCCCTGGTTCAAAAGAACTTAATCAACAAAAAAGGGAGATTTTCTACGGTATGCCGCTGAATCTTCAAGATATTTTCTAAAGAATCTAATTTACCATATCCATCTCATGGAAAAGATTGATAGTTTGAAGTTTCAGATAGCGTGCAGATGAAACAGAAATAGGATTTTAAGAACCAATTACAACATATGGATACAATGAAGGCCTGATTAAGTAAATAAACGTCTGACTAAGTAATATGCACAATAAATGTATTAGATTCATTAAAATAATTAATTTAATGGTACAACATTTATATCAATGTATCCCTTTTTACAATATATGTTACATATTTGTAAACACACTATAGGGAAGAAGAATACAGTCTATGGGACAACATATCTCTTACATAGAGAGTAAATATGTTACCACTGGTATAATTCACAACGCCTTTTGCAAGTTAAGAAATACAGAAGCGCCGCCCCATATAAACGTATATTTTCTTTTGCATTGTATCTGTATATCCTTCTATATGCATTTGAGTATTTTCATTCCCTTCTTTAATATCTATCTATCTATCTATCTATCTATCTATCTATCTATCTATCTATCTATCTATCTATCTATCTATCTATCTATCTAAATATACATTTAGAATAAGAAAATGTGAAGTAGTTTCAGATGTTAAAGTCCTTTATTGATAAGGCTGTGATACATGTTTCAATGACGACAGTGGCCACACAATTCCGTGTACCCAGTGCCATGACCTCATCAGACAGCTTCTTACATAATAACGTTACGTTCTCGAGGCAATCCAAATTGGAACGACAAGGAACGGACAAATTGGTGCTCCCTTGTGAGCACCAATTCACCTCCACAGCTTTGCGCAGGCGCAAATGTGAGGGAAGTAAACCATCTAACTACTACCCCATAACATAACGAAACTAGCATAGGTAAGTATCCCCCCCCCCACCAATCAACCACCTCCATCCAGGTCGGTAAGGTGACATGGTCATAGAGTTTTTGTCAGCCACTAAGTTGTGGTTTACTGCTAGTCGCTCTTCCAGTGGCAGCCAACCGAAAACTAGTGGTGAGGTATAAGTTTCAATAGGTTTCGATACTAACCCTAAATTATGCTTGGACAATAGAATTGACCATCACCCGCGCAGAATATCAACTTAATTCTGGGGTCTATACATTATGGTTTCACAATGAAAATTAAAATTGGTAATAAGATTGAAAATTAGAAAGTTAAAATCTTGATTGAAGTAAAACAAATATAATAAATAGGAAAATGTGTAAATTATAGTGAGAAATTATGAAAAGGGGATGAATTTTGGATATTACAGATATAGGATATCCCTACTACTGTACAGACTTAAAATTATAAACAAACTTTCGACCGGATAAAGAAGCGGACCAGAAAGCAACGTAAAACCCCTTATTTTCCTGCATCAACTTGCATTTTGCACAGAGACCTAGAACAGAAGCCCTCTCAATTCATCCGATAACGGACGGAAAAGGAATTATATATATATGTATATATATATACACACACATATATATATATATATATATATATATATATATATATATATATATATATATATATATATATATATATATATAAGTATTGAAGTTTCCATTGAAAATTGAAAAAGTCATAGGAGTGAAGAGTGCTCTATGTAAGTACCAGAGCAAAATGTAATGTATAATAAACAATACAATATAATTACCTCATTACCAGAGGTTTCCCGAATAAGACGAATACGAAAAAAACGTCCTCATTCGTTCGTCGGACAAGGTAATATAAAACATAGTGAAATATTTGGAAAGTCTCCTCAAGAAATGTAAAAAATATATAAATAAAAGTAATACAAGAGATATATAAAAAAATATATAAAAAATATAAGGAAATATAGTTAGGTATGTGTATATGTATGTATATACACAAATGTATATACACAAATGTACATATGTGTGTATGTACAAATGCATGTGTATGGTGAAAATGTGTGCGTAAGTACATATATGAGGGCAAGTATATTTGTGTATATGTGACCACAAATACGGATATAATATGAGTTGAAAAGGAAAATGATAATATAGTTGACACGCATCCAGATACAGGTATTAAATACACATACGAGTATGAAAGCACGAGTATAAACACACACACACGCGCGGTCACTTATATGCGGAAGATAAAGAGGGAAGGGGGTGTAATAGTAAAAAGAAGTGTCATTCTCGATACATGTATACAAATGAAACAATATATGAGAATGAAAAAAATGTTTAAATGAAAGAGAAAGTAATCAATTAACACTAGAGAAAAGAAAACAAACATAGGTACGGACGCACATACACATATATCTATAAAAACATATATCTATAAAAAAATATTTATGCACACAAATACGTACAGACAAAAGCGCATGCATGCGTACATACATACACACGAGGCACGTATATATATATATCACCCCATGTATATCTAATCACACGTGCGTACGCGTTTATATATATATATATACACATACACATACACACCCATACATACATATACATATATACACACATACATACACATTCACGTACATTCACCCGCTTACACACACACGTAAAAATAAGAATGTAAAAAACATAGATGTAAAAACATAGATATAAAAACACAGATATAAAAACACACATACACACACATATATATACACGTACGCACGCGCGCATACCGAGGCGTTCGTATACATATACAGAACGTATACACACATAAGCACACTCAGACACATAGAGACAGAGTATAAAGCAGCCTTATGAATAAATGAGTACAAATATAAAATCGGCTGCGAAACAACAGAATATATCTGGAGTGGAAAACGCAAGTGAACTGTAAAATCAGGTAGTGAAAGAAAATGGGGAAGTAAAATATATATATATATATATATATATATGTATGTGTGTTTGTGTGTGTGTGTGAATATATATATATATATATATATATATATATATGTATGTATGTATATACGTATGCGTGCAAATACGCGACGAAATCAATTTCCTTCTTTCTTACATTGGATTCATCTCGAAAGGTCTAATTTCTACTCGCTCATATATTCATCCAGCTTATACTGATAGAATAACTATGTAGCTTGTATCTCTTCCTATCTACGGTTAGCTTTCCTCTTTGTTGTTTACTTGTCTCACTCGCTTTACGCGTTTTAATTGTCCTAATAACTTAATTTAGTTATTATTGCACCAACGTGAGGTATATGATTTTTAATGCAATGAAATATCTATGATCATTGGCAAATCACTGATGAGGGACTCATTTTATAACATGTTATCCATGTGCAACCTGCAGTATTCTTCTCCCCATTTTTTCACATATATTTACCTAAACTGCGATTCTGTTTTTCTCTCTCTCTCTCTTACTGCTCCCTCGTTCTCTCTGTTTCTCTTACTTTCTTTCGTCCCCTCTGTCATGTCAGTTAACACTTTCTCTCTACTGACCTCTTCCTCACACTTCCACTCACTCACTCACTGTTTCTCCCCTTCTCACTTCACCCCGTTCGCGACGAAAACAATTTCCTTCTTTCTTACATTGGATTCATCTCGAAAGGTCTAATTTCTACTCGCTCTTATATTCACCCAGCTTATACTGATAGAATAACTATGTAGCTTGTATCTCTTCCTATCTACGGTTAGCTTTCCTCTTTGTTGTTTACTTGTCTCACTCGCTTTACGCGTTTTAATTGTCCTAATAACTTAATTTAGTTATTATTGCACCAACGTGAGGTATATGATTTTTAATGCAATGAAATATCTATGATCGTTGGCAAATCACTGATGAGGCACTCATTTTATAACATGTTATCCATGTGCAACCTGCAGTATTCTTCTCCCCATTTTTTCATATATATATATATATATATATATATATATAGAGAGAGAGAGAGAGAGAGAGGGAGAGAGAGAGAGAAAGAGATAAACAATGAGTTATATGGTTAGTTGATTGTTATTCAACAGTGTAAATTTTATAACAGGTTTGAAGCATTCTACATATTTTATCTGGAGTATTATTAATATTAACAAATATTAGTTTAATACATTTATTTGCTGACAATTGTTTCTTCCAGGGGGATGTCTGATTTTTCGGAGCATAGGGAATGTCTAAACAGGTGATTAAAATCCTAGTCTTCATAACATTAAGGTAGATACATAAGTGTTGTTAATGTCCTAGACATCATTTAGAGAACACAATTACCAGGAGCACGGGTGGAACGTGCAAGAGGTACAAGCAAAAGGTACAAGCAAAAACAGTTACAAGCAAGGAAAAATGTAATATAGGATAGACATAAGATATCATGGCATTGGAGATCAGGTAATGTTATGGGTATATAATGCAACAGTCAATACAATCAATAAGGCATGTATGAGGTAAGAGTTATATTACAGATGAAATAAGCATATTTCGTGTAGAATGTAAAAGCATGTTATAAGTGTTAGAAATGTTTAAAATGGGGTGATATATACGGTAGGGAGACATGTGGTGATAACTTAGGTATATGTTATGTGAGGTGTAATGCAAAGCACGTGATTGAATTGGGTAGGTAATTTTCACTCAAGTGTTTTTATATTGGAGGTCGTATATAGATGTATATGTTGATTGTAACTCACATGTATTAACCATGGAATTCTCTTAGTTTGAGATGTAATACATGATGTCTAGGACACTAACCACACTTATGTATCTACCTGAATGTTATGAAGACTAGGATTTTAATCACATGTTTAGACATTCCCTATTCCCCGATGATTACAGACATCCCTTTGGAAGAAACAATTCACAGCAAATAAATGTATTAAACTAAGATGTGATTGTTTTAACACTTTTATATATATATATATATATATATATATATATATATATATATATATAATTATATATATATGTTCAATTGAATCCAGGAGAAAGGGAGAGCGAGATGTATGTATATGTGTATATTTATATACATATATATATGTATATTGACAGTCGATTGACTTTCGTAAAATAGGACCGAGGAAACAATGTTTGCATTGGTCTTTCCAATTGCTAATACTATATATCGGTCGCAAATCCAGGTAGAAGGAGCAACGTGAATTAAAGTGTCTGGCTCAAGGACATAATGCATCACCCGGTCCGGGAATCGAACTCACGACCTCACGATTGCAAATCCAATTCTCTAACCACTCAGCCATATATATATATATATATATATATAAATATACATATATATATATATATACACACATATGCATACATCTCGCTCTCTCTTTCTCCTTCTTTTTCCCTGTCTCTCCTCCGTTGCCTCTCTAAACATATATATGCCAATAGTCCGGCAGTTAGAGTATGTTTCCATCTTATAAGATCTCTTAAGCAAAGATAATGGCCAAATATATAGGAGAGGCGGATCTGTGTCTAAACAACATCAATAATAACCTCTCAAATAAGATTTTTTATCAATAGAAAGGTTTACTAACATTTACATGATGTATTTGAAACTATTCTGAATAATTCATCCGCTCCGAATTATACGAGGAAGTCTTATTGATACAACAAAGTGCTATATTTTTGTTGTCTGTCTTGTCTTTTATAGATTTTATTTAGATTCCTCAATACAAAGATATAGCGATTATTTAGTTCAATTATTGCTTTTGATTTCGTCGTCGTTCGATGTGAAAGGTGTCTAGAAATTATATCCTATTTCTCTGACAGAATTTTCATTTCTTAGGCTGCTATTTTTTTTTTGTCGGTGTTTCTTAGTAAATGCTTTGAAATACAAACAATAACGGTAATATCATCGAAGTATTCTATTATATCGATACGATTTTGCCAATTGAAAATTGTAGACATCAGTCTAAAGAAGAGTGATTAAAAATATCTCAATGCAATCATGAAGATTATCTCATCGTGACTGACGCTATTATTATCAGCCCTATGTTTTTCATATTATTTTTTTTCGTTTGGTTTAGATTTTTATTACTATAACTGCTTCTGGTTTTGTATCTTTATTTCATGACTTTATTATTAGTTTTGTTTTATTTTCTTTCATTTTATTCCTGTATTAATGTTTCATTTTTCGAAAACAGGTCATACTTGTCAATTGATGAATATTGAACCAAAGTGTAGTGAAGTCTCGAAAAACGTTGAAAAAGAAAGAAGCCAAACGAAGAAGAGAAAGAATATCGTAAGGTACAAATATATAAAATTATAAAGGAATTATGTTGAATCATCATACCAGTAGTGTAAAGAGTAGGAAAATGTTCTATTCAATGGAATTACATTGTACGTTATCTCAACACTTAGTGCCACAAACCTTATTTCTTTTGAATTAAAATGTCTATAAAAATCTTTCAGAAAATGATAACTTGAAAATGAATTCCAGAATAGGAGACAAGAAGGCAGATGTCTCCATATTCTAATCGAGTTAGAAAATTACACTTTTCTCAAGATAAAAATTGAGAAAGTAAAAAGGACATACTACTACTACTACTACTACTACTACTACTACTACTACTACTACTACTACTACTACTACTACTATATAATTGTTGTATTAAATATATGTGATAAATTAACATCAATGTTCCACCCTTTACATTTTCTTCTCAATAATTCTCAATATATATATATATATATATATATATAACGAAGGAAATGTGGTAAGGAACCAACTGGACCATAACGCACCAAAGTACTCAATACTTAGGGTAGTAAAGTGGGTAATAGTCCAGAATTAGCCGTCGAAACGGCTTGAGCTCAGCCGTCGGGGTCCTACTCGTTCCTATATATATATATATATATATATATATATATATATATATATATACAAAATTAAGATAAATCAAATGAATTTAATCGAAATAAAAATTATGGGTGTCATGCCAGAGAGACATGCGCCATATCACCCGCAAAATAAGCTCTAAGATTCTAACGAGTAGGTCCGAGCATTTCAATTAATTCACCAATTCAACTCTGTTGAATGGACTCGACTGCTGTCTCTAGTTGTCGATAACCCTATTCACGCCACTGGGACGAAGCTAGTATGATGTGTGTATTTCTAGTAAATATAGCACGTGTTACTGGCCAGTCGCTGATTTGAACTTGAAGTGTAAACACGGATCGCTGAAACTTCTTCCTTGTTGAAAATCCAAGTATCCACTTCCGTGGTTTACCATCCGATTAATTGGTGAAATATATTTCTTTAATGGAATATATAGAGGGAAGATTAATCATATTATAAGGTATCTATTTTTGAAGTTCTGGTCAACTTTATTTAGTTACCTACCTAGACATGTGTGGTTACACACTTGTAAAAATTATCTCCTGTGATTATTCATGTTTATTCATATGTCAATCAATTTCTAGTTATTATATATATATATACACACACACACACATATGTGTATATATATATATATGAGTCTGTGTTTGATTTTCTTTTTGAAAGTGCGTATTGAGAATTATATATATATATATATATATATATATATGTATATATAAATGAGTGCTCAACGGACACGCCGCCTACGGACGCATTTACCTGCAACCCTACAACCACCATATATATATATATATATATATATATATATATTTATATATATATATATATATATATATATATATATATATATATATATATATATATATATATATATATATATATATATATATGAAAAGAGTCAGGACCCCGACGACTGAGCTCCGGCCGTTACGACAGCTGGATCAGAACAGTTCGGATCTAGCTGTCCAAACGGCCGGAGCTCAGCCGTTGGTATCCTGACTTTTTTCCTATTACCCACTCTACTACCCTAAGTATCAAGTACTTGGTGCGTTATGGTCCACCTTGTTTACTTATTTATTGTTTACTTATTTATACGTTTATTTACTTGTCACTAGTTGGTTATTCGTTTTATCTGTGTATGTCTGGTTTGTTTTATTCATTTTGTTATTGTGTGTCTCTGTATGTCTTTATCATATCCTTAGTTACTAGTTGTGAGGTTGCTGGTATTCCCCTCATCTTTTCTACTTACCTTTGGTTGTAGTTTGTTTATGTTTGTCGTTTCTGTAATCCGTCGGAACATTACATATGTAATGCGTCTGGATATGATCTTATCTCAATTTTCTGTAGTGTGTCCCCATTTTGGCATGTTGGTGGAGTTCTGATGAGTTTTTACCAGTGTTCTTTTAAATCCTCCTCCTATGATTCAGGCCGCCCCACCTATGTAAGTCGTGTTTCTATTCATACATTGTCCCTCCATTCACTTATGCTATATATTACGCTCCTAGTTTTACAGCTAATTTGTGGGCTTAATCTGCAGACTATACATTTTCTATCAGTGCAGAGGTTTTCGTAACGCCCACATGATAATATTGTCTAGCCTATTAAGACATACATTATATAATTATCATATATATATACTACTAATCTGTAAGATTTTAATTACTTTCGAAGCTAGTTACTCTAGATGTTATATTTAGTACACCCTCATATATATCAGAGGTGATGAAGAGGTGTGATTTTGATATCATCCTTGGGTTCTGTAACTAGGCACTGGAGAAAGGAGCTGCCCCGAATCAGTGGAGGATCAGTAACATCGTCACAGTGCCAAAGAAGGGAGATCTCTCTAACACCAACAACTACAGGGGGATCTCACTGACGTCACTTGTGGCAAAGAGCCTCAGCAGGATGATTCTTAACAGGATCCAGCCCAAGATGGAGAAGAAGCTCAGGGACAACCAGAAAGGCTTCAGAGAGGGAAGATCAACCACCAGACACACCCTGATGCTGAGGAGGATATTAGAGGGAGCTAGAGCAAAGTGCCTTCCTGCAGTCATGGTTCTCATTGATTTTAGGAAGGCCTTTGATTCTGTGGACCGTCACTGCCTGATGAAGATGTTACAGGCTTATGGAATCCCCAAGAAGATAGTGGACCTGATATCACTGCTCTACACCAACACCAAAGCTCAAGTCATTACACCTGAGTTCTTTGAGATACTGGCTGGAGTGCTCCGGGGAGATACATTGACTCCCTATTTTTTTATCATCGCAGTGGACTATTGTATGCGCCTTGCGCTGGAGAAACACCAGAACTCTGTCTTTACTGTAACACTCGCTCAGATCAGGAGAGTTAAGGCGAAAAAGATATCGGATGCTGAATATGCTGACGACATAGTTCTGGTGATAAACACCGTGAAGGAGGGAGAGGAGTTGATGAAGTTGGTGGAGACTGTGTCGATGAGTGTGGGGCTGAGAATGAATGAGATTAAGACGAAGTATCTGGTAGAGAATATTAAAAAGCCAGAGAAGATTACTAATTTAGGTAGGAAGCCGCTAGAATTGGTTGAGGACTTCCTGTATCTGGGTGAAAAGATTGGGAATACAGAAGATGATGTGGTCGAGAGGAGAACAAAGCCTGTGCGGCGTGCCACAGTTTGAGATCGGTGTGGAAGTCGGACTTTCGTAAGACCTGAAGATCCGTCTCTTCATTGCTGTAGTGGAGTCTGTGGTGTTGTACGGGTCTGAAACTTGGACACTGACCAAGAAACTCACTCAGATGGTTGATGGGTGCTACACGAGAATGCTGAGGATGGCTCTGAACATTAATCAGTATATACTGAGGATGGAGAAGTCAGAGCTGCACGGGAGCCTCCCAAACGTCAGCTCGAAAGTAGCACAGAGGAGACTGAGGTTAGCTGGACATGCTCACCGACATCCAGAGTTGACACTACACTCAGTTCTCCCGTGGGAGCCCCTGCACGGACACACTGGAAGAGGAAGACGGAAGTTGACATATGTTGATGCCCTAAGGACAGACACGGGTCTCTTGGAGACGCAGGACATGGCAGCGATGATGAGGGACAGAGACCGCTGGAGAGAACTCGTTAAGGGTGAAAGCAGCGATTGTTTGCTTAAACTTTAATCTGCTATTTGAATAAATATTTGCTCTACGGTTCTTATATATTTGATATATATTTATCCTTATCGAGCCCTCTTTGGATTTTAGTCTTCAAATTTATTATTATTACTATATTGTTATAATGTCATAATAGTTCCTTTGTTCTTTTTCATTAATATTTCTGCTCTGCTTATACGCATAGAGCTTAACTAGCTACCGTCGCATATTTGGTAGTTCAGACGTGATCATCGCGATTCACATACGACTTACCATACATCTTGCTTATATATATATATATATATATATATATAGTTAAAAGAATAGAGGTGTAACACACAAGTTATTATATATTGGTAAACGGAATAGAAAATGCTGACAAATTGTTCACAGTTGAAAAATGGTTTAATTAGGAATAAAAGAGTATTAGTGATTGTATGGGTTAGTATTCAGTTGTGGTTTTAAGTTTTTAGGTGTTTACAGGTTGCGCATTTCTAAATGCTTTTCAAAAATAATTTTGAGATAGAGTGTCCGTGCTGTTTGCTCTGATCAGAGCAAACCGGTAAACACTTAAAAACTTAAAACCACAACTGAATACTAACCCGTACAATCACTAATACTCTTTTATTCCTAATTAAACCATTTTTCAACTGTGAACAATTTGTCAGCATTTTCTATTCCGTTTACCAATATATATATATATATATATATATATCCAATAGGTTTCGCCTCCCCCTGTCAGCCCACTTCCGTGTAGTTAGCGCAAGCGCATTGAATTCGTGTTCGACAAGTGCAATTTAAAAATCTTTTCAGTTCAAATTTTTACTCGAATGTAAATAATATATAATAACAACGATATTAATTCAATTGTAAATAAAGTTGTATATAGCTATTCGAATGTAAATAATATATTCAATAAGTTTGTGTTATTTCATATATATACTCATTCTCCCAGCGAAGACTATGGAGTTTGTTTATATACATCGACAAACATATAGAGGCACACACACACACACTCACAGAGAGAGTGAAACCGAGAACGCGACAACAGAGAGAAACAAATTTGTAGCGGAAGAGAAGACATTGAAAAAAAATTCCGTACAATAGAGAGGATAGCGGGAGAGAAACGCTGTATTTTTGCTTCTATATTCATGTATGTGTGCTTCAGTGAAGATACGTGTGTGTGAGACAACATTACGATAGTGTAGCAGTGATCATGGAAATTGGCGAGGAGAGGCGGAAGGAGAGTAAGTATTAGCAAAGAACGAGAAAGAGAGCACGTTCTCTCTTCTCCCTCTCTCATGTAATTACCAAACAAACGAACGCAAATTTATACTTCTAAATACTTCATGAAGAGAGACGCTCTATGTTTGCTTCTGTGCGCGTCAGCGAAGATGTGTGTGTGTGTGTGTTATTCAGATATTTCTTTGGTGTTCCACAAGAGTCTAGAATCTAAGCTATAATAAAGTAAGCAGTGGGGGATTGCGTCAAGAATATATTTTTTTTATCCCGTATGTAAAATAAGTTGGATTACTTTGAATAAATAATGATTTCTTTATTTTTTTTATTCATTTCTTTATTTTTTTAAAATTTATTTATTACTTTGAATAATTAATTTTCTACTTTTGGCACAAGGCCAGCAAATACCCAGTGCATTACTGGTACTTTATTTTATCGACCCCGTAAGGATGAAAGGCAAAGTTAACCTCGGCGGGATTTGAACTCAGAATGGCAAGGGCCGTAACTCTATGCGTCAAAGCATGGCGTCTGACCCTCTACCGATACTGCTAGTGAATAAATAATGAATGAATATTACATACTTTATCTACTAAATCTCGTTATTCTTCATTAAATATAAATAATTTGGTTGCTTATCTTTGATTCACTTCTTTAAAATTTTCAAATGTCAACATTCATATATTTCCGTCACTAATTTTCTCCTAATGCAGTTTATATATAATATCGTCTTCTTTAATGTATCATGGATTACCTTACTGATTACATAAGCTAGTGTAACGTAGTCTTCGTTCAATTTCTGTGTATATTGTCAATTACGATTTTATTTGATGAATCATATCTACTTGCGTATAATATCAATATACACACTACACTTGTTAGCAGAAAACCACCTGAAGGGTGATTTTTCTGCTAGTGCTCTTAAAATATGTAAGCACAATATTGTTAGGCTCAAATATCAGCTGAAGTTTAAGCATATTGCGTGGCTTTCATGAAGTCGTTTTACATCAGTCTGGATGCAATACAGCGACAAGGTGCCAGAGTTGTCAATGAGACAATAGGCAGGCGAGAGATTCAACAAATAAATCAAGAGGGAGCAGTTGCTACAAGACTTCGCCAATTCTCAGAGGAGAGACGTAAACGTCTTGATCAAGATAGGCTGAATACGTTTGACAAATGCGTAGCACCTTTCTAAATGACTTGGAAAAGATCATCTTTCAACTATGATCCACAACATGATTATTCTACGGAAGGATTGATTGGTATTGGGACGATGTCAAAAGAGTGAGGCTTTTGCAAAAGAAGGATTTTGGAAAGAGGAACCCCCACTATCTGTTGTGGAAGAGGAACGCTCGTTTGACCGACGTCTGGTACACCCCCAGATACTTTGAAGGTGCTGCCTTTGGAAAAGACATAAAAGATAATGCATTCTTTTTAAAACATTAGACGTTACAATTCCACTCTCCAAATGATCGCTTTTCGTAGCAATATTATAAGAGAAGGGAATTTCAAGTCAACCTTTAATGTTCGAGGTCAAATATACCATCGTATTGGATCTTGGTTCCAACTGAAGGCAAAAGTTTTTGCAGTTATATTTTGCGGCAAATTTCAAAGAACAGGCTTTGCAACGGTCATTGAACATTCCAAACCTGAAAATAAGAGAGTTAATCTTTGATCTGCAAGATATGTTCCATGCAAACAATAGCTACATCAGAAATTTCAAATATGCATTGGAATCTACACCCCGCATTGATTACTAGATAATCATTGTTGCAGATAAAAAGCCTGTTGGTGAACACAGAAGCCGTTAAAATGTCCTTGCTTCAAATGAAGAAGCAGCAACTATTACTGGCGACGATTATATGAGAATAGATTTTCTTATTCAAGGAAGTGAAGATATATTTGAAATGGATGTTTTCCTCTGTCTCCTACTATTAACTTTCTTAACGATATATTATTTTCACTATACTTAATTTATCTGTAACTGCATATTTTTTCAATTTTTTCAATTTCTTTTTATTGAATTTATCTGCTCCTATTTTTCATATGTTTTCCCGTCTCAGTAACTTTATATAAATTTTAATGCTTGCACTAACCCTAACCCTAACCCTAACCCTAACCGCCCATATTATGTATCTACTAATGTTTTTGTAACAAAGTTTTGATCTTATATTTGTGTTTAACTTTTGTTATGAACTCCTATGAAACCGACCTTGTGCTAGGAAGAAACGATCGTCAGTGATTAAATATTTGAAAGAGTAAAATTCTTTGATTATCATGTATACACAAAGACACACACACACACACATACCTATATATGTATATATATATATATATATATATATATACACACACACATATATATATATATATATATATATATATATATATATAAAGAAAAAGAGATGAAATCGAAAATGCAACTGGAGTCTTATTTTTAAAAAAAATATATATATTTATTTGGTTCCTTTACCGGTTTCGCAGTTCTTCTGCTTTTCAAAAGGTGTGTTGAGATGGAGGGTCTGTGGTTTTTCTCACAGAAAAACCACAGACCCTCCATCTCAACTCACCTTTTGAAAAGCAGAAGAACTGCGAAACCGGTAAAGGAACCAAATAAATATATATATTTAAAAAAAAAATAAGACTCCAGTTGCATTTTCGATTTCATCTCTTTTTCTTTATACTTTCACTCGTGTAGGACACCTCGGTTATTTTTCATTTTGTAAAAAAAACCTCACTTTCTAATATATATATATATATATATATATAGGAAAAAGTATGACTCCGACGGCAGAGCTCAAGCCGTTTCGACGGCTATTTCTCGATCAGAAATAGCCGTCGAAACGGCTGGAGCTCTGCCGTCGGGGTCATACTTTTTCCTATTTCCCACTCTACTACACTAAGTATTGAGTACTCTTGTGCGTTATGGTCCATCTGGTTCCTTACCACATTTCCTTTGATATATATATATATATATATATATATATATATATTTGTGTGTGTGTGAGTATATACATACATGTAGGTACATATGACTGTATGTAAGTATGCTCATATGTATGTGTGTTTGCATGTCTCTATGTACATTCATATTTCATATACAATATTATTGCTTCCATTAAAATATTAAACATTTTAAATTTCTCGCTCATCCCCTTCATCATTCGCAATAATTTTCTCTTATGACCATAAATGTTTTTTCATTGCAGATATAATTTTGAATGATTGAAGATTTTTATCTTTCTTTATAATATAGGATATTATGTTGTACATGAAGAAGGCGTCCAAGGGAAATGTGTTTATGTTACTTCTACTATTACAATAACAACAATGACTACTACTACTACTAGTACTACTAGTACTACTACTACTACTACTACTACTACGACCGCCACCACCACCACCACTACCACTACTACGACGACGACCACCACCACCACCACCACTACTACTACTACTACTACTACTACTACTACTACTACTAGTAGTAGTAGTAGTAGTAGTAGTAGTAGTAGTAGTAGTAGTAGTAGCTGTACTACTATCCTCGTACGAGGCTACGAATTTTAAAGCTAAATATATAACCTATCGACTGAAAACAGCGTGTGAAGTGTCCTTGGCTTTTTATTGTTCATCCTTAGACTTCGCGGAAATTTGAATTCAGAATGTGGTGGAGGGTAGATTAAATACTGAGAATTATATCCTCTATTCCACAACACGTCACATCTCCTAAGATATACAACGAAAAGAATCGATGTTGGAAGTAGCAGAGATTGGATTTGTAGAACGAGTGGATACAAGAAAGCAACAGTTGTTGGTTTTTCTCACAGAAAAACCACAGACCCTCCATCTCAACTCACCTTTTGAAAAGCAGAAGAACTGCGAAACCGGTAAAGGAACCAAATAAATATATATATTTAAAAAAAAAATAAGACTCCAGTTGCATTTTCGATTTCATCTCTTTTTCTTTATACTTTCACTCGTGTAGGACACCTCGGTTATTTTTCATTTTGTAAAAAAAACCTCACTTTCTAATATATATATATATATATATATATATAGGAAAAAGTATGACTCCGACGGCAGAGCTCAAGCCGTTTCGACGGCAATTTCTCGATCAGAAATAGCCGTCGAAACGGCTGGAGCTCTGCCGTCGGGGTCATACTTTTTCCTATTTCCCACTCTACTACACTAAGTATTGAGTACTCTTGTGCGTTATGGTCCATCTGGTTCCTTACCACATTTCCTTTGATATATATATATATATATATATATATATATATATATATATATATATATATATATATATATATATATATATATATATATATATATATATATATATATATATATATATATATTTGTGTGTGTGTGAGTATATACATACATGTAGGTACATATGACTGTATGTAAGTATGCTCATATGTATGTGTGTTTGCATGTCTCTATGTACATTCATATTTCATATACAATATTATTGCTTCCATTAAAATATTAAACATTTTAAATTTCTCGCTCATCCCCTTCATCATTCGCAATAATTTTCTCTTATGACCATAAATGTTTTTTCATTGCAGATATAATTTTGAATGATTGACGATTTTTATCTTTCTTTATAATATAGGATATTATGTTGTACATGAAGAAGGCGTCCAAGGGAAATATGTTTATGTTACTTCTACTATTACAATAACAACAATGACTACTACTACTACTAGTACTACTAGTACTACTACTACTACTACTACTACGACCGCCACCACCACCACCACTACCACTACTACGACGACGACCACCACCACCACCACCACTACTACTACTACTACTACTACTACTACTACTACTAGTAGTAGTAGTAGTAGTAGTAGTAGTAGCTGTACTACTATCCTCGTACGAGGCTACGAATTTTAAAGCTAAATATATAACCTATCGACTGAAAACAGCGTGTGAAGTGTCCTTGGCTTTTTATTGTTCATCCTTAGACTTCGCGGAAATTTGAATTCAGAATGTGGTGGAGGGTAGATTAAATACTGAGAATTATATCCTCTATTCCACAACACGTCACATCTCCTAAGATATACAACGAAAAGAATCGATGTTGGAAGTAGCAGAGATTGGATTTGTAGAACGAGTGGATACAAGAAAGCAACAGTTGTTGGTTTTTCTCACAGAAAAACCACAGACCCTCCATCTCAACTCACCTTTTGAAAAGCAGAAGAACTGCGAAACCGGTAAAGGAACCAAATAAATATATATATTTAAAAAAAAAATAAGACTCCAGTTGCATTTTCGATTTCATCTCTTTTTCTTTATACTTTCACTCGTGTAGGACACCTCGGTTATTTTTCATTTTGTAAAAAAAACCTCACTTTCTAATATATATATATATATATAGGAAAAAGTATGACTCCGACGGCAGAGCTCAAGCCGTTTCGACGGCTATTTCTCGATCAGAAATAGCCGTCGAAACGGCTGGAGCTCTGCCGTCGGGGTCATACTTTTTCCTATTTCCCACTCTACTACACTAAGTATTGACTACTCTTGTGCGTTATGGTCCATCTGGTTCCTTACCACATTTCCTTTGATATATATATATATATATATATTTGTGTGTGTGTGAGTATATACATACATGTAGGTACATATGACTGTATGTAAGTATGCTCATATGTATGTGTGTTTGCATGTCTCTATGTACATTCATATTTCATATTCAATATTATTGCTTCCATTAAAATATTAAACATTTTAAATTTCTCGCTCATCCCCTTCATCATTCGCAATAATTTTCTCTTATGACCAAAAATGTTTTTTCATTGCAGATATAATTTTGAATGATTGAAGATTTTTATCTTTCTTTATAATATAGGATATTATGTTGTACATGAAGAAGGCGTCCAAGGGAAATGTGTTTATGTTACTTCTACTATTACAATAACAATAATGACTACTACTACTACTAGTACTACTAGTACTACTACTACTACTACTACTACGACCACCACCACCACCACCACTACCACTACCACTACTACTACTACTACTACTACTACTACTACTAGTAGTAGTAGTAGTAGTAGTAGTAGTAGTAGTAGTAGTAGTAGTAGTAGTAGCTGTACTACTATCCTCGTACGAGACTACGAATTTTAAAGCTAAATATATAACCTATCGACTGAAAACAGCGTGTGAAGTGTCCTTGGCTTTTTATTGTTCATCCTTAGACTTCGCGGAAATTTGAATTCAGAATGTGGTGGAGGGTAGATTAAATACTGAGAATTATATCCTCTATTCCACAATACGTCACATCTCCTAAGATATACAACGAAAAGAATCGATGTTGGAAGTAGCAGAGATTGGATTTGTAGAAAGAGTGGATACAAGAAAGCAACAATTGCTCCTGCTAATTATGTTGTGGCAAACGTAATTTAGGGAGCTCAATTAAAGTGACACCTGTGTCGCATAAATATTATTAAGGTTTTGAAATTTTAAGGAGAAATATACAAATGTTTTACTGAAAAACAATCATTGATTAGGCAATTTAAAATAATGTCTTAGCAAAGTTTCACAGTAAAGAATTCTGCAGGAAGCTATATTTAATTAGGGTTTAGCACTAATGTACAAAGTAAAAAAGAATAAAAATCCCAAGTGTAGCAAAATGGTATCATAAGCGTTAATGAGACCTAGGACTACTCGTAATTACTCAGTCATGGTGATTAAAATTTTCAGGCAGTTAACTGAATTATACAATTGCCTTAATTCCCATAGTAGTCGATATATAACAAGATTTCAGCATTGTGGCTATGTTATACATGTACAGGATACGTAATGCAATATAATAAAACGCTTCTTGTCTTTTCTTTTTTTTTGATTCCAGTACAACACAGTGCATCCGAGTCTTTTTGTTCTTCATTTATCTCCTATGACTTTTTAATTTCTTTTGATAGTTTTAATTTCTTTTGATAGTTTGCAATTAAAGATTAGAGTTGTTCATATGTCCCAGCAATAATTTTAACACGAGTTGAATTACACAATGGTATCTATAAAGGGTATGAAATATAAAAAAAATAATGTCAATTACATGCTGATGTAGCCGATAATGAAAATAACATTACAGACCATTCACTGCTTGTTTACAAATCAATTTTCTTTTCAAATCTGATCTACAATGGAATCTGGTTTTAAAAGTTTTATTTCTACACAATTAAATACATAATAAAAATAAACAGTAATTTTAGCTTTGATAAATGCATTAAAATGTCAAGAATAATTTAAATACTTTTGACATGTTTGACAGCGGTAGATTCTGAAAATGGAATGCTGAATATTGTAATTTTAACTAGTCATAAGAAGAGGACCTTCTTGAATCATATTCCTAACAAATAAAGTAGGTATTCAATTTTAAGCTACATGCGACCAATGTTTTTAAAATGAAAAATGAAAAGAAAAAAACACACAAAAAACGTAATTAATGTTATATGCAAATGCAATTAACGATGGATTTTTCAAAGGCATTTGAGATACAATTTTATTATTGGAAATATTCTATGAAAGTATTCCGGATTTCTTTGAAAATGGATAGTTCTATGAAATTGAGTTTCGCAGCACAGGCCGTAAATTTCTGTAATGAGATAGTATATGACGATTTCATTCACCCACTTCTAAACTTTAAATATAAACAATCTTTTATTTGGATTTGGTTTGAGTATGTCGTTTGTTCATTCAGTATGAGACAATGCTTCATGCCGTTCTAATCATAAAATCTGCCCCAGAAATTAAACGTTTTGTTACATAAAATAAGTGGAGAGCAAACGGTGAAACGGCGTGTTTCTCCCTCATTTTGATTTTCATACAATATTTACTTAATGTTATTTTATTTGTCCAAATGTCATACAATATTTCTGCCGGAAACACATCAATTGTTTTACAATGACCGCCAAATGGCTGTTATCTATCGCCGAAGGCCGTCTAGGAACGTGCACATATACAAGACTTAAGTTTCCACTAAATAATATTTCGAACCAACATTATGCTATGCATTAATTGAAAATCTCCTGGCCAAATGATTGGTTGATATTCCAAGCTGACTCCGCAGAATCGCGTTGGATGTGCAACTTAGTCACAGCATAAAATACAAAAGCAATAAAGAGTGAAAGCAAAAGCACCAAGATAAATACATAGAAGGAAAGGGTCAAAGTTTATAGTAAACAAAGCCGCAATTATATATATATATATACATACATATATATATATATATATATATATACACAGATCAGAGCAAACATCACGGACGCTCTATCTCAAAATTATTTTTGGAAACCATTAGAAATGCGCAACCGGCAAAACTTAAAACCAAAACTGAATACTAACCAATACTATTACTAATTCTCACTTATTCCGAATTAAACTATTTTTCACTGTGAACAATTTGTCAGCATTTTCTTTTCCGTTTACCAATATATATATATATATATATATATATATATATATATATATATATATATATATATATATATATATATATATATATATATATATACATATATTTGAAAAAAAGAAAAATAATGATTTAACTTGTAGTGTTAAATAATTTGATTTAATTTTATAATATTGTAGTATTATGAGTTGGTAGATCTAGTAAGATATTTGTTAACTTCGGTGGGAAGAATTTCAAAGATTCCTTGTTAACTTTGTTGGACAACTTTCCCGCATTCGTCGGTGGCGATTGTCAAACTGAGATCAGCACAACCTGATTTTAATAATTTGATTTAATTATAAAATTAAATCAAATTATTTAACACTACAAGTGAAGTAATTCTTTTCCCTTTTTTCAAATATATGTATATATATATATATACACAATATATAAATATAAATAATATATATACATATATATATATGCATACATAAATGTATATATATATATATATATGTATGTATATATATACATATGTATACATATATATATATGTATATAATAACTAGAAATTGATTAACATATATGTAAACATGAAAATCCAAATCTCCACTTCCGTGGTTTACCATCTGATTAATTGGTGAAATATATTTCTTTAATGGAATATATACAGGGAAGATTAATCATATTATAAGGTATCTATTTTTGAAGTTCTAGTCAACTTTATTTAGTTACCTACCTAGCTATGTGTGGTTACACACTTGTAAAAATTATCTCCTGTGATTATTCATGTTTATATATATGTTAATCAATTTCTAGTTATTATAAAATGC
>OZ024743.1:299080799-299083299 GCA_964016885.1 Eledone cirrhosa
TACCGGTTGCGCATTTCTAAATGCTTTTCAAAAATAATTTTGAGATAGAGTGTCCGTGCTGTTTGCTCTGATCTGATTAGTTTTGGGAATTCTACCTGTTTTTATGTTAAAAAAATGGCTCCAGCGTTATTTTTGTGTTGCAAAAATGCTTGTGGTCAAAACAATTTTGATTGGTCGGTAGAGGTCATGTGAATGTAAAAAGTTGATTTTGCGCCAAGACTGTTTTTATGTTAAAATGTTAGAAAAGTGGCTCCAGCAAAAATTATGGTCAAAACAATTTTGATTGGTCGGTAGAGGTCATGTGGATAAAAAATTGGTTTTGCGCCAAGATTGAGAAATGACTCTTTCACAACAAATGTGTGTGTGTGTGTGTGTGTGTGTGTGTGTGTGTGTGTGTGTGTGTGTGTGTGTAGTAGTAGTAGTAAGGTGTTCGATGCTGCGACAATAGCCACCAGCGATGTGTGTCAAATGGCTATTAAGATAAGTGTGTGTGTGTGTGTGTGTGTGTGCGTACATACACACAGCAGAGTCATTTGAAGGTCAAAAGATATTTTTCAGCTTTTGTCTTATACGGAGAAGTGTGTGTGTGTGTGTGTATAAGTCTCTTTGTATGTTGATGTACGCGTGTGTATGTGTTTGTGTATATATGTGTGTGTGTGTGTGTGTGCGTGTGTGGGTGGACCAGTATTTTTTTCCCCCCTGGTAAAATGGTGTACATTATTCGATTTTTTCAGTAAAATCGGTTCTCTTAATAGAACATCAACAATCTTAACAATAAAAGGTGTGAAATGATATTCACTATATATATACACACACACACACACACACACATATATATATTTTCACTACATATATATATATATATATACATATATACATACATATGCACATATATTTTTTTGTATTGCACCATAGAGCATGTGTGTTTACGTGTGTCATTGTGTTTATATGTGGGTAGAGATGTGTGCTGATGTAGGTATGTATGTTGACGTGTGTATGTTGTGGGTTCGTCTTAGGGAGAAGTGTTTAGACGGGGTCCGTATTTGTTAATGAAGTAAGATTCCTTGCTGATGCGCTGGGTGTGGGTGGCATTATCTTTAAATTTGTAGAGGGGAAAGATTCTGAAGTTGGGATGATTTTGGGCGGCGCAGGTATCAATGTGTTCACTCAGTGGTATTTTCCTGTATTCCCGTATTTTAATTTGGGATCTATGGACAGTCATGCGTTGGCGGAGGCTGTTTTTGGTCTGGCCTATGTATTGTTCTCGACAACCTGAACAAGTTAATACATATATTAAATTTTCCGATGCACATGTGAAATTGTGTTTTACTATAAAACGTTGTCCATCTTTGAAATAGAATTCCGAACCCTCTATTAGGTTGATGCAAATGCCACAGTTGGGTCTATCGCATTTTTTTTACTGTGGGTTTCGTTGTTGTGGTTGGCAGTACTTTGGCATGTGTTAAGATGTTTTTCATTGACTTGGATTGTCTTTTGCTCTTTATGATATCGTGTGTTCGTAGAATTTGGTTCATTCTATGGTCCTTTTTCAATACAGGGATGTTCTGGAGGATGGTGTCAAAAGCCTCGTTGTTGAGGGGGTTGTGTGTGGAGATGTATGGAAGAGCTTTTAGTTTTGGTTGATTTACTTTAGGGTGTCTAAGGTCCTGGGTACTGAGTTTTAGGGCACGTTGGATTCCATTGTCAATTAGTGATGCAGGGTAGTCCCTGCCTATGAGTGTGTCCTTTAGTTCTTGTAGCCGTAAGTAGCAGATGTTTTTATTGGAGACTATAGTACAGATTCTCTTGGCTAAGTTGTAGGGAATATTAATTTTAACGTGTCTAGGGTGGCAAGAGTTGAAGGGGAGGTATTGCTTGGAGTCTGTGGGCTTGTAGTATATGTCTGTTTCTATGTTTTTGTTATGGATCTTAATGAGGATGTCGAGGAAGGGGAGTTGTTGATGGCTGTATTCCATCGTGAAGTTAATATTTGTGTTGAGCCCATTTATAAGGGTGTGAAATTCTTTAAGTTTTTCGATGTTTTCGTGCCAAAGGATGAAGCAGTCATCAAGATATCGCTTCCAGTTCCTTTCAATGTGTAAGTGGAGGGTGTTTCCAAATTTGTTTAGGACTTTAGTGTAGAGGGTGATTTCCAGGTATCCCATGACTAGGTTGGCATACGTAGGGGCTGTTTTCGTTCCCATAGCGGTCCCAGATTTCTGCCTGTAGGGTTTGTTATTGAAAACGAAGTAATTGTTCTCCAAGATAAATTTGAGTCCCTCTATCACGAATTCTTTTTTGATGCGTTGTGGGAGTTCATTGTGGAAGTTATCCAGCCAGAATTGGATAGCTTCTATTCCTAGGTTGTGGGGGATGTTGGAGTATAGGTTGACTACATCGAACGTCACTAGTAGGGTTTGTTCAGAAAGTGGCATATTAGGGAGGTGATTGAGCATATCTAAAATACGGGAATACAGGAAAATACCACTGAGTGAACACA
>OZ024743.1:299085799-299103299 GCA_964016885.1 Eledone cirrhosa
CAACAATTTAACCTAAAATGGGATATAATAGTATCTGCCCCTGCATATCCCCACGGACAGGAATTTTGTAAATTATGTAATATGGAATTATTTTGTATTATGAAATCCAAAAATATTTTATTAAATAACAGAATAGAGCGATCGTTATACTGTAACCATCGCTTGAAATCTACATGTTCATATTACAAACACTACCAGGATTGAACGCCTGTCTCCATCTCCGTTTGATTGTCAAAATACATATTAACATTCTCTATTAGTCTTAATTCTATCAACTCTTCTATTCTTTACCATTTAATATAAACTGCTATAGATAAAATGAGATTTCTTAATTCAATTCCCTAATGCATATACCAGCAGGCTACCAGCATTGTTGTTATTTAGTAGCAGTGAAAAATCTCCCTCTTCCTTAATTGACACTTTATAATTAATACTACTACACCAAACGACCAGCCCTGTCCATTGTTCAATTGGTCAAGTATAGATTAAAATAGGCACTCCCAAAAATTCTTATTTAGATAAAATAAACCATATACTCATTGTATTCTGATTAGAAACCCTTTATATACTTGTTTACCAGTAAATAGAATTGCCATCTGTCATATACTATCTCCCCTCTTCTTCCTTTATTCCAACTAATATAAATACTTCAACTTTTCTGATTTTTTCCAATTTATCCAATATCTCTGAAGAAGTGACAACTGATTACACATTTGCTATCGAATACTTGCTAACATTATATGATTACGCAAGCAGCGATACATAGGTATTCCGTCTGTTACAGAAACATATGTCAATATCTAATAAATTCCTTTTTAAAAAAAACACTTTCATTTTATATTCATCTTTTCTATATATATGTATATATATATATATATATATATATATATATATATATATATATATATATATATATATATATATATATATATATATATATATATATATATATATATATATATATATATATATATATATATATATATATATATATATAAATATATATATATATATAAATATATATATATATACAATATATTAACAAATGGAAACTGTATTTATAAAACCATATTTATTTCATTATACATATTTCAAGGGCCACCAGAGGAAACTATGGTGCGCTTTCATCACATAAAATATAATATAGGTTAGTTTTATAAATAAATATTGACATACCCTTAAAAAAATGCAACAATTCTGGTTGGAATCTCCTGGATAGTGGAGTTATTAGATTTATTATAGGTTTATTATGCAAATTAGTGTTGGATAGGTTTAAAAACAGTATATTTAAATTAAGCCGTTGGAATAGGGAAAAAAAGAAAAGAAAGAGAATAAACGAAAGAAAGAAAGAGATAAACCTGAGTATATTTTAGTGAGAGAGAATAGCGTAATTTAGAGGGAAGAGGCGAAGAAATGAATATAGCGTGGATGAATACCGTAAGATGGATAAACAATAATTGTTTCTACTTTAGGCACAAGGCCAGCAATCACCCAGTTCATTACTGGTACTTTATTTTATCGACCCCGTAAGGATGAAAGGCAAAGTCAACCTCGGCGGGATTTGAACTCAGATCGTAAAGGGACGTAACTATGCTGGAAAGCATGGCGTCCGACCCTCTACCGATACTGCCAATCCACCAAGATGGATAAACAATAATAACAACCAATAACAGATACTAACGAAGATGGATAAAGCTATGTTGAAGAATTTATCATGGAACAAAGTCACAGATAGCTGTGTCATGAATGCACTACGAACAGGCTATCTGGATAAGAACTCTCCATTCAATTCGACCTCTATCGCTCAACATGAAAGACCATTGAGTCACAAGAACATTCCACAGGAATAATTGAATCCACTGATTTGGAAAACAACGACATTCCAGAGCAGGATGACATGATTATTTTTGAATAAATTAGTGGATTATTTCGCTCATGAGTTTTTGAATTAAAGGGTGTGTTCATTTTTAATAAATTTGATCTTTCAATTAAACGATTCGCGTAAATGCCGATTGTTTTTTTTCGTAATTTCTAATCATTTAGCAAATTTGTCATTTTCAGTTTCGTAGTGTCGTTTTTTCGGCATATGAACCACCTTCCCCGAAAATAAGCTGTAGTGGTACATTTCGGAGTAAAAATTAATATAAGCCAAGGCTCATAATCGGGAAAACGCGGTATTTGTATCTATACATGCACACAATTACATATTATATCTATATATATATATATATCAAGTCTATTCAAGTACGACGGGCGATTCGCGATTGATCAGCTCAATGTTCGATCTCTATTGGATGGGTCTGACTCTAGAATCAAAAGCTCATCAGACTCACACACACACACACATACACACAAACACACACACACACACACACAGATACACACACGCACACACATAGACACTCACACATACATATATATATAGATTTATAAATATACATATAATATAATTTATCATTTGAACGTATGTTTTTGTCTGCACATAAGTGTGTATATATCTGGGTATCGTGATACAATTTTAATATACGCAACTAGATTGAGACATAATGCATGCATACACACATCCAACAATAGACGCACAACACATATGTATGTATGTTCTTCTGGTTTTATAATTTCACAACATTTTTCCCAATAGAGAGAGAGTCGGTTTCTAACATAGACACAAGACTCTCTCATTGGAATTTACACATGTATGCATGTATGTATATATGTACGTCTGTGCGAATATAATCTAAATGGTTCTATGTATATATACATTATGCAATACACATACACACACATATATGTATATATATATATATATATACACACATACACTCTTATATATATATATTTATACATGCGTTACTTATATTTTAACTTTTTCTGCCCTAGGCGAAAAACCGCATTTTAAAGCCATATTTAGGCCCTTTTTGAGGCGTAATTTAAAGATAATCCAGTCGACTTCCTCGAAATTTGCAGTACATATTATTTAGTCCCCTCGCATTGCTGTGGACAAAGAAAAATTTCCGATTCCATTAATGGTCTCTAGGAAATTTACGAATTCGCATTGGGCATTTCATGCCATTTTCATTTTCGATATAAACGTTACTTAAACATCGTAAGTAGCGTATAATATTTCGTTAAAAATTTGATTTATTTAACAGAGGACACAACATTGGAATCATATATGATTCCAGTTCCTCAATGAGATAACAACACAACAAGGAGGTGAAAAAAAAGATGTATTGACAGAGAAAAACACATTTCAACAACATGTGTACCTGCCTCTCCCACACCAATTCGGACTGCCTGAAGAGGTTACAGCCAATGATGGCTGTCACCGAAATGTATATAGCAGTATATCTATAATTTATAATAAACGAAGCCAAATTTTACATATTTGACTTAATTAATTTACATTACTCCGGAGTAAACAAACCAACCTGTGTACTTCGTCGAGTGCTCCAATCTGTATACTGAGGTGTCGGAAAACAAACCAACATATACTCAATATATATATATATATACACATACACGCAACCTGGCGGACTGATATGTTTATAGGGTTTGCAGGAATAAAATAATTAAAGGAATGCATCCTGCCCAGCCTCCTGTCATTTTACTTTATTATATATATATATATATATATATATATATATCGTTTCTGAATTTGTTTAGCAAGATTCTTTATCTGAAAACGTGTGTTGAAACCGATATTGTTATACTTGGGAGGGTCATGTTGCCAATAAGAAACACACGCACCAGTTGCTAACACTTCAATTTATTATAATAAATTTATAAATTTAGGAATTTATAAATTTCCGGTTGGTTGGTTGGTTGGTTCCACAACCAGATGGTTGTTTATATATTGTCAAAGTTCTTTCGTCACACACATTCTGTGACCTCTTCGGTGACCTCTTCGGTGACTGGGGATTATTTTCTTTGTTTTTATGTTTGTGCCTCTCCTTTGTTCTGTCCTACGCCATCTTGTTTTTGTGTGTGTTGTGTGCTTAGTTTGCGTATGTGTTACATCCGGGTGCCTGTGTGTGTTTATATTTGTTTATTTATTTGTTTATTTACATGTTACTGGTTAGTTGTTTGTTCTATGTGCGTGTGTGTTTTCATTTTGTCCTTAATTGTAAGTTGTGATGTTGCTGTTCCATTCATGTTTTCTATTTAATTTTGGTCGGAGTTCATTTATGTTTATTGCCTCAGTGATTTGTCTAAACATTGCGTCTTTTCTGTGTGTAGATTCTATTTTTATTTCTGTTTTCTAATTTACCCTTATGTTCTATTTTAGAATGTTGGTAGAGTACAGATGATTCTTTACTATCTTGAAGGTCTCGCCAGTGTTCATTTATCCGTTCCCCTATACTACGAGCTGTCTCACCTATGTACACTATATTCTTATCTCTACATTATCCTTCAGTACATATTATTCTATATACTACATTTCTAGTTTTACAATTAATATGGGGGCTTAATTTAAAGATTATACATTTCTCATCTATAAGATGGCGTAGGACAGAACAATGGAGAGGCACAAAAAAAAAAAAAGAATCCCCAGTCACTGAAGAGGTCACATAATGTGTGACGAAAGAACTTTGACATCTGGTTGTGGAACCAACCAACCAGAAATTTATAAATTCCTAAATTTATAAATTTATTATAATAAATTGAAGTGACAGCTTGTGGTGCGTGTGTTTCTTATTGGTAACATGACCCTCCCAAAGTATAACAATATATATATATATTTATTTATTTATTTGAATATGGCAAAGCCGGTCATTTATCCCTCGTATACAGGAAACTGACTGGCCAGTCTGCTGATATGCAGATCTGACTGATCAGTCAGTCTGCTAATATGCTAATCAGGCCGATTAGTCACTGTGTATTTTTGAAAATATCATATATTTTCAGTAGTTCTGACAGTTTGGCAGGTGAACAGTGAGCTGTACTGATACCCAGAAACATTAGTGTCTGCAGTTCTGTTCACATGCCAACACAAGAGCAAGAATGAAGTGTTCATTCTACTGACATGGCTATAAAATTGAGGCTTGTTAGCAAAATTGCAAACGAATCGAAGTCGATTGGCAATATCGGTAGAGAGTCGGACGCTATGCTTTGCAGCAAAGTGTTACGGCTCTTTATGATCTGAGTTCAAATCCCGCCGAGGTTAACTTTGCCTTTCATCCTTACGGGGTCGATAAAATAAAGTACCACTAATGCCCTGGAATAATTGCTGGCCTTGAGGTAGAAACTCAAAATAGTCTCTTACAATAAAATAGCTCTAGGAATAGATTTTTCCGAACCGTATATTATAATTGAATGTAAATATATTTTTAACGTAAACAAAAACTCACTGAACCAGGACATCTTAAATGAACTCAAAGAGATTTCCTCGAAACTTTCAATTTTGACCAACAAATTGGACCAAATACATATCTATAAAAAAGGACCCACGAAGAAAAGAAAATACTCAAGAGACGAATATTACTCAAACATTAACTAAACTAATCGAAATCATTGAAACAGCAATGCTCCAAAAGCTGGAACAACGATTAGAACCCAATCTACGAGATGTCCACTCAGTGAAAAACACCCTAATCAATATATGGACTCAAAAGCTCACAGCCAGCAAATTCGCCTTTTGGAATCTCCTAAAAAGTAATCGCAAGGCAGACACATATGAAAAGTGGCTAAACTCTACCCCAATCATCCTCCCCAAAAAACTCCAAATAAAACCCATCCCGAATAAACCAGAAAACCAACAAAGACTTAGGGAAAAGATGGCGTTAGAAAAATTTAAAATAGAAATAGAACTGTTACGATTAAGAGCCAACTCCAACGAAGAAAAATTCAAGTCACTCGACCAACAGATGGACACAGAAATCTCAAGGCACTCTGAAGGCCTACTCTATGAAAAAAACCTTAAAACTTTGGAAAGAAAACTGTGAGGATGAAGAACTAACATCCCTCTAGCGATGGGAAAAAACGTCACCTGGTTTAACAACTACAAAATTGATTTCAAAAATGAACAACATACAGGTAACCCATTTTTAAATTAAACTAAAACTCACACACCACATGCACAACAAATAACAAAAAAAGTAACAAAACATGCACAACAAATAACAAAAACAGTAACAAAACGTCCAACATACCCCCGGCAAAACTATAACGATAATCCCAGAACCCATAGAGAAAACTATAACCCTACTAACAAAAACCTAAGATCCCCCAACACAAGACAGGACCCGATCCGCAGATCACAACCCACACAAAACCTATGCCCAAACCGTAGACTCCTGCCCACACAGAGCCTGTTCCAAAATCGTAGATCCCAACCCACACAAAGGAACAAAATCTACAACCCGGACTATCAACAAACCGAACCTCAATACGTCCGAAACTTCTATACAAGACCACACAACAACAGGGGAAATGCCATTAGATATAATAATACCATTGAAAAAACATTCCAGAAAAATCATTTTTTAGTCCAATTCTACAGGACCCACGACATCCGGTGGTACAAACCGATTTGGAAAAACCGAAAATAATCAACTTTCAAATACAAACCTCTCAGCCCAACAAGTAAAAATTCGCTCCAAAGGACTGAAATTCACACCAACACCACAATACTCTAACCTCAATGAGATAAATGACGATATCTGTAGAAAATTACGTCTCACAGAGGAATTCTTTGACAAGGAGAATAACAACCAATCAATTGTACAGAATAAAAGCAGCTACAACCCAACAAAAGGTAGAAACAGGGTTCTGGACAAATTTTGTGACCACATAGCTACTTTCCCATACCATGAACTACCGCAACCTAAACCCAAACCCAACACGAGTCGAAGGGAATGGGAGATTATCCATGAACTAAAAAACAATACGGACATTATAATTAAGGAAGCGGACAAGGGAAGTACTGTTGTCATTATGGATGCTGAAAAATATAAAAATTCTATGTTCTCTCTCTTACAAAATACTAATTACTATGAAATAGTAAAAAACTACCAGCAATCAAAACCAATGACCAGATTAAACACACTGATTTGTCGATGCCAAGAAGACTTAAGTAAAAAGGAAGGCGATTATTTAACACATTTTGAATACAAAACCAGCAACCGTTACGGACCTCCGAAGATCCACAAGTGTAAAATAATTAACGATGCCTGCAAACAATCCACCTCCGCCTGCGTGAACACACAATACCTCACAGACCTTAAATTAAGACCGATTGTAGCGGGCCCACAATGTGAAACACACAGACTGAACCACTTTATGGACATAGTACTAAAATAAATTCTCAAACACATACCAAGCCTTGTAAGAGACGATCTGAATCTCTTAAACCACCTCCCCAAATATGTCAACAACGACACTATTATTGTGTCTTTCGATGTAGTGAATCTCTACACAACGATCCCACACCAATACGGACTAGAAGCAATAGGATTCTGGCTAGAGAAATATCCCAATGAGATACCTGGCAGAATAGAAAAAAGCTTCATCACCGAGGGATTAAAATCTATCTTACAGAACAACTTTTTGATTTCGATGCCAGTACTTACAAGCAAATATCGGGGACTGTGGGGGGTACAAAAGCCGCTCCAACTTATGCCAACTTAGTCATGGCATACTTAGAATTCCAGATATATTAACGGTCCAAATCAAAATACGGATTGAACTTCCACAAATATTTATCAGAGAATTGGAAACGCTACTTGGATGACTGTCTCATGCTTTGGTCCCTCACACTCGACCAACTGAATGATTTCAAAAATTAATAAACGGCATCAATAACCACACCCAATTCACAATGGAATACAGCCAAGATCAACTCCCATTTCTGGACATCTTAATCTTTAAAAAAGACACAAATATTGAAACTGACATACACTACAAACCAACAGATTCCAAACAATACCTGCTATTCACCTCCAACCATCCAAAGCACACGAAGACGAACATTCCTTTTAACCTAGCAAGAAGAATTTGCACAATTGTCTCCAATTATGAAACGCGAAATAAAAGACTTCAAGAATTAAAGGAAATTCTACTCGAAAGAGAGTACCCACCATTACTAATAAATAATGGAATAGAAAGGGCTAAAGCAATAGGCATTGATGAATTACGAAAACAGAAACAAATTCATGGTACGTCCAATATTCTATCATATATCTCAATACACAACCCAAGAAATGCGGATGCTTACAACACTATTCACAAGAACATCCCACTACTGAAACAAGACCCAAGAATGAAAAAAGCCCTTGAAACACACAAAATAATCAAAAGCAAAAGACAACTGAAATCACTGAAAACATTACTCAACAATGCCAATTTACCTACCACAAACTCGCAACCAAGTGTCAAAAAATGTGGTCGCCCTAATTGTGGAACCTGCACTCCCCTCATTGAAGGCAACACGTATACATTTAAATCAGGACAAATTTTTGCTGTAAAAAATCACTTCACTTGCTCATCAAAAATCTACTTTATGCCATTAAATGTAAAGGATGCAATGAAGATTATATAGGACAAACTAAACTCACACTCAGAAACAGAATGACAGTTCATCGCCAACAATTACGAGATCCAGCCACGAGACAGATACCACTAAGCGCACATCTAGACATATGCGCAAGTAATAAGACACCCAAATTCCAAGTCTTCACATTTTACCTTTGCGCTGACAATACAACAGAACAAATACGAATAAATAAGGAAAATATGTTTATTCAAACATATAGATCAGCATTAAATATCGTGTAATATACATTATGTCAACACCATAACATGCTAACCATCCAAAGAGACACATACACACACATATAACACATTCTACTTTAGAAAATAAAAACCCGAACTAAATAAACCTTAACATACGTTTGCGCAACAGAACAAATACGAATAAGTAAGGAAAATATGTTCATTCAAAAATATTCCTACTAACGGAATCATTTTCCTACACACACACACACTCACACACACACACAATATATATTCTCTTCATCTTAACATGATAACCATACTCACACACACACATAACCTCCCTCCACACACACAGAACTCCCTCCCCCATTTCTAATAATAGAATCACCTTCCTACACACATATACACACGCACAAAATATATATATTCTCTCCATCTTAACATACTCCCCCCCACACACACAACACCCATATACACACACACACGCAACTCCCCCCCATTTCTACTAATAGAATCATCTTCCTATACACACACAAGCACACAAATAAACATACATATCTCTACTTTCTTTATTTGAATAGAAAATCTGAATTCTGACACCCCAGCGAACCAACCATATTCACTGAAACAGAACAATTCTCCCATCCCATTTCTCTTGACCATTATCTTTTGCTTGTCATAAAATTCTCTAAAAGGCTACAAAATAAATTCCCAAATACGGGCACGAAATTTAATGAACTTGTTCGCGTGACAGTCATAATTTCATTTATAACCAATCAAATTATATTTATAAAAAAAAAGCCTTTGCGAGCCACTTTTTTTAAAGTAAAAAGAAATTCAAACAAACTTACACGAAAGCTGATATACTTATTCATGTGACTACATCACCCAACCGAACTTCACTCATGTATGAAAAAACAACCTGCTATATTCACTGAACCAGACAATTCTCCCATCCCAATTCTCTTGACCATTATCTTTTGTTTGTCATAAAATTCTCTAAAAGGCTACAAAATAAATTCCCAAATTCCGGCGCGAAATGTAATGAATTTGTTCACGTGACAGCTATAATTTCAATTATAGCCAATCAAATTACATTTGTTAAAAAAAAAAAGCCTTCGTGAGGCCCGTTTTTTTAAGTAAAAATAAATTTAAACACTCATATATGAAAAAACAACCTGAGCCCCCCCCCCTTTTTTTGAAGAACTTTGTAACGCGAACTGGCGTGAAATTTATTGTATTTATTGACCAACCGATCAAATTACTTCTGTAAAAACCTGGTGTTTCGAGCCACTTTTTTCCATATAAAACAAGTAACATTCAAAGACCAACCAGATGTGAGAAAAACCACCGACCCTCCATCTCACCTCTACTTTTGAAAAGCAGAAGAACTGCGAAACCGGTAAAGGAACCAAATAAATATATATATATTTTATAAAATAAGACTCGAGTTGCATTTTCGATTTCATCTTTTTTTCTTTATACTTTCACGCGTGTAGGACACCTCGGTTATTTTTCATTTTGTAAAAAAAAACTCACTTTCTAATATATATATATATATATATATATATATATATATATATATATATATATATATATATATATATATATATATATATATATATATTTATATATATATGTTGTTATCCTTTGGAACGGTCATGCTGCCAATAAAAACATACGCACCACCTGGGTTTCACTTCAATTTATAAACTCAGTTTAGTTGCCCTCTGTGACCTCTTCAGTGATTACTTTATTGCTATTTTTCGTGTCTTTCCTTTGTTGTACAACATCAAACTCAAAATGACGTAGATGTGATAGTAAAAATACCAGGAATTGAAGTGAAATATAACATGTGCGGCTGTTTTTATTGACAACATGACCGTCCCAATGTTTAAGAATATCTGTTTCAACACAGGTTTTCAGACACGAAATCTTGCAAAGCAAAACAAAAACGAAGTACACACACACGCGCACACACTCACACAAACGCGCGCCTGCGCATATATATATATAGAGAGAGAGAGGGAAGTGGTTACACAACAGTTAGTTCACCATACCGAGAACAATTGTTATATACACACACACACACACATATATATATATATACATATATATATATATATATATATAAATATATATATATATAAATATATATATATATGTATATATATATATATATATATATATATATATATATATATAAACATATATATATATAAATATATATATAAATTAGGACATTACATATATATATATATATATATATGTAATATCCTAATTTTGTTTACTATCATACTTATACATAAATCGTTCGAACAGGATATTGATTTACTTCATATTGCAATAACAGTCTGGTCGGTTACCATTTATTTATCTATTTATTTATTTATCCTCCTTATATGATGTATTACAAGTAAGTTGAGATTGCGGTTGCTGTGGGCTGTGTTGCTGTCAGTCAGTGTACCAGTGAGAAAGGAAGAAATAATACCAAACACACACACAGACACATATACATATATATATGTATGTGTGTGTGCTTGTGTGCGTGTATGTGTATATATATATATATAAACAATATATATATACATACACATACTCGCACACAACCACACATACGCACTCACACACGCACTCACACACGCACTCACACACACACACACACACACACACACACACACACACACACACACACACACACACACACACACACACACACACACACACACACACACACATATATATATATATATATATATATATATATATATATATATATTTCTCACTGGCTTTTCATCAAAACACATTTTTCAGTTCCTTCTTCTTCTGACTTTGTACCTTTCTATTTCATTATTTATTTTTCATCCTTGGAAAATAAAACAGAAAGGCAATGAATGTCTCAACGTATCGGACATAGGTCCTACTTAAGAAAATAACAAAGTGCGGTGAGAGAGAGAGAGAGAGGGAGAGAGAGAGAGAGAAAGAGAGAGAGTGAGAGAGAGAGAGAGAGAGAGAGAGAGAGAGAGAGAGAGAGAGAGAGAGAGAGAGGTTGGAACAACGGCTATTGGAAAGTTTGGAAAAATTAAGTTAGGAGAGGAGGATAAGCATGTAGTCCTGTCTGTGTGTGTGGGGGGGGGGGGGGTAAATTTTGAGTGACCAAGTGCATCATGGGTGCATATATATATAATATATATATATATATATATATATATATATATATATATATATATATATATATATATATATATGCACCCATGGCTGGAGTGGTGGTGTGGGTGGGAGGGTGTTAGATCATGGATGCGCTACACAGTGAAAATTCGCTTCGGCCATGCTTAGTAGAAATGTATACGAGTTTTAGGTACAATAAAAATAATAATTCCATGTTATGCAAGAGGAAGAGAGAGCAAGTTTTAAATACAATAATAACTGAGTCTCACTCTTTATCTATCTCTGTCTGTCCCTCCCTCTCTCTCTATATATATATTTATATATATATATATACACACTCACACATATCTATATCGATATATATATAATAATAATAATAATAATAATAATAATAATAATAATAATAATAATAATAATAATAATAATAATAAAATCACATGTCTGCCCGTAATGTGGAAACTGTTGACGAGCATTGTGTCTGAGGAAATCTACCATCACCTCCACACAAACAACTTGTTACCGGACGAACAGAAAGGATGCCGAAAGAAGTCACGTGGTACAAAGGACCGGTTGCTTATTGATGAGATGGTAATGGGGAATTGCAGGAGGAGACACACTGATCTTGCCATGGGATGGATAGACTACAGAAAGGCATTTGACATGGTGCCTCATTCCTGGATCACCAAAAGCCTGGAGATCTTCAGGGTGGCAGATAACATCAGACAGTTGCTAGGCAGGAGTATGGGGTCCTGGGAGACAGAGTTGACATCAACTGGAGTATCCTTGGGAAGCGTGAAGATCAAGAGAGGTATCTTCCAGGGAGATAGCCTGTCCCCTCTGTTGTTTGTCCTTGCCCTGATGCCCTTGACCATTATGCTGCGAAAAGTGAGAGCAGGATACAAGTTGGGAAGGGGAGAGCTTACCATCAATCACCTCCTCTTCATGGACGATCTTAAGCTCTTCGGGAAAAGTGAGAAGGAGTTGGATGTGCTTGTTGACACTGTCCGTATTTTCAGCAGTGATATATGTATGCAGTTTGGTATTGGTAAATGTGGAGTCATTGTGATGAAGAGGGGTAGGTTGAGCAGAAGTAACGGGATCCAGATACCAACAGGTGAGATGATAAAGGAAATTGACTCTGAGGAAGGATACAAGTATTTGGGCGTTCTGGAGGCTGATGGCATAAAGAACAAAAAAATGAAGGAATTGTTAAGAACTGAATACATTCGGAGAGTAAGGAGCGTATTGAAGTCACATCTGAACAGCAGAAATGCCATAAGCGCAGTGAATTTCCGAGCTGTGTCTATTATTAGGTACAGTGCGGGAATTCTGAGATGGAATGTTGCTGAACAGAAAGAAATGGATAGGAAGACTAGGAAGCTATTGACTATCTACAACATGTTCCACAAGAGGAGTGATGTCGATAGACTCTACCTAAGGAGATCTGAGGGTGGAAGAGGTCTTATCAGCATAGAGGACTGTGTTCAGATGGAGAAAAACAACCTATACAAATACGTGACCTATAGTAAGGAGCCAATGCTCAGAACTGTACTGAAGGAGGGGACAGTAGGCCAGGGGATGTCCAGGGAGGAAATAAGATCAAGGAGGAAGAGCAGCCTTCATAGTACCTTCTTTGAGAAAACTGAATTTAGAGATCCACAGACATGGAACTGGTTGAGAAGAGGAGACCTCAAAAAGGCTACAGAAGGAATGCTAATGGCTGCGCAGGAGCAGGCCCTCAAAACGAAGTGGTTGAAGCACCATATCTACAAGGAGGAGGCTAGCCCACTGTGCAGGATCTGTGGAGAGAGAGAGGAGACTGTGGCTCACATTGTGTCCGAGTGTAAACACCTAGCCCAGACCCACTATAAGGGCTGGAGACACGATGTGATGGGCAGGGTGATCCACTGGCACCTGTGCAAAGTAAACAATCTACCACATTCTGAGAAATGGTATGAGCATAGGCCAGAGGCGGTGATGGAGAACAATCAGGTGAAGGTGCTGTGGGATTTTAGGATACAGACGGACAAAAAACTGGAACACAATAGACCTGACCTGGTGGTTGTGGACAAAGAAAAAAAGATCGTGCCTGATTGTGGATGTGGCCTGCCCGTTCGACACGAGAGTGCAAGAGAAGGAGAGGGAGAAAATTAACCGATACCAGGACCTAAAGTGGGAGGTGAAAAGGATTTGGAACTGCCATGAAGTCAAAGTGATCCCGATTGTCATAGGCGCACTGGGGACTATCTCCAAAAGTTTCCAGGGATGGTTAAAGAAAATCGGCCCCTTCACGCTTTTTGGAACGCTTCAAAAGACATGCTTGCTTGGGACAGCAAGAACCCTCCGATACGTCCTGAATATCTGAGGCTGCAGGTAGTGGCTTGATATTCAATCCAACGGACTTTCCAGTTAACCAACATCAATGACTGAGATTCAAGGAATAACAATAACAATAATAATAATAATAATAATAATAATAATAGTGATAAATAGAAAATATATCACTATAGTATCATAACTTATTTCGTTATATATATTTCAAGGATACTAATTTATAGTATGCTCCCTTCAGAGATAATAGAAACCTCGTTCCTACTCTTTAATATATATATATATATATATATATATGAATAAAGTTAGTCCTTCATCAGTGATCTTCCAACCATCATTGGTATTTCATCGCTTTAAAGACCATATACCTCCGGTTGGTGCGACCAACGGCTACAAAAAGTCGTTGGGACACGAAAATAAAGGGGACACGAGAGTGTAAACAAACAAAGATGGTGAAGCAACGAAAAATGAGGAAGAAGGAATCAATGGTTGGAAGATCACTGATGAAGGACTAACTTTATTCATATGTAACCATTTAGCAACCACGCAGCACGTTTATTCTCATATTTACACATATTCTTTCCCCGCTGTGACCCGTCTATTTCGTTCTTACTGCTTCCTCTTTCTCTGTATCTTTACCCTCTCTAACAGTCACTCTCTCTGTTAGCCTCTTCCTCACCCTTCACTCTCTGTTACTACTTCTCCTCCACCTCCTTCTTCCCGTTTGACCTGTGCGTAATTCTTTTCTTTCGCACCCTTGGTCAGGCAGATCGCTTTTTTTCTCTCTCTCGTCTACGATTTCACAGAACTTACGTTCACCGAATTCACAGACTAGATCCCTTCTTCTTCCCGTTAGACCTGTACGGAATTCCTTCCTTGCTCACATTCCAACCAGGTTTGATGGTCTTTATTCTTTCTCGTTCACTATTTCACCGAATTTATATTCATGGAAATTTGGGACTTGACTCCTTCTTCCTCACTTTTCATTGCTTCACCATCTTTGTTTGTTTACACTCTCGTGTCCCCTTTATTTACGTGTCCCAACGACTTTTTTCAGCTGTTGCTCGCACCAACCGGAGGTATATGGTCTTTAAAGCGATGAAACATCAATCATGGTTTGAAGATCACTGATGAAGGACTAACTTTATTCATATGTAACCCATTAGCAACCACGCAGCACGTTTATTCTCATATATATATATATATATATATATATATATATATATATATATATATATATATATTTCAAAATATCATCATTATATTTATTCACTCTGGAATCAATAGATCATCAGACTCGTGATTTCCTTAATGACGATAGTTATCTGCTTAAAACTTTAAATTACCATTCAGTTGATGCGTTATGTTGTTCCTTGTTTTGATTGGTTTATTGAAAAGAGAAGAGAATAGAATAGAGAAGAGGAGGGAAAAGATAAAAAGAAAGGAAAAGGAATAAAAAGAGAAAGAAAAGGAAAAGAAAAGAAAAGAGATGGAGGAAAGGGAGAATGAATAAAGATAAAATGTAAAAGGGAATAGTGATAAGGAGAAGAATCGGGTGATGGGAAATATCGACCATATCTAATGTTGGACGGGGTAGAAAAGGGTCAAGGGTGATAGAGATAGATGATATAAAAGAATGGGGGGGGGGGGTAAGAAAAAAGGAAAAGAAAGAAAAAAGTGAAAGGATAGGAAGTGACAGATAGGGGCTGGGAGATAATGTCAAACATAAAATAAAATAAAAGAAAAAATGACAAGATAAACATATAATAAGTATAATAAATGTAAATATAAAATCAAAAATCAAAAGTGAAAAATAAATGCTAAAAATAAAAATACGAAATAAAAATTATAAATGTAAAAAAGTAAAAAAAATAAAAAATAAAGTTAAGTATAGTTATAGATGATCGTAAAATGATAAAACAAATAATAATGAAAAAAATCCCAGAAATATGAATATATTTGGGGCGTTAGGTACTTAATCTCTTTGAAGTGGCTGGCTTCGGTCGAGATGTGTTTTGGCTGAAGATGGTTATCAGATAGTTGACCACATACTTGTTTTATTAGGTGTGTCTGACACAAGTCATGATGCCGCGAGTATATATATATATTTGTGCAGACCAATATGTGTGCAGACAGGTTTCACACAAACAGACAGCAGACAGACAGACACACACACAATCTGCCAAGCGGGTAAGCAGCACATCAACTTGAGGTTAGACATGGGGGACTGGTAAGGTATGCATAAACTGTAACAGTTATTTTAAGAAAATACCATCATCACGATACTAAAAGGAAAATACAACAAATATATTATATGATGATAATGAAACATAATAGGGAAATTATACTACTAATAATAATTGTTTCTTCTTTAGGCACAAGGCCAGAAATTATCCAGTGCATAACTGGTACTTTATTTTAACGACCCGACCCCGTAAGGATGAAAGGCAAATATAATCTCGGCGGATAATAATGGATTCATTTATTGGCGACAAGGGCCGACATATAGAGGCAGTGTGGTTTTATACAAAAGATTGAATAAACAATAACAATAAAGAAGAAAAAAACAACAATGAAAATTCCCCAATATGGGGATAACCACCCAGGGGCGTGTCAGGTACCTCAGCAATACTGAACAACCCGACGCTTCGAGGGCACCCGGGAAGGGCACCCCGCGCCTACTGAAATTAGCCAGCCTACAAGCTCATTGTAAGATTAAGCCCATTTACACGAGCCATTCTCAACACATTCGTCCATTTTTTAGCAAATGTACTTTGGGGAAGCACTTCCCTCTCCACCCTCACCTTCCTTTCCAGGGATTGGCTGATGAAAAAAGTCTCTTTCTTCAGTCCTTTCAACCTGGTCCACCACACAATCTCTTTCGCTACCGCGACCAGATAGAGGAAAACTGCTTGCCCTTCCCGGCCAAAGTAAGGCGACAGGGCGATCTTCACCATGGACTCGGCCGATAGCCGGATCCATTGTAGACGCGATAACAGCTGTTCGGCATATCTCCACAAGTCAGTAATGCACGGACACTGGACGGGTGCGTGCAGAACAGTGTCATTGCTGTGCCCGCATCTTGGGAGGGTCCGTCTGACAGCGTGTCCGTGCCTGTAGAGTTTATCTCGAACCGGCAATGCCCCCCGGCAGCACTGCCAAGCGTGAGATTTTTATAAGTTAACCATATGCCCCGTCTTGAAAGTCCTCCGGAACAGACTGATCAGTTCGAAAAGGTTGACGTTGAGAACCTCTCCAAGTGCGTCGTCGCAATTACCCATCCTCTATA
>OZ024743.1:299108299-299138299 GCA_964016885.1 Eledone cirrhosa
TTTTGGAATGTTTTTTAACTGCTGTTTCCTGTAAACAGACATTCGTCTCATTCTGACGTCACCAGCCATGCCTCTCCATGTGCGTTTATTTTCATAATTACGCATGATGTGAACTAGCCTGCTTTTAAATTCCCTTTTTGGCATATTCTAAACAGTGGCAATAGGGTTATCGTGTTTTGAGCTCTGCTGACGATCGATGACAACCGTGACCATCCCCACTGAAAGTTTAGTGAAATAGTCTTTTTAAGACTATATAGAGCATTTGTAGTTTTTCCAAATTGAAGGATGAGTATTTAAACTTTATTTTATTCTAATTTAAGACTCTATTGATTTTCCCCTGGATTTCACAAAATTCTGTGGATAAATCTATGTCTTCATTTTTTAAAAATTGAGTTTCAATTATTTTCCCATATCTTACGTTAACTATTTTCCCATTTTGACGTTATAGTCACTTATATATCATGAAATACTGTTGGCTTCATGCTCACAATAATTTCTATACTTTCATTTATATATATATACTATTTATGGTCATGCAACTACTGTATGTCTCTTGGGTTGAAAAGGAGGTCATATATGTGATCATCCATTAATAAATTGCTCCGAAGAAACCAAACCTCGGTTTGGAAGAAACAATTGTAAGCATATAAATGATTTGATCAGAACTTTGATTCTTATAACTTATATATATATATATATATATATATATATATATATATATATGAATGTTCTTATTGTCTACTTAATAATATACTGTGTGTTCATTTAAAAACATTCTGAAGGCCTTTCACTATGAATTTACGGTAGTGATTATAGCCACATACCTACCTTCAGCAAAACAAAGGGGAATAAACGACGCGTTTCTCGCTGTTTAGCGGTTATCTGTCTATCTATCTATCTATCTATATATCTATCTATCTATCTATTTAATTCTCTCTCCATATATATATATATATATATATATATATGTGTGTGTATACAGACGTACAGTAGTATGTATATATATATACATACATGCACACATATATATATGTACGTATGGATTCGCTAATAAGCTTGAAACTAGTACAGCGTTCCTTTGTCAGTGTTGAACAAACGAGCAACGATGGTTGCTAGACACTACGGCTTAATACGGGATGTTTGTTTACAAACACACCGAGCATTATAATAAATCTTCGGCGAATCCATACGTACATACATATATATGTGTGCATGTATGTATATATATATATATACATACTACTGTACGTCTGTATACATATATGTATGTACGTATACATACTTATATTTAAGTAACAGCCGTACTAAGAGTGAGAAATGAAATTTCGTTTCATTTTTTTCCGTTTATCGTCTTCGGTGCGCCCGGCTGATTAACTCACTCGATATGCAAATTAGGCTGCTCAGCCGTTAATATGCATAAGGAAAGTATATACTTTCAGACGTTCAATCATCTGGCAGGAAGGTATACATTGCTGACGATAGCTAATAAGCTTGAAACTAGTACAGCGTTCCTTTGTCAGTGTTGAACAAATGAGCAACGATGGTTGCTAGACACTGTACGGCTTAATTTTGGATGTTTGTTTACAAACACACCGAGCATTATAATAAATGTTCGGCGAATCCATACGTACATACATATATATGTGTACATGTACGTATATATATATATACTACTGTACGTCTGTATACATATATGTATGTACGTATACATACTTATATTTAAGTAACAGCCGTACTAAGAGTGGGAAATGAAATTTCATTTCATTTTTTCCGTTTATATATATATATATATATATATATATATATATATATATATATATATATATATATATATATATATATATATATATATATATGTATGTATATATATATATATATATGTATGTATATATATATATATATATATATATATATATATATATATATGTATATAGTTGTATGGATATTAATTTTAGGTTCTTTCGCCAACGGCCATGATCAGCGGCGGCTTTTTCGCGTCCATGCCATGTGATGTTGGCTGCAATCACGTCTTTTCGGAACGTTCGTCGCCAGGTGAGCCTGGGGCAAACTCACCTCCATTTGCCGCCAGGTGGAGTCTAGTTCATCGCTGTTTTCGAGTGGCGCTCCTCAGGTAGGCGTAGAATATGGCCAGGTAGGCTGCACCGAAACTCACGACAATTCTCTGTAGCATCCACGACCAATCCTCTGTAGCGTCCTCGACCATATTCTGTAGCGTCCACGACTTGGCTATCCGCAGGACTTCCTCGTTTCGCACTCGGTCGTGCCAGGACACACAAAGGATCATTCGCATGCAACGCTGGTGGAAAGCGTTCAGCCGTCTCTCTATCTTTGCCGTGCTCTTCCAGGTTTCGCCCGCATAAAGCACTATCGGCAGAACAATGCTCTTGTACAGGCGCAGCTTGGTCCTGGTGCTGATGCATGAAGACAACCAGACTGGGCGCAACAGCTGGAAAACTGTGGCTCCTTTGCCGATCCGACAGTTAATGTCGAGCTCTGCGTCACCCTTGCTTGCCAGGATGCTTCCCAGATAGGTGAAGTGATCAGCTTCCTCCAGGTCTTGTTGGTTGACTCTGATGGATGGATCTGTGTTGTTGGTTGTTCTCATCACCTTGGACTTGTTTGGCGTTGGTTCTCAGGCCAATCCTTTCCGCAATCTCTTGCAGGCATGTTGTTAGGGCTTGCGTATATATTTATATATAAATATTCGCGATATCATCGAGTGAGTTGTGTGACCGGTCAGAATCAAACGATTTGCAGTGGCGCGGGGCACGTTTATTGATTGATACCGAAGACAATATATATATATATATATATATATATATATATATATATATATGTATATATATATCGTTTCTGAATTTGTTTAGCAATATTCTTTATCTGAAAACGTGTGTTGAAACCGATATCGTTATACTTTGGGGGGGGGGGGGGGGGGGGTCATGTTGCCAATAAGAAACACACTCACCATTGTTCACTCCAATTAATTATAAATTAAATTATAAATTAGAATCTACACACAGAAAAGATGCAATGTTTAGACAAATCACAGAGGTAATAAACATAAATGAACTCCAACCAAAATTAAATAGAAAACATGAATGGAATAGTAAAATCACAACTTACAATTAAGGACAAAATGAAAACACACACACATAGAACAAACAACTAGTAACATGTAAATAAACAAATAAATAAACAAATAAAAACACACATACACCCGGATGTAACACATGCGCAAACTTAGCACAAAACACACACAAAAACAAAGGACAGAACAAAGGAGAGGCACAAAACAAAGAAAAGAATCCCCGGTCACTGATGAGGTCACAGAATGTGTGACGAAAGAACTTTGACAATACATGAACAACCGTCCGCTTGTGGAACCAACCAACCACTCGAAAATTTATAAAAAAATTTAAATTTATAATTTAATTTATAATAAATTGGAGTGAAAGCTACTGGTGCGTGTGTTTCGTATTGGCAACATGACCCTCCGAAAGGATAACAATATCGGTTTCAACACACGTTTTCAGATAAAGAATCTTGCTAAACAAATTCAGAAATGATATATTTATATATAGTGTCTTCGGTATCAATCAATAAACGTGCCCCGCGCCACTGCAAATCGTTTGATTCTGACCGGTCACACAACTTACTCGATGATATCGCGAATATTTATATATAAATATATACGCAAGCCCTAACAACATGTAACAATATATAACAATATATAACAATATATATATATATATATAAGATCAAAAGATGGTTAAAAGAGTTCCATGTATTTTATTATGCACATTTCAAAAATAAATATCATCATGCAATAATATTTGTGTTTTCATCAGATAAAATAGGAAGACATGATATGAAGGTTAAAAAACACTTGTGAATAGTGCAGTTTTAAATCAGCATATCAGTTTTAAAACTGCACAATTCACAAGTGTTTTTTAACCTTCATATCATGTCTTCCTATTTTATCTGATGAAAACACAAATATTATTGCATGATGATATTTGTTTTTGAAATGCGCATAATAAAATACATGGAACTCTTTTAACCATCTTTTGATCTTATACATTATGTATACTCCAGTCCTACAAACTGTAGAGTGCTTCTTATCCGATATCTGCATTGCTTTATTGCACTACAAGAAAACTCACCTCCTACATATATATATATATATATATATATATATATATATATATATATACAGTATTTTCCGTTGTGTTGTAATATAAATATTACACACAGTAGATTATCAGCTCACGTAGAGTTTGCTCGACGGTTCCAGTTGTAGTTCCAAATGTAATCCGGAGAAAAATAGAAAGATTTGAATGGATACAGTTTAGTTGAAAGGAATTTATTGACACGTGTTTCTATAACAGTTACATAACCTAAAACAGCTATCTACAAACTTTTAGTTATGCAGACATTCAATATTTCAATGTTATTATTTACTGTCATTTCATCAGAATAATATTACTGAGGACCTATTTAGTTTTTATAGAGAATATTAGGAGGGAGAGGTGAAGTTGTTAGAAGAATAGTTGAAGGAGTGGTTTTTCGATAGCAGTGAGAATTCTTGGTGGCAGTGAGTAATTAGATTCCCATCTGTTGTTTTGACATTTTTTATAGAATATATTATTGGTTATTTTTCTAAATCTATAGAAGGATTAGAGATAGTAAAGATATGCGTGGTTGGTTTTGTGTTTGCACTTAATTAACATTCAGACTTAAATTTTTCTTTCAAGTGTACGTATCCTTTCACCCACGCATTCACACAAATATATTTGCACACCTCTACAAAATACATATACTCACAATTCACATATTCATACTTACATATATATACACATGCATACACATATATATACACACATGTATCCATGTACATACATACGCGCTCATGTGTATACATTTTCATACTCAACTTATCTTTATATACACACGTATAGACACACACATATATACATACATACTCTAGTCCATGTGTACACACATACACATACATACACATCCATATACACATACATACATACACATATATATATATATATATATATATATATATATATATACACATATATACATATATATATATATATATATATATATATATATATATATATATATATATATATATACATATACATACATACACACACACATATACACACATACACACATATATACATATATATAAGCACTTTAATACATGAATACACTTACATCTAACTATACACACCAAACATATATATATATTTACTTATTTATATACATTTTCACATATATATACATACTTATGGACGTTTTTAGACACATTCATTATCGCATATTTGTACCTATTCTCATCAGCATATCTTTTCATTATTAGTATGGTAATTTAAGGTTATTAATATATGTTGAGAAGAGATTGTTTTTATATTTTTCTAACTAGATTAAGGTTTATATAGTTGGGGGATGTCCCTCTTTTATGTAATATTCGGCTTGTAGTGGGAAAAAAGGGTTTTAGTTCTGTGACGGCAGAATAATGTTCGTTCAATTCTGTTATTCAGCAGTTTCTTCAAGAAGAAACTGCTGAATAACAGAATTGAACGAACATTATTCTGCCGTCACAGAACTAAAACCCTTTTTTCCCACTACAAGCCGAATATTACATAAAAGAGGGACATCCCCCAACTATATAAACCTTAATCTAGTTAGAAAAATATAAAAACAATCTCTTCTCAACATATATTAATAACCTTAAATTACCATACTAATAATGAAAAGATATGCTGATGAGAATAGGTACAAATATGCGATAATGAATGTGTCTAAAAACGTCCATAAGTATGTATATATATGTGAAAATGTATATAAATAAGTAAATATATATATATGTTTGATGTGTATAGTTAGATGTAAGTGTATTCATGTATTAAAGTGCTTATATATATGTATATATGTGTGTATGTGTGTATATGTGTGTGTGTATGTATGTATATGTATATATATATATATATATATATATATATATATATATATGTATATATGTGTATATATATATATATATATATATATATATATATATGTGTATGTATGTATGTGTATATGGATGTGTATGTATGTGTATGTGTGTACACATGGACTAGAGTATGTATGTATATATGTGTGTGTCTATACGTGTGTATATAAAGATAAGTTGAGTATGAAAATGTATACACATGAGCGCGTATGTATGTACATGGATACATGTGTGTATATATATGTGTATGCATGTGTATATATATATGTAAGTATGAATATGTGAATTGTGAGTATATGTATTTTGTAGAGGTGTGCAAATATATTTGTGTGAATGCGTGGGTGAAAGGATACGTACACTTGAAAGAAAAATTTAAGTCTGAATGTTAATTAAGTGCAAACACAAAACCAACCACGCATATCTTTACTATCTCTAATCCTTCTATAGATTTAGAAAAATAACCAATAATATATTCTATAAAAAATGTCAAAACAACAGATGGGAATCTAATTACTCACTGCCACCAAGAATTCTCACTGCTATCGAAAAACCACTCCTTCAACTATTCTTCTAACAACTTCACCCCTCCCTCCTAATATTCTCTATAAAAACTAAATAGGTCCTCAGTAATATTATTCTGATGAAATGACAGTAAATAATAACATTGAAATATTGAATGTCTGCATAACTAAAAGTTTGTAGATAACTGTTTTAGGTTATGTAACTGTTATAGAAACACGTGTCAATAAATTCCTTTCAACTAAACTGTATCCATTCAAATCTTTCTATATATATATATATATATTTATATTTGTGTATGTGTGTGTTTATCTATATCTATATCTGTATGTATATGTATGCATTTATGTATGTTTGAATGCATAAGCTCATATATCTGTATGTATCATAACACATTTTTGTGTGGCAGCTGCTTCATATATGGGTGATGCATGGTTCTATGAAGAACGTAAATGAATGAATGAATAAATGAATGAATAAATATCTGAATTTACCCCAAAGTAAGTCTGTCATATTCGTTAATATCAAATAAGTCTAGCTATGAATAACAATTGGGAATTAGTAAATATGTGTTATATCAACATAGCTGGCAGTTATTAAAGTTGTGTTGAGACTGCGTTATCTGTGATAGTATAATCACACTATGTCGACCAAACTTCATTTATTACATTGTTTCTGTTATGTTATTTAAAATGATATACTGTTTGAAGTTTCACTATTATTTCACCTTTCAAACTAAATGTGTTATTATTTCTTCCATTATAACATATTTGAGTATTTATTTATTTGTGTATTCATGTATATATTATTTATTTACTTATTTATTTATTCATCTATTTATATATCAATCAGATAGTTTGGTATTATCTTAAACTTTACTGAAGTAGCTGTGACTTAATCAAATATACCACAGCATCATTCTGATATATATATTTCTCCTCCAAATTCCAGTTTGGCAATTTCTCTAATGCTTCTGACGCAATATAACACTCTGTTATTTGTTTCATTTGACACACCTACTTGATCCTTTAGCAAAGTTCACTCACTATCTCATTATACTGCAGACATTCACACCAATACTCACCTCACAGGTTTCGCTTCAAACACGTATTTTTCATAAGAATCAACTTGAAGACGACTTCACTAGTTTGGGCGGATTTGCAAATGGATACTGCTCTAACCACCCATGACTGTTATAAACAAGCACAAACAGGATTAATAGTTGCACATACGATTAATAGTTGCACACACAAAGTACTGAGTTTCAAAGAACCAGCTACAAGTGTCGAGGCATTAAATGGGCAAAGGATCAAGTGTATCGAATACTGAGTTATACGTTTGGTTTTCGTGTGTTTAAATCTAATTTAAAAAAAAGTATTTAACTATGCGTATTTAACCATTTTCGAATATGTTGTGAATATATGACAGATATTCTAAGAATATTCTTGCGTTAAACAGAGAATTTTTATGAAATTTCTCCAAATACTTTATCTAATTGTTTTAAAATGTCTTAAATTTGATAGTTCATCTAATCTCTAGGAGTAGGATTTAAAAGTAGATGGACTTTCAGAATACGTGAACAATAAATATGGTCATATACTCCTTGGGACAAATCCTGAAGGTTAGGTAGTAATGCATCACCAAAAGAAAGTAGGCGATTGCCTCTTCCCACGGACCGTTCACAGATATGTATAACATTCACTGATGATTCTCTGTGGTCATTCAATGGTGAAAATGATATGTTAAGCTACTAGTAAACCTGTATCTGGTTCGAGTCCTGCTAAAATTGATAGTATAAACCATAAACGTGTATTAATCTGGCGGGTAATACCTATTACAGCAAATGTGCCACATGATCGTTTGATATGATAGAATTCGTAAGAAAATCGTTCTAAATATCAAACTCTATTGTGTTGTTTTAAAAAGAAAAAAACATATTAGATACTAAAGTAAATGTAAACTAGGATTGAAAATATAGCATAATTACGCTTAGAATACTCCTAGTATATGCCTAGAATACTTTGGTCGACGTTCCCTTGACCAGGTTTGATACGTAGTTAAGCAATAACAATAGAATCCTGTAATATGTTTAGCCAGCCATCTGGAAACCAATATTATTATTCCTTAACCTAATATAAATATAATTTGGATAACCCGCTGCATCTTGCACATTCCTCATTAACTCATCCCTCATTATCATTCGATGAATGTAAAACAATTTGAACTGCTTCAGCAGGTTTAAACGGTTTCTTGTCATATGGGCTACCCCATCATGATTCCACAAAACTTCTGAGATACTAATCTTGTTAAAATGAACAGTAAGGAAATCGATTCAAAGTCAAATGTTTCTATATGCTTAAAGAATCCACGGTGCAAAGAAGGTCATAGAAGATCAGCTTCAGTGAACCCCCATAAAATATGAGTAATGTCCAATACAGTTGACTTGACAGCTGGGTCAAATCAACAACATAGTGACACGTCAAAGATAAGGGAAGATAATTACAATAATTCAATAATTCATTTATTAGAAAATTAATAACTGCATGCTTAGACAGGGATTTAATTTGTGTTAACTGACAGGACGTGAGTTACGATCATTTTCCCGCTTTGCAAGACCTCGCTCACTGCTTCCTTATTTCTTTACGTAATTGATTTGGGTGTGAAATTCTTTGCAAAGTATGTATAGTCACACTTCTTCAATAGTTATGGTTATCATAATAGTGCGCCTTTACTTTCATTCAGGTAATTGTAAATATAAAATGTTTTCCTAAAAAATTTAGTAATTATTAAGATCTACTTCCATCCCTTGGCGTGAAAATAATACATAAATAAAGATATTAAACTTAAATTATTGAAAACAAATATATTTAGTAAAAAGTCGCTTCAAGTCACATTGACGACAACAACAATGACGACAACAACAACAAAAATAATACAGATTATTATTAATTCAAGTGGATTTCTAACTCAAAATGTTCGTTCTAATGAAATATATATAAACATTGAAGCAAAAGGACGATATAAGACATGTGTAAACGCTTGGATGTAAGCCTCCAGGACGAAATATAATAGTAATAATGTAATTTTATAGGGAAATGAAATTCAATACAATTTATCAGTAATGGAACTTGACAGCAAACGCACTTTCGGCATTTCAAGATTTAAAATCATAGAATTTATCATCAGGTTATATTTATGAATTGAAAATTGCAGAATACTTTATAAAAGCTTAAATGCTATATAAAGTTTTAAAATGTTATTAAGGTATATAAATAAAGAAATACTTACATAGAATACAAAACTATATTCCAAGTTTAGTATATTTTATCTATATATTACATTAACTGGCAAATATGAGATAATAAATAGGAAAAATATGATAATGACTATAACGATAACTTTAGAAGTGTATTAATATAAAACAAAACATAGAATAAGGAAAATGTATAAATACAACTGTACACACACACACACACATATATATATATATATATATATATATATATATATATATATATATATATATATATATATATATATATATATTGAGCGTTTGCCCTACGAGGACCAGGAAAACCACAAATCATAGTACTCTATGCATGGAGCGATGCAATATATATAAATATAGATATATCTAAATATATACATATATACACATGCACATACGCACATACACATACACAGACACACACCCACACCCACACACATATATACAAATATATACATATATATGTGTATGTGTGTGTGTGGGTGTATGTGTGTGTGTGTATAAATATGTATTAGTATTGGTGCTCCGGCTGTAATATACATATGAATGTACGTATTGTCTATTATTAAATACAGATAAATTTCCGTTATAAGTAATACCATTATAACGAATTTTTTCAGAATTTGTTTCAATCCCAGGCCACACGCTCGATGTGTTAGGTGAATCTCGTTATAAAGAAATTTTTCGTACAACGGATTTTTTATACCCTGTGAATTTCGTTATAACGGAATTTCACTGTATACAATACGTGCATTTATAATATATATATATATATATATATATAAACATACACACACACACGCATATATATATATATATATATATATATATATATATATATATATATATATATATGTGTGTGTGTGTGTGTGTGTGTGTGTGTGTGTACGTGTATTGAAGAATGAATATAAAACAAAAGTCAGAGTTATTCATTGTTTTACGATCGTTTCACAGGGTTGATTCATCGAGAGTAGAAACAGACCGAGACGAGAAACAGGTTGCGGCGTAAGCTCTACCATGGGAGACGATATATTGATCTTCAATCAACTCACTGAAACAATCGTAAAGCAAGGAACTAATTACATATTTATCTATGGCTTTTCTTTTATTTTCATTGTTCACACCACCACAGAAGCAGAAACACTCCATTTCAATTTCACTTTTGAAATTCATAAGAACCGTGAAACGCTAAAGTAAATAAATATTTTTAAAAGGCTCCAGCTACTTTTACAATATCTTTTCCTTATATTTTTATCTGTGTGGGACATTTAAAAAAACTTACTTTCTTATATATATATATATATAATATACATATATATATATATATATATATATATATATATATATATATATATATATATATATATATATATATATATATATATATTATATATATATATATATATATATATATATATATATATATATATATATATATATATATGTATGTATGTATCATTCGTAAATAACGTATAGGAGAGTTGAGTAAATTGAAATTCTTAGAGAATGCAGAGGATCTTAAACGCAGGAAGTAACAGAACGCAGTCGATGCTCTAAATAATGCCTTCAAAAATCGGGGTAAATGTAAAATACACCTATAGAAGGAAGAAGTGGACAACAGCCCCTTCAGAAAATTGAACTGTCTAGAGGCACATAGGGGTGTTTTATCCGATTTCCTATGCTGTTATTTAGAGCAATCGACCTGTTTAGGTTTTTTTGGGGAGTTTGTAATTTTCTGCATTTTCCAAGAATATATATGCATATACATACATATATAATTCTCTCTTTCTCTCTTTCTCTCTCGCTATATATATATATATATATATATATGAAAAAATTGGGAGAAGAATACTGCAGGTTGCACATGGATAACATGTTATAAAATGAGTCCCTCATCAGTGATTTGCCAACGATCATACATATTTCATTGCATTAAAAATCATATACCTCACGTTGGTGCAATAATAACTAAATTAAGTTATTAGGACAATTAAAACGCGTAAAGCGAGTGAGACAAGTAAACAACAAAGAGGAAAGCTAACCGTAGATAGGAAGGGCACAAGCTACATAGTTATTCTGTCAGCATAAGCTGGGTGAATATATGAGCGCGTAGAAAAAAGACCTTTCGAGATGAATCCAAATGTAAGAAAGAAGGAAATTGTTTTAGTCGCGAACGGGGTGAAGTGAGAAGGGGAGAAACAGTGAGTGAGTGAGTGGAAGTGTGAGGAAGAGGTCAGTAGAGAGAAAGTGTTAACTTAAATGACAGAGGGGGCGAAAGAAAGTAAGAGAAACAGAGAGAACGAGGGAGCAGTAAGAGAGAGAGAGAGAGAGAGAAAAACAGAATCGCAGTTTAGGTAAATATAGATATATATATACATATATATATATATATATATATATATATAAATGAGTTCTTCATACGGATTGGACACTACCGTAAACTTTTGGTAGATTTATCTACATATATATATATATATATATATATATATATATATATATATATATATATACGATATTAAACAAATGGAAACTATATTTATAAAACCATATTTATTTCATTATACATATTTCAGGGATACCATATTAAAAATATGTCATGCCTTCTTCAGATAAAATACAATATATAAGCAGTTTTATAAATAAATTTGACGTACCATAAATATTGATCAACTTCCATTTAAAAAGTTGGTTTAATATGGTATCCCTAAAATATGTATAATGAAATAAATATGTATAATGAAATAAATATGGTTTTATAATATAGTTTCCATTTGTTTAATATCGTATATCTACTCCAAAACTTGTTGAGTGCTTTATATCAGTTATAAAATATTTACTCGTTGTAACCCAACAATTTTAAAATAAACCTTTTGCATATATATATATATATATATATATATATATATATATATATAGAGAGAGAGAGAGAGAGAGAGAGAAAGAATTCGAAGTCGGAAAGTCGTGAAAGTGCAGGTTTGGACTGAGAAAAAATCAACACGCAAAAAGCACAAAATGTAGGATTTGTTCCTTTCTACCTTAACTTATTCATACGACCTGATATTTCGACTTTCTGTGCTTTTTACGCTTCAAGTAGACTACAAATTCGTTACATATCTCTCTCTCTCTCCCTCTGTCTCTCTCTCTCTCTCTCTCTCTCTCTCTCTCTCTCTCTCTCTCTCTCTCTCTCTCTCTCTCTCTCTCTCTCTCTCTCTCTATCTAGCAAAATATTAAACTGCCTATATTTCTTTGATTTTTATCCGCTTTAATATGTTCTCTTTGTGCATTGTTGCTCCGCGAAAATATCGCTTATGAGTTTGCTTTGACACAACTATTTGTTGCACCTGCTATCATCGAGGGAAACAAGGTTGAAATAATAATAAGGCCTCTATGCATTTAGCATTGTATTATTCTATACATCCCTATTATATATATATCATAATTGTTTCTACTTTAGGCACAAGGACAGCAATTACCCAGTGCATTACTGGTACTTTATTTTATCGACCCCGTAAGGATGAAAGGCAAAGTTAACCTCGGCAATATATAATAATAATATTATTTATAGTTATATATACACTATATACAACTATAAACAGCAAATGTCCGTAATTTATTACTACCAGTAAGAAAAATAGCTCAATGTAAATACATCAGATGTTTTACAGACCACGAATATAAATTACACAATAATAAAAACTATGTTCAAATCATTTTATTGCTGACAATCGTTTCTTCTAAACTTTCGTTTGGTATCCTCGGAGCACTAGCAAAGTTTGGACATATAGTATAATAATTAAAGCAGTATAGTGAGTGCAAATGCGTTAGGCATATAGTGGACAGTTAGGTGTAGGAAACAAGCAATGGTACTAGGCATATATAATTACGGCCCTGGCAACGGTATCACATAAAATAACATAGGTTTACAAGCATATCAAGCAGGCAAAGGTGTTTGTGTATTAAAATTATGAGTTTATGGTGGATATAGTGTGATAATTGTTTCTGTAATTATTATACTATTCTCTTGTAACCTCTGTCACATGCATTTCACTCTGTGCCTCTTTAATTATTATACAATTCTCTTGTAATCTCTGTCACATCCATTCCACTCTGTAAATACGAAACTGTTGATGACAACATGTATCTATATGATTGTTCAGTTGAATAGGAAGTTAATTATATGTCCAAACTTTGCTAGTGCTCCGCGGATTCCAAACGAAAGTTTGGAAGAAATAATTGTCACCAATAAAATGATTTGAACATAGTTTTGATTATTGTTTAATTTATATATGACGGCGATGAATTTGTTTTGCGAGGTTTTTGATATGAAATCGTGTGTCGAAACAAATATTGTTATACTTAGGGAGGGTCATATTGTTGTAATAATATTGCCAGAAATAATAACAGAACACACTCACTGTTTGGTTGGTTTTCGCTTCTGCATCTTTTATATCAGTTAATTTATTCCGTCCTCAATGTTTGACCAGCGGTAATGTTTGACCATTGAATGACCAGCGGTAAAAAATACAGATATAATATAGACACAAACACATATATATAGTCTAACATAGTTCTTTTGTTGCACATCTGCAACATCGTCAGTGGTGCTATTATGTTCCTCTTGTTGTATTGTATGTCTACGCCATCTTTATTTAATCTGTTTATTTATTTATTTATTTATTTTTGTCTTCTCTGCAAATGCGTTTGCGTGTGTGTATAATGTTTGATGTCTGTTCGCGTTTGGGTGACTGTTTTGGTTATTGTATTTTATCTTAGTTTACTAGTGTGTGTTTATATGTGTTTGTTGCTATTGTGCCTGTGCATATATTTATCTATTTATTTATATTTCTCTTAGGTCAGTATTGTTTGTTTGGGTGTTGTTATTCCATTCATTTTTTCTGTTTAGCTTTGGCCTTCTAAGTTCTATTTCACTGGCCTCTCTGATTTTCCTATCAGCTGGGTAATTTCTATGTTTAGATATTATTTTAATTTCTATGTTGTCTATGTTACCGTAATATTGTTGTCTGGCATGTTCGTATAGTACTGAACCGCTTTTTCTTCCTTTTAGTTCCCCCCAGTATTGGTCTATCCCTTCACCTATGCTACGATCTGTCTCGCTTATGTATGTTGTTGTCATGTTTATGCAAATACCCTCTGTACATCTTATGCTATAGACTACGTTTCTAGTTTTACAGTTTATCCGGGGGTTTACTTTACATATAATACATTTCCTATTAGTACAGTGGGTTTTCTTAAAAGGGTATATTTTGATGATCAGGGATTTTATAGTGGTTCCTGGCTTTTCTACCACCTTAATCTTTAAGTAGGTCTTTCTCAGGGCCTTTCTACACTGGTTAGCTAATTTCCCTCCAGGGGTAGCGTCCACGAACAGGTCACTCTGGTATATCTGGTTGTCGTACCATGAGGTGGCTTTCCCTATCTTTTGTTTAGTCCTATCTAAGCTATTCCATGACTTGCTCCTGTATAATGGGCAAATTCCTTTCATGTCCAGTTCTATGAGGGTCTTATACTTCTCCGTGGCTCATTCGTATACTCTGATTCTGTCTCTTTGGTTGTAGCCAGAGAACTGCATGCGGTTGATGAAGTGTTGGATGTGTCTTTCCATTTCTGTTGGGTCGCACATGCGGGACACATTCTTCATCACGCGTACCAAGTCAGCGATCAGAATATTAAACTTAGCACTACTGGACATTGCTGAGTTTTTGAGTATCGGGTATTTGGAGGCCATGGGTTTAGCGTAGCGTGAGTGGAGAATTTGGGCTCTCTCGTCTATAGTGTTAATCCAGAGTTCCGTGTCTAATACAGGTAGTTTATTGTAAAGGGTGTTTGGAAGGGTAGTCGATAGTTACAGTTAAACTCTGGTGTATGGAATTAGCTATCTGCCGGAAGCTTAGTTTAACTAGTTTAACTGTAACTATCGACTACCCTTCCAAACACCCTAACAATAGACTACCTGTATTAGACACGGAACTCTGGATTAACACTACACTAGAAAGCCCAAATTCTCCACTCACACTATGCTAAACCCATGGCCTCCAAATACCCGATACTCAAATATATATATGTATATATATATTTATATATATATATATATTTAATAATGAAATGGCTTCTACAGGACTAGAACTGTTTCGTTCGGGAGAAATCATCAGGAAGTCCTGATGATTTCTCCTAAATGAAATAGCCCTAGTCCTGTAGAAGCTATTTCTATATTAAATGTTTATACTCTGCTATGTATTGAGTACCTTACTTACTGTGGTTACTCCCGATTGAACCCTGGATACACTTTTACTGGATTCAGTCATTGCATTGCCGCCAAGCTGGGGCACCACATTCAAGGGTTTAATTGATCATACCGATGACAACTTTTATTTTTCTAAGCCAGGTGCGTATTATATCTATATGTATTTTGCTGAATTGCTGGCAATGATAACGAGCAGCACGAACTTTTGGTCGTATAGACATAAACACGGATACATACAGACATACAATCAAATAGAAGTTTATATACATGCATATACAATACCTTCATCAGGTCCTAGTCAACCGAATGCCCAAGAATCCATGCAGTCGGATCGATCTCAGTATATATACGCAAATACTGTCTGGAGCTACCTGCTCAGGAGAAGCTGGTGAATCCACTGATGATGTATTCAAAACATTGATACTGTGTAAGAACGTATTTTATATAAACTGAATGTTTAATAAATGCGTATTGTTTGTTCAACAAAAGCAAACGCATATTGTTGAACTTAGTTTCACACACACACACACACACACACACACACACGTGCGTTGACACACACGGACACGTGCAGACACACACACACACACACACATATATATATATACAAACTATAATAAAGTAAGGAGTGCGGGACTGCGTACGGTTTATAATCTTTCATCCAATTAGTAAAATAAGTTGGATCACTTTGAATAAATAATGAATGAATATTACATAATTTATCTGCTAAATTTTGTGGCTGTTGATTAAACATATTGTATTGTTTATTTAAAGATTCACTTCTTTAACATTTTCAAATGTCAACACTTCCGGTTAGCGAACGTTTAAATAAACATTCACATATTTCCATCACTAATTTTCTCCTTATGCAGTTTATATATAATATCGTCTTTTTTTAATGTATCATGGGTTACGTTACTGATTACATAAGACAATGTAACGCAGTCTTCGTTCAATTTCTGTGTATATTGTCAATTACGATTTTATTTGATGTATCATATCTACATGCATATATACTTGCGTATAATATCAATATACACACTACACATGCTAGCAGAAAACCACCCGAAGGGTGGCTTTTCTTCTAGTATATATAAAGTTGTATTCCTGTCTGTTTGTTTGTGAGTTGTTTGATTGTTCACGAACTACACATATGGTTTTGGAGATAGATCCCCATAACCATATATATTCTGAAACTACATTTCCCTGGGTACTTGGATAAGTATATTTCATCTTAATCAAACCCCAGCTGAAAATGTTTTCCTTCGATTTATATGAAATTTAAACCATAGGTAAATGACAAGATATGATGCCTATTCACAAAAGCTTTGAATTGATATTTTGAAAAAAATTATTTACAACAAAACAAAATAAGAATAAGATTTAATAAAGTAATTTTGATTTGATATATTACAAAAAATAATGTTTTCCAATTTTTCATGCATTACATTTTATATTGAGTAATATTGAAATGCAGAGTTTTTCTCCATAAATTATATCACTGATTTAAAATCAATCATCATTTTCTTACAAAAAAAAGCAAGCGCGGGTAATTCGGCTAGTATATATATACAATTATAAGAATCACAAGAATGATAAGAAAGACTTTTCTGATAGGTGCTACTATCTAGTGATCGAGAGGTTGATCCAAATATTAGAATTTCTTGTTTAAATTGCAAACTGATACTTTTCATGTTTGCCCCCCTTTTAATATAGTTTTGTTATACTACTAAAGTTGGGGTGCGTGGCCTAGTGGTAAGGGTGTTGGACTAAAGGTCACAATGTTGTGGGTTAGGTTCATGGGCTGGGTTGTGTGTTGTATTTTTGAGCAAACTACTCCATTTCACGTTACTCCAGTATACTTAGCTAAAGATGAATACCACCATTATCTGGGGCTTTAACCCTGTGATGAACTGGCGTTCTGTCCAGGGGGGAATCATGTACTTTCAGCCGCTTTGCGCCATGGTAAACGGGATAACACAGAATTTGAATTTTTAGAATAGGGCGAGGAAGGAGGTTTATACAAAAATTGTGCAAATGAAATCAAATCAATTGAGGATAAACAGAAATATAATCAATTTAAAAACAATATGAGGTAACTATCATGTTAAAAGACCAAACAAAACACCCAGCGATTTACAGCAATAATTATCATAGGAATTGACAAGAGAAACTTTTCACTCCGGATCAGTTTCGACTCAACCACCGGTTTTCTCAAACGTTAAATGAATACAAAGCACAAGAGCGATTCACATTAAAATACTACTTATACATCTTGCAACTCCTGCACACACAAACGTTCTAGACTTGCACCAAAGAAAGCTATCTGACTAACAGACAAGCAAATATTTCCCAGCACATTACATACTCTACCCTCCAAACACAAAGATTATGTTTCTTGATTCTTCTATTTATGCTAAAATGGGTCCTGTTTCATTGAATTAACAAGTGGTATATGATTTATAGACAATCCCATTTGGTGTAGCTGCATTTAAGATCTGGTAATCCATATTGTCTAATTCTAAAAACCATATAGTAAACAAACTATAAAGATGACGCTCCCGTTACAGCTATTAACCAACAAGAGCTCAAGCTGAATAGCAAGGACAACAAATATTTTGGGCCTCATCTCAATACAAATAGTAAACAAACAGCACGCGTAACATTAAGCCTTTCTCCGCAAAATTAAAAATAAAAGTATATACACATTATTGTGGTAGCTTATAAGCCGGTTTCAGAAGTTCCCCTATATACTACATATCGATGGCTCATGTTCCAATATATTAATGAGGAATCCCGCTATACAAGGGAAGGGAACAAGGAATATCGGGCCATATTTATATAACAATCGTAGTAAGACCGTTTCTAAATTAAACAGTTTTGTCATGAGTAATGCACATGCCTAGAATTTGTATTATTTCTAATGAAGTGGAAACAAATCCCGATTCAGAAAACTACTGTAATGATATCAATGAAAATGAAGGACAAAATCTTTTGAAAAGAAGCATCTGTTTCTTCCTGTTTTCACAGTTGGGTGTAAAAACTAAAGTAGAACTTTTTGGACAAAAAAAAAAAAAAAAAAAATTCTGTCAAAGATTACTTGGTAAATATTCTCATTTGTTTTACTTTTTTTAATATATATGTTCCATTAAAATCTATTTCTATTATTCGTATTGCTTAACACTAATGTACGTTTAAGATTAAGCCTCCATGGGAGGTCCATAGTAAGGAACCCCATAATGTAATGTGGATTGTCTCTTGGTAAGCTTAATTACATATCATTTAAACGTAAACACAATATTTTATAATTCTATGCTATCGAATGTACACAATCTGATATTATTTCTATATTTATCTTTCCATTCATATTGTTTATTTCATCCAATATCCCCTGGAGAATCTTTCAATATATTTAATTTCTGATATTTTTCTAACATTTTTCTTTTGTTGTTCTTGTCTGAGTCGATTGAAACAACAACTCTTAATGTTTATTTTAAATCTAATTCTACTTTATCTAGAAAAGCTAAATGATATATACATACATACGTACGTGCGTATATATACATTCATACATATATACATACATACGGACATACATACACTCATACATAATACATACATAGAAACATACATAGATACATACATCCATACATACATGCTTTACAATATGTCTTTTATAAACAATCTTGTTTTACAACATTCAAAAAGAAATAAGCAAACAAACCAAAATATAATAATAGCCCTATATATATGTATATCAGTCTATCTAACTGTGTATGTACATTTGAAAGGGGCCAGTTTTTATTGTCTTTGTATTAGGATAACGTTATGTGGTGTATATATAATAGGCAATAAATAGAGACGTTTGTTCTGATATGAACAAAGTTAAGCTTGTTGTATGCAATACGGAAGAAATAAATTGAGATAAATAAATCTTTATTCTTTCTATTAAGAAATGTATCAAACAAGAAGCGATCTGTAGATTGCATATAATTTATTGCTATTACTATTTCGATCGATCTTGATACGTATCCAACTATATTTGCTAATCATAACCACCAGTATACTCTTTCTTTCTTTCCTTCTCTCATTCTTTCATTCACTCTCTCTTTCATTTACTCTACTCTCTCTATCTCTCTCTCTCCCTCTCTCTCTCTCTCTCTCTCTCTCTCTCTCTCTCTCTCTCTCTCTCTCTCTCTCTCTCTCTCTCTCTCTCTCTCTCCACACACACGCACACACACACACATACACACACATATATATATATTAATCCTCTCTTTGCAAATTTATGACTTTTTTTTCCTTTGGTGTGCCAAACAAGATGAATGAGCAGCTTATAAGCTGAGAAATGTATGGTTCGATTCCAATTTCCGGCACCGTAGCGGGTTTTACGCCCAAAGAACATACCTAGGTATGAAATACTGCCATAGAATATGTATGGAGCCCCACTCTATGTATTTGGCGATAAAGATGTGAGTTCAAATCAGCCGGGGATTTTATAACGAGATAAATCCCCTCAACCCCCAATTTGTCTATTATAGAGTAGCGCTTTCGACTAGAGAAAATGCAAGTCCAGAAAATACTCATGCATTATACACTACTATTGCAGTTTAAACTACCTTGGCCATGTTCCTACCGTTAGATCTACTCTACCATTGTGATGTAACTAGTCAATCATGGCAGTGCTGGTAATGGAGTACGTACAATTTTTCTATTTCGGAGAATATCTGGTAATTAATCGAACGCAAGATAATACTCACTGATATAAGATCAAGTACCAGGCATTTCCTCGAAATAGAAAGGTTGTTAGCATTCCATTACTAGCCATGCTGTATATGCGTGGTGAGATTAGTTACATCATAACGGCAGCATAGTTCTAGCCTTAAAATCATAACCAATGAAGTTTAAACTTAAATCAGTGAGTACTCTTATGCTTGTGAAGGCATATAGCTTAGTGGTTACATTGTCTGAATCACAATCCTGATGGGGTGAGTTCGATACCCGGACTGGCAATGTGTTATGTGTTTGAGCAAGACACTTTATTTCACATTGCTCCAGTTCACTCAGCTGTCGAAATGAGTTGCGACGTCACTTATGCCAAGCCCTATAGGCGATTACATTTCCCTTGGTAACATCGCTGGCGTGGAGAGGGGAGACTGGTATGCATAGATGACAGCTGGTCTTCCACATATAACCTTGGAAGGGAAACTTTCTCATTGCAAATACCATGGTCATTCATGACCGAATGTGGTTTTTATCCCGTTACTCTGTTGCGTCAAAGCCTTTCTATGGATCTTGTAAACATAGTTGGACATTTCTCAATAATATATTTTACTGATTTGACAGAGATTAAGAGAGAGCGCACGTAATTCATTTCGGGGACTCCGCCAAAGGTGGGACAGAGGTAGGACTTCAAAACAAAACGCAGTTTGTGTGGAATAATGTAGTTGATTTAATCACCCCGCTATAAGAATAGTCAAAGTTGACATTGGTGAGATTTGATCTCAAAATGTAAAGTGCTGTACCAAAATGCCACACATTTGCCGACCCTCTAATGTTTCTGCCAACTCATATTTATAATGCTATTATTATGTTAATAATAAACTCCTGGCTCAGAGTTATTATAAAGGATGGCGGCATGATATTATAGAAAAAGTGATCCACTGGTATTTGTGCAAATTGAACGAGTTACCCAACGATTCTGGGTTATGTTCATACCACTGAGACGTGGTATGAACATAACCCAGAATCGGTGATGGAAAAAGACCGGATGAAAGTGTTATAGGATTTCAGAATACAAATTGATAAAGAATTAGAACACAATAGGCCTGACGTGGTGGTTTCGACAAAACAAAGAGATCGTGTTTGATTATAAATGTGGCTTGCCTCTTCGACACAAGAGTACAGAAAAAGGAGAGGGGGAAAATTAACCGGTATCAGGAAGGACCTGAAGTGGGAACTGAAATGTATTTGTAACTGTCATGAGATCAAGATCGTCCCCATCGCCATGGGAGCACTGGGTACTATCTCAAAGAGTTTCCAAGGCTGGCTAAAGACCATCATCCCACCCTCTATTTGTGGAACACTTCAAAAGGCATGCCTATTTGGAACGGCAAGGACACTCCGATACGTCCTGAATATCTGAGGCTGGGGTAGCAGCTTGATATTCATTAGGGCAATTATTCCAGTTGATTAACATCATTAACTGAGGCATCAAGTAAAAAACAACAACGACAATAATAATAATAATTAACGCGTGAATAAAGTCACAACCAATTGTGGTGAAGGTCTCTCGCCCAGTACGTTTAGAAGTGATCTGGCACCGGACGGTCGTTACCACGCAACAAAAAAATGTGCACTCAGCTAGCCACAAGTGGACGAAGTAAGATTACGCTAGACTCACTGAATGTCCTGAAAGAGCAAAATAGGAGGGAAATCGTGCAGTAGGGCGACGTATTTTGGACATTTGAATAGAAAAAGACAAGCTTTCGATGTCAGAAAGTAAACTAATTAATCAAGTGAGGGTGATTGGGAGGAAGGGTTGGTTAACTAACATAGGAATGTGTACAGATGAGCAACAAAGGGGTATTAGAATGGAAACTGAAGGCGTTTCTACAGTTGAAGTCAGAGAGAAAATAGACAATGTGAACAAAGAAATAATGATGAGCCTGAGACTGTTAGGGATGCTGAGTATGATTGTTATAGATTGAACAGGGGATAGTTATACAAGAAGAGGGAACTATTTGGTTGATGGATCGCTTTCATTACAAAGACAGCCTATGGATTTGATGTGTGGCCCCAAAGAAAAATCCCATATGAAAACGAGAAGGTTAGATAGGTGTATACTGAATAAAATTACAAAAAAGATGAATGTTTTCATACCACATATCCAGACAGAGAGTATAACGCAACTAAGGAGTCATACCCGAGCTATAGCATGCCTTGACATAATGAGGTTATGGCAAGATTTACGTACAATTAAGTAATGGCTAAATAGGGACAAGACATATATACTACGGAAGAAAGAATTCAACACAATAATGGAACAGTTAAAACAGATGATGTTGTCAAAAAGCCAGAAGATAAGAAGATATGTGAATAGAAATAAACTGCTCGTAGAGAATAGAATGTTCTACAATAATCCAAAACAATTCTTCCGCACTTTGATGTAGGAAATGTGAAGTATGCTGTTACTAATGCTGACCAGGCTAAGGAGTTCTGGAATGGGATATAGGGAAAACCTGTGATGCATAAAAGTGGATGAAGACCAAGAAGACAGAATTGCGAGGAGGAAATAGACAAAAAGACATCCCAGTGGATGTGGAGGATCGTGGCCAAGGTACCAACTGAAAAGCTCTTAGTCCATATAGAATTCATGGTTTCTTGAGTTGTATAGATTTGGAAAGAGATGAGCTCCATCAATTTATCTTTCCCTAGAGCCGCTATGACTATGTCCGAATTAGATTCTCTATCATTGGATTGTGTTACGACACAATCCAATATCAAGTTTACTGACATGTTTGTCAAATCTCTTAAAAGTATTATCTTATACTATTTTTTAAAAAGTCAATCGATTCTTACATAACAATATCACATTAATTATTCATACCGCTTATATATTTTGATCTAATAGAGAAGAAAGTTTACTATAAGGAAGGAATAATTCTAAAAACATCAATGGATTTATATTTGAAAAAATATCAGTGATATATAAAATATTACGTATCTCGGAAACAAAGAAAATCATATATATGCAAGTACATAATATATATTTGTATGCATGTGTCTGCCCGAATGTATATACGCATGAACGATGAGTTCATGCGAACATATGTACATATATACACACCCAGACACACGCAAACACATACACACAACCATATATATATATATATATATATATATATATATATATATATATATATATATATATATATATATATATATATATATATATATATATATATATATATATATATATATATATATATATATATATACATATATATATATATATATATGGTTGTGTGTATGTGTTTGCGTGTATATGTGTTGTGTGTATATGTTTACGCAAACACATACACACAACCATATATATATATATATATATATATATATATATATATATATATATATATATATATATATATATATATACATATATATATGCATTCAAATATATGTGTGTATATATATATATATACATATATATATATATATATATATATACATATATACATGTGTGTGTGTGTCTAAAGCACACACAGAACTATATATATATAGTTGTGTGTGTATCCCGGGAATGAATATGACCACAGCTTGTAAACAAGGACCCACACCCCACCCTCCCGCACCAAAATTAGACTTATCGTCCCCTGTTTTTGCTCTTGACTCTCTTTACTCTTTGTTCTTGAATGTTTGGTTGGTAGAGTCCATAACACCAATGAAACCCCTTTTATAGCTCTGAAGAATCCTACGGTTACGTGTGGAAGAAACATTGTAAGCCAATAAACATCTTTTGATGTTGTAGACGCTTTTGTGTTCTTTATCGTATATATATATATATATATATATATATATATATATATATCCAGGGATAACTTGAACCGTTAAGGTATATTATCCTTGGTTACGTCAAAATTTATAAAACACACTTCGTATTTTATCTGATAATAGCGTACCAACATTTTGGTACCCTTGAAATATATATAATAGAATAAATATGATTTTATAAATATAGTTTCCATTTATATAATATCATTGTATATATATATATATATATATATATATATATATATATATATATATATATATATATATATATATATATATATATATATATATATGTATATATATATATATATATATATATATATATATATATATATATATATATATATATATATATATATATATATATATATATATATATATATATATATATATATATATATATATATATATATACATATACATATATTTGAATGCATATATAAATATATGTATATATACATACGATATTAATAAATGGAAACTATATTTATAAAACCATATTTATTTCATTATACATATTTCAGGGATACCAAATTAAATTATGGTATGCCTTCATCAGACAATATACAATATATAACAGTTTTACAAATAAGCTTTGACGTACCCTATTAAAATGCAACCATTATTTTTGGAAGCCATCCAAAAATAATGGTTGCATTTTAATAGGGTACGTCAAAGCTTATTTGTAAAACTGTTATATATTGTATTTTGTCTGATGAAGGCATACCATAATTTAATTTGGTTTCCCTGAAATATGTATAATGAAATAAATATGGTTTTATAAATATAGTTTCCATTTATTAATATCGTATATCTACTCCAAATACTTGTCGAGTGCTTTATATCAGTTATAAAAATATTTACTTGTTGTATCCCAACAATTTTAAATAGAACTTTTGCATGTATATATACATATATATATATTAATATATACATATATATATATATATATATATATATATATATATATATATATATATATATATATATATATATATATATATATATATATATTAGGTTTGGAGGTTCACCACTGGATAGAGCTGGTCAATTCCGTATGGTCAATCTTGATGTAATAATATGGAGAGTACTCAACGTAAAGCAGCTCAAGCGTCTTCGTTTGTGTAGTTGGTGAAGTGCGAGTGCGGAGTTAATATTATAATAAAATACCAGGAGTCTGGACTTGTGTAAATCCTTGAAAGGTTTATTATACTATGATCATTTCAATGACCGGTTTCCGTATGAATCCGGTGATATCATCAGGTATTCGAAATATAATAAATGAATGTAACAGATAAAATCCATGGGGCTGAAAATCATAGACCCGAGGACGCCCGACCATCTAGCATTTTCCACTTTAGCCGGTCGCCCTCAAGTGCTGGCCATTCCGGTCAAAGAGAAGAAAAACAGAAAGGAAGAGGAAGAAAAGTCAGCGTTAATGTCATGCTACAAGAAAAAAGACAGAAAGAAAGAGGAAGAAAAGTCAACATTAATGTCATGCTACTGTCAGGTCAGGAATTGCCGCGAAAAAAGTTATTCTAAAGGACCCGTATCTTAACAGAGGTATATATAGTGGGGGTCTACATGGTATAATGTGTGAACAGAAGGTTGGAACGTTAAATTTTTGTTTAGATTTATAGGATGAAGTTTAAAAAATTAAAGATTAACATTATAAATTAAAAAATTAGAAAATTGTAAATTAAACAGTTTAAACATTTTTTTAAGGTTTTGGGTTGCGAGGTTTAGTTAAAGAAAGAGTCTTTTATGAGAAACTTTAACTGTATTATAGAGATCCTCTATAAATTATCCAAGTGGGATGTAGAGTAAAGATTATGTACTTGTTTAGCAGTCAAACAGCCCACCCTAACCACGGGTCAGCCATTCCGAGTGAGATCGCCTAGCGAAAGATATGGAAATCAATTTTTCCAAGCCCTCTAGAAATGTATTCCAGGCTTCAGGCGTGCTAGTGGGAAGTCAGCCATCGTCGTTAGGCCATCATTATACCAAATGAGTACTATTAATTTACAGGGGAGGGGGATTTGTTTAAGTAGGGAGGCATAATACAGTTAATAGTTATGATTAGGCCTGGAATTTAAAGGTACTATATGGCGGTCAAAAAACGGCTGCGCGGCGGGCCCCGAGGCAAATCAAGCCGCTCCGTAATTGCATTTACCGAAAGAAGGGGAAATTTATTTTTCCAAGCACTCAAGGTAGGCCTATGCACCAGGAGGCCGGTCTCGCAGACAGGACAAAACCAACACAACAGTCGGATCATCGCGTGTAATCAATTGTAAAACTCGATGAAAAGCGCAAATAGACTATATCTAGGTCCCCGGAGAGTCCGGGTAATAGGTATTGTTGTTCTCAGGGGGAGATATTCTAGTGTCGTGTACTAATGGGTACAAGCTAGTAAAAATCTGAATAAAAGGAATAAAAAATACATGGATAGATAAAAGTAGAATACGTTGATAAAAACACATTAATAAAGTAAAAAGGTAGAAATATATAAATAAACAAATAAAATAACTAGAGTGATGGTGGAGTAAAACGGAGAAATCAAAACACAGGAGAAATACAATATAGTTCAAGTTGCAGTCAGATAATGCATATAGATATGGAAATGGAATCAGTGTGTGTTCGAGTCTGAGAATTCAGTGTGAATTGCAAAGGCCCTGAAGTATAGGGTAGAGAATTTAGTCAATACAGTACAGTACAATACAGGTTATGGTATAATCCGTAGAATTTTGTCGAAGTCTTAGTATTCCGAGAGGGAAGTAGCATTGGACCAGGTGGGCGGTAGACACAGCGCAGAGTAGCCAAAATCCGAATGGTGATTAGATCGAGTCAGTCCCATGCCGCTGTTCATTATTACATCTGGAAGGGCGGTGAATTGGCAGTATCGGTAGAGGGTTGGACGCCACGCTTTCTAGCATAGTTACGTCCCTTTACAGTCTGAGTTCAAATCCCGCCGAGGTTAAATTTGCCTTTCATCCTTACGGGGTCGATAAAATAAAGTACTAGTAATGTACTGGGTAATTGCTGGCCTTGTGCCTAAAGTAGAACCAATTATTACATCTGGAAGTGCTCAACATTTCAAGAGCATTATTTATTTGGGTTTGAAGGTCACCACTGGATAGAGCTGGTAACTTCCGTATGGTGAATCTTGATGTAATAATTGTTTCTACTTTTGGCACAAGGCTAGCAATTACCCAGTGCATTACTGGTACTTTATTTCATCGACCCCATGAGGATGAAAGGCAAAGTTAACCTTGGCGGGATTTGAACTCAGAATAGCAAGGGACGTAACTCTATGCGTCAAAGCATGGCGTCCGACCCTCTACCGATACTGCCAATCCACCGCGAATCTTGATGTAATAATATGGAGAGTACTCATCGTAAAGCAGCTCAACCGTCTTCGTTTGTGTAGTTGGTGTGGTGCGAGTACGGAGTTAATATTATAATAAAATAATAGGAAGCTGGACTTGTGTACATCCTTGAAAGGTTTATTATACTATGATGATTTCAATGACCGGTTTCCGTATGAATCCGGTGATATCATTTTTTAAACTGTTTAATTTTCAATTTTCTATTTTTTTATTTTATAGTGTTAATCTTTAATTTTTTTAACTTCATCCTATAAATCTAAACAAAAATTTAACGTTCCAACCTTCTGTTCACACATTATACCATTTAGACCCCCACTATATATACCTCTGTTATAATATGTACCTCTGTTAAGACACGGGTCCTTTAGAATAACTTTTTTCGCGGCAATTCCTGGCCTGACAGTAGCATGACATTAATGTTGACATTTCTTCCTCTTTCTTTCTGTTTTTCTTCTCTTTGACCGGGAGGTTAGTAGCACGTTATAAGCTTTAGTCCCCTCACCAGATGGCCTTATGTAGGCCGAATGGCCAGCACTTGAGGGAGACCGGCTAAAGTGGAAGATGCTAGATGGTCGGTCGTCCTCGGGTCTATGATTTTCAGCCCCATGGATTTTATCTGTTACATTCATTTATTATATTTCGAATACCTGATGATATCACCGGATTCATACGGAACCCGATCATTGAAATGATCATAGTATAATAAACCTTTCAAGGATTTACACAAGTCCAGCTTCCTGTTATTCAATTATATATATATATATATATATATATATATATATATATATATATATATATATATATATATATATATATATATATATATATATATATATATAATATATATATGTGGTTGTTAATGTGTTTGCGTGTGTATATATGTACATAAGTTCGCATGAACTCATCGTATATATATATATATATATTTGAGTGCACATGCGTAAAACATACGTAAGGGCATGCATATGTGGAACATAATTTACAACTTCATTGTCTGAAAGAGAAAGACTAACATCTGTCACAATAATTTGTTTCCCACAGAGGTAGAATTTACGTCTAATACGTGTAGGCTCAATAAAATAAACAGCAATGGTTTACTATAGAAGATGTAAACGACTGTATGATAATTTAACAGTTCTGGTCAATTTATACTATTATTGAGAAAAGTGTGCTGAATGGCAGAATTAGTAGATTTAGTTTTGTTATTTTAAAATCAAGACCTGCCAAAGTCAGCAGTGGCGTCCCGCAAGGCATCTACATTAATGACTTTACTGACATTACCAAGCAGAGAAACATAAGAATCTTTGCTGATGATTCCAAGCTCCAGAAGGTCATCAATGTAGTGGGTGACCGGACATGTCTTCAGTCATACCTACTCGCTGTTATCCAATGGGCAGAAAAGAACAATATGCCGCTGAACGAGGATAAATTTGAGTTAATCCACTTTATAAAAGAGGATGACCTTCAGGTGAAATTCTCGTGGCATCCAATAACATCAGAGACTTGGGAGTAATTGTGGACAAAAACGTAAGCTGGGCCACTTATATAAACAGCAATGTTAACATGGCCCGCAAACATATATATATATATTAAGAGAGAGAAAAGGAAGCGTGAGAAAGAGAAAGAGAGAGATGATTTATATGGTTTTGAAAGGGAGATAATTGAAAGATTTCTATAATTTTCTTTTCCCCTTTTTTTCTCTGTTTTTGCTTTTCTAAGTCAATTAAAACATTGTGTTTATTAAAAGTACATTTATTTTAAGAACATTTAATTGCATTTAATTCATTTACTCCGTGTTTGCGAATGAAATATTTCTTAGTTATTTTTCTGTCTTCAGAATAACAGATTTTTAGATTTTGTTTATAAATTCAATATTTTTGTTTTAGATTAGGTAGTGAGAGAGAGAGAGAGAGGTGGTGGGCAATACAAAGTGGGTGTGAGAGAAATATGATGAATGAGAATGAAGTAATTATTGTCAGGT
>OZ024743.1:299143299-299165799 GCA_964016885.1 Eledone cirrhosa
TAATTTTGAATTGTTGTTATCAATAAATATATTTCATTATTTCTGAAGACGGCATATATATGTGTTGGTATGTATATTATATTTGATAGTTTGTATAATTTTGTATAATTTTGTACATAGATCTGTTGAATATGCATGCCAATTCTAACACATATATGTCCTAGAAACGATCGTTAAATAATGAACTTTTTTTGTTTAATATAAGGAACTGTTTCATTGTTTTATTCATTATTTTTTTAACATTTTATCTTGACTCTGTATTCCGTTTATCTTTCACCGAAAGTGATTTTTGAATGCATCTCTTCTTTCCATGATATCCGGATTACATTGAGTTCTTCATACGGATTGGACACTACCGTAAACTTTTGGTAGATTTATCTCTATATATATATATATATATACAAAATTAAGATAAATCAAATGAATTTAATCTAAATCAAAATTATGGGTGTCATGCCAGAAAGATATGGGCCATATCACCCGCAAAATAAGCTCTAAGATTCTAACGAGTAGGTCCGAGCATTTTATAATAACTAGAAATTGATTAACATATAAATAAACATGAATAATCACAGGAGATAATTTTTACAAGTCTGTAACCACACATAGCTAGGTAGGTAACTAAATAAAGTTGACCAGAACTTCAAAAATAGATACCTTATAATATGATTAATCTTCCCTGAATATATTCCATTAAAGAAATATATTTCACCAATTAATCGGAAGGTAAACCGCGGAAGTGGAGACTTAGATTTTCAAAAAGGAAGAAGTTCCAGTTCAAATCAGCGACTGGCCAGTAACACGTGCTATATTTACTAGAAATACACGCATCACACTAGCTTCGTCACAGTGGCGTGAATAGGGTTATCGACAACTAGAAACAGCAGTCGAGTACATTCAACAGAGTTAGCTCTACAATTAAGGAGCCGTATTTATATATCTATATCCAAAATTAAGATAAATCAAATGAATGTAATCTAAATCAAAATTATGGGTGTCATGCCAGAAAGACATGCGCCATATCACCCGCAAAATAAGCTCTAAGATTCTAACGAGTAGGTCCGAGCATTTTATAATAACTAGAAATTGATTAACATATATATACCTTATAATATGATTAATCTTCCCTGTATATATTCCATTTAAGAAATATATTTCACCAATTAATCGGGTGGTAATAGCACGTGTTACTGGCCAGTCGCTGATTTGAACTTGAAGTGTAAACACGGATCGCTGGATCTCTTCCTTGTTGAAAATCCAAGTCTCCACTTCCGTGGTTTACCATCCGCTAAATTGGTGAAATATATTTCTTTAATGGAATATCTACAGGGAAGATTAATCATATTATAAGGTATCTATTTTTGAAGTTCTGGTCAACTTTATTTAGTTACCTATCTAGCTATGTGTGGTTACACACTTGAAAAAATTATCTCCTGTGATTATTCATGTTTATTTATATGTTAATCAATTTCTAGTTATTATATATATATATATATATATATATATATATATATATATATATATATATATATGTAGGAGGTGAGTTTTATTGTAGCACAATAATTCAATGCAAATATCGGATAAGTAGCACTCTACAGTTTGTATGACTGGAGAATAAATAATATAAGATCAAAAGATGGTTAAAAGAGTTCCAAGTATCTTATTGTGCGCATTTCAAAAACAAATATCATCATGAGATGATATCTGCGTTTTCATCAGATAAAATAGGGATACATGATATGAAGGTTAAAAAACACTTGTGAATAGTGAAGTTTTAAATCAACATATGATATGTTGATTTAAAACTTCACTATTCACAAGTGTTTTTTAACCTTCATATGTATCCCTATTTTATCTGATGAAAACGCAGATATCATCTCATGATGATATTTGTTTTTGAAATGCGCACAATAACATACTTGGAACTCTTTTAACCATCTTTTGATCTTATATCATATATATATATATACATATATATATACATATATTTGAATGTATATATATATTTGAGTGTACATATATATATATATATATATATATATATATATATATATATATATATATATATATATATATATGGTTGTGTGTGTTTGCGTGTGTGTATGGGTGTGTATATATGTACATATGTTCGCATGAACTCATCGTTTATACGTATATACATTCGGGCAGACACATGCATACAAATATATATTATGTACTTGCATATATATGATTTTCTTTGTTTTCCGAGAATACGTAATATTTTATATATCACTGATATTTTTTCAAATATAAATCCCTTGATGTTTTTAGAATTATTCCTTCCTTATAGTAAACTTTCTTCTCTATTAGATCAAAATATATAAGCGGTATGAATAATTAATGTGATATTGTTATGTAAGAATCGATTGACTTTAAAAAAAATAGTATAAGATAATACTTTTAAGAGATTTGACAAACATGTCAGTAAACTTGATATTGGATTGTGTCGTAACACAATCCAATGATAGAGAAACCAAGTCAGACATAATCATAGCGGCTCTAGGGAAAGATAAATTGATGGTGTTCATCACTTTCCAAATCTATACAACACAAGAAAGCCATGAATTCTATATGGACTAGGAGCCTTCCAGTTTGGTACAGTGGCCACGATCCTCCACATCAACTGTGATGTCTCTTTATCTATTTCCTCCTCGCAATTTTGTCTTCTTGGTCTTCATCCACTATTATGCATCAAAGGTTTTCCCTATATCCCATTCCAGAACTCCTTAGCCTGGTCAGCATTAGTAACAGCATACTTCACATTTCCTACATCAAAGTGCGGAAGAATTGTTTTGGATTATTGTAGAACATTCTTTTCTCTACGAGCAGTTTATTTCTATTCACATATCTTCTTATCTTCTGGCTTTTTGACAACATCATCTGTTTTAACTGTTCCATTATTGTGTAGAAGCCTTTCTTCCGTAGTATATATGTCTTGTCCCTATTTAGCCATTACTTAATTGTACGGAAATCTTGGCAAAACATCATATATATATATATATATATATATATATATATATATATATATATATATATATATATATATATATATATATACATATATACATATGTATATATGTATATATATATATATATATATATATATATATATATACAATTTCAAGTTATCAATAATGTAGTGATAATATATCGTCACGTTAGAGATGAACAGCGTACGTGTAGGTTTGCTCAACGAGTATAAATTATATTCCGGAGAAAATGTAGAAAAGATGAATATAAAATGAAAGTGCTTTTATAAAGGAATTTATTAGGTATTGACATATGTTTCTGTAACAGACGGAATACCTATGTATCGCTGCTTGCGTAATCATATAATGTTAGCAAGTATTCGATAGCAAATGTATAATCAGTTGTCACTTCTTCAGAGATATTGGATAAATTGGAAAAAATTAGAAAAATTGAAGTCCGTGCAGCGAAGTCCGTAGACTAGGTTGGAGGAGGTGCAGCGGAAGGCATGCGGGACAAAGAGAGAGTGGTTGTTGGGACCCTGGAAGGTGGTGGTGTTGGTGATGTGGGGACAGGTGTTGCAGCGGGGCCCAGAACAGGGAAAGGAACCGGGGGGGGGAGAGGATGGGTTGGGGGGTAGGTAGCTGTGGACGAGGAGGGTGCGGAGATTGCGTGCGCGTTTGAAGGAGAGGAGTGGTGGGGTTGGGAAGTTGTGGGAGGTGGATGGGTCGGACTGGAGGCGTCAGAAGAGGCGGCGGATGGTGCGGTGGAGGGGTAAGGTGGAGGGGTGGTAGGTGATGGGGAAGGGGAGATGGTGGGTGGGTGTGCGGTGGCGTGGGGTGAGGGTGGTGGAGCGGAGGACAGCACGGGCGCGGATGAGAGCGGTGTGGACGAGAGAGGAGGGGTAACCTCTGCGGATGAAATGGCTGACTAGGGAAAGGGCCTGGGACTCGAAGTCAGCATCTCGGCTACAGAGGCGGCAGATCCTGAGGAGTTGGGAGTAGGGAATGGAGTGTTTAGTGTGGGTGGGGTGGGAAGAGGTGAAGTTGAGGTAAGAGTGGGAGTCGGTGGGTTTGAAGAAGGCGGAGGTGACGAGGGAGTGGTGGGAGGGGTCGAAGGCGACGGAGATGTCTAAGAAGTGGACGTGGGTGGTGGAGATAGAGGTGGTAAAGTGGAGGGAGGGGTGGAAGGAGCAGAAGAAGGAGAGAAAGGAGTCGAGCTGTTCTCGGGTGAGGGTCGTGGCTCCGATACAGTCGTCAATGTAACGACCGTACAGTTCGGGCGTGGGGCCGGTATACTGGCAAAGATTTGGGCCTCAACATGGCCAACAAAAAGGTTGGCATAGTTCGGGCCCATTCTTGTACCCATGGCTATCCCCGTGACCTGTTGGTAAAACTCACCCGAGAAGGAGAAACAATTGAGGGTGAGGACCAGCTCGGCGAGGCGAAGGAGGGTGGGGTGGAGGGAATGGGGGAGGGGCGAAGGTCGAGGTAGTGTTTGATGGCGCGTAGGCCGTCGGCGTGGGGGATGACGGTATAGAGGGACTTGATGTCTAGGGTGAAGAGGAAGGGCTGTAGGCCGGGTGGGTAGGTGAAGGAGTCGAAAAGGCGCAGGGCGTGGTTGGTGTCGGAGATGTGTGGAGGGGAGGGTGGTGACAAGGGGGGCGAGGATGGAGTCGAGAAAGGCAGAGATGAGTTCGGTGGGGCAGTTGCAAGCGGAGACGATGGGGCGGCCGGGGTTGTCGGGTTTGTGGAGTTTGGGGAGGAAGTAGATGGTGGGGTTGCGGGGGGTGCGGACGATGAGGTGGGAAGCGGTGGGAGGGAGGAGGGAGGAGGCGACAAGGTCTTGGATGGTGGAGGAAACTTGTTGTTGGTAGAGGGGTGTGGGATCGGAGGGTAGAGAGCGGTAGAAGAGGAGGTTACAGAGCTGTCTGAGGGCTTCGGCCGTGTAGAGGTCCGCACGCCACACCACCACGGCGCCTCCCTTGTCCGCCGGTTTGATGACGATGTCATCTCGGCTACGGAGGGAGCGGTGAGCGAGGAGTTCGCCCCGTGAGATATTGTACCGTTTGGAACGGTGGCGGAAGTCGAAACGATTTACAGCGCTACGGCTGGCATCGACGGTGCTAAATTGCTCTGGGGCCGGCGTCCAAGAAGATGGTCGTCGGCCCAGGGCGAGAAACGGGTCTGGGGCGTCCGGAGCCGGTAGCGTTCGGCCGAAATGTGCCTGTAGCTTCGTGCGTCGCACGAATCGCTCGACTTCCATTCGGGTGCGGAACTCGTCGCTGTGCGGAGTGTGGGGTATGAAGCGAAGGCCTCTACTAAGGAGTGAGCGCTCAGGTGCGGAGAGGGTGAGGTCAGGGGGTATGGTGACAACAAGTTGGGGGAGGGAGGGTGTGGTGAGGGGTGAGGTGGAGGGTGGAGATAGGGTAGGGGTGTGGGTCGAGGGAGGGTGGGGAGTGGTGGGCGTATGGGGATGAGCGGGTGGTGGTGGATGGGGGTGGTTGGGAGGAGTGAGTGTAGCTTGCGGGCTTTGGTGGAGCTGAGGAAGGAGAAGAGGTTTGGTTGAGGTTTTGGATGAAGGAGAGGATGGATTGGGCGAGGAGGGGGTGGCAGGTAGAGTTAAGGCGGAGGCGGGTGGGGGTCAGTTGGTGGTCAAGTTGGCGGAGGGTGGAACGGGAGGCGCGGATGGAGTTGCGTATTAGGAGGCGTGAGGATCGGGTGAGGATACGTTGCGTGGAGGGGGAAGCGGCGGGGGAAGGGTGGAAGTGTAGTCATACATATATATATATACATATTTATATATATATATATATATACATATATATATATATATATATATATACATATATATACATATATATATATATATACATATATATATATATATATATTTATATACATATATATATATATACATATATATATATACATATATATGTACATATATATGTATATATATATATATATATATATATATATATATATATATATATATATATATATATATATATATATATATATATATATATATATATATATATATATATATACATGTATATATATATACGCACATATGTAAACACTATCACAAATATATGTGCAAAACACACCCCACCAAGACCTGTGAACAAAATGCTGAATCCCCAAATCACGAAAGCTATTATCAGAAAGATAATAATAACAAACAAAACGATTGACAAACTAATACTGCCAACAGCAACACACACATTCGACGGCTATCGCCCTGCTCAAATTAAAAAAAAATATAACCTCCAACAATGCATGAAGACCATCAACAATAACCGAAGAACAGCCGAGGGGAAATGGGCCATTGAGAATATCAAACTCAAATCCAGTGTTCTTTTCATTTGCGAAAAAGCACAAGGTCACTGTATTCACTCTTGGCCATCTAATTGCTGAAACTGGCACTCTCCAAGATAATGTTAAAACCATGGGTGAGATACTGCAGAAAAAATACTGCTCTGTTTTCAGCAATCTTGATATGGCCGATCTAGGCTGTATCAATGATGTTAAGCCCCAACACACTATATCGGACATAACGTTTGGCGCCCCTGATGTCTTAACGGCAATAAACGAAATTAAACACAATTCAGCAGCAGGCCTCGATCGGTTCCCTGCTTGTGTCATGAAGGTGTGTCGACACCAACTTGCATCTCCTCTTGCTAGTCCGTGTAGGAACTCACTGGATGCTGGCTATATTCCTGAAAACCTTCTGTCCCAGTTTTCACAAAGGGAGACAGGCCCCTTGCAGTGAACTACCGTCCGATCTCACTGAGCTCTCATATCATCAAGGTATTTGAGATGATGGTAAGATCACAAAAAACCTACTTTCTTGAAAGCAACAGACTGTTGAACTCCAACCAACATGGGTTCCGTAATGGAAGGGACTGCCTAACGCAGCTCCTGCATTACTTTGCTGACATTTTGAGATCTTTGGGAGACGGCTCCAAAACTGATGTCATTTACCTTGATTTCAGCAAGGCCTTTGAGAGGGTTGATCACAAGATTCTATTGAAATAATTATCCAACATTAGTGTCTCTGGAAAGTTACTGCAATGGATCAAGTGTTTCCTGATAGACAGAGCCCAACATGTTGTAGCCGAAGGAATAAAATCAATCCCACCCAAAGTCATCTACATTAATGACATTGCTGACATCATCAAGCAGAGAAACATAAGAATCTTTGCTGATGATTCCAAGCTCCGGAAGGTCATCAATGTAGTGGGTGACCGGACATGCCTTCAGTCAGATCTACTGGCTGTTATCCAATGGGCAGAAAAGAACAATATGCTGCTGAACGAGGATAAATTTGAGTTAATCCACTTTATAAAAGAGGATGACCTTCAGGTGAAATTCTCGTGGCATCCAACATGAGAGACTTGGGAGTAATTGTGGACAACAACGTAAGCTGGGCCACTTATATAAACAGCAATGTTGACATGGCCCGCAGAATGTATTCCTAGATTCTGAGAACTTTTTCTTCTCCAATTTTACCAGATCCCACCTTGAATACTGTTGTCCACTGTGGTCTACTCACATCAAACAAGGTATGAATGATGAAGCACCTCAAAGATCAATTACAAAAAGGATAGATGGCATGAAAAGCCTTTTACTATTGGGGTGAACTAGAAAGGCTCAGACTTTATTCCCCCCAAAGACACCGTGAGCGCTATATCATCTGCATGATACGGAAAATATTCCATCAGCATTGCCCAAACGATGTTGGGATCAGCTTTAAGTTACACCCAAGGCATGGGCCCTGTGCTATCCGCCCACAACAAAAATCACACTCGCGTCTCATAACAACATTATGACACAATTATTTCGCCTCTTTAACATTACACCAAAACACATTAAAATAGAAACAGACCCCATAAGGTTAAAGAAATCTTTGGACAAATTCCTTCAAGAAATCCCGGATAAACATCCTACACCTGGATATATTTCCGTAAACAATAACTCTCTACTTGACTGGACCATGGTGTCCAAATTCTGATTTGAAAGGCGTCACCGGGTGGTGATATTAAGTTAGACATGGCTTGGGCCAACACTGGCTGAAACCTATCACCGTTATCAAAGTTATACACACACACACACACACACACATACATATATATATAAATATAAGTAGGGTCGGAGTCACTGTCGCAGGATATATATAATTTTTTTTTGCCATATTACAATCGTTTTTTTGGCATACTACAATCGTTTCATTGGCATATTACAATCGTTTCATTGGAATATTACAATCGTTTTATTGTCATATTACAATCGTTTCATATGCTAATAAATTTTATATATATATGCTGAAACAATGACTTCGATCTGACTTATTTTTATCTATACTCTGTACATTACAGCTGTCTTAACTCTGGAATACAACCCAACAGGAGACCTAACTTGTAACAGCATCGACTGTTTAGGTCGGTGAACCCCCTGTATATATTTTTATACTCACCTAACACACTCACACAAACACAGACGTACACACATACACACACATACATATATATATATACACTGGCCTGTTGGAGATGCAGGATATGGCAGCGATAATGAGGGACAGAGACCGCTGGAGAGAACTCGTCCATGGATCTCGGGAATTTTACCCGCCTTAGATACTTAGATGTATGTATGTATGTATATATATATATATATATATATATATATATATATATATATATATATATATATATATTGTGAGTTCGATTCCCGGACCGGGTAATGCGTTGTGTCCTTGGGCAAAACACTGTATTGCACCTTGTTCTTTCTACCTGGAGTGGCGACCGATAAAGAGTATTAGCAATCTGAAAGACCAACGGAAACATTGCTTCCTCGGTCCGATTTGACGGAAGTCGAAAAAATATATATATATACACATATGCGTGCATGTGTGTGTGTGCATGTGCGGGTTTGCACTCTATGTTTAAATTTATACTGGCTTACTGCAATCGTCCGACCAGCAATATATAATTTCAACCAACAGAGATCGATGAAATAATTGATAGGCAGTCATAATTTGAGATAACTACTTTGTTTATATCGAATCTAAAAATGCAAGAATACCGTGGCTCTAGAAAATATACTTTATTTAAGATAGTAGAGTATTGAATTTGCCAGATAAGCGCATGTGTGTTTATGTGTGTGTGTGTGTATGTATGTATATTATTCTCTCTTTCTTTTAATTATGTCTATATTTTTTACTGGCCACCTTCCAGGTGGCAACGTTTTAAATAAAAGGAAATCGCCGTCTATTATGCAAACGTTTGTCCTTTGAATCTTAAGAATATTTCGCCAATTTTTAACGTTCAGATATCGCGGACATTTGTAACGATAAAATCAATTTGTAGCGATAAATCCAAGTCGAGTTATACAACGGTTCAGCAGGTTTTGGATGTGACCTGTAGTTCCAATAATATGTATAAAGGTGAACATGTGTCTTTGATTCCTGGATTTGCAAACAGCTCATCAATAGCTCTTAAATATCCTCCTGCTCTTACATTTGACATCAAGTGGAGAGCTGAAGTCTACAACTGAACATGTTTTTAATCTATGTATGTATGTATGTTCTTCTAGTTTAATATATGTATGTATGTATGTATGTTCTTCTGGTTTTAAAATTTCACAAATTCTTGCCAATAGAGAGAGAGTCGGTTTCTAACATAGATACAAGACTGTCTCATTGGAATTTACACATCATCAACTAGGTAGATATGTCTGCATGTCTGCATGCATGCATGTGTGTGCAGGTATGGATGTTATTGTATGTGTAGATGTTTTGAGTTGTATGTGTGCATGTGTTTACGCTTTGTATCTGTATATGTGTATATGCAGTTAGTAGATGCAACATTTTTGTAATGTTTTACATATTTTCACTGTTCTAATAATGGATTGTACTTGTAATTTCCTAACTAGCCGTGTTCTTTCTGTTTCTGTGAAGCCTAGCTTCCTCAAGATTTGTATTGAGGCAGTTACTAACATATCCCAGTGCCCCAATAGACGCAGGCATACATCTGAAGGGATAGTCAGGGTGGAGTATCTGCATAAATATTCTCCTTTTCGCCAATCTTTGATATTATATTGGCATCTGCTGGGCAGCTAACTTCCACCACTGTGCATGTTTTGTTTTCCCTGTCCCATATCATTATATCTGGTCTGTTATGCTTGCATTTTATTGGGGTTTTACTGGAACATTCCAACAGTACTCTTTCATATTATGTATATGTATGTCTTCCACATTGCTGTAGCTTTTAATGTGTTTATTATCGGGGCTCTCCTTTCTACGGATTGCATTGTACAGTGTTTTGGCCATACATCATGCCTCATAGGTAGATAGTACCGCGATGATATCTTTGGACAGCTGCTTATGACATGGGTGTCATCTTCGATATTAATTCTGCAGTCTGCAACTGTTATCACATCTAAGTGTTTTGCCTGCATCCCTATCTATTTTGCATGTAGCTTTGCCTTTCATCCTTACGTGGTCAATAAAATAAGTACCAGTAACACACTGGATTTGATTTAATCGACTTTCCCCTCCCCAAAAATTGTTGGCCTAATAATATATATAAAATAAGTACCAGACATGAACACGTATGTACTGGGTTCAATATGATGTATTAAAACAAGGCGGTGCCCTTCCCCACCATGTCTGCACTCTAATGAATCAGAAATACGAGAATTTATATTTATAGATAAATCTATAAGTATATGTGAGTGTGCGTATTTATATATATATAACCCGAATAGGTTTGCATAAATAATATACACAGTCGTCGGTATATATACAATACTCTTCAAGTGGATGGCTAAATTGATTATAGATTTTCTGGGCATAGAAAAGGAGTCAATAATTACATTTTGAATCCACATAAAATGTATAACATCCAGGCGTGTATAGGTTTATTCTGTGAACCGAAATAGTCTGGTCAATGTAGCTGACCGGAATTGTACTTCAGCACTACAGCAATCGCCGCTCACAAAGTCAGTATTGATTGATTATTTAGGCGTTAATACAAAAAATCGTAGTTAAAATGAATATGATTGCATGGCTGTCATAGTCTTATCGTGAGTATTAAAGATGTTAGTGAAATGAATTGGTTTGAACAGGGAATAGAAATCGACACGCAAACTCATTCGGAACTTATATTTTGATATAATCAGATGTACATTAATACAAACAGAAGGATAAATACTACATACATAAACAAATGTATGCACGCATACAGAGGTACATACATAATTCATACATTCAAACACACACAGAGGCGAAAACATTGGAGAAATATAGGTATAAATATTGGTGAATAATTAGAGAAGGATGTATATATGAATCGACATAATATACAGATGCTTATATATGTATATATATATGTATGTATGTGTATATATATATATATATATATATATATATATATATATATATATATATACATATTTATACACACACACACTCACACACACACATATATATATATATAAATAAGTGCTCGCACGCGTGTAAATATATTATTGGGTAAGTGTACTTTTGTGTTTCAATCTCTGTATATAAAATATATAGAGAGTAATAGAAATAGAGAAATGCTAATACAAATAACTCCTGACATTTTAAATAACACTATCGCAGCTTGCAACCTAAAAACCCAATTCATATTTATTTGATATCCATTTTCATTATAGTTTAAATTTGTTCTCTCATTCATTATAGCTATATATTCCTACATGAATTTCATATTTTTTTCACGGCGGTCATGGCAGTGATATATATACAAAAGTAAACCTTACATTTACGCGTTAAAGGTTACGAAATAATTTTTGCCTTTTTGTGAAAACAAAATTTTAGAATTCAGAAATATAGATTCTAGGAGAAATCTAAAGAGTTGTCGTGTCCGAGGCAAGAATCGAATATTTCGAGTTCATGTTTCGAGTTTCTATTCTCAAAATTCTTATTATAGGCTAGGCCATGCTTCCTCTCTTACCAAATCACCAGGTTTAATTTCTTCCTATCACATTTCCTTTAAATATACATATATGTTAATGCCAAGATACAAAGTTCTAGGAAAAGAAAGCGAGAATGGTATCACATGGGTCTTTCTCCGCTGTAATTACAATATATATATGAAGTGAAATGTCTTCAGCTGAGAGGAAATCAGCTTGCAGAAATAGCTTGTTTGCAGCTTATCTCTTGATTCATAATATACATTACTGAGATAAGCACCTGTGTGATGGATACTCCAAGGACCTGTACACCCCAACGTAATTATACACATCTTGATAGCATTGGAAGGTAAATATTTTGTATCTTTAACCCGATCACAGTGCAATACTTGCCAATGGATAAAATCGTAGATATTTACTGATATTTTGACATCATATCAACACAGCCAGCTGTAGTTCTACTTCTAAGTAGATTCCTCAACAGATATATATTGAGCGGTTTAGTGTGCAATATTCATATACTTATGATCCCATTCTATTTCTTATAATTCGTAGTCATAAAGAATTTGTAAAGAATTTTCATGATCATAACTGACAATACTTCACTATGGAGGTCCAATAAGATTGAAACATTTCAATTCAGGTACAGTTAAGAAAGATATTATATTTCCTTAAGTATTCAAAAAATGAACTCTCAATTTATTGAAATTATTTCGTCTTTACTTTTTGAGTATCCAACTAGAAATGATTCCAATTCGTACAAAATTTGTGAAGATCACTCAGTTTATATATAATATTTATCTGATTTTGTTCCATTAACTTATTTCAGTCATTCATTTCCTTTTGTGAAATTCTCTCTCTCTCTCTCTTTGTATATATATATATATATATAAATAGCATAATATATATTTTTAGTATACGTATTTCACGGATACCAAATTATGGTATGCTTTCATCAGATAAACTATAATGTTTGATGTATAAGATAGTGACATACCCGTATATTAGCCTTTACATTTGGCTTATATATATATAACTAACAAATAATTTTATCGCTCTACATAGCTGAATACAAGAAATGTATACATGAATTTTTAGAATATATATATATATATATATATATATATATATATATATATATATATATATATATATATATATTCTAAATAAATATATATATATGTATATATACATTTATATATATATAGCCATTCGATGGCATAATTGTGGTAGAGGTTCATGCACACTCGCATGATCATCAGGCAAAAGGTAAAACTCCAAATTAACAAGGTTTACCTAATCGGTATTGAACACTTTTTCTCACCTCCATTAGTACATCCATTAGTACCCGGATATATCATTATTTTCTTGTATATTTTTTGTTATATAGTTTGCGCCTTCGGTCAGTTCTCTTGGTGTCACATTTTATAACTACGGTGTTTAACTCTGGACTTAATGTTTGTTTTTTAGATTGATTGCTTTGTGTTTACCTCAAAACAAATCGATTTGTACTCGCAGTACTGCAGGTAAGTTCCATTTACAAATATCATTTTTCTACCCCATATCTCGTCTCTCTCTCTCTTACAATATATATATATATATATATATATATAATTGTTCCTACTTTTGGCACAAGGCCAGCAATTACCCAGTGTATTACTGGTACTTTATTTTATCGACCACATAAGGATGAAAGGCAAAGTTAACCTCGGCGCGATTTGAACTCAGAATGGCAAGGTCCGTAACTCTATGCGTCAAAGCATGGCGTCCGACCCTCTACCATACTGCCAATCAACCGCCCTATATATATATATATATATATATATATATATATATATATATATATATATATATATATATATATATATATATATATATATATATATATATATATATATATATATATATATATATATATATATATATATATATATATATATATATATATATATATATATATATATATATATATATATATATATATATATATATATATATAAGGTAACTTAAAATACAGTGGGAATACAAAGAAAGCAAGAACGGGGGAGGGGAGTGTTCCTCATCATTTATCTACTGGGGGTCTCCGATATTTCTACGCTTTAAAGACAATATATCTCGCCCCAGGGCGTCAATACCTGGATAAGTTATTGGGAAACGGAGGAGGGAGGGAAGGAAAGCAAAGGGGAAGAAAGGAGAAAACAGTAACAAAATATCAGTGAACAAAAACACAAACCGAGCAATGTGCGAGCAACTTAAGGCAAGGAAATCCAACACCACTCGATAAGAGAACTTAAGTTGAAGACTGAGTGGTTGAGAGAAAAAAGACACACCTCTGATCGCCACAGTTGTAAGTGAGAAGAGAACTGCTAGACGGTCAGAGGAGGTGGTGAAAGTGAGAGGGAGAAAGGGAGAGGAAGAAAGTGGAGTAAGAGTAGATAGGGAGATAGGGAGTGGATGAAAGAGGGGTGAGAGTAGAAAGTAGCGAAATAGGTAGGTAGAAGGGGAGAGAAGAATGGTCATAGCGAAAAGATAATGAAATATATGGAGAATAGAAATGGCTGTGTAGTTGCTATTTAAGGTAACTTAAGATGCAGTGGGAATACGAAGGAAGCAAGAACGGGAGGGGGGATTTCCTATATATATATGTATATATATATATATATATATATATATATATATATATATATATATATATATATATAGGTACGTTATTCCGGGTTGAGTCGGAGGTAACCACAGTAAATAAGGTACTCAATACATAGCAGAGTATAAAAGTTTTAATATAGATGAGATTCTACAGGACTAGAACTGTTTCATTCTAAAGAAGGAAACAGTTCTAGTCCTGTAGAATCTCATATATATATATATATATATATATATATATATATATATATATATATAAATTCCTTTCAACTAAACTGTATCCATTCAAATCTTTCTATTTTTCTCCGGATTACCTTTGGAACTACAACTGGAACCGTCGAGCAAACTCTACGTGAGCTGATAATCTACTGTGTGTAATATTTATATTACAACACAACGGAAAATACTGTATATATATATATATATATATATATATGTATAAGTATAATTAAAATTGAATATCCAATACCTTAGGTTTCGGTGACCGGTTATGGCCGTCGCTCTATAGTGTAGAAGACGTTTCAAGTTTCAATACTGGCTTCTGATCTGGCGCCAGGACAAATTATGAAACAAATTGAGCAAAACCCTGTCGCATTTTCTATCTATATAACTCTGTTTGTTTTGTGACAACTAGTTTGGGATATAGATTCTCTATGTCCTGGCTAAGTGAATTAAAATTACTCTATACTTATTGCTATTTGTTATTAGTTATAGCCTGGTTAGGTATGACCTACACCAGAGTGACTTACTCTTGACAAACTAAAACAAAAAATCGATATTGCCACAGAAAACTATAATTTATTTATTTCAGGGCATTTCCCCAGTGCTTCAGTATTTGTTAATATATGGATATGTATGTGTATTTGGCTGGTTACGTATATATATATGTATCTATATGAATGCACACACACACACATATATATATAAATGAATATACATGTATAAATACATACACACACGCCCACGCACACACACGCACACGCACCCCCCCCCCCCCCACGCACACGCACACACACACACACACACACACACACACACACACATACACACACACACAGACACACACACACACACACATATATATATAGAGAGAGATAGATAAATATACACGGGTGTGTATGATTGTGTATAGAAGATTATATTATTAAGCGGAATTCCAACTTAGTCTGATTTACTCGTTTTATTTACAATCCTTTAACATTTATAATGGTATTATAATGAAATAGTATGATAGAATATTAAATGTTATGTGTTAATTGAACAAGTACTTTCATGCTTTCGCAATCTTCAGGTTCATAATGTGTGGTGACAGTCAAGTTTGCAATTTTCAACTGTGAAAAATTCAACTTGACTGTCACCACACATTATGAACCTGAAGATTGCGAAAGCATGAAAGTACTTGTTCAATTAACACTTAACATTTAATATTCTATCATACTATTTCATTATAATACCATTATAAATTTTAAAGGATTGTAAATAAAACGAGTAAATCAGACAACGTTGGAATTCCTCTTATTAATATATATATATATATATATATATATATATATATATATATATATATGTATGTGTGTGTGTGAAAAAGGAAAAAGGAAAAAGGAAAAAGGAAAAAGGAAAAAGGAAAAAGGAAAAAGGAAAAAGGAAAATAGGGAAGAGAATTTATATATTATCTTATTTATTTATTTATTCATAATCATACTCGGAACAAAAGCCCTACCTTGGTTTTGGGGCCTAATATTTACCATATCTCCAGAATGTAAGCGGGATCAAAATTGTGATCTAATCTCAGGTGTTTATTCCGGGTTTATAAGACACCGTTAAAAGTAATTCGTGATATAACGCTAAAATGTATTATAACCAAGGGAAATAACTCCAAAGTGTAAATTTGAAATAGCGAAATCGTACACATGGTAGTATGTAGTATAGAGATGGTTGTATTTATAAAGGTATAGAGTAGAGTAGTATAGAAGGTATACTGTATTTTGTAAGTATAGAAAAAGAAAGAAAAAGAAATGATATAACGGAAGTATATTAATCGAATTAAGGTGGTCGAAAATCAGTCAAATTTGTTGAATATTTTCACTTACCTAACAATTATCTTTTAGGAGTTCACATAATTATTATTCAGAGATACCAAACCTTGTAATATTCTAAATTTATTTCTAAGACAGAGACGACATCTCTTGGTACCATTGTTGTAGGACCTGGATTTTTCAAGTAAACGTATGTGAAACCTTTGTGTGTAATCTATGCGTCACACACAACGAAATTTTAAAATTAAATTTCTGTTGGAGAAATTCTCTTTAATCCTATAAGAGCAGCTTGGATTAACGACGGGTATATTCTTTGCAGTAATATTTGATCTCATAGTCTGACCACATGTATAGAATATCTTGAGGGAATTGCGATTAAATATTTTACTGTATCTATGTTGTGGTGGGAAATGTCTATCTATTAAATCTAAAATCTTCTTAATTAAATTAGTCTTTACTTTAAGGGAAAAGTGTTTTGCGAACCAGATAATTATTCTTTCTCTGTTATCAATTTTAGTATTGTTGGGAATGATTGGGTGTGTTCTTAATATTGTCCTTAAACCACTATCAAGGAGGTTTTGTTTGTTCTAAGGCGCAGGCTTATCGAAGCTCTCCCTGGCTGCTGATAGACTTGAGTTCCTATGACTAATATTACAAAGTTTTTTAAAACAGTATGGGAGGGGCTGTGAGATTTTATTAATATATCTTAATATATTTTGGTTAGGCTTATGATATCATTTATACGAAACTGTGGTTTGGTTTAAGTTTATATCAAGTAATATTACAGTAATAATGTTCGTATCAACCGTAATTTTAACGGTATCTTATAAACTCATATATGTGCCTGAAGATAAAGTCACAATTTTGATTCCTCTTACATTCTGGAGATATCATAAATATTGAGCCCTAAAAATTTAGGTAGTGCATTTTTCCATCTAGTTATCTGGAACGTGAGACAACCTAAAGCCGAAGACACCCACAAAGCTAACAGTTCCTGGTCGATTTACAGGTTGAGAGCGTTGGTTGATATAGAAGTCAGGACCAAAAATGTGAAAAACTATGCGGTTCAACAGTAATCGATGATGTTGGACTGCTCTTCTTTTCGGATTATAGCTGTTGTCGCACACAGGCATTACTCGACATCCTAGCATCTTTGAACCATGCGTATGGCTGACCGTAGCCTTACTAGGCCACCTGATGGCAAAACACTGTAAACCACTTACTGGCCTTTATATATATATATATTTACAAATGACCACCTGAGCTGAGCAACAGTATATAGCCACAAAATTAAAAAAAACCCAAACAAAAACACCATTCCGATGTCAACACCTGTAAAAGTCTCTCCCAATATTACTGTACAACAAAGGCATTCTGATTTAATAACGATTTTCTCGGTAATTTCTATTTCATATAATATTTGTTGCTTTAGTTTATATATATATATATATATATATATATATATATATATATTTACAAATGACCACCTGATCTGAGCAACAGTAAATAACAAAAAAAAAAAAATAAATAAAAACTAAAACACCATTCCTATGTCAACACCTGTAAAAGTCTCTCCCAATAGAACAAAGGCATTCTGATTTAATAACGATTTTCTCGCTAATTTTTATTTGACATATTTGTTGCTTTAGTTTTTGCTGTTTGCAATCATACAGAATTTATATGTTAGCTTCTGATGTAATTAATCACTAACATGGAATATGATATGAACATAATTATGGGAAAAGAAAACAAATTAAAGGAGGAAAAACTTATCATAGTTGATGAGATTCGAAATTAACATCATTAATCATGTTTGTGCATCTGCATATTTTGCAGATTTCCAAAATTATTTTTTTGGATTTTACTAATTGCACGGAAAACTATTTCTTTTTTATGGAATAAATTCATATTTGTGCGCCTGTGTGCGTTTAATGTGCAACCAAATATATGTGTAATTTCCATCCTTCAAATTGTATGTGCTGTTACTACATATCGATCATTCCGGTCAAATGGACAGAAAAAATAAATAAAAATTATAAAAAAGAAAAGAAAAAGGAACATCATACCAGAACATTATTATATTATTTTCAGTGATGCAAAATTTTCCCAAAATACATCAAAAGTGTGATATTCTCTCTGCCCGAAGAAAGACAAGTAATAATATTTTTTATAGAATTTTATATTTATTTCATAATTAAAAAGTAAAACTTTGTAAAAGTTGGAATATCATCAGAGGCTTGATATTACAAGTGGATGTATATCATGTGAATCACGGAACAAGAATACATTAGCTGTTGCAGTAGTAGTAGCGGTGAGGGCATTTGTTTTGTATATATAAGAAATAGGGAGAAAGTTATAATCTTCTGGAAATTGATATTTCTTTGGCTCAATGAGGATATACATTATATATATATATATATATATATATATATATATATATATAATGTATATCCTCATTGAGCCAAAGAAATATCAATTTATATCAAAATATATATATAAATATATATATACATACACACACACACATGCACACACGCACACACACACCCGCACACACACACATATGTGTGTGTGTATATATATATATATATGAATAAAATTAGAGGAAGAAGACAGGACTGTCCGTCATCAGTGATCTTCCAGCCATCATCGGTATTTCTTCGCATTAAAGACCATATACCTTAGGCTGGTGCGAGCAATAACTAAAAAAGTTATTGGGACAAGTAGAATTGGGTGAGAAAGCGAGACATGTAAACGAACAGAGATGGTAATGCAACGGAAAGAGAGGAAGAAAAGAAGCAAGTCCATGATATCTGTGAACTTAGGTTCGAGCAAATCGTGGACGAGTAGAGACAGACACGTCCAGACGCTCTGAAATGTGAGCGAGAAAAGGATTTCACACAGGTCAGACGGGAGGAACTGAGAGAGGGGGAGTAGCAGAGAGTGAGTGAGTAAAAGTGTGGGTCTACTTGTCCCAATAACTCTTTTTAGTTATTGCTCGCACCAGCGTGAGGTATATGGTCTTTAATGCGAAGAAATACCGATGATGGTTGGAAGATCACTGATGACGGACAGTCCTGTCTTCTCGCTCTAATTTTATTCATATGTATCCCATTTGCAACAACGCAGCACGCCATTTGCATTTTTCATTTATATTTTTCCCTCCGCTGCGACCAGTCTGTTTCTTTATTACTGCTATCCTATTTCTCTCTCCTTGTATCTCTTACCTTCATTCACCCCCTCTACCAGTCACCCTCTCTCAGCTGGCCTCTTCCCCACGCTTTCACCCACTCACTCACTCTCTGCTACTCCCCCTCTCTCAGTTCCTCCCGTCTGACCTGTGTGAAATCCTTTTCTCGCTCACATTTCACAGGGTCTGGACGTGTCTGTCTCTACTCGTCCATGATTTGCTCGAACTTAAGTTCACATATATCACGGACCTGTCTCTCATTTTCCTCTCTTTCCGTTGCATTACCATCTCTGTTTGTTTACATGTCTCGCTTTCTCACTCAATTCTACTTGTCCCAATAATTTTTTTTAGTTATTGCTCGCACCAGCCTGAGGTATATGGTCTTTAATACGATGAAATACCGATGATGGCTGGAAGATCACTGATGACGGACAGTCCTGTCTTCTCGATCTAATTCATATGTATCCCATTTGCAACAATGCAGCACGCCATTTGCCATTTTTTATTTATATATATATACACACTCTTATATATAATAATTTTACAATGAGTAAATAATGACACTTGTTACACTGGAGTTTCACCTGTTTATCACAGGGACACCAGACATCTACATACGGATACACACACACACACACATATATATATATATATAAAGAATGTGTTTTGTGAAAAATATAAACCAAATCTAAAACTATTAATAACAACAGGATAGAATGAGAAAACATAGTGCGATATGTCAGGTGACCAAAACAGCTGGAACCTGGAAAAATGTAAATGTGGATCAAAGTTGTAACCAGTTAACACTTTAAAAACCTTTACTTGCTGTGGCATTTCAAACACCACGTGACTAAAACATATATATATACGAGGAATTGGTAGATTCGTTAGAACATCGGGTAGAATGCTTTAGGGTATTCGTTCCGGCTCTCTGTTCTCTGAGTTCAAATCTCACCAAAATCAACTTTGCCTTTCATCCTTTCGAGGTCGATAAAAGAAGTACCAGTCTAGTACCTGGGTTGACTCTTGTCTCTTTTTCATTTCCTCTCTTTCACTTTCTATATTTCTCTGGAAGAAATCTGCTGTACTCAGGCATGGAGAGGGATGGGGATCCGCCAGACTTTAAAATGACCAAGAAACTCCGTATGTCAATACGGTGTTCCTACGACTCTATCAGGAGTTACGGGTACACACATACATACATCTAAAATATTAAATCAAAATAATTGTTTCTACTTTTGGCACAAGCATTCACGATACATAATTCATTGTGAAACAATAAAATGGTATGGAGTTTTATCTTATTCTACGTGTATAATTTGCAGACCCATTTAAGCATAGAATGTTTTGTAGTCCGTAAATAAAAATAAATAAATAAAAAGAAGTATTATATTTAAAGACTTCACAATTATTCGAGAATAATTCTACAATTCTAATTGTGTAGAAGAAAACTTGTTTTCACACATACACACCGAAACACATATATATCGACAGTCGATCGACTTTCGTCAAATTGGACCGAGGAAACAATGTTTTCATTGGTCTTTCCAATTACTGATATTATCTAGCGGTCGCAACTCCAGGTAGAATGAGCAACGTGAAATAAAGTGTCTTGCCTAAGGACATAGCGCATCGCCCAGTTCGAGAATCGAACACACAACCTTACGATTGCGAGTCCTATTATCTAACAATCATCTACGCGCCTCCACTAATGAAACCAAGTGACAAAGCAGGCTTAATCCACTGAGGATTTAGGTCAAAAGATTAAAAAATAAAGTGAATTCATAATCTTTAGAAATGATTCGAGATTTGATGACGTCATCTGCAGTAAACCCTTTCCCACTTGGTAAAACTTACAAATTACGGCTTCAAATATATTGTTGTAATATGAACATCTAAACCTTTAAAATTCAATCTCTCTCTCTCTCTCTCTCTCTCTCTCTCTCTCTCTCTCTCTCTCTCTCTCTCTCCCTCTCTCTCTCTCTCTCACTCTCTCTCCCTCTCTCTCTCTCCTCTCTCCCCTCTCTCTCTCTATCTCTCTCTCTCCCTCTCTTCATATATATAATATACAAATCCGTACGCAGTTGACAGCTGAGAGAAAAGAGTACTCAACACAGAAGTAGTGTTTTAATATATATGTATATATATATATATATATATATATATATATATATATATATATATATATATATATATATATATATATATATACCTTAACACCGTACGGCATAAATTCAGGCTGTTCAGTTTGTTTACAAACGAACAAAGCGGGCGCTATAATAAGCGTCTGCTAAACTGATACGTACATATATGTATGTGTACCTGTATGTATATATATGTATATATGTATATATATATATATATATATATATATATATATATATATATATATATATATATATATATATATATATATATATATATATGTATATATATGTGCATGCTACTGTACGTCTGTATACATATATGTATGTACGTACACATACATACTTACATTTAAGTAAGTGCCGTACTAAGAGTGAGAAATGAAATTTCGTTTTCATTTTATTACAACTGATATATATATATATATATATATATATATATATATATATATATATATATATATATATATTATTATAAAATAACAGGAGGCTGGACTGGTGTAATTCCTTAAAAGGTTTATTATACTATGATCATTTCA
>OZ024743.1:299170799-299193299 GCA_964016885.1 Eledone cirrhosa
CTTTTGAAAAATTTTAATGGAAAATTACTTGCCTATTAACCCAAGGCGACTTCACTTTTTATTAGGACTTCTGCATCAATTGGTGTACATACGACGAAACTGTTTCAGAAAGCAAGGGTAAACATGCCAATCTATGTTTAGAATCCCGAACAACGCCGGGGAGTGGAAACACCGGGGACAACTGTCGCAGAAGCAGTATGAAAAGAAGGGGCTCAACAATATTTCTATGAACAATGCACGTAGACAGCTAAACCGTATAAACAATTTTCCTCTCGGTATATTTTCCTCTCGGTATATTTTCGTGAGTTTTTAACAGGCACTCACAAATAAACGTTTCTCATTGGAGGTGCTATTACCAATGTTCTTACCCGTCTAACACCAGGATAATGACCCGGCGTTGCTCGGCATTCTAAACCTAGATTGGCATGTTTACCCCTCCTTTCTGAAACAGTTTCCTCGTATATTCACCAATTGATGCAGAAGTCCTAATAAAAGTGAAGTCGCCATGGGTGAATAGGCAAATAATTTTCCATTAATACTTTTCAAAAGCATGTAATTGCGTTCCCTCTCTTTTTTTGTTGTTGTTTTTGCTGCTGTCGAGCCTCGTGAAATAAATACGTTTGTTTATATTTTGTTATTGTGTATGCAAAAATATCTGTACACGAATATATAATTATATATATATATATATATATATATATATATATATGTATATATATATATATATATATATATATAATATATATATATATATATAATATATAAGATCAAAAGATGGTTAAAAGAGTTTTATGTATTTTATTATGCGCATTTCAAAAACAAATATCATCATGCAATAACATTTGTGTTTTCATCAGATAAAATAGGAAGACATGATATGAAGGTTAAAAACACTTGTGGATAGTGCAGTTTAAATCAACATATTGATATGTTGATTTAAAACTGCACTATATATATATATACACACTATATATACATACTATATACACACTATATACATACTATATACACACTATATACACAATATACATACTATATACACAATATACTATATACTATATACACAATATATTATATACACAATATACTATATACACAATATACATACTATATACACACTATATACACACAGATAGTGTCATAATGTCGTAATGCAGACAGCCAGACATACAGACAGATATTATAAGGGCGCGATGTTGTAGCTATCTATCTATCTAAAAAGACAGACTAAGAAAGACAGAGATCGCTAAACGGTGCCTAATGCGGTCCCTAGGGTATTGGAAATTCAAAATATCTTTTGCTCAAAATACTCACACGACCATAAGTATTACATGTGTAAAGTTTGAAAAAAATCGGTTGGGTGGTTCTCGAGTTTTAGGGAGTCAGACAGAAAAACAGATAGACAGACACACAGACATTCTCTGTTTTATATATAAAGTTGTAGTTCCTGTCTGTTTGTTTGTTTGTTCATGGACTCCTCCTATATCTTTGGAGATAGACCCCCATAACCATATATATTCTGAAAATAAGTTGCCCAGGGTACTTGGATAAGTATATTTCATTTTAATCAAAGGTTTCCCCGGGAGCACCAACCCCGCTGAAAATATTTTCCCTTCGATTTATATGAAATTTAAACCATATGTAAGTGACAAGAAGTGATGCCTATTCAAAGAATTTCAGCAAATTTCAATATTATTAAGACACCCTAATTGGGGTTAAACCCCCTATAGTGAAAATGTTGGCCAATAAATGGAACAAGATTTCATGAACTCCTCCTATGATTTTGGAGATAGACCCCCATAACCATATGTATTCTGAAACTACATTGTCCAGGGTACTTGGATAAGTATATCTCATTTTAATCAAAGGGTTCCCCGGGGGCCGAAACCCCCGCTGAAAATATTTTCCCTTCGATTTATATGAAAAATAATGTTTTCCAATTTTTCCTGCATTACATTTTACATTGAATAATATTGAAAAGCAGAGTTTTACTCCATAAATTATATCACTGATTTAAAATCAATCATCATTTTCTTACAAACAAAATCTGAAACGCAGCAAGGCGCGGGTAATTTGTAAAATTCATTAAAACTGTTACTGAGCTTCTATACGTCATCAAATCATTTTTGTTCCAGTTACACAATATTAGAAAGTAAAATCGGAATGACTTCAGCACATGTGAGGAAGGAGCACAATAAGGTAGTTGTTGCAACGGGTGTCGCTGACCATTGACTAGGCAATGCTTTTGACATTTTGTGTGCGGGCGCAGCCGCAACACCACTCAAACTTAAGTTTCTTTCGTTGCTCAATAATCCTTGCCTTTTCTCCACTCTCCTCTCATTTATAGTATTTTGCAATGTTACTTTCGTTTTCTCTATGATTGACTTATTATTTTTATGTAGTTTACATAATTATGTCCAAAATAATAATTTCGTTATGGAAAATAAAATATTAAAGTATACCGTAATGATTTTATTATTCATTTATAATAGAAAGTATAATACGTATTTGTCACCAAAGTAGTTATCCAAAGTGGTAATGTTCATGATAACCTAGGGTCACAACTGAACTCTTCATTAAGTTACTATAACATAACCAGCATTTTCTGTACCAACAAAGACTGACCGTATGTAGGCTCAGTGGAGATACACTATAATTGTTTTCTTATGGATCGGAATAATATCAATTATATAAAATATATTTTATTACGATGGTCGGCTGAAAAGTTAGTCGGCTGAAAAGTCCATAGGCTGACCAAGATAATCTCATGGAATGGCCAAAGGAGGTTTATTTTTCAGCATAGTCCCTCGAAAGAAATAATGCAAATTATTAATAAGAAGATTTGAAAGTAATGCATGCAAGATTTTACAGCTTTAGTATCACTCCTATTAATTTTTCAGTCGACCCCCGTAAACCGAAGAGATAGAAGATTTGACTAGAAGTAGGACAGAAGGAAAATTGTAATGCATCTTGTTTGGTAACGTACTGTATCTGCCATCATAACTTCAATGTAAGCACACAGTATTATTGATGTGTATTTTATTAGCTTATCACGTCCGTCTTACATTAAACACACGATATGAAAGTGGAATTATCAGTAATACTTCTACGACTAAATGCGTTATATGACTCTTTGATTCATATCAAGAAATGTGAGCTTAATGCTGATGTAAAATTTAACCAGCTATGAAGTAAGTTGTTTCACAGACGATTAATTGAAAACTGACTTATGCCTGGTATTCACTTAGCAATATATTGAACATTGCTTCATGAGTGCAGAATAAATTAAACCAGCAGTGGCCCGAAAGAAATTATTTGACGAGTGTAATTTCCGGCCATTGTAAAGTTGAATATCACCTCGGACATTTTTGTTAGTGTTGAATATACTTCCTAATTTCCGAAATCAAGATGGACGTATCACGTATTTTGATGGAAACGATTTCAGGATGAGGAAAGTGTTACTATCTTTACGTATCATAAATGACTTTATATTTAACGAGTAAAGGGAAAGATCTCATAATTTGATGTTTACATGAAATTCACATGATATTATTATAGGTGCTTTAACTACTGAGTAGAGATCAAATGCCTCTGATTTCCCAACTTTTACTTTTGTAAATTATAGTGTTTCAGGTAATCGCGTATTTAATATGCTCATGGGCTGCAGAAAAAGGAATCTAATAATAATTATAATAATAGTAATAATAATAATATATACGTTCGAAGTTTAAAAGATATAACCTCCATTACTCTCTCTCTCTCTCTCTCTCTCTCTCTCTCTCTCTCTCTCTCTCTCTCTCTCTCTCTCTCTCTCTCCTTCTCTCCATATTTCTTTTTTACTCACGCATTCAAATTGTTAAAGTAATAAATTCATGTACTGCAATTGATCATATTTTCCTTTGCGTCGCTATTGATATCAATACATTCTGTATAGTCTTAACATGTAATAGCAGCGTCACTTTCAGGTATAATTAACATTTAACGTTTCATTCATTGTGTTCTTATTTTCAAGAATTTCTCAAGCAAACAAGGAGCATACACTTTCGGCTAATCTCAGTTTCTAATATATAGGCAATAGTTCCTTGTATTCCTTAACAATAAGTTCCTTCGAAGAATTACATTTCAAAGACGACAACAGCGGTACTTAATCTTAAAAAATATTTACAGTGGACACAGGCCCAACCTCACATTTGCTCATTCAACATCCTCACCAGGAGAGCTTTAAACTTCCTTTAAAATTGCATGTTGGTACATATGTACTACTGTATATCATCGAATTTGCTTTTTATTAAGTCACCAACACACACGAGCCAGTTTATTGTTTTACTTTATATATTCGCGTGTAAGATTAAATGAATTGATGATTGTGTCACACTAGTTATCTATGCTATTCTGATTATCTAGTTCTGATTTCAACAAACTTCTGGACAGAAACCACCAATATTTATAAGTGTTACGGAAAAATCATAAGACATTTCCTCATTATGGATGACGTAAAACTATTTGCAAAGCACAATACCAAAGTGAAGAGTCTTTTAAAATCATTCATGAATTCATTTAAAGTATATATATATAAAGATCCCTGCTACTATCGTTATTCTGTTGTTATCGTTGTTTATTACTATGGCTGTCCTAATCGAACTGATGTGCCAAAGATTTCCAACAGCGTCTATCCGATCTATAGTTTTAGTGCATCTAGGAACACATTATTCAATGCTACCGTTGTGAATTGTTAGCTTAGTTGTGAAAGGGCATAACCATTTCAACGCCAATATTTTTATTGGTAAAGGCATATGCTTTATTAGCATTATTACTTTCATTCTTACGGGGTCGATAAAATAAAAGTACCAGTAATGCACTGGGATAATTGCTGGCCTTATGCCAAAAGTAAAAACAATTATTACTGATTCTAAATATCTTTACATCATTGTCTTTGTTAAATTTTTCGATAATGTTAAGGTCAATTTGTCGTTTTCCTTCAGACAAGTTGACATTCGTTTCAGTTTTCCCACCCCACCAACAAAGTGTATTTACAATCTCATGGATTAGATTTCTACTTCTATTGTTGCAATCAATATCACTAAGAAGTCCGTTCGCACTTAATAGGAATTGTTATGGCGTTGACTTGCTCTAATTGTTCTACGCTAAAATAGTGTTTGTGGAGGCGAGTTGCCTGGTGGTAAGTGTGTTGGACTTACGATAATAGCGTCGTGGGTTCGATTCCTGGACTGGGTTATGTATTGTGTTCTTGAGCAAAGCACTTCATTTTTCATTGCTCCTGTATACTCAGCTGGAAATGAGTACCAACATTAACTAGGTGTTTAATTCTGCAATGGATTAGTGTCCTGCCCAATGGAAAGTCCCAGTCACTTAAACTCACAGAAACCGGGATAAACACTGGCTTGATGATCCCCCAGCTTGAGACAGGCTTTAGATTATTTAAAACTTTTATTATGGTGTTTACTTATTAAGCAGTCAATGGGTTCTGAAAAACACACGAAATTCTTTTTTATTTTACTTTATACAAATATTCGATCTGTAAAATTAGAAATGATGGTAATGGTGATAACGATGCTCTTACTGCTACTGATGCTGTTGAGAATGAGGATCATTATCATAATCATCACCTCATGTTAGTGTGGTGCTTGTATTACATCGAAATTATGGGCAGAAAATTGCTTTCCTCATCAGTGTGAAGAGATGAGAAATCTCCCGTTTATCTTGTAGTTGCAGTAAACCATTTCGAGGGCAGAGGAGAACAAGACTACGTAAAACTTGTAAGGTAGATAATCCAAACCATGCAATTTGCGCCACATGCAGTCGTTTAAGGCTTCACGTATCTCAGCAGCTGCTGTTATAATGATTTACCAGCACTCTTCCTCTTCCACCAAAATCCATGGCAGGCCGTCGAGTTAGGAATTATGATCCACCAATAACTCCGTACACCCACTTGTTCTGTACTGTTGTGCGAAGAGTTGAGATGGTTGAGCAAGCAGCCTTGCTTTCAAGACTACACCAGGCCACATATTTATGCAACATATTCTTAAAATTGCAATCTTCGCCGTAAAACGTTAAGAAAAAAAAGGGGAGCATTTGGAGATCGGGCGATTGAACCGCCATATCTGGGTGGGTTTCCATTGAGAACTACGTTTAAGGCCTACTCGAGGCTTTTAGATTAGTGGTCCCTACGTTCTAGGGTAAGATCTCCCTAATGTTTTTGTATCTTTCTGGTGACATCATACTCCCCATCATTATTGTTTGTGGCACTTTAAGAAGGCTGGTATCTCGAATACCCCCCCCCTTTAATATCTTTACTTGTAGCTATGAAGGACATGAATTCAACGTTGGTCCTCCTCCCTTCGTGATGAAGTAGTAACAGTAATAACGGAATCTATCTCGGATATGGGTGGGGTGTTTCTGTTTATAAGAATGTCTACGTGTGTATTTTCGTTTCGAGGAGACAGAGAAAGGGAGATGAAGAAGGAGAGGCAAAGCTTCGTTGGGAGTCCTCCTGGCTGTTTTTCATATTGTCTGTTGTTTTTCTTCCTGCCGCTTTTTATTGTGGTGGTGCATTTGCTGCTGTTGTTCCTAGCGTTTTGGGTGTTACTGTTGATGCTGGTGTTGGTGCTGCAGCTGCAGTCGTTCATTTTCCTATTAAAGATTTCTGCACCTGCCGTGGTTGTTGCCGTTGGTGTTGTTCACTGTTGGTGTTGTTTTTGTTGTGGCTTTTGAAGTTCTGCTGCTGGCAGGAAGGGGAACCTGGAGTTCCGTGTTATCTGTTGAGGAAAGAATGCTCTCTAGTGGCCCATTCCCCGTGCATATGACAACAAGGTTTGTTGCCCACAACAATAATGTGCAACTTTAGCCCTCCTGGATCTTGTGAATGTTATCTGGTTCGATGTGGAGGAATACTTCCTCACTGATCCTAGATCAGTTTTCTCATCCTTCATCTCGAAGAGGGTATTGATTCTTTCTAGGACGAGGCAGGCCAATATCCTCCAGATATTCCCCTGTGGTGTGATCCCGGAAATCTTGGTCCTTATATTTCTTTATCCCAGATGAGATGGATAGAGAATATATTTAGTGCTCCTATGGAGTTCCACTAAGTGTTTACCGGCGAGGGTTGAGCACTGAAATGTCTGCATACAGTTTGGCACTTGCGATATGCTGTATGGCGAGTAGTATCTTTCTCAGTGCTCTTTCTACGCCAGACACATTTGCTGTCTCCGGTCGATTTGTGTTTGTAGATATGCATCTATATAAATTTTTTTCATATATCTTTCAACACCTCGACGTGAGATGGCTTCGTCAGCGAATAGCTTTTCTAAATTGATCAGTTTGCTCGCTTGGGACAAACATGTTTCTTAGTTAAAAATCTTTATATTAAACAGTTCTGCATCTATTGCTGCAAAAGTATGTTTGTTATTGTTGTTGCCATTTATGTTGCCGTTATTGTCTGAGTTACGGATATTTTTGTTTTATTATTTCTGTAGTATTTTTGTTGTTGCAGTAGTGGTGGTAGCAATGTTCGTTTTAGTATTGTTGCTGATTTTTTGTGTTCTTTGTATTTTGTATTTCATGAAGGTGGTGTTGACATTTTAAAGGGGGAATATGTATCATAATTTTCCCTTGCAGTTTTGTTGTTGCTGTTGTTGCTGCTGTCATTCGGTTCTACAGTTTCACTTTTCCATCCTGTGGACAATCGGCTGTTCTATCTTACGGACGTAACAATCTTTATCCTTAATCTTATTTTTCAGAAACAATGAGCGGCGTGTTTGGAAAACATGTACAGGTTTTTCCACTAAAAGCTACAGGTAGAGAAAAACTAATCACCCACGAAGATACTGATTGATTTTAATATAAAGCAATATCAAATGTTGGATAATAATGGAATGATAACAAACTTACGGTAGTGATCTGTAACAAGTGACGATAAACGCTCGAACAAAATATTAATAAGAGAAACAGCAGCAACAAAAACTACTAGTACTACTACTACTACTACTACTACTGCTGCTACTACCACCACCATTGTCACTACTAATACTACTACTGATGCTGCTGCTGCTACTACTACTACTACTACCACCACCATTGTCACTACTACTACTACTAATGCTGCTGCTGCTACTGCTACTGCTACTACTTTCAAATGTTTCACTCAAACTTCTATCGTATCATTAGGTGTGCTACTATGCTCCCCAGGCGCGCACTTGTTTGTCTTTGTTCTCAGTTTTAATTCATTTGCCACTTTCCTGTGAAAGCTCTTCAATTTACATATAATTTGTTATATTGAAGCTATACTTTATAACTGGGTGGCAAGTGTACTTATAATTATTATCTTAATTCTATCGTATGGATATAATTTAATGTTTATGTTTCAATCCCTACATTAATGTGCCTGTTTTTATAGTAACTTTAGCACAATTTCCATTCCCTTACCCATTTATATACGTTAAATGAATTCAGGAATAATTTTAATAGGCTCTTCACTTGGGTATTGTGCGTTGCAAATAGTTTTACGTCATCCATAAAGAGGAAACGGTTTATGATTTTTCCGTAACACTTATAAATATTGGTGGTTTCTTTCATGAAGTTTATTGAAGTCAGAACATAGAAGACTTTCTGAGAGATCCATATTTATATGGTCAGAGAATTGTTTAAAATATTTTAACTTTGTCCTACAACGGTATCATTGTGTGTTTGTATTGACATGACATTCCTTCGGAATAATATATTATAATAGAACTACTATATCTATATGATTTGTCACCAATATTGTTTCTACTATTGGCACAAGGCGAGCAATTAAATAAGTGCATTACTTGTACTTTATTTTATCGACCCCGTAAGGATGAAAGGCAAAGTTAACCTCGGCGGGATTTGAACTCAGACCGTAATGGCTGTAACTTGATGCTGCAAAGCATGACGTCCAACCCACTACCGATACTGCCAATCCACCACCAATATTTAAGTATGTCTTTGGCTACAAAATATATTTCCGAATTCAACCCGTGACATCATATGATTTTATTGTTTCCTTTTCTGTCCTTTGATAATTAACCAGTTAACCAGTAGCTGCTACATACAATCGTATTTCTGCTCCTTTGGCAAGATATTTTGCAGGTGGGCATCGAGCTTTTAATTGAGTACAGTTGTAGATGTTTACTATGTTACTGGCAAAAACGTTAAAGTCTTATAGTTTTGGGGATCTCATGTCATTTTACTTTAGGAAATAAATACTTTTTTCCCGATCTACTAAACATCAATACCTTCCTTCTGGTTTGCTAATTCTTTGAATGATGCTGAATTACTTGATAATTATGACTTCTTACTAGTCTTAAATTATTGTGTACGTTCAATACATATTCGAGTGATATATACGTTAGTGATATATACGTTTAGTGATTTGATTTAATTTGGTATTTTTAATTATAATAAGAGCACTCTAAAACTGGTTGTAGAGCCATGTAATGCTATTCTATAAATTGTGTATATGTGAATGTCATATGTATATAGTTGCTTGTATCTTTTAAAAATAATTTCCAGAAGAATTATCCATATAGACGTTTATATTTTCCGGCTCCACATCCTCCGTATTCGCAGATCTATATATTTGTATAATTTTTCTATTTCTGTTTCAGATACGTTATTAAATGTTGGGCCCAATATTCTGATTAAAATGAAATTCAGTTAGGTTTGTCGATATATGCATTGTTTCGATATATTAATATCACTTGCTTAATTAACAATTTAGTTACATTTTTAGTGTCAATTCTTTTCAAAGTACAATGGTTAGTCACCAGGATATTAACCTCCAAATATTGAAAGATAAGGTAAAAGTGGAGATGTTATTTTGTTTCACTTTGCGTTTTCTAATCATTTTATTTTCAAATTGCATTGTACTCTGCTTTTAAAACAATTTCACAGACATTCGTTTTTATGCATGTATGTATGTGTATATTATGTACGTATGTATGTCTTCAGGTTTTATAATTTCACAAATTGTTGCCAATAGAGAGAGAGCCGGTTCCTAACATAGATACAAGACTCTCTCATTGGAATTTACACAACATCAACTAGGTAGATTATGTATGCATGCTTGCATGCATGCATGTGTAGATATGGTTGTTATTGTATGTGTGGATGTGTATGTTTTGAGTTATATGTGTGCCTGTGCATATGCTTTGCATCTGTACATGTGTACATGCAGTTATTAGATGCAGAATTTCTGGAATGTTTTACATATTCTTTACTGTTCCATTAATGGATTGTACTTGTAATTTCCTAACTAGTCGTGTTCTTTCTGTTTCTGTGAAGCCCAACTTCTCAAGGTATTTACTAACATATCCCAGTGCCCGAAAATTACAGGTATAACACTGAAGGTATAGTCAGGGTGGAGTATCTGTAGATTTCTCATTAGTTCTGTACAGATATTCTCCTTTTCACTAATCTCTTTAATATTATATATGTGTATATCTTCCAGATTGCAGTAACTTTTAATGTGTCTATTGTCGGGGCTATATCATGCGACTACATCATGCCTCATAGGCAGATAGTACCGTGATAACATATTTGGATAGCAGCGTATGACATGGGTGATATCTTCGATGTTAATTCTGCAGAGAGTCTGCACTTGTCACATCTAGGTGTTTTGCCTACATCCCTATCTCTTTTGCGAATCAGGTATTTTGTGTTGATGTCCTGTTCTTGGATTGAAAAAACGTATCCTTCAAAGTGGGGGCAAATGTAGCGGTTGTTGATAGACTACTTTGTTTATCTATATTACTCTCACTTTAGAGCTTCCTGGCAACATATCCATGCATGATTTTTGGTGATAAGTATGCAGCTCTTAATCCATGGATTCACTGCGGTGCTGCTGGGCGATTACCCTAGGTGTGAGCTTTTGATTATCATGTAGGGAGTATCTTTCAATGAGCTCCTTTCCAACTCTCATGATCTTATCTGGCTCATCTAGACAGACTTGCTCAATAGATAGGCTCCTGCTTCGAGGTTCGTAAGTGTTATTAGAGGGATATCATGCGACATTCAAATGCGGTCTGGGCTGATTTTAGGCCTCTGCTTCCGTGCTTACGTTCCAAGTAGAGGCGGTATATATCACTGTTGATGTGGAAAGTTCCGGTGTTGTTTAGAATTTTTAGAATTTTAACATCAATTGCTCGGATTTCGTCTATCGTCCAATCGAGTATTCCAAACGTTGGTATTAGGATAGACACAGCAAACACATTGTGAGCCAGTTTTATTGTGTGCAGAGAGTTCCGATGACCATATTTTTCTTAATCGGGTGTGATATTACAAATACTATTATAGGATATGTTCACATCTATCCCCAGGTATCTTTAGCAGTCCTCATCAGATATCGGTGAAACAGTTAGGCCATTGATAAAAATGTTGCTAGATTGGGTTGTAGTTTTTCCCCGCTTTACAGTCATATATGAACATTTATCTTGGACAAACTCCATTCCTCTATCCTTTGAGAATGTTGTAACTTTGAGAATGTTGTAATCGGGTGTAATATTTCCTGGTTACGCATTTCTTATATACAAATACCTTTATAGGATATATTCTCATCCATCCCAAGGTATCTGTAGCAGTCCTCATCAGATATCGGTGAAAATTGAGAAAAATGTTTCTAGATTGGGTTGTAGCTTTTTCCCACTTTACAGCCATATATGAACATTTATCTTGGCCAAACTCCATTCCTATATCCTTTGAGAATGTTGTAACGAGGTCAACATTTTTTTTCCTTCCCTCTATGTTCTCGGCATAGAGTTTCAGGTTACCCACAAAGAAATTATGGATAAAGTTAGTATTTCTGTTCTCCTGTGAGGCAATGATGTATCCTTCACATTTCATGAGCAGAAAGGACAAGGGGTTTAATGACAGGATAAATAGTAGCACAGAGAGACTGTCTCCTTGAAATATACGCCTGTGGTATTCTATTTTATCAGTGAAAATATAGTCCCCCTTCTCTGTTTTTAACTTTAATAGCCCAAGAAGAAGACAGCTTGTCTATGGCTCTAACAATAATGCCTGGGACTTTAGCAAGTCGGAGGGCTCTATCATCCAAGAATGGAGAATAGAATCGAAAGCTCTCCTGTAGTCCAGCCAGGCTGTAGTCATATTCCTCCTAAGTTGTCGCACCTCCGACTTCACAGTTTTGTTGATTAGGAGTGGTTCAGCACGCCCCCAAACACCTTTCTTTCCAGCTGCTTGTTCATCTGTGATGATGTTATTATTTTCAAGGTGATCTTGGAGAAATAGGTTCAGGCAGGCTGTATACATCTTATATATTAAGTTCTGGCATGCAATGGGTCGGGAATTTTTTTTCAAAATGGGTGTCTTTGTTTTGGGATCTGTATTGTTTGTGCTAATGTCAACCATTCTGGTATATGTATATGTGAATCTCCCTTGAGAACTTGTTTGTAGAGGTCGATAAGATAAATCCGATATAATATCATTTTTTTGTTCCAGCAACCGACAATCCAGTCTCTTCCTGGTGTTTTCTTATCTTGGAGGTTTCCTATCACAGTCTCAAGGGTATCCTCATTTATTTCATATGTTTTTGTTGTAGTGTAGGAGCAATAGTTTTTTTGGATTTCTTTTAGCTACATTGCATCTTGGTTGAAATTCTTCTTTTCACCCCATATGTTTTTCCACAAGGAATCTATGGCTTTCTGGGCTGGGAACTCAGTGACATTTATTACTTTGCCCTTCATATCTTTATAGACTGGTATTTGTTTTCGTCTGAATCTTTTATTAAGTACTTTGAGGGTGATCAGCTTATATTGAAGAGTTCTGGTTGTACTGTCATCACACATTGTTTCTATTTTATTTTTCACTCTTTGTTGGTGAGGAGTGAAGTTTGTTTTGTTTTTGTTTGCATGTAAGGAGCATTGTCACATATCCTATAGTTTCTCGTAGGTCAGCAATCTTTTTTTTCTATTTTAGTTATATATGATGGTATTTTTGTGGTGTTTTGTTCTTGTTAATATCTCTGCTATCATCAATATAATGATTCACTGTGGTTGCTAGGGTATATAAACAGGCGCTGATTTCCCAAAATGTGGGTTTTTAATCCGTTGTAAATTTTCACCCTCCATTTCGACGTAAAATTTTATTATTTGGTTTTATTTTATTTAGTATTATGGTTTTATTACGTTCAGTAAGAGAAATGTTTATACATGAATTAATTTCTCTCTGGAAGATTTCGTTGAAGGAAAATTTCAATTCTTTATACTTTTGATTATTATTATCAATAGTGTTTTTCACAACAGTCGAGGCAGATTCAGATGGTACACATGGTGTCAAATTTCTAACGGGCATAGTTGTTTCAAGGCTCTATTCAGCCTGGCTGCTAGGAAGTCTAGTAGTATGGCGACCTGTAGCAGGTGTTGCTCATTCCATGTTTGTTCTGGGGGACTTACGATTAATAATATTTATCTTATTTTAACTTTAACAAACGTCGCTTGTTGGCGTAATTGTTTGGCTGTGAAGTGATTTAGCTCTGGCTGTATTTCGTCCCAGTATAGCTTCATTCTGTTCATAGACCACGGACGTTTTTTTTCGCTATTTTATAATAATTAAATAAATCATCATTAAGATCGCAACTCCAAGAGAAATACGATTTATATTTTCGGTTTCTTCTTTTGTTTACTGTTCTCATTGATTTTCTCACTGATTTTCTTCGGTAAATTATTTTCGTTCCTTGTGTTCAGTAAATTGTTATTGTTGATGTTGTGTCCAAACATCCTATTTGTAGCAAATCCTTGTAAAATGAATTATGTATTTAGTCGGATATCACTACGAATTCGAATAAAAGGTGTCTTCAGTAGATATAGCTACAAGAATATCCAGTTATTCATCACGATGGTAGTCGTGGCATTACTGTCGGAGATAATATTCATATTGAATTTAATGAATAGTTCCCCACGCCAAAATGTGCGACTGATCGCGTTGACTGACTCAGTAGTTACCGATGATGTTGATCTTTTCTTCTTTTCGGGTTATAGCTACTGTCGCTCAGGGAGTGGGATTGGCTCAGAACACAGTCTTTCTTCACATTAGAAAATAACTTCACGCACAGGCATTGCACGATAGAATTAATTAATAATGGTATATCGTGCAATGGCCATACTCGATAACGAGAGGGCAGCTATCATGTATGTATGTATGTATGTATGTATGTATGTATGTATGTATGTATGTATGTATGTATGTATGTATGTATGCATGTTCTTCTGGTTTTATAATTTCACAAATGTTTGCCAACAGAGAAAGAGTCGGTTTCTAACATAGATACAAGACTGTCTCATTGGAATTTACACATCATCAAATAGGTAGATATGTATGCATGTCTGCATGCATACATGTGTGTGCAGGTATGGATGTTATTGTATGTGTGGATGTGTATGTTTTGAGTTATATGTGTGCATGTGCATATGCTTTGTATATGTAAAAGTGTGTATTCAGTTATTAGATGCAGAATTTTTGGAATATTTTATATATTTTTACTGTTCCATTAATGGATTGTACTTGCAATTTCCTAACTAGTTGTGTTTTTTCTGTTTCTGTGAAGCCCAGCTTCTCAAGAATTGTATTGAGACAGTTACTAATATATCCCAGTGCCCCAATAATCACAGGTATAAATCTGAAGGTATAATGAGGGTGGATTATCGGTAGATTTTTCATTAGTTCTGCATAAATATTCTCCTTTTCGCTAATCTTTGATATTATATTGGCATCTCTGTTGGGCAGCTAACCTCCACTACTGTGCATGCCTTTTTTTCCCTGTCCGATATCATTATATCTGGTCTGTTATGCCTGAATTTTATTGGGGTTTTTACTGGAACATCCCACCAGTACTCTTTCATATTATGTATGTGTATGTCTTCCACATTGCTGTAGCTTTTAATATGTTTATTATCGGGGCTATCTTTTCTACGGATTGGATTATACAATGTTTTGGCCACTACATCATGTCTCATAGGTAGATAGTACCGTGAAGACATCTTTAGACAACTGCTTATGACATGGATGACATCTTCGATGTTAATTCTGCAGTCTGCACTTGTCACATCTAGTTGTTTTGCCTGCATTCCTATCTCAATTTTTGAATCAGCTATTTTGTGTTGATTTTCTGTTCTTGTTCTCAAATGCTGTCTGGGCTGATTTTAGGCCTCTGCCTCCCTGCTTACGTTTCAAGTAGAGGCGGTCTATATCACGGTTGATGTGGAAAGTTCCGTTGTTGTTTAGAATTTTTAGAATTTTAACATAAATTGTTCGGATTTGGTCGATTGAGTATTTCGAACGTTGGTGTTAGGATAGGCACAGCAAACACATTGTGAGCCACTGTTTTATTGTGTGCAGAGAGTACCGATGACCATCTTTTTCTTAATCGGGTTTGATATTACAAATACCATTATAGGATATGTTCACATCTATCCCCAGGTATCTGTAGCAGTTCTCATCAGATATCGTTGAAACAGTTAGGCCATTGATAAAAATGTTGCTAGATTGGGTTGTAGTTATTTCCCACTTTACAGTCATATATGAACATTTATCTTGGCCAAACTCCATTCCTATATCTTTTGAGAATGTTGTAACCAGGTCAAGATTTTTCTTAATCGCATCTATGTTCTTGGCATAGAGTTTCAGATCATCTACAATGTATGTATGTATGTATGTATGTATGTATGTATGTATGTATGTATGTATGTATGTATGTATGTATGTATGTATGTATGTATGTATGTATGTATGTATGTATGTATGTATGTATGTATGTACGTATCTATCTATCTATCTATCTATCTATATCCTCTTATTTTAACTTTTCAGCATCAACATGGCCAATATAAGAGTTGGATGTGTGAATGTACGCGGCCTGGGGATGCCCGGGAAACAGGGCAAACTCTTAAACGACCTCAGGTCGCACAGTGTGGATGTAGTAGCCATTTGCGAGTCCATAATCCACAGCGAGCGACAACTGGCCTCCCTCGTCGACGACTTTGAGATCTACGCATCTCTCTGTTAGCCGGAAGGTGGGGGTGGGGTTGCCGTTTTGCTGCGGAAACACCTGGACCTCGTAACACAGACGGTATATCTGGACCCGGAAAGTCGACTGGTGGCCCTAGACGTTGACGGTAGTGAAGGTGCAGCCTTCAGGCTGGTGGCCGCATATGTCCCATCCGGTACACCGCGGCCAGACTTCTTCAAACGTCTAGAGACTTTTCCGGGAACGTCCCGCTCCCTGCTGTTAGTGGGAGACTGGAATGGAATCCTAGATGCACGGAATATGTGGGAGCATGTCCTGATAGAGGGGGGTGTAACAGCCTCAAACAGCTAGTCGGCCGATTTGACCTGGCCGATAGATATCGACTAGATTTTCCGACTGTGCCACTGTGGACGTGGACTAATCGTAGCGGAACATCTAGATGGTGCCTAGATAGGGTTTTAGTTAGAAAGAAGGATAGGGACATGTTAAGCTGTCCACAAATGTTCATGGTTGCCTATTCAGATCACAAATTAGTGACCTGCTTAGTCAACCTTGACAAAACTCATAGACAGGGACCCGGCTACTGGAAGCTGAACTTGTCGTTACCGACATGCAAAGCGTACAGTAGACGGATTAGCACTTTAGTTAAGCATCACTTGACGGGGACCATTGTCAACAACATATGGTGGTACTCTCTCAAGAGGGCAGTTAGATTAGACTCGATAGGTTTTAGTAAAGGATTAGTGTTAGATAGAAATAAGACCGAAAAGGAACTGGTAGATAAAGTAGAAGAGGCACTTAGGAGTGGTAACGTAGCCAGCGTGCTCGCGACGAGAACGGCTTTGGACCAGTTATTTGACGCAAAGCACGAAGGCTGCGTTGTCAGAAGCAAACTACGTGCTCTGGGAAACGAGGGAGCCAAAGCTGTCAGCTGGGCCCGAGTGACGGAGGTGAAAATTGGCAACAAGTCCACGATTCGGTCTTTGAAGGACCAAGACAGACGCGTGATACGTGAGCCGAAGCAAATGTGCACGGCCTTTCAGCGGCACTTTGCTCAACTGTTCGGGCAGGGCGGCGCCTCGGGAGGGGCTATTTCGGTCCATACCTCGACGGCCTACCGCGACTCTCGGACAGCGAGGCGAAGTTCTGCGAAAGGCCGCTGAGATAGGGAACGCGCTGAGCCAATGCGGCAAACGCAAATCTCCAGGTCTCGACGGTCTATCCTACGAATTTTACGTAGCAATGCCGGACTTGTTCTCCGGTCTCCTGGAAGCGGTCTACTGCAACTGGTAGCTGAAAGGGAGAATTCCCAGTTCTGTGACCAAGGGCATAATCACGTTAGTCAGGGAGGAAGAGAATAAGGGGGATGACATAGGCAACTTCCGGCCCATAACTCTGCTCAACACAGAGTTACAGATTTTGGCCAAGGAAGGACCGGTAAAGCTGCTCGGGGTCTGGTTTGGTCCGGACCTCCAGGTGGAGACGAACTGCAACGAGGTGACGGCCAAGGTGTTTGCGCTCACACAGAAGTGGGCCGAGTGCAAACTATCCTTGAAAGGTCGAGCGGATGTGGCGAACACTTTTATATAGTCCGTCATCTACTACCGCTTGACTGTCGTGCCTTGTCCAGCCAAAACGCTCACCAAAATGGAACGCGCGCTCTTCCAATTCCTTTGGAAGGTACGGGCTCCTTTGGTGAGAAGATCCATCTGCTGCCAACACCCTTCAAACGAACGGAGGGCTGGAGATGCCGTGGCTGACGATGCGCAAACACGCGCTTAGGCTGCGGCACCTCCAGTATTCCTCACCAGACAACCGGTGTGGGCCACTTTCGTGTCGCGAGCCTTCCCACGACTCGTCTCGCTGACCGAGCTGCAGTCCTGGTTCAAGCAAAGACCGAGGAAAATGGGCGACTGGCACATCGAATGTGCTCAGGCGCTCACAGTCCTCTGGCAAAGGGACCCGGCGATCAATGGTGACTCAACTTCGACATTCTATAGAGGGTTGGTCCGCAGCAGGTGCGACGACACACTCGGAGAAACTCTAGGCGTAGAGGAGGACGAACTGGCTCGTCTGTTCGGTAGGGCCTTCCGCCCGGGACCAACGGACAACTTCCCAAAGTCCCTGGCCTGGCAGTGCTACCGAGGAGCTCTACCAGTTCGAGACAAGCTCTACAGACACGGGCGCTCGGGTAGGGACCCTTCGAAAAAGATCTGTCCGAGATGCGTGCGCGATGAGGAAACCGTCGCGCACGCATTTGTACACTGCCCGGGTGTTACCGACTTGTGGGGCTATGTAGAATGACTATTGTCGCGGGTGGGACCAATCCAATTGACCACCGAGTCCATTGTCATGATCAAACCCCCACGCTCCTTCAAAAACGAGGGAGAGGCGGTTTTCCTACGTGTTATGGCTATTGTGATAGAGGTTATATGGTGGACGAGGTTAAAAAGGCTGAGTTCAGACACCTTTTTCTCCGGCGAGCAACTGATTCATTTTTTCAAATATCATTTTCGAAGAAGAATAAGGATGGAGAGAGAGGTGCTGTACCCCAGCAAATTTTATAAAAGGTGGGTGAATGTGGCAAAGATGGCCCGAGTGGTTGGGCCTTCTCTCTATATAAGCCTGTAGGTTGAGTAAAAAGAGGAAGAGAGTACTCACTCTTTGTGCTCCTGTAGATGAGGGTTGTACATTTTTTCTGGGTGTGTACAACCACTGTGTAACGCCTCCCTCCTATAGGGGATATCAATTGTTATTTGTTATTTTATTAATAGTTTTATTTTCATATACCTGTATGTAAACTCCCCATTTGTATTTGTCCCCTTCTTTTGTGCCCTTGTGGCTAATAAATAAATGTATCTATATAATAAGAAGTTGACGGACCCGTCGTATTTAACAATACCAGGACCGGTTGTATTTCAGCGTACTCAATAGATAATGTAGAATACATTCCAGCGTATACACATAGTTATTCGCTTCAACACTACACACGTAAACGAGTGCCTATATTAGTTCCCGGACTCGAGTTTCGCCCACACTTAATGCAGCAATATATTATACAACAATGCATAATCGGCGCATGTGGGTTCATCAGCGGGTATCGCCTAATCAATAACCAATCGATCGACGGAGTTCAATCTCAGCCCATGCCGGCTATGACAATGTGACGGCCGAACAGCAAAGTGATTAGCAACTGGAACTTAATACAACTCCGTCCCCCGACCAGCCACCGATTTACAAATTTACGTGGTGGCAGGAGATTAGAAAATAAATATTTTCGCTCCCACCAAAATCTCTGAGCCAAAGTGTCTCAAACACACATTGATAAGATAATGAAATGTTCGTTATTGGAAAAAGCAATCCACACCTTTGCACAGTAGGATTGTAGCATTCAGATCTAGTCTCCATGTCCTATGGCGATAGGATGGCGATGGTAACAGTGGTAGGGCCTAGAACCTTTAACGGACATTAAATGCCTCCATCCACTATACATCGATATAGAGTGGCGTGAGGGTAGCGGCAGTCACGTGCGTAAACCATTCTATCTCACAACTTAAACGATTCAATATGCGAGTGAGAGAAAAAAAAATAGTAACAGGAATTAGAGCGCATATCAAAACAAAAACACAATAAATATATATATATATCACTGGGGACGACGACCGCGTGCATGGGTTTTTTGATAATGCCATGTGCTATAGAAATTCTTTCTGGGATGAGGCTCCCTGTAGTGTTTGTGTTTGCTATTGAGAAACACTACAGGGAGCCTCACTCCAGAAAGAATTTCTATAGACTTCAGACTGAGGAATGCTCTCAAAACTGACCAATGAGAAGTTTGACATTTTTTTGTTATTTTGTTCTTTTACCATCCTATTCCTTCTACAACTTTATCAATTTTTTTTAGATAACTCCAACAATAACAACACTATCATCACAATAATTGAGGTCAGATGTACCTAACAATAACAAGAACAACAACTACAGATTGGCTTGCCTCAGAACGAATTTCTATAGACTTTTGAATGAGGAATGTTCTAACAACTGACCAATGAGAGGAGAAGAGGCCCTTTGACACTGAAATTCGTTTGTTTGCATTCATATGATTCCAGTTCCTCACTGATATAACAACCCAACCAGGAACTGGGCATATCAGAGTATTGACAAAGATATATACCTCAACAACATATGTACTTGTCTATACCACACTAATTCGGACTGCCTGAAGCGGTCACAGTCAAAGATGGCTGTCACCGAAATATATATAGCAGTAATAAACGAAGCTAAATTTTAAACATTTGACTTATTTATTTTATTTTATTTTACATTACTCCGGAGTAACCAAACCAACCTGCACACTTCGTCGAATGCTCCAATCTGCATACTGAGGTGTTGGTATACAACCAACATATACTCAAAATCTCTCTCTCTCTCTCTCTCTCTCTCTCTCTATATATATATATATATATATATATATATATGTAAGTATGCATGTATACGTACATACATATATGTATACAGACGTACAGTAGCATGCACATATATATATATATATATACATATATACATACATATGCATACAGGTACACATACATATATGCACGTATCAGTTTAGCGGCGCTAACGTCGCTTTGTTCGTTTGTAAACAAACTGAACAGCCTGAATTTATGCCATACGGTGTTAAGGCAACCACGTCACCTTTTTGTTCAACACTGACACAGGAACGATGTACTAGTTTCAAGCTTGTTAGCTATCATCAGCACCGTTTACCCATCTGCCAGATAGAACAAAGCGACGTTAGCGCCGCTAAACTGATACGTGCATATATGTATGTGTACCTGTATGCATATGTATGTATATATGTATATATATATATATATATGTGCATGCTACTGTACGTCTGTATACATATATGTATGTACGTATACATGCATACTTACATTTAAGTAAGTGCCATACTAAGAGTGAGAAATGAAATTTCGTTTTCATTTTGTTTCAATTTATATATATATATATATATATATATATATATATATATATATATATATATATATATATATATATATATATACTACTACTAATAATAATAACTGTTTCTACGTTTGGCACAGGGTAGCAATTATCCAGTACATTACTGGTACTTTATTTTATCGACCCCGTAAGGATGAAAGGCAAAGTTAACCTCGGCGGGATTTGAACTCAACTAATAATAATAACAATAATAATATATCATTATTATATTTATGTTCATACAAGGAACAAAAGCGGCACCTAACGTTTCAGGGCTCAATTTTTACCATATCCACAGATTGTAATAGGGATCAAATCAAATATATTTAAGTATGTATGTGTGTATATATATATATGTATATAAGTGTGTATATATATGTGTGTGTGTGTGTATATATGTGTGTGTGTGTGCGTGTGCGCGCGTGTGTGTGTATGTGTGTGCGTGTGTGTATGTTTGTGTGTATGTATGTACGTGTTTGTGAGTGTATGTCTGTGTGTGTGTTGTGTGCATATGTGTAAGCACGTGAGTGTATATGTGAATAGGGATGTGTGTACAGATGCTTTGAAATATTAATACTGGGCATTGGCGTTGATTAAAAATGAACAATTGACCTTTCTGTCAGACGTCTAGCTAAAAAGATCAACGGTGTGTCTAGCTGTACAGCCTTCAGCATTTCATTAGCCACACTAGCAATTCCTTTCATCTAGTTCTCATATTCAAATTATGTTTACGGTACAGGGTGAAGGAATCGTCAAACAAGCTATTCTAAATTTTCTACAACTGTCTCCATACTATTTGTTTCTCTTTGTTGTTCCTTTTACTTAACTAGAATTTCTTTCAACACGCTGACTCGTGTATGGGTATGTAATTATAAACGAGCAAACACAGACGCACTTACAAAAATACACACTTACAGACATACATTCACACACATACACATACATTCACACAGACACACACATATATTCACATACACACATACACATACACTGACACGCAGCGTAGGAAATGGAACGCCAACCACTGTTTCGTTCAAGCTTTTTCACTATTCCCTTCCATTCTTTTAAATACACACATACATTCACACACACACACACACACACACACACACACACACACACACACACACACACACACACACACACACGCACGCACACATTGTGTGACTGACGGAAGCCACTCAAATTATATATATATATATATGATAAAAGGAAAAAATTAAACGAAATTTCATTTCTCATACTTATATATATGATAAAATATTTGATTAAAATTATTTCAGCCATGATGAGCTCACATTTTTGTTGATTCAGAATTATATTATCCAAACTGTCATTATTCCTTCAATATGTGATTTGAGTGAAATTCTGCTGCTATTTCTTGGAATACAAATGACTGTTACCTAGCAATTCTAGTTTATTACTGTAGTTACAATAACTCTCCCTTATTTATAATCGGCAATTTCTTGAAATTT
>OZ024743.1:299195799-299203299 GCA_964016885.1 Eledone cirrhosa
AGTGCTTCTATTACACGTAACACCCTGCCACACAATAATCATATATAAATGAGACACAAGTGCATGCCCCACGTGTAACTAACGCATACAATAACTACTACATCTGACTAACAAACTACTCTCTTGCATTATCTATGTTTACTGCCGAATGTATTTTAATTTTGTTTTAATTTTGTTTTAATTTTGATTTTGAATTTGAATTGCTATACAGAAATAATCGTTTCTACTTTAGGCACAAGGCCAGCAATTACCCAGTGCATTACTGGTACTTTATTTTATCGACCCCGTAAGGATGAAAGGCAAAGTCAACCTCGGCGGGATGTGAACTCAGATCGTAAAGGGACGTAACTATGCTGGAAAGCATGGCGTCCGACCCTCTACCGATACTGCCAATCTACCGCCCTCATATAATATAATATAATATAATATAATATAATATAATATAATATAATATAATATAATATAATATAATATAATATAATATAATATAATATAATATAATATAATATAATATAATATAATATAATATAATATAATATAATATAATATAATATAATATAATATAATATAATATAATATAATATAATATATGTCACTCCACTGTACATCAATATATACATATGTATCTGTATGTCTCTTGCGTTGGAAAGGAGGTCAATTATGTGTACAAACATTGAAAAATGCTCCGAACAGCCAAGCCTAGGTCTGGATGAAACAATTGTAAGTGAATAAATGCTTTGAACATAGCTTTGATTCTTGTGAATTCTATATAACTGCTCTGTAGAACAACTGATGTTATTACATTGAGCTATTTATCTTACTGGTAATAAAGTAGTAATAAATTACTGACCTTCATTGTTTAGGGTTTAAAATATAAATAGTTTTAGTATATACATAACCATAAATAGTATCCTTAATATTATATATATATATATATATATATATATATATATATATATATATATATATATATATATATATATATATATGTATATGTGTGTGTGTGTATGTGTGTATATGTGAGTATATGTGTATGAGTGTTTATATGTGTGTGTGTACATATATATATGTATGTGTACATGCATATATATATGTATGTATAGGTGTGCATATGTAAATATATATATATATATATATATATATGCAAAGGTTTTATTTAAAATTGTTGGGTTACAACAAGTAAATATTTTATAACTGATATAAAGCACTCGACAAGTTTTGGAGTAGATATACGATATTAAACAAATGGAAACTATATTTATAAAACCATATTTATTTCATTATACATATTTCGGGGATACCATATTAAAAATATGGCATGCCTTCTTTAGATAAAATACAATATATAAACAGTTTTATAAATAATTTTGACGTACCATAAATATTGAGCAACCGTTATGTAGGAAGCCGGTTTGGTAGTGAGATGTTTATAAATATTTATTGTTAAGCACAGTTAAAAAGAAAGACGGAGAAAAAGAAGAAATGTATGTAAAGAAAAAACAGAGAGAAATAGAGAGAGATAGGGGAGAGAGAAATATTGAGGAGGTGAGAAAAGAGATGCAGCTGAAGGCAACAGATGAATAATAATAATTCATCATACAAATTGAGAGATTTAGGAGGGAGGGAGTACTGTAATTATTTAGTTATAGTGTTAAGGACAGTTAGGGAGGAGACGGAGAGAAATAAAAAATGAAGAGAAAACAGAGAGAGAGAAAGATAGAGGTGGGGGGGAAAAAGAAAGAGGTAGACCAAATAATAATAATTATATAGGGGGCGGTGAAAATCAAGAGAGGAATAGGAAAGAAATAAGAGAGAAACTTGAGAGGCAAAGTCAGAACAAGAGATACATAGACTTCATCATATATAAAGAGGGAGGAGAAGAAAGAGCTATATCTAGAGAGAGGGATGATAGATTTACATCTTTACGTTATGTCCTATCAATTTGAATTATCAATTCATATGAACTGGGTAATATAATGTAAATATCAATATTCATGAATGAGACATAGATGTATAATGTGTGAAAATAATTTTGCTCTATAATGACCATATTTTTAGTTTAAAATTCTGAGGTCGATGTACCAAAAACTGAGATAAAACTTCAAAATAAAATAAATACGGAAATATATAAGTATATACATACCCATGCATATGCACTTTCCGGAAAAGGAAAGAAAGAGAGAAAGAGAAGGTCATCTCAAGTTCTAGTTGATATTATAGACATACCCATGATTTTACGTGATCAACTCTGTAATTTCTTGTTTCACAAAAAAAATGTTTTTCCTTGTGTTATAAAAGGTTTCACTATATATATATACATAAAAAATAAACGATTAATATTCTTGCCCTCACATACATGATTATCGTTCATGTATAGAATATTATGCATATCTGTAACATATCCAGAACTATAACCACACATACATATAGATATATATGTATGCACACATACAGGTACATAGACAGATAAAATATACTCTGTAATCATTCCATATGCATATTAATACATATGGCCTTTGTACAGAGACAACCAGATATCAATATATCGGCACAGAAATATCAAAACGTTAAAATATTTTCATCACTCCCTAGAGTATCTTGGGCCACAAAAACACAGTATGCTTCTCATATCAACCACAGAAATCTACCCTTCCAATTTATCTGACAATATATTGCCAAGTTCATTAGAAGCAATCAGAATAAAAAAGCAAACAAAAAACCAAAAATTATTCAACAAAACTTATTTAGCAGAAATCATTTAAAGGATTTAGGAGACCCTGTTGTTCTACGGATGTTCTTATATTTAGTATAGAAGTTTATCTTCCGTAAAATTTATTCAATAGGTTGGGAGCATCTACATTTTAGAGTAGTTTAATTACACCATTAGTTTATATTTATGAAGAAGGTTTAAAAGAAAAAGTTGAAGGAATCGAAAGATTTATCGTCAGGTTTCATACATTAATTAAATATCTTAATTAATTATACTACATTTTAAATTTATATTTATATTTAAACGTTGAGTTTAATCTATGTCTGCAGCAACTGAATAAATTGCTCCTTAAATTAAGGGAATTTTTGGATTTTAATATAAAGAATATCTCCTCCACACAGAGGTCACATGTCTCAGATGAGGAATTAAAAGGAATCCCTCTTGAGACAATATTCCAAAACATCGAATACCCAACGTTATCATGTTTAAGTTGCCAGAGTAAGCCTGATAGTGAGGTTGAAGATTGTTTGGATCTGTGAAAGAATTCTTATGATTATTGTAGCGAAGTTTAAATTCTGTCGAGGTGGAACCAACATAGTTAAAAGAATTTAAGTTAGTTTTAACATTACAATTGTATATTATATTTTTAACTAAGCAATTGTTATTTAACGGACATTTAGATTTATTTCTACAGTTACAGTTGTTTAACTGGATATTGTTTTGGTTATTATCGGTATTTTGGTTAGGTTTTAGATTCCTATTATTTATTCTGTTAATATTTTGTGCTAAATTTTTGGTGGACGAGTAAGTTAATTTTATAGTATGTCTATTAAAAATTGAGTGATATTTATGTGTTCTAGGGAAGCGTTTGTCAAGAGCATTAAAAAATAGTTTAGCAATGTGGGTTTTAATATTTAGTGAGAAAGGCGGGGGGGGGGGGGACCATATTATATTTCTAGTTCTAATTCTTTTCCGGCTTTTGGAATTATTGTAATGTTTTCTATTATAGTTGTTAAAGTTGTTACCGTAATTAAAATTGTTATTATTTTGGTTAGTTTGCCTATTATTATCGATGTACTTAATTTTATCACTATATCCTGCTCTAGCTAACGCTTCATTGTAATACTGCGCTTTTTCGTCGAAAATATTTTTATTAGATGAAATTCTTGTGATACGTTCTTGAACAGAGTTCACTATAGTATTTTTAACAGATCTGGGGTGATTAGAGTTAAAATTGACATAATTCAAGTTTTCATTTAGTTTGTGAAATGGATAGTGAAGACATGTGTTGAGATTTAGTGTTACATCTAGGAAATTGACTATTCTATGGTTATTCTCTATTTCAATTTTTAGATTAAGGTAATTAAAAAATTGTATAATTTGTTTTCTTTTTCTATTTAGTTCAGAGTTATTATTTTCAATAAGTAAAAGCATGTCATCACGATATAATCCTCCGGTTACACCAGGTATTTTTCTATGCAGCGAATTAATTATAAATAGGCCCACAAGGTCCGTTACCTGAGCTGAGTCAGATGATCCCATAGTAATGTCGAAATTATTATCTCTATCTGCCCTAGTCCATAGTTGGTTATTAAATTCTATCAATGTTTTCCTTGCCGATAATATATTGTGCATTTCATTGCTAGTTAGGTCTGTATGTTTGAATGCGTAATTTAGTGCCTTATTCAGTAGATTAGGGGTAATAGATGAATAGTAGTTAGCAATATCTAGTTGAATAAATTTATTATTATTGTTATATTTAATTTCTTTAAACCACTCAATAACATCACCAGTCCCCTTCCATAAGTTTAAGTTATGTAAATTATGTAAGTTTTTAATTTGCTGTATCACCCTGTCTAGAATGTTTTTGCTAAGTTTACCCAGGTCAGATTTTGATGGTGCAATCAATCTGACTGGCAAATCATTTTCAAAATTTCTTTTGTGATCTTTCATATTGATCTTGGGTTTCCTAGGCAAGAAGGGTTGTGTTTTGTTCTCAATGTCTAACTCATGCATTATACAAGATGCCTCAACATTCATTTTTTCCAGTTCGTCCTTATTTGCTACCTTGTACTTTTTCCTTAGTTCTTTCAATATAAGGCCATTATACATGTCTTTTTGCACTCCATAAATGTTGTTGGTTTTGTCCGATTTCACCAAGATCTTCTCTGTTCTCTCCAAGCCTTCAATATTATCCTTAATGCTTCTTAGATAGTCCTGGCCTTTGAAGTTTCTCTTGAATTTGATTCCTTGGATGATAGAAATGATATCGTTTTCAAAATCCATTAATAGTTTGTTGGGGGGTGGATTTTTTTTAGATTTGAAAACTTTATCTAAGTCTGAAACATTTTCATTTAGATTAGATTTATCAAAGTGGAAGGCACGCCACCTGATTCTTCTTATAAAAGAGTCTGATTTTTCTATTAATTGTTTAATAAAGTCATTGTTCTTAATAAATTTTAATAAATCTTAATAAATTTTACGCAAGATAAACTTCTATACTAAATATAAGAGCATCCGTAGAACAACAGGGTCTCCTAAATCCTTTAAATGATTTCTGCTAAATAAGTTTTGTTGAATAATTTTTGATTTTTTGTTTGCTTTTTTATTCTGATTGCTTCTAATGAACTTGGCAATATATTGTCAGATAAATTGGAAGGGTAGATTTCTGTGGTTGATATGAGAAGCATACTGTGTTTTTGTGGCCCGAGATACTCTAGGGAGTGATGAAAATATTTTAACGTTTTGATATTTCTGTGCCGATATATTGATATCTGGTTGTCTCTGTACAAAGGCCATATGTATTAATATGCATATGGAATGATTACAGAGTATATTTTATCTGTCTATGTACCTGTATGTGTGCATACATATATATCTATATGTATGTGTGGTTATAGTTCTGGATATGTTACAGATATGCATAATATTCTATACATGAACGATAATCATGTATGTGAGGGCAAGAATATTAATCGTTTATTTTTTATGTATATATATATAGTGAAACCTTTTATAACACAAGGAAAAACATTTTTTTTGTGAAACAAGAAATTACAGAGTTGATCACGTAAAATCATGAGTATGTCTATAATATCAACTAGAACTTGAGATGACCTTCTCTTTCTCTCTTTCTTTCCTTTTCCGGAAAGTGCATATGCATGTGTATGTATATACTTATATATTACCGTATTTTTTTTATTTTGAAGTTTTATCTCAGTTTTTGGTACATCGACCTCAGAATTTTAAACTAAACATATGGTCATTATTGAGCAAAATTATTTTCACACATTATATATCTATGTCTCATTCATGCATATTGATATTTACATTATATTACCCAGTTCATATGAATTGATAATTCAAATTGATAGGACATAACGTAAAGATGTAAATCTATCATCCCTCTCTCTAGATATAGCTCTTTCTTCTCCTCCCTCTTTATATATGATGAAGTCTATGTATCTCTTGTTCTGACTTTGCCTCTCAAGTTTCTCTCTTATTTCTCTCCTATTTCTCTCTTGATTTTCACCTCCCCCTATCTAATTATTATTATTTGGTCTACCTCTTTCTTTTTACCCCCACCTCTATCTTTCTCTCTCTCTCTGTTTTCTCTTCATTTTTTATTTCTCTCCGTCTCCTCCCTAACTGTCCTTAACACTATAACTAAATAATTACAGTACTCCCTCCCTCCTAAATCTCTCAATTTGTATGATGAATTATTATTATTCATCTGTTGCCTTCAGCTGCCTCTCTTTTTTCACCTCCTCACTATTTCTCTCTCCCCTATCTCTCTCTATTTCTCTCTGTTTTTTTTTACATACATTTCTTCTTTTTCTCCGTCTTTCTTTTTAACTGTGCTTAACAATAAATATTTATAAACATCTCACTACCAAACCGGCTTCCTACATAACGGTTGCTCAATATTTATGGTACGTCAAAATTATTTATAAAACTGTTTATATATTGTATTTTATCTGAAGAAGGCATGCCATATTTTTAATATGGTATCCCCGAAATATGTATAATGAAATAAATATGGTTTTATAAATATAGTTTCCATTTGTTTAATATCGTATATATATATATATAAATATGTATGTATATGATTGTGTGCACATGTGTAGATGTATGTATAAGTTTGCATCTACTTATGTGTATGTATATTTTTAGTTGAGTATCAATATAACTATACCTCTATCTTAATGTGGGTATATGAACTTTGTGATCTATGAAATTTATACGTTTTGACTATGTCAACATGTATTTATCTGAGTTTGATTATTTATACATAGACATACTTGAAAGTATTTTAAGGTGTATCATACGCTGTATTATACTAAATGCAATTTACCACACCGTACTATATTGTGTTACATTATATTATATTATTATATTATTGTATTGTAAAATAAAGTACCAGTAATGCGCTGAGTTATTGCTGGCCTTGGGCTAGAAGTAGAAACAATTATATTATATTATTGTATTACTATATTTCATTTTCTTATTATAATTTTCATCTTTTAATATACTATCTTTCCTAGACATGTCCTTAATTTATATTTACCTAACATCTCCATACAACACAACTCACATTTAATTTTTACATTCCTTTTAAACTTCACTATCCCATATACATCCAACTATCAATTTGACAATCCCTTTCTTCCTAATAGATTGTTTATGGCAATTCTATTATTAACACCATTCAACTAATCCTTTCAAAGGGTCATGACCTCAACTAAAGTTCATTATTTTTCATCTTAACATCATATGAAAAAAAACCTTCT
>OZ024743.1:299205799-299210799 GCA_964016885.1 Eledone cirrhosa
GTATGCCGATTGAGTACTCGATGCTTTGGGGAGCATAGTATCAATAATATTAATATATAAGGGAACAAAAAATCACTGTTATATCATATACATATTTAATTACATGTTACTTATGTTTCCCTCTCGATCACCTCGAGATTTGATCAAACAGGGAAATATGTTATATGTAATGAAATATATATATGATGCAACAGTTATTCTTTGTTCCCTTATATATTAATATTTCACACACACACACACACACACACACACACACACACACACACACACACACACACACACACACACACACACACACACACACACACACACACACACACACACACACACACGCACACACATATATATATATATATATTTATATATATATATATATATATATATATGATTATCTGAGCACTTTTAGTCATTGAGTAAAACGTTTTAAGGTGAACACCACACGCACACATACACCTGTGAATATATGAATATGTGTGTATATTTCATTATTATAAATCCTGCCGGGGTTAACTTTGCCTTCCATCCTTACGGTGCCGATAAAATTGGGATAATTGCTGGCCTTGTGTCAAATGTAGAAACAATTATTATATTATCCCAAACTCTCCTTTGGTCGAGTTAACCCAGGTGCGTACCAACTTCTTTTTGTAGCAAACACTTTATTCGCTCACTGTCCACTGTCCACCTTACTACCCCTGTACTTAATACCACTGTATCACGTCTTAATTCCTCCCTCCGCCTCTAGGGATTTTCTCACTTGCTACGAAAGTGTCAAGAAACAGACCTATTTCCTGAGGGGTCTCTTCATAAACGGTATCAACATCACAGTGATGATGCATTTTTATAGAGCAGATACACTTCACATGGATCGGCGAAATTGCAGTTGGTACTTTGACGAAAAAATAGGTATATTTTTGTCTATTATTTCCTTACAATTTTATTTTTATATATATAAATATATAGTTTTAATATAGATGAGATTCTACAGGACTAGAACTGTTTCATTCTTTAGAAATCATCAGGAATCTCGCTTTCCAAGATAAATGTTGTGGTATTTATATCTTTTCAGGTGGTAGGAGAGGGTGGGGAGTGATATGGGTGGAGGTCATTGGTTGAAAGAAAAGGGAATTCATTAAAAGCTAATTCTTTAAGTCTATAGATTATATTTAGAGTGACAAAGGCAGAAACAAGTCTATAAACAAGTTCAGAATTGGGTGCCACTCTTTATTTTTAATTTTCTCTTAAGCTAACAATGCCTATATTTCAGGTGTCTATGAGATGGTTGGGGGTCGGTCATGATTGATGGATTTAAAGGAAAGGGAAATTCTTTAAAAGCTAATTCTTTGAAGCTCCACTTAGAGTGACAAAAGCCAAGAGAATTCTATAAACCCGTTCAAAATATTGGGTGCCTATCATATCATTATTGTCATATTTTTCTTAAGCTATATTCCAGGTATCAATAGACACATTCAAACACACACACACACACATACACACCTAGACACACACACATATATATATATATAACATACATACACTTATAAATATATATATTTATATATATATATGTATATATATATATATATATATATATATATATATATATATATATATATATATATATATATATACACATATACATATATATATATATATATATATATAAATACACATATGGATACACATATATACACATATATATACACACATATACATATATATGCATACATATAAATATACACATATATAGACATATACAAACACATCTACAGAAATACACTTATATACACATATACAAAATGCATGAACACATACACAAATATATATATATATATATATATATATATATATATATATATATATATATATATATATATCAAATATATATAATATATATATACAATATTAAATAAATGGAAACTATATTTATTTATAAAACCATATTTATTTCATTATACATATTTCAGGGATACCAAATTAAAATATGGTATGCCTTCATCAGACAAAATACAATATATAAACAGTTTTATAAATAATTTTGACGTACCCTATTATATGCGACCATTATTTTGGGAAGCTGTCTGGATAGTGAGATGTTCATAATTATTTTATTAGTTATAGTGTTAAGCACAGTTAGAAAAAAGACGGAGAGAAAGAAACACGGAGAGAGAGAAGGAGAGAGAGAAAAGGAATGTATGCAGAAAAGAAAGATATATATAAATAGATAGGAGGAAATGAAAAAGAAAGAAAAAAAGAAAGAAATAAGAAAGACAAAAGAAAGCAACAGAGAGATAATAATTCATCATACAGATAGAGAAACTCAAGAGAGAGGAGTACTATGTAGAGAGAGGAGGATATAGTGACAACTTTACGTCATGTCATATTAAGTTGAATTAACAATTCATATGAAATGAATAATAAAAATGTAAATATCAATATTCATGAATGAGACATAGATATATAATATGAGAAAATAACATTGTTCAATAATGACCATATGTTTAGTTTAAAACCTTGAGGTCAATATACCAAAATCTGAGTTAAAACCTTCAAAAAATACCCTATTTATAAAAATACGGATACATATATGTATATATATATACACACATATGTACGTTCAGAAAAAAGAGAAAATTATGTCTACTCCAGTCAATAATATAGACATACAAATGATTTCACTTGATTACCTCTATACATTTCTTGTGTTATAAACATTTCACAGTATATATACATAAAAATACGATTAATATTCATGTCCTCATATACATGAATACCGTTCATGTATTTAATATTATGCATATCTGAAACACACATCAACATATACACACACAACCATACATACACACACATATGTATAAATAAATATCTGCGTGAGTTTTCCAGCATCGTTATGCATATATACAGACATATATACGAACACATAAATAAACTCTATAAACCTTTTATATGCATGTTAATACACACAAATTCAACTTAATATGACATGACGTAAAGTTGTCACTATATCCTCCTCTCTCTATATAGTACTTCCTCTCTCTTGAGTTTCTCTATCTGTGTGATGAATTATTATCTCTCTGTTGCTTTTTTGTCTTTCTTCTTTCTTTCTTTTTTTCTTTCTTTTTCATTTCCTCCTATCTATTTATATATATCTTTCTTTTCTGCATACATTCCTTTTCTCTATCTCCTTCTTTTTCTCTCTCCTTCTCTCTCTCCGTTTTTCTTTCTCTCCGTCTTTTTTCTAACTGTGCTTAACACTATAACTAATAAAATAATTATAAACATCTCACTATCCAGACAGCTTCCAAAAATAATGGTCGCATATAATAGGGTACGTCAAAATTATTTATAAAACTGTTTATATATTGTATTTTGTCTGATGAAGGCATACCATATTTTAATTTGGTATCCCTGAAATATGTATAATGGAACCAATATGGTTTTATAAATAAATATAGTTTCCATTTATTTAATATTGTATATATATATTATATATATTTGATATATATATATATATATATATATATATATATATATATATATATATATATATATATATATATATATATATATATAATAAAATATATATATATATATATATATAATAAAATAAATATGGTTTTATAAATATAGTTTCCATTTATTTAATATTGTATATCTACTCCAAAACCTGTCGAGTGCTTTATATCAGTTATAAAATATTTACTTGTTGTATCCCAACAATTTTAAATAGAACTTTTGCATATAATATATATATATATATATATATATACATATATATATTATACATATATATATATATATACATATATATATATATATACACACACATATATATATATACACACATATATATACACATATATACACACATACGCATATATATACATAAATATACACATATACACATACATACATATATATATATATATATATATATATATATATACATATATATATATATATACATACACACATATACACATATATATACATATATATAAAACATATAAACATATATATATATATATATATATATATATATATATATACACATACATACACATATATACACATACATACATATATATATATATATATTGTTATACTTGGAGAGGGTCATATTTGTGTAATATTGCCAGAATTAATAACAGAACGCACTCACTGTTTGGTTGGTTTTAGCTTCTCGATGTCTTTTATATCGGACCAACAAGACCCGTATGCGGAGCTAATATAGCTAGCAACTACAGGATCTCCTACTTGCTCTCAATGATTATACGCCCCATAATCAAGATGTCCCCAGATGTATGTGACAGTACAGAGGACCTCCTGAGCGGAATCAGTGAGTGCACAAAAACAGGAGCCTATCCAACTGCATAATAGGCAGCATGGATGTGGTGTCACTGTACCCATCCAATAACATTGTTTTGCTGTGAAAAGATGTGTGGAGATGATCATTGAGAATGAGGTGGAGTTCTGCGACGTCGACACAGACGAACTGGGCCTCCTACTTAGACTTACCTACGACACTGACTACCTAGACAGCCATGACTTTAGATGTTTCTGCCCTAGTAGACCTATAAGAGGTAGACCCCCACCATAACCTCAATGGCAAAAAAGACTCCCATGGGAAGGTGGATTGGGTGGACCAAAGCTATACGGACCCCCCAAAACAATGATCAAGTAAGAAAAATGGTCGCACATGCAATAGGGGCTAGTATCAAAACTACCCTAAAGGGCCACATATTTAAGTTCAACGAGAAAATCTACATCCAAAATGAGGGAGCAGCCATCGGCGCCAGCATAGCTGGTGATGTTGCCAACCTTTTCATGGTATGGTGGGAAAAGAGACTTGAAGATCTCCTTAATGAAAGCTCCATAGACCTCATCATGTACTCTCGTTATGTAGACGATATCAATATAGTTATAAGAACACCCCCACTAGAGAGCACTAACAAGTTTGATTTAGAACGTAGCACGATGGAAAGCATCCAGCAGATAGCTAA
>OZ024743.1:299215799-299235799 GCA_964016885.1 Eledone cirrhosa
GTACCTCCGATTCAACCCGGAATAACTTACCTATATATATATATATATATTTATTAAAATAACAGATTAAAGTTTAAGCAAAGAATCGTTGCTTTCACCCTTAACGGGATCTTCTATATTTGATATATATTTATCCTGATCGAGCCCTCTTTGGATTTTAGTCTTCAAATTTATTATTATTACTATATATAGTGGGTCTTTACACAGTAGCCTTCTGTCAAATCCCAATCCCAATATATTGGTGAACCCCAAGCTATAATAGTACCACGTAATGTGAACGAACGCACAACGTATGTATGCAACTGTCTATGGACATTATCTCGTTCATATGTTATGTTTCTAATATTTCAGTGAGTTATTGTAGTTGTTATTCAGCATCATGTTATTCCCCGAGGCAATGTTTCTTTATCAGTTCTATATCTAAAGCCTTCCTCAACCGTGATGACTTCCTTGAAATGTCTTATTTGAATAAGATTTGATTATTATTTCTCTGTGGTCGGGCGACACTATAGGATAACCATTGCTATGTTTTGTACTTGGAAGTAGATAGAGAAGGTTAAATGGTCCCAATTTGGAATGAAATTTCGATGCGGATTTATGTCACCGAAAACCAATCACTGAAATGCTGTTCCAATGACCCAAATTGCCTTAAAGTAGGGAACACTTTCAATACAGTCAATATTTATTTATCTCGCGTAAATGTAATTTTCTTCAGTTTTCATTAATCTCAGCCAGCCTCATTGACCGATGTTTATTTCTTCTGTGTTTTTGGCACAAGGGTAGGAATGTTTGAACGACATTAGAGAAATAACAAAGCCTCGAAGTATGTGTTTGAAAATTTTAGTTTTTGTGTTTAAATGACGATTACATCTTTCCCTTTCGAAATAAAAAAAAAATGATCTTCCAAAGTCTGTGAATTGGCGACCTACAGTAAGCTGATTGTCCATATCATATTAACTAATTAGACTTTCTATAGCTAACTAGCCAAAACCAGAGAATTAAGTGTCTTAGTCAAGCTTGATCGCAAAGAATGATAAACTTCCAAATTTGTTAAGGAGAAAAATACTTATAACTCATTTTAAAGGCGAATAAGTCATATGAAGAAAAATAAAAATAAAAGGAATCATATGAAAACATTCAAAGTGATAATTTCAAAATCTATTCCACGAAGATTATTTCAAAAGACATTTAAATCAATCTATTTAATTTAATAAAAAAAAAACATAGAAGAAAATAATATCAAATATGTAAATGGAGTTAAATTGGAGAAAAATTCCCGGTCTAAATTCATCTTCATCCAAATAATTTAATTGCTTTTTCATTGTAAGAGAAGCATAATTAATTATCGTTGTTGATGCTTTCTTTAAGACACATTTTGTCATCCATTTATTAATCTATCTTCCATTCATTCCCTACATTCTATTCAACCATCCATCTAGCTGATATTTATTAAAGGCAAAACTGATTATTTAATTAATACAAATACACAATTAATTGACGAAAAGATAAAATGCGAAGGAAAGTATCAGTGTGTTTAGATTGAAAGATTGATAGCTAAACAAATAAGGATATATGGCTAAAGGGAAGCTAAGGTCGACGAATAGAAAGTTGAATATATATATATATATATATATATATATACATATATGGCCTCAGCCGGATGGCTGGTACAGGTAAAAGAGTAAAAAGAGTATATATATATTAATATATATATATATATTAATATATATTAATATATATATATATATATATATATATATATATATATATATATATATATATATATATTGGAAGATTTATCTGAGAACGTGTGCTGAAACATGCTTATACTTTGGCAGGGTGATAAAAACCCACGCACCTGTTGTTTTCATATCAATTTATTACAAATTTCCAGTTGGTTGGTTTATTATCCGGATAGTTGTTAGTTACTTGTCAAAACTCTTTCGTCACACAGTCTGTGACCTCCTCAGTGACTAATTTGTTATTTTGTGTCTCTTCTTTGATCTGTCCTACACCAAAATAGACATATTCCTGAAGCAACAAACATAAACAAACTCCAACCACAATTAAACAGCAAACATGAGTGGAGTAGCAACAACATCCCAACTACTAATTAAGGACTAGATAATAGATAGAGAGACAAACAAGAACAAACATAATAAAACAAACCAGACACACACAGGTAGAACAGGAAACCAACCAGTGACAATAAATAAACGTATAAATAAATAAATAATATAAATAAATAAATATAATGAATGCGCAACCATCCCAAATACACAGCATACAACACACAAAACCAAGATGGTGTATGAAAGACAAAGGAGAGACAAAAATAACAAATTTGTCACTGAAAAAGTCTCAGAATGTGTGACTAAAACTCTTTCACAATAAACAAACAACCATTAAGTATTTAAACCAACAATCTGGAAATTTGTAATAAATTGAAGGGAAAACCAAGAGGTGCGTATGTTTTTATTGGCAGTGTGACCCGCCCAAAGTATAACACTATACACACACACACATACATATATATATATATATATATATATATATATATATATATATACATATTTTTTTTGCCTGATGAACTTGCAAGTACACAAGTATAATCTCCATATATGTATAGTGTGTAATCTTATTTTTGCAATTTTATTTAAATTTCTCCCAGTGATTGGTTTCATCAATGTCGGGAAACCTCGGACTGTGCAAATTGAAAAATGGGTAATGTATATATAATTAATTAACTTGGAATGATGTGTGAGTTTGGTGCGTTTAATTAAATGAGGGAGATATTTGCTCTGTTTAGTGGATTAAATAGTGGGAATTGGTATAGCTGGCAAGTTGTTTTAAAACACTTAAACTGTCGTGAAATATAATTTATCGACTGGTGAAGTGTAGGATTGAAGCAATAAAGCAATAAACAGTACAACAAATATAACTGCAAAAGTAAAAAATATATAACTGGTACTAGAAAGAAGGAAGATACAGATGGTTGTAAATTAGACTTACGGTGAAAAACACATATGTCTATATGGTTGAATATATATATATATATATATATATACACAGAGAGAGAGAGAAAGCGATAGGGAGAGAGAGAGAAAGCGAGAGGGAGAGAGAGAGAGAGAGAGAGAGAGAGAGAGTGAGTGAGAGAGAGAGAGAGAGAGATGTAAAATCACGACCGAGGCGCTAAGCCACAGTCAGGATTTTATACATCTCTATAAACACTCTGCATGTACTCCCATAATTAGTGGTCTCCCATCTCAGCACCGCAGGCAATCCCTCTCTCTCCACACACAATCAAACACACACACACACACACACATATATATATATCGTCGTCCCAGCCCCCCCCCCTCTCAAGCTTGAACCTAATACCAACACTGTTCGTACTGTACTCTTTGTTATTGTTTTTGTTTTTTGTTTTTTAATTATATATATATATACACACAACCACATAGACATATATGATATTCAACATAAGTCTAATTACAACTATCTGTATCTTCTTTCTTTCTAGCACTAATTGTATATTTTTTTATTTTTGTACCCATATTTGTCATACTGTTTATTAATTTATTGATTTAATCCCACACTTTACCAGTCGATAAATTATATTTCACGAAAATTTAAGTCGAGTTGTATCACAATGTCTTTTGGCTGCTATCTCGAGCGGCATTATAAGCCTATCGCTTAGTGCTAATATGTTAGGATACATTTGATCAACAATGCAGCCTGCGTTTTTTGACAGCATACTGCCTGGGCAATTTGAAACGGTATGTATAATTTCTTGTTTAATAGATACTTAGTTTTGAAGAACTAAACTCCCTGAAGAGTATTGCAGATTCTTCAATTATTGGTAATTCCAATAAAATTCTTCCGTTTGGTTTATACCATAAATTGAGTTTTCTTACTTAAATGTAATATACAATATTGCTTCTCTAAGTTTTATCTTATCTATATATTCTATCCACTCATTGAGATATATTAGAGACTAATCAACCCTTAATATATATATATATTAGTAATAGGTAATTAAATATATCCAAGGAAGAGAACAACTCATGTCCGGACAGCAAGTTTCAATATAATTATTAAGGCCAGTTACTAAAATGGTGCAATAAAAAGTACATACGTTTCGTTAGCCATAAGGAACAACTTGTTTATCTTGTGCCGATGTAAATGAACCGGAAAATGTTTACTCCAAAACGAAAATACTGAACAATGGGGAAACAGAGAAAAGCAAACATCTATAGTCAGTGGAAACTCTCAAGAAACAACCTTAGGTCAATTGTTGTTTGGATTGGTATTCCCAGAAACACCCCAATTTTGGAAGGAAGCCAACCTCCCTAGATATGTTGACGATACGAAAGTAGCACAGGCAATTAAAATTGCACTTGTTCATGCAGATGTATTACAATGACATTTAAATGCCATATTGAAATAGGCTAAAGTCGATATGCAATCTGCTATAAAAAAACAAACACAAACGCACTATAAACAAAGCTACTCAGAAACACAAGAGATTGCAATCACTGAGCGGGGGGTCTATGGTCATTCCGCACGAGAGTCCGGCAACCGCATTGATCTTGTGAAGATATTTGCCCTAGCATCTATCTCATTGCTCTTAGCAATGGTAACCCCAGAGTGTCAAATTAACCGCAGAACCTGAAGTAATCCAATGATGCTATATATATATATATATATATTAATAAGAGGAATTCCAACTTTGTTTGATTTACTCGTTTTATTTACAATCCTTTACAATTTATAATGGTATTATAATGAAATAGTATGATAGAATATTAAATGTTAAGTGTTAATTAAACAAGTTCTTTCATGCTTTCGCAATCTTCAGGTTCATAATGTGTGGTGACAGACAAGTTTGCAATTTTCAACTGTAATGAGATGGGTAAATTTTGTACCTTATATACAGTGAAAAGTGGCTCCAGAATGCTAAATCTTGCAAACTGTATTTCGACCAATCCGTGTGTAGTTTCACTGAATTACTAAAGCTGATTGGTTTAAGCGTCACGGTTGGTTGAGCATGTCTAACGATCTATTGATCCTATCCAAAGCATCAATTGTTTTGCTATTTTTAGAAATGATGAAAATAGCATTTTCTAGTAATCATCACCATCAACATCCCTTTTATTATTATTATTATTGTTGTTGTTGTTGTTCTTAGTGGTTGTAGTCGACATGGTCGTAGTCATAGTCATAGTAGAAGTAATACCCTAAGCGTTATTATTGTTCATTTAGCTTGGGTTTGAATTTATCAATAAAATTCTTTTCTTTGATTTTTCTCTTGATTTCACTTGGGCGGTGTAATTTGTAGAATGGGAATATTATAAATATTCCCTGACCACATGTTGCTAGATGGTTACTTAAGGGTATCTGACGGACATTTGGGTCTCTGATTTGCTGACGCTGTACCCGTGCACGTTCCGATAGTGCATTTCCAGTTTGACCGACATATAGTTCTTCACAATTCGGGCATTTAATGCAGTAAATCAGATTTCTGCTTTTGCAGTTCATTTTTGCATTTGGGAATATTTTTCGAGTTTTTGTTTTTATATATAGACCGGCGTGTATGGATTGACATGTCCCGCATCGACTATCATTGCATTTAGATACAGTGAATGATTGGTCTTTGTTGTTAAGGTCAAACTTTGCTTTTGTTAGTAATTGCTTCACATTTTTTGGCTGTCTTTTACTAAGAGTCAAAGATCGATCTGTGATTAAGCCTTTTAATTCATTACTTTGAGCAATGATCGGTAGGTTTGCTTTGGCAGTGTTGAAGATATTCTGGTGACATAGGTTGTGTGTCATTATAAATGGTATGACCAGTTCTTGGTTTCTTCTTCCTTGGGTTGTCTTAAGTTGTTGTATAGGTATTTTTATAGCCCGCTGTATGCCATTTTCTATAAGTAGAGATGGGTATTTCTGTTTGAGCAAAAATTCTCTTAGTTCTGTTAGGCGTTTGTACCTGATATTCGTATCTTCCACAATGGTACAAATTCTTTTGGCTAGGCAGTATGGGATGTTGCGTTTTGTATGAGGAGGATGGCACGACTTAAAATTCAGATATTGTGTGTTTATAATATATATCCGTGGTAATGGTGGTGTCGTTTTTGATTATCATTATATCTAGGAATGGTAATGTGGTCCTACTAATCTCTTTTGTGAATTGGAGAGATGGGTGTAGGTTATTCAGGAGGATATTGAACTCATCCAGAGTATCTAGAGATTCTGTCCAGATGATGAAACAGTTGACAAGGTATCTCTTCCAAGATTTTTCAATGTACTTTCTAAAGTCAGTACTATATTTTTCCTCTATTTCTTGGTAGAGTTGTTGTTCTAAGTATCCCATTAGAGAGTTCGCGTAAACAGGAGCAAACTTCGTTACCATCACTGTGCCTCTAATTTGGATGTAATTCTTTCCATTGAAGAAGAACGTGTTGTTTTCCAGAATAAGTTTAGCTGCGTCTAATATAAATGGCTCTGTGACTCTGATGGGAATCACTTCGCTATGTTTTTCCACCCAGTATTTAACCGCCTTTATTCCTAAATCATGTGTAATGTTGGTGTAAAGGCTTACCACATCAAAACTAAGTAGAAGTGAATTCGTTTCCGTGGTTTTGGGAAGATGGGACAGGAAGTCGATATCATCCCGGATGAAACTGGGTATGTGGATACATAGTGGTTTCAAAATAATGTCAACACAATTGCTTAGACGGTAGGTGGGCATATTGGGCCAGCTATAATAGGTCTAAGTTTTAAGTCTTTGGGGTGTAGTAATTTAATGTACTCACTGTTTTCTTCTCTTACTGCCAATTGTATTTCTTTTGACTTATGAACTTTCGGTAGACCATACAGGTTTCTGGGTTTTGGCTCAAAATTGGTGATGTAGTCTCTTTCCTTATCAGTAAGTGAGTTGTGATCTTCTTCATGATGTTGTGGTCTATATTTGACGGTATTTCATGATAGAATGTTGTGTCTTTCAGTTGTTCCTCAACCAAATCCTTGTAGTATTCAGTATCCATTATAACAACTGCACCCCCTTTATCTGCTTGTTTAAGTATTATTGTTTTATCATTTTGTATACGTTTAAGTGCAGGCATTTCTGATTTGTTAATGTTTGGCCTAACATTAGTATTACGTCTAAGAGGAAATTTAGACAGGATGTCAATGTATTGGTCGAGATAGATATTTCTTCCTTTTGGCGGAGTGAAATTTGATTTATTCTTTACTAGTGATTCATCACTCTCATTACTTTTATCAGCGAAAAATTCTACAAGACGTAATTTTCGACAGAATTCTTGAGTATACTCCTTCAGTTCTTGGTCGTTGATTGTTGGAGTCGGTGTGAATTTCAGTCCTTTTGACAGAATTTGCATTTCATCATTGTCAAAATCTCTTTTGGATAAATTAATTATTTTAGGATCTACGTGTACAGTTGTTTTGGGTATGTTTCCTCCTGGAGTTTTTCTTTTTCCGGTTTTTGTTGTCCTGACGTTAAAAAATGGATTTTTCTATGTTCAGGATTTATATTCCTGTTGGTGTACGCTTGATGAACTTTTGGTCGTGATATTATATTTGGTTTCGTTATGTATTTTGTCCTATTTTTGGTATTATGTATATTATTTTTCCTGTTAGCATTATTTTTAACAATCTGGGGAAATGACCTAGGTTTGCTTTCAGGTTTAGATCGTTTTTTCGCCCAGTTTCTTGTGGGTAATCTCTGTTGAGATCTTGAGAGTGATCTGGTTATTCTACGTTTTGTTTCCAAATTCCTTGTTGGTAGTCTCTGTTGAGATCTTGAGAATGATCTCCTGGTTTTACTACTTCTCATTGTCTGATCAAAGGAATATCTATCGTGTTTGTGCTTTTTGTTCAAGTTGTGTGCGATAGGGTGTTTTTGTAGAAAAAGCGAAGAGTTATTACCGTAGTTCACTTTGATTCAAGGTAAGGTGGGTGTTTGTGTTGGCACGTGTTCTGGCGTATGTTGTGTTGGTAAGATTGTCCACTTTTAATGCTTTTTCTCAGGGTTCCAGAGTCTTTACCGTAATTTGCAGCATATTCGTCCAGAAATAATTGTTTCTGCTGCCATACCTTTCTTGATTTGTTTTGTTCTTTTGAGATATCTCTGATTTATAGTTCTCGTAGTTTTTCAGCTATAATACCAGTCGTTAGCTTTGAAATTTCAACTTCAATTTGGTCATCGATAGCTTCATATTTGGCTTTGCAGCGGGATTGTTTACATTGAGAAATGGTTCTCCTGCAATTTCTGTAATTAGATATTTACGAGGGAGTATGGGTGCCGTTAGAGAGAGCCATTTCGAATGTGTTTCGACATATTTTTCGCATTTGTATGCTTTCCAGAAGTTTTGTTTTCTTATGTTAAGAAATTTTTTCCATGTCTTCCACATTTCTTTTTTTATTCGATGTGTTTTGTTTTCCAAATTTCTTCCGTTTAGTTCTGACATCCAAGGGCGTTGTGGTAGGCTTTCTCTTGTATCTTTGATAAGTGTTGGTATAATTTCAGCTAAATTCTTAATTTCCGAGTTTATATGTTCAGTTATAAGTTTTACGTCTGTAGATTGTTTTTCTAATTCCTTTAAAATAGAGGATTGTGTGTCAATCATCGTGATAAGTGTTGATAATTTCGATATCTCCTTTAGAATTCTTTCTGATTCTGTTGATTTCATTTGTTGCTTTCCAGACATGTTGGCATATACACAATAGGAATACATATATATAGATAGATAGATAAATATACACGGGTGTGTATGATTGTGTATAGAAGATTATATTAATAAGAGGAATTCCAACTTTGTCTGATTTACTCGTTTTATTTACAATCCTTTAAAATTTATAATGGTATTATAATGAAATAGTATGATAGAATATTAAATATTAAGTGTTAATTGAACAAGTACTTTCATGCTTTCGCAATCTTCAGGCTCAAAATGTGTGGTGACAGTCAAGTTTGCAATTTTCAACTGTAATGAGATGGGTAAATTTTGTACCTTATATACAGTGAAAAGTGCTCCAGAATGCTAAATCTTGCAAACTGTATTTCGACCAATCGGTGTGTAGTTTCAATGTATTACTAAAGCTGATTGGTTTAAGCGTCACGGTTGGTTGAGCATATCTAACGACCAATAATTGATCCTATCCAAAGCATCAATTGTTTTGCTATTTTTAGAAATGATAAAAATAGCATTTTCTAGTAATCATCACCATCAACATCACTTTTATTATTATTATTATTATTATTGTTGTTGTTCTTAGTGGTCGTAGTCGACATCGTCGTAGTCATAGTTATAGTAGAAGTAATACCCCTAAGCGTTATTATTGTTCATTTAGCTTGGGTTTGAATTTATCAATAAAATTCTTTTCTTTGATTTTTCTCTTGATTTCACTTGGGAATCTATAACCTATGGATGGCGGGATCTATGGGTTATAGATTCCATACACTGGTGGCTCCCCTGTTTTATTGATGCCACACACACTCTCTCTCTAGTGTGTTACCCATTCAACATATTGTATTATATATATATGCAATATCCTTAAAACCCCCTTTTTTTTCTTTCTTTCCTTCTTTCCCCCCAAAATATTTCTCTGACCAAGTTTTCATCTCATCACACTTACAATAAGACACGCACACACACACACAGACACGTATATATGTGTGTGTATGTACCTACACACATGCACAAACACGCGCATGCACGCACACACACACATGCACACACACACGTGTGTATATATACACACTCATACTCTCTAAAACCATATTCCAAAAATATAATTTCTTTTACAACCCTACTTTTGCCAAACCCATTTACCTCTCTCACCCACAGAATTTGTCTCTAGCTTACATTTACCCTCTTCGTCACCCCACCTGAACTCTCGACCAGTCCTTTAACACAATTGAGATACACACCCATATTTACAGAAACATTCCCGTTCCCTAAAAATAATTTTGTTCTGTGAAAAGACACCACCACCACCACCACCATCACTACTACTACTACTACTACTACTACTACTACTACTACTACTACTACTACTACTATGACTACCGCTCTCGATATGAGATTCCATTTTAGATCCAGTCTTCTTCTCAACAAGAAAGATGAACAAAGCTGCTTCAACACTTAATTTTAAATCTTCAATTTTTTATTCTTTTTAATTGTAATATTCAAAATTGGATAAGATGGATTAAACTGATACATCGAACCGGTTATATTTTATAAATTTAATATGCATTATAAAGCACCTTAAAAAAAAAATGTTCCTCTCATTTTTTCAATAATGTCACTTTGACGAATCAAACAAGAAAAAAAAAACAGAATCTTCATATTTTACGTGCCATTTCCAATATAATGATAATAATAATAATTGTTTCTACTTTAGGCACAAGGCCAGCAATAAACCAGTGCATTACTGGTACTTTATTTTATCGACCCCGTAAGGATGAAAGTCAAAGTTAACCTCGGCGGGGTTTGAACTCAGACTGTAAAGGGACGTAACTATGCTAGAAAGCATGGCGTCCGACCCTCTACCGATACTGCCAATCCACCGCCCTAGTAATAATAATAATAATAATAATAATAATAATAATAATAATAATAATGCTTTCTTTATTGTCCACAAGGGCTAACATGAAGAAAAACATTACAGACGGCACAGAACGGTACAGGGTGATACAAAGTGGGTTTTGGCCGTGTAAAAAAGGTTATAACAAGAAGATAGAAATATCAAAAAATTCAAACAACAAAAAATTCCCCAATAGGGGCGAAACTTCCGAAGGTCACTTGTGGCGAAAACCACACAATAGACCATGACCACCCTCACCACCAGGGCAAGCGCCCTCTCTCAGTTTTCCACTCCTAACTCTACAGCGCATATTCAGAGCGGGCCAGACTCGCCACTTTCACCCACTTTTCAACAAACTTACTAGAAGACAGCAGTTGCTCTCCACCCTGATTTTCCTCAACAAGTGAAACTTGAAAAAGTTAATGAGGGACTGGCCGGAGAGGAAAGTGTCCGTCTTCAACCCTTTCAACCTTGTCCACCACATAATCTCTTTCGCCATGGCCACCAGGCAGATGAAAACTCCCTGCCCTTCCTCCTCTTTAAAGGAGGAAGGCGGGGCTATCTGCATAATAGACTCGATAACCGGATCCGTCCTACACGCGACAGCAACTGTTCGACATAGCTCCACAAGTCAGCAATACGGGCACTGAACGAGTGCGTGCATGACGGTTTCGTCGCCCTGCACGCATTTCGGACAGGCTCGGCTAACAGCACCTCCGTGCCTGTAGAGCTTATCCCGAATCAGCATCGCTCCCCGGTAGCACTGCTAGGCCAGGGATTTATGGATGTTGTCCATAGGCCCCGGGCTGAAAGTTCTCATGATGAGAGCGAACAGCTGATCGTCTTCGAGGCCCAGGGTCTCCCCGAGAACGTCGTCGCTCTCCCCTCTATTAGCCATCTATAGAACGCCGAGGTGGATGCTCCAACGGTACTAGTGCCCAGCATGGACTTTCCTCTCCAGATGCCGAGTTGCAAGCCCACCGACTTTTCCTGCTTTATCTTTGCTCCTGTCACCTCTTCGTATTTCTTGAGAGCGGTACCGAGCATCTGGACGTGTTTGGTGCTCGACACCACTACGGTGACGTCGTCGGCGTAAGCTGACACGGATCTACCGCATCCCAGTTAGCGTGGGACCCCCCACATCGTCTCCAATGTATGCAGTAACGGCTCGTGGGACGAGAGGGGATAACCCCGCAGGACCGAGCGCATGATTCTGAAAGGCTGTGCCAGGTGACCATTCACCATCTCAATCGAGCAGATGTCACTCTGCATCGCAGCGATCCAGCCCCTACAACGGGCCCGAAGCCGACCGCCTCGAGGACCGCAGCCAGGTACCGATGGTCGACCCTATTAAATGCTTTAGATTGATCCAAGTTGATCAGAGCCCGACCCGTGCCAGGTTCCTTAAACACCCTCTCTATGATGTATCGCATGAGATGGAGGTTGTCGTGGATGGATCTGTCCGGAATGGCACATGTTTGCGCCTCTGCCACCAGATCCCCGACGACAAGCGCCAATCTCTTTGCTAACACATTGGCCAAAATCTTAATCTCTGCGTTTATCAGAGTTATGGGCCTGAAGTTGTCTATAATGTCCCTCTTGTTCGGGTGTTTTCTCAGCAGCGCCACCGCTCCTCGGCTCACAAAACTAGGAATGCTCCCGTTCTGCTGCTAGTTCCAGTAGAATTCTGCCAAGAGGTCGCCGAACAAGTTTGCCATATATGCATAAAAGGGCAGACCATCCAAACCTGGCGATTTACCCCTCGTGCAGTCAGACATCGCTTCTCGTATTTCACCTGCTGTTATCGGCTTTTCGCAGCACTGTGCTGCGGTCGTCGTGAGCCGCGGCAGTCCGTCGAGGTATGCACCGAAGTCCATACTGCGATCCGGCCCACCGCCGCTCCCGAACAATTGAGCAAAGTGCTGTTGAAAAGCCGCACACACCTGCTAGGGTTCGAGCAACATGCGCCCGTTATGATCAGGCAAAGACCGAATTGTGGACTTGTTGCCACGTTGTGCCTCCACCACCGAGGCCCATTGAACAGCTTTCGTCCCTTGGTGTCTTAGAGCATGCGCTCTAGCTCTGACAACGTAGCCTTCATGCTTTGCGTTGAAGAATTGGTCGAGTGCCAATCTCGCCGGAAGCACGTCGGTTGCGATGCATGTCCTAACGCCTATTCTAGCTTTCTAACTAACTCTCCCGCTACTCTATATTTCTCTATCACTACTCCTTTGCTAAACCTTATAGATTCTACTCTAATAGCCATTTTCATAACGCACGCTTAACTAATTCGCTAATCCGGTCTCTATAAGCTAAGCTTTGCACGCCGGGAACGACGCGTTTAACTTCCACTAACTGGGCCCTTGCCTATGGAGTCTATCTAAGTCAACTTCACAGATCACAAATTTGTGGGCCGTGTAGTCGACTATTTTAAATTGTGGACAACCTACACTAGTCTTATCTGTTTCCCTATAGAATACCCTATCTAAATACCATCTGGATTACCCGATGCGGTTTGCCCATGTCCACATTTGCACATTCGGATAATCCAGTCTATACCTGTCAGACAGTTCAAAACATCTGAGCAGGTTGTTGAGACATTTATACCCTCCTCCCCTGTCTACTAGCTCCACATAATCCCGGCGTGCATCTAAGATACAGTTCCAGTCGCCCACTAAAGAGCGGGATCTTCCAAGAAAGGTCTCCAGACATCTGAAGAAATCTGGCCGTCTTGCCTCTAGTAGAGCGTAGACGGCTACTAGCCTGAAAGTATTACCTTGGCTGCCTGTCACGTCCAGCACCACGACTTATATTCTGGGTCCAGGAAGATGGCTCGTATGCTTCGGGAGATTCTGGTCTCGCTGATGGCCACCACATCTAAGTTTAGTGACCTGATGTCGTTGAGCAGGTGACCCTGCTCCCAAGATGACCCAAATCCACGCATATTTATACTGCCTATTCCAAGTACGGCCATGCTGGGCGAGGAAAGGGGTCAGTGAGAAAGGATCATTTACCATGATCGTGTGGGGGACGGACAGTAGAACCGTCCCTTCGGCTGGTCATGGGTGTCTCCAAGATGATATCTGTATAATTCTCTTGGAGAGTGACCCCTGAAATCATCAACTGCGTTGGGGGACCTTTGTTTTATTTGTTTGTAATCTTCGAGTTAAATTTGCGCAATGTTAATATTTTTTGATAATGTTCTTGGTGTTGGTGGGGTGTGGTAATTTACGTCTGAAATATCGGTGTGCTGTTTTATATGTCTCATTAATCCTTGGTGTGCAATGTTTATGGCTGTGTACTTTTTGGGTAGAGGGTTGGTTTTGTTGCTGTTTTCTTTTTTGTTGCTGTTGGGTGTGTGTGCTTTGTTTGTCCTCGCCTTTGGAGGGCGAAGCTAAGTGGTTCTTTCGTTTTTGGTTTTTGTAGGAGACCTTTTGCCACTTCACTCTCGCCTCAAACTCCATGTCAGATCCTGTGGCGTCTGGGAGCGGAATGGGCTCCACGGCTGTTGGTGGTGGTAGTATAGCACCCTCCGGTGATTTTGTTGCTGGGGAAGCTACCGCAAATGTAGCTACTGGTGTTGCCGCCACTTATGCCGCTGTTTTAGTTGTCCGTGTCCTTGGTATGGATGCCACGGACGTTGCCCTCCTACTCACCGTGGGAGCGTCTTCTGCCTCTGTTTCCTGCCCTGCTCTTGGTAGCAGCGGAACAGGTGTCGGAAGGAGGGGGGGCCCTCTTCTTGGCTGTCTTCTGTGGGCAAAAGGCCCTGAAGTGACCCTTTTGCCCACAGAAATAGCACTTTGGGCGCTTTCCTTCCACGTTTATAGGGAGTTGGAGTCCTTCCTCGAGGTCTATGATATCTGGCATGGCCTCGATAATACTCCTGGTCAGTTTGTATTAGCATTTTCATGCCTATACCTGACCAGTTCTCTCTTCCCATTCTCTGTATTTGCAGTATGGTGGTCCTGTCCTCGATCCCAGCAAGGAAAAACTCGGCCAGCCAAGGTATGGGCACGTCGGGCGGGACCTGGCTCACTTTGACCCTCACAATTTTCTGCCCGTAGTAGGAGGGACCAAGACTATCTCCTCACTCTTTAGGGTTTCCAAAGAGTGAGACTTCACCTCTTGGGGGGTGGCGAAAAGTACGTCTACTGTGGCATACTTTTTGCCTAACGTAATGTGGGCTTTGCGCGCGGAGACGCACCCAAAGGTCTTTGGGATTTGAGCCTCCTTGGTTCTCTCCACCCGATGTAACATTTTGCTTACGGTGCGGTAAGTCACCGTCCGTAACTGCTAGTCCTTGAAGAAATCGGGTGGACGTTTCAGGGAAACTCTATTATCATTTCTTGTCACCATGGCCCTTGCGACTGCCATCGCCTCCTCCGTGACTAGCACTGTTTCTATATTTCGGGCTACATCTGCGAAATAAGTGGCCCCTTTTTCAGCGGCATCATTATCGCTGCCGCTACTGCTGCTACTGGTCTTGTTGTTGCTGCTGTTGCTGTTGCTACAAACGGTGTTGTTGGTGTTGTTGCTGTTATCACTGTTGTAGTTGTTTGTGTTTTTGGTGCCACAGTTGTTGTTGCTGTTGATGTTGTCGTTGTTTATTTTCTTGTTAGTGTTGTTAATATCGTTAATATCGTTGTTGCATTTGTTGTCATTTTTTCTGTTGTCTGTATTTTGTATGTCGCTGATATTGTTGCAGTAGGAGTGGTAATCTTTTAATAACTTGTGTTCTCAGTGTTGTTGTCATTGCTTTCTTTGTTCACGTTATCTGTGGTGGTGTTTGTTGTATAAATTTCTGTAAGCCTCCTCTCAACTTTTACGCCGTTGTCACATGGCAGCAGACACATTGCTGGGGCGTGGCTCAGCCATGTTTCTTTTAATAATTTTAAAAAGTAAAATGTTCAAATATATGGGCCAAAAGGCCAAAATATTATACTTTCCCCTTCACAGGGCAAAGTCCCTTACAAAACAAGAACAATTTAACAACAAATAATTAAAACAGGTAAATAAAGCAACTTACTGGGAGCGAGCAAAACGACGTCCGATCAGACCAATAATAATAATAATGATTTGATTTATTGGCCACAAGGGCCGACATATAGGGGACAATAAAAAATACTGGGACAGTATTTTTTATTGTCAGAAAAATCGAGTAAACAATATGAATCACAATAACAAAGTAACAATAAAATTACAAGAAAAAATTCCCCAATAGGGGGGATGACCACCCAGGGTTCGCTCAGGTACCCCATCAATCCTGAACGACCCGACGCTTCGAGAGCACCATGAAAGGGCACCCCTCTCCTCCTCAAATGTACCTACCTACAGCCGCATGTCAGAGTAGGCCCACTCACACGGGTCATTCTCGCCACATTCACCCACCTTTCAGCAAATGTACTGGGAAGCAGCACTTCTCTCTCCACCCTCACCTTCCTTTCCAAGTGAAACTTGAAAAAGTTGATGAGGGATTGGCCGAAGAGAAAAGTGTCTGTCTTCAGTCCTTTCAAACTCGTCCACCATACAACCTCTTTAGCTACTGCCACCAGAGAGAGGAAAATTGCCTGCCCTTCCTGGCCAAAAGAAGGCGGCGGGTCGAGCTTCACTATGGATTCGGCCGATAGCCGGATCCGTTCTACACGTGACAACAGCTGTTCAACATAACTCCACAAGTCAGTATGCACTGGGCGAGTGCGTGCAGAACGGTTTCGTCGCTCTGCGCGCATCACGGGCAGGTCCGTCTGACAGCACTTCCGTGCCTGTAGAGTATATCTCGAACCGGCAGTGCCCCCCCCCCGGTAGCACTGCCAAGCGAGGGATTTTTGGAAATTATCCATCGTCCCCGGCTCGAAAGTCCTCCAATACAAACTGGTTAGTTCGACTTCGTTGACTCCCAGAGCCTCTTCGAGTGCGTCATCGCACTTGCCCACCACAAATCCTCTATAGAACACGAGAGTGGAAGTTCCACTGACCGCATTGCCCGCCTGGTAGAGGGCAGTGAGTGCCTGGCAACATTCCAGGTGCCAGTCACCCAGTCTCGGTCTCTTCTTGACCCAGGACTGCAGCTCAGTCAAAGAAACGCGCTGCGGAAAGGCCCGTCTGACAAACGGCGACCACCCCTGTTCACCGTTTTGGCAGAATATCTGGAGATGCCGCAACCTCAGGGCGTGCCTGCGCATCATAAGTTACGACATGCCCAGCCCTCCACGTAGAGGCTGCTGGCAGCAGATGGACCGGCTCAACGCCCGCCTCACCAGCGGAACCTGACCTCTCCACAAGAATTTGAAGAGGAGCCGCTCCAAGATGGCGAGGCGCGAACGGGATCAAGGGGGGACGGTCAGACGGTAGTAGGTGACGGACGCGATGTACGCGTTCGCCACCTCCGCCCGACCTTGCAGTGATAGCTTCATCCCAGCCCATTTCTGGGTGAGACTGGCTACCCTGCCCGTCACCTCGTCCCAATTCTTATCCACCTGGAGGTCTGGCCCGAACCAAACCCCGAGCAACTTTACCGGTCCGTCCGTCCAGCGCCTAACGACGCTGTTGGACGGCATAACCTTGCCTCTCCAGGTGCCGAGTTGCGGATCTACCGACTTTTCCGGGTTAAGTTTTGCTCCTGTCAACCTTTCATATTCCTCCAATAAGTTGCCGACCACCTCGATTTCTGAGGTGTCCGACACCATCAGGGTGATGCCGTCAGCATAAGCCGACACAGCCTTTCGGCGTCCTGGTTCGAGTGGGATGCCCTGAAACAGCTCCAGCTTCCGCAGTAAAGGCTCGAGAGTCAATTCGTACAGAAGGGAGGAGAGCGGGAACCTTTGACGGACCGATCCGGAGACCAGAAACGGCTCAGAGAGGTGGCCAGTAATTTTCATCATCGAGCAGGTGCCGTTGTGCATTGCAGCGATCCAGCTTCTGAAGACGGGGCCGAAGCCAGCCGCCTTGAGGACAGCCTCCAGGTACCGATTGTCGACCCTATCGAATGCTTTCGATTGATCTAAATTGATCAAAGCCCCACCGAAGCCAGGTTTACACCCTACCCTCTCTATGATGTATCGCATTAGGTGGAGGTTGTCGTGTATGGACCTGGTTGGGATTGCGCAAGTTTGCGCCTCCCCAACCAAATCCCCGACGACAAGCGCCAACCTCTTCGCTAACACCCTGGCAAAAATCTTAAACTCCGTGTTGAGCAGAGTTATGGGCTTGAAATTGTCTAATGTGTCCCTTTTGTTCTCGTCTTTCCTTATCAGCGTCACTACGCTCCGGCTCACAGAACTGGGAATACTCCCGTTTTGCTGCCAGTTTCAGTAGAGGGGTTCGAGGAGATTAGAGAACAAGTCTGGTATATTTGCGTAAAGCTCGTTGGGCAGACCATCCAAACCGGGTGACTTGCGCCTCATGCAGCCGACAAGGGCATCCTGAATCTCGACTGAAGTAATTGGCCTTTCGCCGCGCCCAGCGTCAGCCGTCGAGAGTTGCGGCAACCATCGAGGTAGGGACTGAAGTGGGCCACCATCTCTGACCCGCCACTTCCCCCGAACAACCGAGCAAAATGTTGGCGAAAGGCCTCACACATCCGCTTGGAATCGTTCAGCTCGTGTCTGTCTCGGTCCGTTAAAGACCGAACTACACTTTTCACGGGCATTAAAAAGTCTTACAGCAGGTGACTGGTCATGATTCAGTGGAGAAAAATTGTGTAGATTTTCACACCGGAAGTAGTTAAAAAGAGGGGAGGGGTGAGATGCAATGTATATATATATCTGTCTCTTATACGTAAATCTCAGTGAAAGGATAAAATATATTAATATATTATCTATTCAGAAAAGTATTAGATTATATTAAACTTAAACCAAAATCTGATTTCGTGGGCATATAAGCTAAAGAGCTACTAAATTTAGCTTTAAATTATATAATACCCGACCATGGTTTCTGGAACTCAGGATGGAACATCAGGAATTCCAAGTCATTGGAAGAATTCCAAGATATAGGAAGAATTCTTCTTAGAAATAACTTGACTGGTTGAAAATATATTTAGCCGATTTGGCTTATATCCTCACAAAATGAGATTTTGGCTTAAGTTTAATATATTATATTATATATATATATATATTGCTATGCTTTGGGAGGGTCATGTTGCCAATGAGAAACACACGCACCAGTTGCTTTCACTTCAGTTTATGATAAATTAAATTTATAAATTAAGGAATTTATAATTTTCCGGTTGGTTGGTTCCACAACCAGACGATTGTTCATATATTGTCAAAGTTCTTTCGTCACACATTCTGTGACCTCTTCAGTGAGTGGGGATTCTTTTCTTTGTTTTTTTGCCTCTCCTTTGTTCTGGTGCGTGTGTTTCTTATTGACAACATGACCCTCCCAAAGCATAACAATATCGGTTTCAACACACGTTTTCAGATAAAGAATCTTGCTAAACAAATTCACAAACGAAATATATATATATACAGACATAAATACATGCATACATACTTACACACTTACATATCCCTCCGACAACATCTACGAACCGCCAAGCGTAGAAGCCCATCTATTGAGCAAGTCTGTCTGCATGAGACAGATAAGGACATGAGATTTGGGAAGGAACTACGTGTAAGATACTCCCTGCATGATAATCAAAAACTCACACCCAGGGAAATACCGCAGCAACACCGCAGTGAATCCCTGGATGAAAAGCTTCATGCTTATCATAAAAAATCATGCATGCGTATTTTGACTGGAATTTTCAGAGTGTAAGTAATATAGATAAGCAAAGTAGTCTATCTTGGACCACCAACATATATTGGCTCTCACTTTGAAGGATATGCTTTAGCAATCCGAGAACAGAAAACCAATACAAAATAACTGATTCACAAAAGAGATAGGTATGCATGCAAAACACCTAGATGTGACAAGTGCAGACTGGAGAAATTAACATCGAAGATGTCACCCATATTATAAGCAACTCTCCAAAGATGTCATCATTGAACTTTCTGTCTATGAGGTATAATGCTGTAACCAAAACACTATAAAATGTAATCCATAGAAAAGAAAGCTTCGACAATAAACATATTAAAAGTCACAGCAATGTGGAAAATATACACATACATAATATGAAAGAGTACTTGGGATGTTCCAATCAAAACCCCAATAAAATGCAAGCATGACAGACCAGATATTAATATGTGACAGGGAAAAGAAGGCACGCACAGTAGTTGAAGTTAGCTTCCCAGTAGATGCCAATATACTATCAAAGATTAGTGAAAACGATAATGTCTATGCAGAAATAATGAGGAATCTGCAGATACTCCACCCTGATTCTACCTTCAAATTTATATCTGTGATTATTGGGGCACTGTGATATGTTATTAACTGCCTCAGTATAAATCTTG
>OZ024743.1:299240799-299285799 GCA_964016885.1 Eledone cirrhosa
TAGTCACCAACGACCCGACCATAAGACAGGTTGTACTGGGATACATGTTACCAATAGCACCAACTGGTGACCTGACTTAAATATAAATGCATGTATATATATATACAAATGTATAAATGCATAGCTATATACATACGTAAATGTATGTATGTATATATGTATGTATGTAGATTTATATATATATGTATGTATGTATGTATGTATGTATGTATGTAGATTTATATATATATATATATATATATATATATATATATAGAGAGAGAGAGAGAAATCTACCAAAATATACGGTAGTGTCCAATCCGTATCAATGTAATCCAAATATTATGAAAAGAGATGTATTCAAAAATGTTTTCGATGAAAATCACACGAAAACAGAGTCAAGATAAATTAATAAAAACAATGAATAAAAACAAAGAAACAGTTCCTATGTATATCATATAGATATATGTACAAAATCTGTCTTCAGACAAATTTTTTTCTGAAGACAGCATATATATGTGTAGGTATGTATATTCCCTCTGATAGTTTGTAAAATTTCTACATAGATCTACATAGATCTATATGATATACATACCAACACACACATATATCTCCTAGAAACGATCGTAAAATGATGAATTTTTTAATATAAGGAACTATTTCTTTGTTTTTATTCATTGTTTTTATTAATTCATATATATATATATATATATATATATATATATACAAATATATGTATGTATGTAGATTTATATATATATATATGTATGTATGTATGTATATTTATATATATATATATGTATGTAGATTTATATATATATATATATATAAATCTACATACATACATATATACATACATACATATATACATACATTTACGTATGTATATAGCTATGCATTTATACATTTGTATATATACATGCATTTATATTTAAGTGTGTAAGCATGTTGATATGATCTATGTCTTCTTTTTTTGGTAAGGAGAACATTTTTGTCGCCAGATTTGTTTACCTAGAGGATTAAATACCACACTTCTGGCTGAAAGCTGACCAGGTTCTCAACTTCATCAAACACTAACGCCAGCCTGTGTGTATATATATGTGTGTGTGTGTATGTATGTGTATATATGTGTGTGTGTATGTATGTATGTATGTATGTATGTATGTATGTATGTATGTATGTATGTATGTATGTATGTATGTATGTATGTGTGTGTATGTCCACCACCATTGCTTCTACTTGTCATTTCTCTCATCCTCTTTGACTTCTTTTGATTTTCTTTTATCTCCCTAGGGAATTCGTTGACAAGCTTCTTTAATTTATTTTCTTTGTTTTCTTGATTCAAATCACTGACTGTCTAAGAGACGTACAAATATGGCTTATAAAGCTTACCAAACTAAAAGGGCTTCTAGCGCCCTCAAAGTCTCATAGGCCCCCTTACTGCATAACGCCCCTCTAACGCTCTCTTACCGCATAACGCCCCACCGGAAGGGGGGGGGGGGTATGCCACCCGTTGAGAACCTTTATTATAAATAATCAAATTTGCGCAGTCATGTTTACAATATAATTTGTTCGAAAGAAAAGCTATTTACTTACACACACACACACATATACACACACGCAGAACCCCCCACACACACACACACAAACACACCCACATAAATAAGTATATAGGCAAAAAGTAAACGGAAACAACAAATAAAACAACACAGTAAAATGAAGAAATATATTAGTTTAATACTTGATATAGTAGGAAAAGAGTCTTAACGCTTCAGATAGAATGAGAAATAAAAGATGAAATGGAAAGATAGAAGAATACAGCAAAGCAAATGGGACATTGACTGTTAAACATAATTATAACAAAGGTAACAGAATATCACCATTTCTGTATTTAATAGTCCTTACATTTCGGAATACAATCCATTTCAATGAAGAATTGAGGAAACTAATTCAGACCAGAATAGCTGGTTGTTATTATGCTACCACATATGAATTTGAAAGTGTTTTTATTTTCAATTTCAAATATCACTGCATAAGTACGCCATCTGATATACTATTCAGATTAAATATCTAACAATTTTCTTTTGAGGGAGTGATGTTATCCCGGAATATAAAGACTATTATATGTTTCCGAGGTAAAATTCTAACATCTTTGCTAATATTATTAACATTTTCTGTCTCATTTATCATTTATTGCCTTGTAATAAAACACATTTTATTTCAAGGCACATTACAACGTTTGTATATATATATATATATCTATCTATCTATATATATATATATATAGAATATATTAACAAATGTAAACTATATTTATAAAACCATATTTATTTCATTATACATATTTCAAGGGCCACCAAGGCAGATTATGGTGCGCTTTCATCAGATAAAATATAATACAGATTAGTTTTATGAATACATATTGACATACCCTGAAAAATGCAACCCGGATAGACTCCAACCGTGAAGGTTGCATTTTTCAGGGTATGTCAATATTTATTTATAAAACTAATCTATATTATATTTTATCTGATGAAAGCGCACCATAATCTGCCTTGGTGGCCCTTGAAATATGTATAATGAAATAAATATGGTTTATAAATATAGTTTCCATTTGTTAATATATTGTATATTTACTCCAATTAATTTGTTGAGTGCTTTATATCAGTTATAAAAATATTTTGCTTGTTATCCCAACAAATTAAATATAACCTCTCTCTCTCTCTCTCTCTACACACACACACACACACACACACACACACACACACACACACACACATATATATATATATATATATATATATATATATATATATATATATATATATATATATATAAACGTATATATAGTGTATTTTGCAATACACTGTATGCTTAATTAAAAGCATTTTGAAGACCTTACGCTATTGTTTTAAATTAGTGACTATGTCACTTATTTGTTTTTTCAGCAAACAAAGAGAGATAAGCTGACAGTTCTCTGTTTCTTACTGTTGGTACTCTTAAGAGCTTACAACTCCCTCTGTTTGCTGAAAATTAGGAATGTGGGATTCTTATAGAATTCAAGTAATAATCAGGAACTGATTATACAGAACGGTTGCCGGTCCAACAAAAATTGAAAATTAGAATTGGTGCTCTGAAATAGCGATATATATATGAATGTATTGGTGGACCCTCCATCTCAACTTTACATTTGAAAAGCAGAAGAACTGTGAAACCGGTAAAGGAACCAAATAAATATATATATATATATGTATTTTAAATAAGACTATAGTTGCATTTTCGATTTAATCTTTTTTCCTTATACTTTCACTCGTGTAGGACACCTCGGCTATTTTTCATTTTGTAAAAAAAACCTTACTTTCTAATATATATATATATATATATATATATAGGGAAAAATGAACAAAATGGAAGTGTTGTTCCATATGAGAGCTGAGCTGGTCGGGATCTGGGATGGCACCCGCAGATCAGACTCCAAGTCTTCCTGATCCTCAGACCAGTGTTAACATAACAAAAATCACATTTGTTCAAATCTCCTCTTTTTTCGACATATGCTCTTTCCGGATAAAGGACTATTTTCCGATAAATGAAACTTTTATTTTCCTTTTCCAGCCATCATGAAACTAATAAAAGTTTGTGTTATTCCTTCCTTTTTTCACTCTGTTTCTTGCTATTTTATATTTTATTTCTCATTCTATCTTCTGATAAATGACTAGTGTTCGACACGTTAAGAAACTGTTCTTACCATATCAAGCGTTAAACTAATATATTTCTTCATTGTTCTATGTAGTTTGCTTTGTAATTTCTGTTTACATTTTGCACATATATTTGTATATATATACAGCAAGAGAAAGATAGATAGATAGAGAGAGAGAGAGAGAGAGAGAGAGAGAGAGGGGAGAGAGAGAGAGAGAGAGAGAGAGAGAGAGAGAGAGAGAGAGAGAGAGAGAGAGAGAGAGAGAGAGAGAGAGAGAGAGAAAGAAAAAGACTTCAAGGAAGACTTAGGCTCTTGAGAGGAAACGAACCCCGCATCTATTGAGAGACTTAAAATCTAGTAAAATGTATCAATCAATGTTCAGAGGCGCCTTAGCGTATGATTAACACATTCGCTGGGCATCCGAGAGATTCTTGGTTCTATTTCTCACTGGGGCCTTTGTCCACTTTTTTTCTGTCTTCAGGGTACACTATACGAATTTCTCCACTAGTTTCATAGTGATTGACTATTGTTAAAGTTATTCATGTTGGGGCGATTACACACGCACACACACAGACACATACACGCACTCAAGCACATACACATATACACACAGAGACAGATACACGCGCTCAGGCACAACATTCTTTCCAGACGAAGTGCACAATACAAAAATTCCACTAGTTACTACTCACCAGAATGTGCAGTAAACACTGTGCTTAGAGCTATTTTTTTATATGGATGTTGAAAATACATCAACGTTTTTTAGGGAGAAATTTATGAGAATCCTTAAAAGATTAATGCTCAAAGTTCATATATTAAACATGTTGAAACTCAATAGCAAATGTCAATCTATTCATAGCAACAAAAAAAATATATATATTCTACACTCTGTTTATAAATAAAGTGCTTCTGTACTTTTTCTGTTTATGTTTCACTGTCATTATATATGGTTATACATATACAATGTTATACAATGTTATACAAGGGCGGTGAATTGGCAGTATCGGTAGAGGGTCGGACATGCTTTCTAGCATAGTTACGTCCCTTTACGATCGGAGTTCAAATCCGGCCGAGGTTAACTTTGCCTTTCATCCTTACGGGGTCGATAAAATAAAGCACCAGTAACGTACTGGGTCGATTTAATCGATTCCCCCCCCCCCAAATTACTGGCCTTGTGCCTATATAAGAAACCATTATATATGGTTATACATTGGATACTCAAACACACACACGCACACGTATACACACACACACATACATACACAGACACACACGCGCGCGCGCACACCCACACCCACACACACACATACACACACATATATATATATTTATATATATATATATATATACTTATACATATATACACAATAAACACACATATGTATACACACACTCCTTTGCAGTTACAGTCTACTAAATTTCACTCACAAAGCACTGGTATATATTTATATATTCATCCCTAGCTAGATATAATTGTTTTTGTATTGTGCTCTCTTTCGATTTGCAGTTCAAATTTCGAATCAATATAATAATTACAGGTAATATACTGCAACGAATCAATTGAAATTCCTCTTCAATAGAAAATTTGACCTTACACATAGTCAACATGAATCAATATGTACTTACGTATGTATATATATATATATACATATATATATATATATATATATATATATACATGTATATATATATATATATATATATATATATATATATACATGTATATATATATATATATATATATATATATATATATATATATATACATGTATATATATATATATATATACATGTATATATATATATATATATACATGTATATATATATATATATATATACATGTATATATATATATATATATATATATATATATATATATATATATATATATATATATATATATACATGTATATATATATATATATATATACATGTATATATATATATATATATATATATACATATATATATATACATGTATATATATATATATATATATATACATGTATATATATATATATATATATATATATATATATATATATATATATATATGTGTATATATACATGCATATATATATATATACATGTATATATATATGTATATATATAAAATATTAAAAAAATAATGAATAAAACAATGAAACAGTTCCTTATATATATATGTATGTATATACATATATATATATATATATATATATATATATATATATGTATATGTATATATATTTATATGTATATATATATATATATATATATATACATGTATATATATATATATATATATATATATATATATATATATATATATATATATATATATATATATATATACATATAAATATATATACATATATATATATATATATATATATATATATATATATATATATATATATATATATATATATATTTATATGTATATATATATATATATATATATATATATATATATATATATATATATATATATATATATATATATATATATATATACATGTATATATATATATATATATATACATATACTAGAGAGAGAGGGGGATGGAGAGAGAGAGAGAGTACAATGAATTATATATATAAAGAAATATATTTTATTGACTTAAATTAATAAGTTTATTGTTATGATAGAGATTGGTGAACAAAATAAAACAAGCAAGTAAATCATGCGATTGTTGTACCGTTGGGTGTATGATAGCCAAAACCAATTTATTGTGAAAAAATTACATTTTATTGTTTTAAATTTCAGATATCATCAAGAGAGTTGAACAAAAGTCAAAGCCAATAGGAAGGTTAAAATCATACACGCTCACATAGAGACACACACTCGCTTCCGTGTATAGATACATAGCTACCTACATGTATACGTGAGTGAGTACTTACATACAAATACACGTGAAGGCGTATGCCTTAGTGGTTAGAGCGTTGGGTTTGCAATCAAGAGGTTCAGAGTTTGACTCTCGGACCCGGTGATGCATTGCCTCCTGTCCTTGTGCAAGGCACTTTTCTTAACGTTACTCCAGTTTACTCAGCTGTAGAAATGTGTTGTGACCTCACTGTTGCCATTCTCTTGGACAATATCGCAGGCATGGATTGAGGAGACGTATATGCATGAGTGGCCGCTGGTCTTCAATAGACCTTTCCCAGGCTTGTGCCTCGAGGAGGGGGGACTTTCTTGGTGCAAAACCATGGTCATTCAGGACACTTGTATATATTGACAAATTGGCAGTGTTGTTAGAAATTTAGATTTCGGTTTCAAATTCACCGAGATCTTGTTTGTTTTTCGCCATTTCGAGGTCTATATAAATGCAACAGTCCGTTACTTCGGTTGATTCTTTCTCTATATCATTTTATCATTTTTTAGAGAAATATATTTATCAAATTTAGAATAGTAAGGCTACTGGTACTATGTAATTATTTAAAACATGCGTCATGGTTGAGTGGTGGGTGACTAAATCCGGCTCCTCTCCCCAGACCCTGGTTTGGAAAGAAAAGAAAGTGGGCCTCAGCAGCACAAAAAAACTAGAGCTATTAAACGGATGGATGAACTCCTTAGAGTCAACGGCCATCTACTTAAACTATGGGTCAAATAGCCTCTCCAACCCCCAATTTGCTCGGGGTGGTGAGTATAGCTACACACCTGACTTGATCAAAACCAAACAGAAACTGATGGTCAACCAACAGGAGTGAGAAAGCCATGGATTGGGTTGGATTGGAAGATTAAAGAAATAACCACGTAAAAATGGGATTTAACGCTTTGTCATGTATGAGGAAATGTATGATTAAAATGTATGATTAAAGACAATGTTTGTTCAGAACATATTTCGCGTAGTTGTTTTCGAAAATAGAATTCCGAACGTTTGAAGGGTACAAATCCCATGTCTTTTAATTCGGTTATAAGGATTAGCAAAATATAAGATTTGCTACAAGTACTTTAGAGATTATATGTTAGAGAGAAGGTCGATTACACCGTGTAATCAAAACATTGTTTTCTCTGTTCCTGGCTTGTAATCACTTTTTTGTGTTGCTTAGGTCCCAAATAAATAAAATAAGTGTTATTAAACAGTTAAAATTTTGGTTTTGTAAAAATTCTATCTATTCACTAGAATTATTTGTATGCTGGATTTTACATTGTATGTAAGTTTAATTTGTTTATGTTAAATTATTTTTTTTATATGTTTCAGCTTAAATTAAAATTATAAAATAACGAGTAATACGTAAAGAAAATTATAAAAGTGCAATAAAGTATAAAATTGTTAAAAAGTGGATTGAAGAGATTTATCGATACTGGATTTTCGCACCCTGAATAAAGGGTAAGTTGTGTTTTAAGCACGAATTTTCATTTGTATGATTAGTGTTCTTTTATATTATTTAAATATGTATTTCCCTTTCCAATATTTATTTTGTATTGCATATCAAATTTATTTTCAAAGACAAGTATTCTGATGGATGCTGAGGACTTGGATTACCTGCCTGAGGTACCAGAAAAAGTTCCTCACTTCTCAAACCCAAAAGAAGTCAATGACTTGGTCAGGGATATGGGTCTGACCAAGTCCAATGCAACGCTATTCGTCTCCAGGATGAAGTGGAACTTGGTCAGGGAGGAAGTGCAGGTGACAAGTGAGAGAAGTCGACACGAACCTTTCTCAGGCGTTTACACTCTAAGGGATGACCTCTGCTTCCGCCATGACGTGCCTGAACTGTTTGACGTTATTGGGGTGCCGTTTGTGCCCAAGGAGTGGCGGCTATTTATAGACAGCTCCACCACAAGTTTGAAGGCTGTCCACCTCCACAATGGAAACAAGTTCCCGACACTGCCCCTAGCTCATTCAGTCTGCCTGAAGGAAGATTACTACAATGTGAAAGTCCTCTTGGAAGCGCTGCAATACAACCAGTACAATTGGGAAATCATTGGGGACTTCAAGATAGTGGCTTTCCTGCTTGGACTCCAATGAGGCTTTATCAAATTCCAATGCTTCCTCTGCCTTTGGGACAGCAGAGCCACCTCTGACCACTACAAAAGAAAGAACTGGGAGCAGCGAACATAATTTCTAGTTGGGACCCGGAACGTCATGTGGGAGCCACTGGTTGATCCCAGGATTGTGCTCATGCCGCCACTACACATTAAGTTGGGGTTGATGAAGCAGTTTGTGAAGGCTCTCAACCAAGAATCAGCCGCTTTTAAGTACTTTCTTGAGTTCTTCCCCAAGTTATCTGAGGCCAAAATCAAAGGTGGAATTTTTGTTGGACCTCAGATAAAGAAGGTGTTTGAGTCTACCGAGTTCTCCAATAAGCTCAATAGGATTGAGCGAACAGCGTGGAACTGTTTCAAGGCAGTTGTTAAGAGCTTCCTGGGTAACTGCAGAGCTGAAAACTACCAGCAACTGGTGCAGGATCTGATAAAGACTTTTGGCGCCATGGAATGCAGGATGTCGCTTAAACTCCATATGCTGGACGGTCACCTGGGAAATTTCAAGGACAATATGGGCGTCTACTCAGAAGAACAAGGCGAACGATTCCACCAAGATGTGAAAGAGATAGAGCGGAGGTACCAGGGCCACTACAATGAAAATATGATGGGGGACTATATCTGGGGGCTAGTGCGGGAATGCGCCCTGGACTACAACCGCAAATCCAGGAAATCCAGTCATTTCTGACGTGTATAAGATGCTTTATAAGTGTTATTTGTTTTTACTTGTTTGCTTTTGATAAGCTTGTGTGTAATAAAAAAAATGTATACTCTGTTGATTTAATTATATAAACTGATACATTTAAAAAAAATGTGTTTTTACTTGAAAAATATGAAAATTTCGAAATATCAAACTCCTGACAACAAACCCAAACTTCTGATTATATAATAGTGTTTTTTTAAATAATAATGGGATATAACAAACCATGCAATGACACTTAGAACCGGGGAACAAAATATATGTTACACGGTGTTATGTTACTTTATTCAGATTTATATATATATATATGACAGTGGATATATGTAAACACACACATACATGTATATATATATATATATATATATATATATATATATATATATATATATGTATAGATATATAGATATATATGAGTATATATATGTGTGTATGTTTGCTGTGTATATATGTATGTATGTGTATGTATGTGTGTGTGTGTGTGTATGTATGTGTATGAATGTGTGTGTGTGTGTGTGTGTGTGTGTGTGTGTGTGTGTGTGTGTGTGTGTGTGTGTGTGTGTGTGTCTGAGTTTGTAAGGTGCAGCAGTACTTTGTAGTTAACAAGTGATTCATTAATTTTCAAGTATAAATTATTTATCTGAGTCTTATTTGTAAAGAGTTAACTATCCTTAGAGTCGCTTCATGAAGTCAAAATATCCCAGTGGAATATGTGAATCACTTCATGGCCATTCATATCCAGTGTGTAGAATGTAGTTTTCTGCTACGATGCTGAGAATGCTTAATTTCAATTCCAGATTGTGTTTCTTTTTCTATTTAACACTGTTAAAGGTGTCGAGAAATATATGAACATCACCTCTCTTAAAGTTAATCGAGCTAATTATTTATTGTGTGACCAATCCAATCATGTCAAAACAAGCAATTGTGACTATTTATCATCTTTGCGTGAGAGGAATAAATATTGAAAAATTGATATACCCACTTATTAAATATTTTAGCTTTCCACTTTCCCCCACAAATGCATGAGCACACAATTGCAGAGACACACAAAAGCGATAGCTACTTGCTCTGAACATAGTATTTGTATTCTATGAAATTGACAGTTATATATCCCCAATGAATAGCCTTCAACAGAACCTTCCAGGAATTTTCTGAATTGAATTCACAAAGTTCTTAGTGTTTTTGATAAGACGTTTGATCGATTAGAGAAAATAAACATTTGCTAAATTCGTTATGAAAGGAAATTTAATATCCTTCTATTCACAAGATATAGATTGGCCAATAGCATTAACCGAAGACACATTTTATCTGGAGATAATTGCATATATAACTTCACGATATAACACTCAATATTCATTTACTTATTTATTCGCCATTACCGCTAGAGATAATATTCGCATTTTTTGTTGCAGTACGTGTCTAGAGATTTTCAACAATAAGCAGGATCGCTGAATAGCTTTGAAACAAAACAGAATACGGAATATTTATTATCAGAAATACTTCAAGAATAGATTTCACAATGCGATATAAAAACATGCGCTTCACCTAAAGCAGTTAAAGGCTTCCTGAATCCCAACTGAAAATTTAAGTTTCTATACATGTTGACAGATATGTTTCGAAATCTAAATTCAATAATGACATATGCATTTGACAGATTTAGATAAAGTCTTTTCGTAACTTTCTTTTAAAGTAAAGCAGTCTGCTTAAACCATTGTCATTTTCCAAGAAAACATATTCTCTCTTTTCTTGTTTTGCCATACTTAATTGGTAGTTAAATACAAGTTACGTGCAACTACAATATACATTATTATTATTGTTCTTAATATTGTTATTTAACTGGAAAGTTTGTTGAAATGAATATCAAGCCGCTACCTGCAGCCTCAGATATTCAGCACGTATCGGAGGGTTCTTGCTGGTCCCAGCAAGCATACCTTTTGAAGTGTTCCAAAAAGCGGGGCTGGACTAACTTTCTTTAACCATCCTTGGAAACTCTTTGAGATAGTACCTAGTGCGCCTATGACAATAGGGACCACTTTGACTTCATGGCAGTTTCAAATCCTTTTTAACTCTCACTTTAAGTCTTGGTATCGGTTAATTTTCTCCATCTCCATGTCTTGCACTCTCGTGTCAAATGGGCAGGCTACATCTACAATCAGGCATGATCTTTTTTCCTTGTCCAAAACCACCAGGTCAGGCCTATTGTGTTCCAGTTTCTTGTCCGCCTGTATCCTAAAATCCCATAGCACCTTCACCTAATCGTTTTCTATCACCGACTCTGGCTTATGCTCATACCACTTCTCAGAATGTGGTAAATTGTTTACTTTGCATAGGTGCCAGTGGATCACCCTGCCCATCACATCATGCCTCCAGCCTTTATAGTGAGTCTGGGTTAGGAGTTTACAGTCGGATACAATGTGAGCCACAGTCTCCTCTCTCTCTCCACAGATCCTACACAGTGGGCTAGCCTCCTCCTTGTAAATATGGTGTTTCACCCACTTCGTTTTGAGTGTTTGCTCTTGCGCAGCCATTAGTATTCCTTCTGTAGCCTTTTTAATGTCTCCTCTTTTTAACCAGTTCCATGTCTGTGGATCTCTAAATTCAGTTTTCTCAAAGAAGGTACTATGAAGGGATTTTTCATGAAGGCTGTTCTTTCTCCTTGTTGTTATTTCCTCCTTGGACATACCCTGGTCTATTGTATTCTCCTTTAAGTACAATTCTGAGTATTGGCTCCTTATCATCAGTCACGTATTTGTGTAAGTTGTTTTTCTCCATCTGAACACAGTCCTCTATGTTGATATGACCTCTTCCACCTTCAGAACTCCTTAAGTAGAGTCTATCGACATCACTCCTCTTGTGGAACATGTTGTAGATAGTCAATAGCTTCCTAGTCTTCCTATCCATTTCTTTTTCTTCAGCAACATTCCATCTCAGACTTCCCGCACTGTACCTAATAATAGACACAGCTCGGGAATTTACTGCACTTATGGCATTCCTAATGTTCAGATGTGACTTTAATACGCTCCTTACTCTCCGAATGTACTCAGATCTTATCAATTCCTTCATTTTTTTGTTCTTGAAGTCATCATCCTCCAGAACACCCAAATACTTGTATCCCTCTTCAGTGTCAATTTCCTTTATCATCTCACCTGTTGGTACCTGGATTCCGTTGCTTCTGCTCAATTTACTCCTCTTCATCACAAGGACTCAACACTTACTAATACCAAATTACATACATATATCATTGCTGAAAATACGGACAGTGTCAACAAGCACATCCAACTCCTTCTCACTCTTCCCGAAGAGCTTAAGATCGTCCATGAAGAGGAGATGATTGATGGTAAGCTCTCCCTTTCCCAACTTGTATCCTGCTCTCACTTTTCGCAGTATAATGGTCAGGGGCATCAGGGCAAGGACAAACAACAGAGGGGACAGACTATCTCCCTGGAAGATACCTCTCTTGATCTTCACGCCTCCCAAGGATTCTCCAGCTGATGTTAACTCTGTTTTCCAGGACTTCATACTTTTGCCGAACAACTTTCTGATGTTATCTGCCACCTTGAATATCTCAAGGCTTTTGGTGATCCAAGAATGAGGCACCATGTCATATGCCTTTTTGTAGTCTATCCATCCCATGGCAAGACCAGCGTGTCTCCTTTTGCAATTCTTCATTACCATCTTATCAATAAGTAACTGGTCTTTTGTACCACGGGACTTCTTTCGGCATCCTTTCTGTTCGTCCGATAACAAGTTGTTTGTGAGGAGGTGATGGTAGATTTCCTCAGACATAATGCTTGTCAACAGTTTTCACATTACGGACAGACATGTCATAGGTCTATAGTTGGTAACATCATTACCCTTGATTCGGTCTTTCATTACCAGAACTGTGGTACCTTTTGTCAACCAGTCTGGTACCTCGCCTGACACCAAGCAGTCATTGAACATGGTTGTCAGTTTCGGGTGGAGAGATGTTATATATACATCTGGGCCTGGTGATTTCCAGTTGGTTAGTTTTTCGGCCTGCCCCTTAAGAGTTTCAACTGTGATACTCAAATCAGTTTGTTGGTGTGCCTGTTCACTTATCTCCTTTTGCACTGTCTCAATCCACACTGCCTGGTCATTATGTTTAACATCCTGCTCCCATATTCCTCTCCAGAATGTCTTAGTTTGTCCGCCTCAGGGATCAAGTCGTAGCCTCTTTCTTTCCCTTCAAGCTGTCCAAACAGCATCTTCTGGTTGTTGTCAAACATGCGGTTCTGTCTATACTGACTGACTCTGCTCTCGTATCGCCTAATTTTTGCACTCTTTGCTACAATGCGTTGCTTCAGTTCCTCTATGATAATATTTAGCTATATATATGTACTTTATTTCCAGTCCATTTTTAGTGTCTATGTTTTTTAGTGTCCCATTCAGTAGGTACCCAAGCTTTCCAATGTCATTTCTCATTTCCCTGATTTGACCATTCAGTCGTTTCTTCCACCAAGGCTCTGATCTTTCTAGTTTATTGTTTCATCTCGCTTTTATACCAAGTAATTTTCTCACCACATTTGCTGTTGCTTTGAGGATATTGTTGCACTGGTGAAGGCTCCTCGCCTCAAGGTATGGGATGACTTTGTTTACCTTAGCTGTTGTTTCTTTTAACTTTTTCCTGTCTACAAATCTAAGGTTCATAGGTTTCCCACTATCATTGTTCAATTCATCTACCACTAAGTTTAGGATATCAACCAAATCTTGTCCTAGCTCGTCAGCATTCATCTCCTCAATGGCCGTATCTTTGTTCCAGGTATTATTTATTTCGGCATTCAGATCATTGTCTGCTTCGGATGGTTTCTCCGTTCTCTCAACCTCTTCACCTTCATTTCCCACTGGCTCGTTTGCCTGGCATACTCCACTCTCCATTTCCAACCTAATCTCTCTGCTCAGTTCCTCCAGTTCCAGCTCGCTTATCCACCCATTAGTTCTTATTACCCGAGCCTGCCCGGCCAATTTTTGTTCATCTAATTTAAATAGACCAATCTCGTTCCAGATGTTATGCATCCGTTTCCTATAGCCTTTCTCATTGGGGTTACTCTTCAGGTAACATTGCATAACAGTTCTATTCAATTCTTTCGTCCAGTTGGTTCTGGTCCCTTTCCGTCTTCTTCTTCCTCCTACACCAGCAGTATTTGGTTGACAGCCAGGTCCCTGCTGCTGAGCCAGGGAGCACCTGCTGGGTGAGAGTCTGTCACATGACATTCCAGTCTCCACTTCACCGTTATTCGAACTGTTTAGGTTCGACATTTAAACACTCTTATCGAGGATTGGTGAATGTATGGTTACAAAACCACCGGTGATTTCATCACTCCCGGTAATTTTTGTGTGGCACTATCACGCTGTAGACGAACATAAATAAACAAACAAACAAATAGGTAAAAAAAACAAAATATTATTATAATTACTATTGAATGTCATGGTTGACGGAGGCTCGGCTCTGTAAGGTATTGTAAGGTATTGTACATTTTGACCGCTATAACAATTGTAAATTGTTTAAAACTTTAACCAAACTGTAGACAAAAACACCCTCCTCCTCGTGAGAGGGGTCTTTCTGCCCGTTATTTGGCCCTTCGGGGTGAAATAACCGCTTATTGGGGTTTTGTACGCAATATTTATTTTAAACCCAAAAAAAACATGACTACGAAAAAGAATTTCACAAGTCACTCCCACTCATTCCGTCTTCTTCTTCCTCAATCGTCACTACAGCAGAGAGAAGATTGTCTCGCTCCCTCCCTTCTCTAAATGTGTCTCTCTCCCTCCCTTCTCTTTCGCAAGCGACGCCAGTAAAGAAAAATAGTTTCCAAAATCACGTGCAAATCATGGAACATTTCTCTACGATGACGACAACGACGAAAAAGGTGTGCGGTAAATACGAAAACCCATTTCATTAATCTGACATCATGAATAATAGCAGTAGCAGCCGTAATAACAGCAGCAGCAGCAACAGTGAAAAGGAAAACAACAGTAGCAGCCACAACAGCATCAGCAGCAGCATAAACAACAACAGCATTAGCAGCAACAGCAACACAACAGCAGCAGCAGCAACAAAAACAACAACCACAGCAACAGCGGCGGCGGCAGTAGTCGTAGTACCTGCAGCAACAACAAAAGTAACAGCAGCTCTGACGGCAACAACAACAACAACAACAACAACAACAACAGCAGCAAAGAAAAACTAATCGCGTTTGCAGGTATCGCAAAGATCCTGGAAACCATCCTCATAACAAATGAGGAATTACAGGAAGCAAAGAAGATGGTGACTAAAACCGGACACCGAGGAATCTGCAAGGCAGCCGAAACATTTTTCGAAACCCAACAGCACTGTACGGTCAGGTACCACTTAGTAAACACAAAATCCCGTAGGGTTGAAAGAACCACAGAGGCTCAAATACAAAAAGCCTTAGGGTCTGTGTGGCAGCGGAAAATGCATATCACCCGAGGCAAGAAATATGCCACCGTAGACGTGCTTTTTGCCACACCCCAGGAGGCAAAGGCTCAATCCTTAGTGACCCTAAGGAGCGAGGAAATGGAGTTGGTGCCCTCCTACTGCGGGCAAAAAATTGTGAGGGTCAAACTGACCCAGGTCCCCCCCCCCCCCCCGGGATGGCTCCTTCTTGGCTGGCCGCGTCTGTCCTCGACGGAATCGAGGACAAAACAACTGTACTGCAAGTACAGAAAAAAGTGAGAGAAGATTGGATCGGCATCTCCATTCAGATGTTAATTCAAACCAACCAGGAGTGCATCGAAGCTATCGCGGATGTGATAGACTTCGATAACGGCACTCAACTGCCCATAAGTGTTGAGGGCAAACGCCCGAAATGCGTTCGCTGTGGATCGAAGACTCAACTCAGAGCCTTCTGCAACGAGAAGACCCTGAGAAAGGAGAACCCCCCCTCCTTCCGAAACCGGCTCCACTGCTACCAGCAACAGGACAAGCGGCAACCAGGAACGATAGGTCCGTGGCACCCATACCCATGCCACGGAAATCAAGAACGGCAGCAGCAGTGGAAGTATTAACAACAACAACAGAAATACCAAATGCAGCTGCAACAGAGACTCCACTGCAAACATCACCAACAACAACAAGTGAAAGAGTGGAGCTGGTACCCCTCCCCGACCTCACAGAATCAGACATGGAGTGTGAGGTGGGAGAGGGATGGCAAAAGGTCGCAAGAAGGCACAAACGCAGAAGCAGCGCATCGTCGCTTTCGAAAAGGGAGGAAAGAAATGAAAAAAGGGTAAAGGCTACTGCAAAGAGACTCACAGCAGCAACACCACCAACACCATCACCACCCACACTAGCACCACCATCACCACCGGCGACAACCCCACCGCCAACAACAAGACCTTCAACACCACCACCACAGGCACCAACATCGCAAACACAACAACAAAAAACACACACCCAGCAACAACGACAAGAAAATAGCAGAACCACACCCCACCCCCAGAAAAACAAACGCACGGCAATAAATACACACAACAAGAAACTAATGACTTACATAATTGAACACACAGACATTTCAAAGCACAACTACATAATACCAGCACCTATCAAAACGCCAACGAACATAAGACTGGTAAAAATAGCACAGAAACAATACACAAACATTAAAACGAAATTCCCCAACGCAGGTGGTGATTTCAGAGACCTAGGAGGGACTCTCAACCGGAGAGTATATTCGGACATATTCATAGAAGAGCCGACGACCGGCCGAAGGGACGATTCAACGGTCCCTTCACCAGACGATCAAGTGAAAAGGGATGGAGAAACCATTCTTCCTCTACGAAAAGTACGGTAAGTGGTCTTCCCCATCTTTTCCACTCCATTTCAACATGACCTGACTCAGAATAGGCAGCATAAATGCGCGTGGCTTGGGATCGTCATGGAAGCAGGGCCACCTGCTCAACGACCTCAGGTCACTAAACATAGATGTAGTGGCCATCAGCGAGACCAGAATCTCCGAAGCACGGGCATTCGCACCGATCTTCGGCGGCTACGATGTGTACGAATCTCCCAGCCGTCCTGGATCGGAGGGAAGGAGTTGCTGTGCTTTTTCAGAGAGGCTTGGTTCTCGCCATACGGGCCATCTTCCTGGACCCAGAAGGTAAGTTGGTGGTGCTAGACGTGACCAGCAGAGATGGGCAAGCTTTAAGGCTAGTGGCCGTCTATGCCCCGACAGGAGCAGGGCGACCTGATTTCTTCCGGCGACTGGAGAACTTTCTTGGAACGTCCCGCTCTTTAGTGTTAGTGGGCGACTGGAACGGGATCTCAGATGCACGCTGGGACTGTGTGGGATTAGCGGATAGGGGAGGAGGGTGCAAGAGCCTCACCAACCTGCTCAGGCGTTTTCAACTGCCTGACAGGTACCGATTGGATTTCCCGAATGTGCCAATGTGGACTTGGACAAATCGCATACGGTCATCCAGATCATATCTAGATAGAGTATTTTGTAGGGAAATAGATAGGTCTAGCATAGGCTGTCCACAATTCAAGATAGTCAGCTACACGGACCGCAAATTCGTGATCTGTGTGCTTGACTTAGATAGGCTTCATAGACGAGGACTCGGCTACTGGAAGCTAAACGCGTCCTTACCAGCGCGCAAGGCCTACAGAGACCGGATTAAGGAACTAGTTAAGCGGGCGTTGACGGGGGCCATCGTCAACAACAAGTGGTGGTTTGCTCTGAAAAGAGCGATTAGAATAGTGTTCATTAGGTTTAGTGAGGCTTTAGCAATAGAGAAAAATAGAGCAGAGGGAGAACTAGTTAGAAAATTAGACGAGGCGCTTAGCCAAGGCATCGCGACCGACGTACTTGCGACGAAATTGGCCATTGACCAATTCTTCAATGCAAAGAACGAAGGCTGCGTTGTCAGAGCTAGGGTGCGTGCTCTCAGACACGGGGGGACGAAAGCCGTTCAATGGGCCCGAGTGGCGGAGGCGCGTCGTGGCAACAAAGCCACGATCCGGTCTTTGGTGGACCACGACGGGCGCATGCTACTCGATCCCGGGCAAATGTGTGAAGCTTTTCAGCGACACTTCGCTCAGCTGTTCGGGGGCAGCGGTGGGCCGGGTCGAGGGATGGACTTTAGTGTCTACCTCGACGGACTGCCGCGGCTCTCGGCCACTGAAGCGAAGTGTTGCGAAAAGCCGATAACAGCCGCTGAAAAAGGGAGGCAATCACTTGCTGCACAAGGGGAAATCGCCTGGTTTGGATGGTCTGCCCTATGAACTTTACGTACAGATGCCAGACTTATTCGGAGGCCTCTTGGCGGACGTCTACTACAACTGGCAACAGAACGGGAGAATTCCCAGCTCTGTGAGCCGAGGATCGGTGGCACTGCTGAGAAAGGATCCGAACAAGAGGGATAACAAGGATAACTTCAGGCCCATAACTCTGCTAAACACAAAGTTCAAGATTTGGGCCAAGGTGCTAGCAAAGAGGTTGGCGCTTGTCGTTGGTGGTCTGGTGGGAGAGGCGCAGACATGCGCCATTCCCGACAGATCCATCCACGACAACCTCCACCTGATGCGATACATCGTAGAGAGGGTAGCTAGGGAAGCTGGCACGGGTGGGTCCTTGATCAATTTAGATCAGTCGAAAGCTTTCGATAGGGTCGACCATCGTTACCTAGCGGCAGTCCTGAGGGCGGCTCGCTTTGGGCCCGTCTTCAGAGGCTGGATCGCTGCCATGCACAGTGACATCTGCCCTGTGATGAGAGTGAACGGTCACCTTTCGGAACATCATACGCTCGGTCCCCCAAGGATGTCCTAACTTGTCCCTCTTGTACATATTGGCTCTCGAGCCATTACTGCACAAACTGGAGACGGTGAGGGGCATCCCGCGCGAACTAGGATGCGGAAGATCCGTGTCAGCATATGCGGACGATGTCACCGTAGTGGTGTCGAACGCCAAACACATCGAGGCGATCGGCACTACACTAAGAGAATACGAAGCGGTGACAGGAGCAATGATCAACCAGGAAAAGTCAGTGGGCCTGCAGCTCGGCACCTGGAGAGGAAGGTCCATGCCGTCCAACAGCGTCGTCGGACGCTGGACGGACGGCCAGGTTAAATTGCTAGGGGTCTGGTTCGGTCCGGACCTCCAGACGGACAAAAACTGGTACGAGGTGACGAGCAGGGTGGCTTCTCTCACCCAGAAATGGGCGGAGAGGAAGCTATCCCTGAAAGGTCGAGCGGAGGTGGCTAACGCGTACATCGCGTCTGTCATCTGCTACCCCCTCACCGTCGTACCTCGTTCTAAGCCCCGCCTGACTGCGCTGGAGCGTTTGCTCTTTCGCTTTTTGTGGAAAAGAGGCGCTCCGATGGTCAGGCGGTCCATCTGCTGTCAACACCCGCTACGTGGAGGGCTGAGAATGCCGTGGCTGATGATGCGCAGACACGCGCTCAGGCTACGACATCTCCACCTCTTCCTCGACGGTGATCATGTGTGGTCGCCGTTTGCTAGACACGTATTTCCCCAGCTCGTTTCCTTGACGGAGCTGCAGTCCTGGGTCAAGTGAAGACCGAGAGGGAGAACCTGGAGACTGGAATGTCTGCAGGCGCTCACAGCCCTCTGCCAATCGGGCAATGTGATCGCTGGAAACTCCACCTCGGCGTTCTATAGAGGATCAGTGGAGGGGAAGAGCGACGACGTACTTGGGGAAACTCTAGGCGTGGACGAAAATCAACTAGCCAATCTCTTCGGAAGAACTTTCGGGCCGGGACCTATGGACAATTTCCAGAAATCTCTGGCCTGGCAGTGCTACCGAGGAGCCTTGCCAGTTCGGGATAAACTCTACAGGCATGGAGGTGCCGTCAGCCGGGCATGTCCGAGATGCGCGCAGGGCGACGAAACCGTCCTGCACGCACTCGTCCAGTGTCCGAAAATTGCTGACTTGTGGGTTTATGTTGAACACCTGCTGTCGCGTTTAGGACGGATCCGGCTATCATCTGAGTCCATCGTGAGGATTGCCCCGCCCTGCTCCTTTAGCCGGGAAGGGCAGGCAGTTTTTATCTGTCTGGTGGCCATGGCGAAAGAGTTAGTATGGTGGACACGTTTGAAAGTGCTGAAGACGAGCACTTACCTCTTCGGTGATGCCCTGATTAACTTAAGGAAAATCAGAGTAGAGAGGGAAGTGCTCTCTTCCCAGCATTTTGTTGAAAGATGGGTGAGAGGAGCAAGAATGGCCCGAGTGAATGGGCCTACTCTGAGTATATATCTGTAAATTAAAGGTGGAAAACTGGGAGAGGGCACTTGCCTTGGTGGTCAGGGTCATTGTGGCCTTTTACTGGGCTTTCTCCACAAATGTCCCTCCGAAGTCTCCCCCCTATTGGGGAATGTTTCATTGTTATTTTTTGTTACATCCTCTGTTTTTGTTTTTACACGCAGAAATGCCCATTTGTACCGTCCTGTATTGTCCTGCACTGTCCTTAATGTCTACTTTATGTAAACCCTTGTGGTTAATAAAGAAATCATTATTATTATTATTATTATTATTATTATTATTATTATCATTATTATTATTATTACTATTATATATTCAACATCAGCAACAACAACGATATATATATATGTATGTATGTATGAATATATATATATATATATATCTTCCTGCTATATCAAGCGTTAACCTAATATATCTCTTCCATATACTGTACCGATTGTGTTGTTATTTCTGTTTACTTTTTATGTGTATATATATATATATATATATATATATATATATATATATATATATATATATATATATATATAAATGTATGTATGTATATATACAACAATTGAGTTTTTAACAAGTCTCCTATAAAAAGGCAGAATATAAACATAATTACAATGCTAAATGCTCCAAAATTTATTGGATATTTGAAACTGGTTTCAATATAATAAAATCAAAGACTTGGGTTATTTTCTAAGATATGAACAACTATACGGTAAAAGGTTATTATTGGGTCACCAGCCTTGTAAGTTATCCAAAATAAAGACATTATTGTATTTGAATCTAGATATAAACAGCAACATTTAGCTATGTGCAGTACACTACTCTACGTTTTAGGAGTTGTGTATAACCAAGAAGCGTTTAGTTCGTTTGGGTAAGGAGTTTATGATTTTATTTTACTAAACGATAAACTATATTAAATTACTCTCCATAAGATATATAGAAATTAATTGCATCAATAAAGGCTGAGCTTCTGTATCTTCAACATTTTCAAATGAAAGGCAATAACAGAAAAAAGAAATAAAAAAACAACAAAAACATGATTCATAACTTTATAAAAAGTAAGTTTCTGGTTCGTTAACAGAATTTTGTTTGAATACTATACAATACTGCAGAACATACCTATAGCTATGTAGGAACGCTGCATGTATAACAATGTGTAAACAATTAGTCTTTATATCCAATATGTTTTGTGGACAGAAAAAGAGAGATTAACGAGGATAGTTTCAATGCTAACCTGGGATTTCTTCAAAGACTTCTTTATCTCCCCACGAAGATAATGCTTATAACTCCAGTATTTCTAATGTTTTAAATACATTGAATGCACTAATAAAGCATTAGTGACATAATATATATATATATATACAATACATATATATATATATATATATATATATATATATATATATATATATATATATATATATATATATATATATATATATACATGTATGTGTATGTTTAGGCGGTATATATACATAGGGAGACACAAAGCAGATTTTCTTTAGAAACGGCTAGCGAATTTGAAAATTAGGTAGTAACATGTGCTTACGTCGTATTTGACTAAATAGAAATACCCTGTTAGTTGGGATTTAAAAAAAACAACCTCTAAATGGAAAAAAAGGGTGAGTATTGCCGTACATGGAACACGAACCCACAGCTTTGGTTTGCCAGATCATGGCAAAAATATAATAAATAAATAAATATATATATATATATATATATATATATATGCTTTAAATTCCCTTTTTGGCATATTATAAACAGTGGCCTTTGGTTATCGTGTCATTGAGCTCTGCTGATGATCGATTCCAACCGTGACCATCCCCACTGAAAGTTTCGTGAAATAGTATTTTTTAAGACTATACACAGCATTTGTAGTTTTTCCAAATTGAAGGATGAGTATTTTAAACTTTATTTTATTCTGAGTTAAGGCTCTATTGATTTTTCCCTGGATTTCACCAAATTCTGTGGATGAATCTATATCCTGATCCTTTTTGAATTGAGTTTGAATTATTTTCCCACATCTTACGTTAACTATTTTTCCATTTTGACGCTATAATCACTTATATATTATGGAATACTGTTGGCTTCTTGCTACAATAATTTCTATACTTTTCACTTATATATATATATATATATATATATATATATATATATATATATATATATATATATATATATATATATATATATATATATATATATATATGTGTGTATGTATATATATATAAGAGTCCACTTGCATAAGAATCCATTGATCTTACACAAGCTTCTACATAACTTGGTATAATTTCACCCACCATGTAGAAATCTTATAATGAAACGATCGTATAGGAAATGGGATCTTTAATATATCTCATATAAAATAATACAGCCAATTATCCATACAATACAATATAGTTAGCACCCCAAACGTTTAATTAGGAATATACTCCGGTATTTCCTAATGTTTGTTGAGTGAGTTGGAAATTGGTCGGAGTATCGCTAATAGCTTTCTTCGTTTATGTAATTATGTATTATACTCTTGGATCACCAGGCATGAACTTTCCCGTTATAAGGTATGACTCTCTTTGTTTATTTTTTAATATGAATATTGATTGTTTGTTCCTGTATCTCATATCTGTTATTTTGCCTCAGAAAATATCTCTGTGTCCTTAAACAGTGCACACATATATTTATTTTTTTTATATCCAATTGAGTTCTTCGCACGAGGCTTGAATTCTTGTCAGAATTCAATGACCTGCGTGTATATTATTTTTCACGGTAGCCTCCTCCTCCCATTTTGGGAACAGTGCGAGATTTTCTTTAAAACTGCTGGACTTACAACCTAACAGCTCCTTCTAGCACTGATGGTGATTATCACTAAATATTGATGTTGATTTAGTTATTAATATTAATATTATTGGGCACCCACTGAATATTTATATGAGCCCACTAGCACAAAATCTATTGATCTTACACAAGCTTCTACATTAATTGCTATAATTTCACCCACCATGTAGAAATCTTATAATGAAACGATCGTATGGGAAATGATATCTTTAATGTATCTCATATAAAATAATACAGCCAACTATCCACACAATACAATATAGTTAGCACCTCAAACGTTTAATTGGGAATATAATCCAATGTTAGTTGAGTCAGTTGGAAATTGGTCGGAATATTGCTAATAGCTTTCTCCGTTCATGTAATTATGTATATATATATATTCCTTCCTTGCTCACATTTCAACTAGGTTTGATGGTCTTTATTCTCTCGTTCACGAATTCACCGAATTTAAATTCATAGAAATCTGGGACTTGTCTCTTTCTTCCTCACTTTCTGTTGCTTCACCATTTTGTTTGTTTACCCTCGCGTCCCCTTTATTTACGTGTCCCAACGACTTTTTTTAGCCGTTGCTCGCACCAACCGGAGGTATATGGTCTTTAAAGCGATGAAATGCCTATGATGGTTGGAAGATCACTGATGAAGGACACACTTTTTTCATATGTAACCCATTTGCAACTTCGCAGCGCCCTTATTATATATATATATATATATATATATATATATATATATATAATTCACAAGAATCAAAGCTATGGTCAAAGCATTTATTCACTTACAATTGTTTCATCCAAACCTAGGCTTGGATTCTTCGGAGCATTTTTCAATGTTTGTACATATAATTGACTTCCTATCCAACGCAGGAGACATACAGATACATATATTTATATTGATGTACAGTGGAGTGACATATTATACTATACTATATTCGTACAGTAATTCAAATTCAAAATCAAAATCAAAATTAAAATTAAAATTAAAATACATTCGGCAGATAACACAGATAATGCAAGAGGATAGTTTGATAGTCAGATCTAGTAGGTAGTGTATGCGTTAGTTACACATGGAGCATGCAAGTGTGTCTCATTTATATACGATTATTGTGTGGCAAGGTGTTACATGTAATGCAGGCACTTTAAGCGGGTAAGCAAGAGTATTATGGTGGTATTATTTATATAGATCAAAAAAGTATGTGCAGAAAAAGAAAAAGAAAAAGAAAAAGAAAAAGAAAAAAGAAAAAGGAAAAGGAAAAGAAAAAGAAAAAGAAAAAGAAAAAGAAAAAGAAAAAGAAAAAAGGAAAAGAAAAAGAAAAAGAAAAAGAAAAAGAAAAAGAAAAAGAAAAAGAAAGTTATAGTTTTCGCATCCCCACCATTTTCACATTAAGAAAAAGGAAGAGACAGTTTTTACATCCATCACATAAGTTACCATGATTCCGTATTGAATGTTTGATGCATTACATTATTGTAGCGTATTGAGGCTCAGTGTTATTTAATCCATATTTATAGAATAGGTTCTTTCTGCTGCGAGAATTTACAGTGGTTTATTGAAGTAGGTGCGTAATTAAGGGGAGTTAATGCGTAAGGGGAGGTAACTAGCTGATTTTCATAACTAGATTCATTGTTCAAACACATTATTTGGTGCCTCAAATTTTCAATTTTCAATATCTAATTTTCAATTTTAAATACAGTCTACTCTATCATAATGTATTAAAGGTATCTACGGGAAGTTGATTACTCTTTATTATATAGTACTATAATTGAATTTTCCATACAAAGTGCTTTATATTTATATCAAAGTTCACTGTAAATACAGTCTACTCTCAAAACATATCAGAGGACCTATTAGATTTTGGTTTATATAACCTCTGGTAAGCTATGGAGCAGCGTATGGCTGTTTGCATGAGAAAATCAAATACATCTCTTGGGTAGACAAATACATCCCTCATTTACAATGTCATTAATCTATCCATCAATTTATACATGCATATATAAGTCATATATAAGTCATTGCACCACCCTACATATGAGTTAGACAGATCCCTTATGTTAATAAATTAATCCTATATATATATCTAATGTTAATACTCCATACATTTAATTATAATTGCATATATAATTCACTGCCGTATCTAGTATTTAAAGTTTATATAGACTGTATTATATTTCTATCACTATATAATTATAAGTAATTGAAAGTAATTATATTAAAAGTTGGTGTTTATGGGGATATTTCTAGGGTATAAAGTTATAGATAGATAGAATGATTTGTGTCGAGGGAAGGGTGGATCAGAGAGTGTGATGTAGTGGTGTAAAGCATGCCCTTGCGGTGTGGTGTTAGAATTTGTGGTCTTGTTTTGCTTAACTACTAAATATCTCTCTCTCTCTCTCTCTCTCTCTCTCTCTCTCTCTCTCTCTATATATATATATATATATATATATATATATATATATATATATTCAGTAGTTAAGCAAAACAAGACCAAAAATTTCACAAGCACGACATTATTTAAAGATTGTCAACATAGTTGCATTATAGTTTTAATGTAAGGAATAATAATAATAATAATAATAATAATAATAATAATAATAATAATAATAATAATAATAATAATAATAATAATAATAACAATAATAATAATAATAATAATAAATACCAGTGGTTATAGGCGCTCTGGGAATGATACCTAAGGGGTCTAATGATTACTTATCGCAAATCCCAGGAAACCCGCGTATAGGAGAAATACAAAAGATGGTACTAATGGGAACTGCCCATATACTAAGGAAGATTCTGTCAATATAAGTACATCACAAGTCTAAACACTAAAGATGCATGTGTGAGTATGTATGTTCTTTCTTGAACATGGCGGACCTTGTTGTCTCTTGAGGTCACTGGTTGTGACTTGGTGATAACTCATATGAACATAAAGCAAGATAAATGCAACTGTAATAATAATAATAATAATAATAATAATAATAATAATTGAGCAAGTATAAGGACCTGGAGATAGAAATTGGAAAAATGTGGAAATTGAGAACTAAAACAATACCAGTGGTTGTAGGCGCTCTGGGAATGATACCTAAGGGGTCTAATGATTACATATCGCAAATCCCAGGAAACCCGCGTATAGGAGAAATACAAAAGATAGTACTAATGGGAACTGCCCATATACTAAGGAAGATTCTGTCAATATAAGTACATCACAAGTCTAAACACTAAAGATGCATGTGTGAATATGTATGTTCTTTCTTGAACATGGGGACCTTGTTGTCTCTTGAGGTCACTGGTTGTGACTTGGTGATAACTCGTATGAACATAAAGCAAGATAAATGCAACTGTAATAATAATAATAATAATAATGTCAATGGCTGCGCAGGAGCAGGCCATCAAAACGAAGTGGTTGAAGCACCATATCTACAAGGGGGAGGCTAGCCCACTGTGCAGGATCTGTGGAGAGAGGAGACTGTGGCTCACATTGTATCCGAGTGTAAACACCTAGCCCAGACCCACTATAAGGGCTGGAGACATGATGTGATGGGCAGGATGATCCACTGGCACCTGTGCAAAGTAAACAGTTTACCACATTCTGAGAAATGGTATGAGCATAAGCCAGAGGCGGTGATAGAGAACGATCAGGTGAAGGTGCTGTGGGATTTTAGGATACAGACGGAGAAGAAACTGGAACGCAATAAACCTGACCTTGTGGTTTTGGACAAAGAAAAACGATCGTGCCTGATTGTGGATGTGGCCTGCCCATTCGACACGAGAGTGCAAGAGAAGGAGAGGGAGAAAATTAACCGATACCAGGACTTAAAGTGGGAGGTAAAGAGGATTTGGAACTGCCATGAAGTCAAAGTGATCCCGATTGTCATAGGCGCAATAGGGACTATCTCCAAAAGTTTCCAGGGATGGTTAAAGAAAATCGGTCCCTTCACGCTTTTTGGAACGCTTCAAAAGGCATGCTTGCTGGGAACAGCAAGAACCCTCCGATACGTCCTGAATATCTGAGGCTGCAGGTAGTGGCTTGATATTCATTCCAACAAACTTTCCAGCTAACTAACATCAATGACTGAGACTCAAGGAGTAATAACAATAATAATAATAATAATAATAATAATAATAATAAGAAGAAGAAGAAGAAGAAGAAGAAGAAGAAGAAGAAGCAGCGACTGAGTGGGCAAATCGGGGAAATGAGAAATGACATAGGAAAGCTTGAGTCACTACTGAATGGGACACTAAAAAACATAGGCACTAAAAATAGACTGGAAATAAAATACAAAACTAGGAGGAAAAAGCTAAATATTATCATAGAGGAACTGAAGCAACGCATTGTAGCAAAGAGTGCAAAAATCAGGCGATACGAGAACAGTCAGTCAGTATAAACAGAACCGCATGTTCGACAACAACCAGAAGATGCTGTTTGGACCGCTTGAGGGGAAAGAAAGAGGCAACGACTTGATCCTTGGGGCGGAGCAAACTAAAACATTCTGGAGAGGAATATGGGAGCAGGATGTTAGACACAATGCCCAGGCAGGGTGGATTGAGACAGTACAGAGGGAGATCGGTGAGCAGTCACAACAACAAACTGATTTGAGGAGCACAGTTGAAACTCTTAAGGGGCAGGCCAAAAAACTAACCAACTGGAAATCACCAGGCCCAGATGGTGTGCAGGGTTATTGGATTAAACATTTAACATCCCTCCACCCGAAGCTGACGGCCATGTTCAATGACTGCTTGGTGTCGGGTGAGGTGCCAGAGTGGTTGACAAAAGGTACCACAGTTCTGATAATGAAAGACCGAATCAAGGGTAATGATGTTACCAACTATAGACCTATCACATGTCTGTCCGTAATGTGGAAACTGTTGACGAGCATTGTGTCTGAGGAAATCTACCATCACCTCCACACAAACAACTTGTTACCGGACGAACAGAAAGGATGCCGAAAGAAGTCACGTGGTACAAAGGACCAGTTACTTATTGATAAGATGGTAATGGGGAATTGCAGGAGGAGACACACTGATCTTGCAATGGGATGGATAGACTACAGAAAGGCATTTGACATGGTGCCTCATTCCTGGATTACCAAAAGCCTGGAGATCTTCAGGGTGGCAGATAACATCAGACAGTTGCTAGGCAGGAGTATGGGGTTCTGGGAGACAGATTTGACATCAACTGGAGTATCCTTGGGAAGCGTGAAGATCAAGAGAGGTACCTTCCAGGGAGATAGCCTGTCCCCTCTGTTGTTTGTCCTTGCCCTGATGCCCTTGACCATTATGCTGCGAAAAGTGAGAGCAGGATACAAGTTGGGGAGGGGAGAGCTTACCATCAACCACCTCCCCTTCATGGACGATCTTAAGCTCTTCGGGAAAAGTGAGAAGGAGTTGGATGTGCTTGTTGACACTGTCCGTATTTTCAGCAGTGATATATGTATGCAGTTTGGTATTGGTAAGTGTGGAGTCATTGTGATGAAGAGGGGTAGGTTGAGCAGAAGTAACGGGATCCAGATACCAACAGGTGAGATGATAAAGGAAATTGACTCTGAGGAAGGATACAAGTATTTGGGCGTTCTGGAGGCTGATGGCATAAAGAACAAAAAAATGAAGGAATTGTTAAGAACTGAATACATTCGGAGAGTAAGGAGCGTATTGAAGTCACATCTGAACAGCAGAAATGCCATAAGCGCAGTAAATTCCCGAGCTGTGTCTATTATTAGGTACAGTGCGGGAATTCTGAGATGGAATGTTGCTGAACAAAAAGAAATGGATAGGAAGACTAGGAAGCTATTGACTATCTACAACATGTTCCACAAGAGGAGTGATGTCGATAGACTCTACTTAAGGAGATCTGAGGGTGGAAGAGGTCTTATCAGCATAGAGGACTGTGTTCAGATGGAGAAAAACAACCTATACAAATACGTGACCTATAGTAAGGAGCCAATGCTCAGAAATGTACTGAAGGAGGGGACAGTAGGCCAGGGGATGTCCAAGGAGGAAATAAGATCATGGAGGAAGAGCAGCCTTAAGGGAAAATCCCTTCATAGTACCTTCTTTGAGAAAACTGAATTTAGAGATCCACAGACATGGAACTGGTTGAGAAGAGGAGACCTCAAAAAGGCTACAGAAGGAATGCTAATGGCTGCGCAGGAGCAGGCCCTCAAAACGAAGTGGTTGAAGCACCATATCTACAAGGAGGAGGCTAGCCCACTGTGAAGGATCAGGGTGATCCACTGGCACCTGTGCAAAGTAAACAATTTACCACATTCTGAGAAATGGTATGAGCATAGGCCAGAGGCGGTGATGGAGAACAATCAGGTGAAGGTGCTGTGGGATTTTAGGATACAGACGGACAACAAACTGGAACACAATAGACCTGACCTGGTGGTTGTGGACAAAGAAAAAAGATCGTGTCTGATTGTGGATGTGGCCTGCCCGTTCGACACGAGAGTGCAAGAGAAGGAGAGGGAGAAGATTAACCGATACCAGGACCTAAAGTGGGAGGTGAAAAGGATTTGGAACTGCCATGAAGTCAAAGTGATCCCGATTGTCATAGGCGCACTGGGGACTATCTCCAAAAGTTTCCGGGGATGGTTAAAGAAAATCGGCCCCTTCACGCTTTTTGGAACGCTTCAAAAGGCATGCTTGCTTGGAACAGCAAGAACCCTCCGATACGTCCTGAATATCTGAGGCTGCAGGTAGTGGCTTGATATTCAATCCAACGGACTTTCCAGTTAACCAACATCAATGACTGAGATTCAAGGAATAACAACAATAATAATAATGATTTCTTTATTAACCACAAGGGTTTACATAAAGTAGACATTAAGGACAGTGCAGGACAATGCAGGACGGTACAAATGGGCATTTCTGCGTGTAAAAAACAAAAACAGAGGATATAACAAAAAATAACAATGAAAAATTCCCCAATAGGGGGGAGACTTCGGAGGGACATTTGTGGAGAAAGCCCAGTAAAAAGCCACAATGACCCTGACCACCAAGGCAAGTGCCCTCTCCCAGTTTTCCACCTTTAATTTACAGATATATACTCAGAGTAGGCCCATTCACTCGGGCCATTCTTGCTTCTCTCACCCATCTTTCAACAACATGCTGGGAAGAGAGCACTTCCCTCTTTACTCTGATTTTCCTTTTCAAATGAAATTTGAAAAAGTCAATCAGAGCATCACCGAAGAGGTAAGTGCTCGTCTTCAGCACTTTCAAACGTGTCCACCATACTATCTCTTTCACCATGGCCACCAGACAGATAAAAACTGCCTGCCCTTCCCGGCTAAAGGAGCAGGGCGGGGCAATCCTCACGATGGACTCAGATGATAGCCGGATCCGTCCTAAACGCGACAGCAGGTGTTCGACATAAACCCACAAGTCAGCAATTTTCGGACACTGGACGAGTGCGTGCAGGACGGTTTCGTCGCCCTGCGCGCATCTCGGACATGCCCGGCTGACGGCACCTCCATGCCTGTAGAGTTTATCCCGAACTGGCAAGGCTCCTCGGTAGCACTGCCAGGCCAGAGATTTCTGGAAATTGTCCATAGGCCCCGGCCCGAAAGTTCTTCGGAAGAGATTGGCTAGTTGATTGTCGTCGACGCCTAGAGTTTCCCCAAGTACGTCGTCGCTCTTCCCCTCCACTAATCCTCTATAGAACGCCGAGGTGGAGTTTCCACCGATCACATTGCCCGATTGGTCGAGGGCTGTGAGCGCCTGAAGACATTCCAGTCTCCAGGCGCTCCCTCACGGTCTTCGCTTGACCCAGGACTGCAGCTCCGTCAAGGAAACGAGCTGGGGAAACACGCGCCTAGCAAACGGCGACCACACCTGAACACCCTCGAGGAAGAGGTGGAGATGTCGTAGCCTGAGCGCGTGCCTGCGCATCATCAGCCACGGCATGCCCAGCCCTCCACGTAGCGGGTGTTGACAACAGATGGACCGCCTGACCATCGGAGCGCGTCCCTTCCACAAAAAGCGAAAGAGCAAACGCTCCAGCGCAGTCAGGCGAGGCTTAGGACAAGGTACGACGGTCAGGCGGTAGCAGATGACGGACGCGATGTACGCGTTAGCCACCTCGGCTCGACCTTTCAGGGATAGCTTCCTCTCGGCCCATTTCTGGGTGAGAGAAGCCACCCTGCTCGTTACCTCGTCCCAGTTTTTGTCCGTCTGGAGGTCCGGACCGAACCAGACCCCTAGCAATTTAACCGGTCCGTTCGTCCAGCGTCCGACGACGCTGTTGGATGGCATGGACCTGCCTCTCCAGGTGCCGAGCTGCAGGCCCACTGACTTTTCCTGGTTGATCATTGCTCCTGTCACCGCTTCGTATTCTCTTAGTGTAGTGCCGATCGCCTCGATGTGTTTGGCGCTCGACACCACTACGGTGACATCGTCCGCATATGCTGACACTGATCTTCCGCATCCTAGTTCGCGCGGGACTCCCCTCAACCTCTCCAGTTTGTGCAGTAATGGCTCGAGAGTCAATACATACAAGAGGGACGAGAGGGGACATCCTTGGCGGACCGAGCGCATGATGTTGAACGGTTCCGACAGGTGACCGTTCACTCTCACCACAGAGCAGATGTCGCTGTGCATGGCAGCGATCCAGCCTCTGAAGACGGAAAGCCAGCCGCCCTCAGGACTGCCGCTAGGTAACGATGGTCGACCCTATCGAAAGCTTTCGACTGATCTAAATTGATCAAGGACCCACCCGTGCCAGGTTCCTTAGCTACCCTCTCTATGATGTATCGCATCAGGTGGAGGTTGTCGTGGATGGATCTGTCGGGAATGGCGCATGTCTGCGCCTCTCCCACCAGACCACCAACGACAAGTGCCAACCTCTTTGCTAGCACCTTGGCCAAAATCTTGAACTCTGTGTTTAGCAGAGTTATGGGCCGGAAATTGTCTATGTTATCCCCTTTTTTCCGATCCTTTCTCAGCAGTGCCACCGCTCCTCGGCTCACAGAACTGGGAATTCTCCCGTTCTGTTGCCAGTTGCAGTAGACGTCCGCCAAGAGGCCTCCGAACAAGTCTGGCATCTGTACGTAAAGTTCATAGGGCAGACCATCCAAACCAGGCGATTTACCCCTTGTGCAGCCAGTCATTGCCTCCCTTACTTCAGCGGCTGTTATCGGCTTTTCGCAACACTTCGCCTCAGTGGCCGAGAGCCGCGGCAGTCCGTCGAGGTAGACACTAAAGTCCATCCCTCTACCCGGCCCACCGCTGCCCCCGAACAGCTGAGCGAAGTGTCGCTGAAAAGCTTCACACACTTGCCCGGGATCGAGTAGCATGCGCCCGTCGTGGTCCACCAAAGACCGGATCGTGGCTTTGTTGCCACGACGCGCCTCCGCCACTCGGGCCCATTGAACGGCTTTCGTCCCCTCGTGTCTGAGAGCACGCACCCTTGCTCTGACAACGCAGCCTTCGTGCTTTGCATTGAAGAATTGGTCAAGGGCCAATTTCGCCGCAAGCACGTCGGTCGCAATGCCTTTGCTAAGCGCCTCGTCTAATTTTCTAACTAGTTCTCCCTCTGCTCTATTTTTCTCTATTGCTAAAGCCTTACTAAACCTAATCGATTCTATTCTAATCGCTCTTTTCAGAGCAAGCCACCACTTGTTGTTGACGATGGCCCCCGTCAACGCCCGCTTAACTAGTTCGCTAATCCCGTCTCTGTAGGCCTTGCGCGCTGGTAAGGACGCGTTTAGCTTCCAGTAGCCGGGTCCTCGTCTATGAAGCCTATCTAAGTCAAGCACACAGATCACGAATTTGTGGTCCGTGTAGCTGACTATCTTGAATTGTTGACAGCCTATGCTAGACCTATCTATTTCCCTACAAAATACTCTATCTAGATATGATCTGGATGACCCTATCTGGTTTTTCCAAGTCCACATTGGCACATTCGGGTAATCCAATCGGTACCTGTCAGACAGTTCAAAACGCCTGAGCAGGTTGGTGAGGCTCTTGCACCCTCCACCCCTATCCGCTAATCCCACACAGTCCCAGCGTGCATCTAAGATCCCGTTCCAGTCGCCCACTAACACTAAAGAGCGGGACGTTCCAAGAAAGGTCTCCAGACGCCGGAAGAAATCAGGCCGCCCTGCTCCTGTCGGGGCATAGACGGCCACTAGCCTGAAAGCTTGCCCGTCTCCGCTGGTCACGTCCAGCACCACCCGCTTACCCTCTGGGTCCAGGAAGATGGCCCGTATGGCGAGATCCAAACCTCTCCGAAAAAGCACAGCAACTCCTTCCCTCCGATCCAGGACGGCTGGGAGATGCGTACACATCGTAGCCGCCGAAGATCGGTGCGACGGCCCGTGCTTCGGAGATTCTGGTTTCGCTGATGGCCACTACATCTATGTTTAGTGACCTGAGGTAGTTGAGCAGGTGACCCTGCTTCCATGACGACCCCAAGCCACGCGCATTATGCTGCCTATTCTGAGTGAGGTCATGTTTAAAATAGAGTGGAAAAGATGGGAAAGACCACTTACCGTACTTTTCGTAGAGGAGGGATGGTTTTTACATCCCTTTCACTTGATCGTCTGGTGAAGGGACCGTTGAATCGTCCCTTCGGCTGGTCGTCGGCTCTTCTAAGAGAATGTCTGAATATACTCTTCGATTGATGGTTCCTCCTAGGTCCCTGAAATCACCAACTGCGTTGGGGAATTTCGTTTTAATGTTTGTGTATTGTTTCTGTGCTATTTTTAGCAGTCTTATGTTAGTTGGCGTTTTGATTGGTGCTGGTATTATGTAGTCCTGTTGTGAAATGTCTGTGTGTTCAATTATGTAAGTCATTAGTTTCTAGTTGTGTGTATTTATTGCCATGCATTTGTTTTTCTGGGGGTGGGGTGTGGTTCTGCTATCTTCTTGTCGTTGTTGCTGGGTGTGTGTGTTTTGTTGTTGTGTTTGCGATGTTGGTGCTTGTGGTGGTGGTGTTGAAGGTGTTGTTGGCGGTGGGGTTGTCGCCGGTGGTGATGGTGGTGCTAGTGTGGGTGGTGATGGTGTTGGTGGTGTTGCTGCTGTGGGTCTCTTTGCAGTAGACTTTACCCTTTTCTCATTTCTTTCCTCCCTTTTCAAAGGCGACGAGGCGCTGCTTCTGCGTTTGTGCCTTCTTACGACCTTTTGCCATCCCTCTCCCACCTCACACTCCATGTCTGATTCTGTGAGGTCGGGGAGGGGTACCAGCTCCACTCTTTCACTTGTTGTTGTTGGTGATGTTTGCAGTGGAGTCTCTGTTGCAGCTGCATTTGGTATTGCTGTTGTTGTTGTTAATATTTCCACTGCTGCTGCTGTTTTTGATTTCCGTGGAGTGGGTATGGGTGCCACGGACCTATCGTTCCTGGTTGCCGCTTATCCTGTTGCTGGTAGCCGTGGAGCCGGATTCGGAAGGAGGGGCGTTTTCTCCTTTCTCAGGGTCTTCTCGTTGCAGAAGGCCCTGAGGTGAGTCTTCGATCCACAGCGAAAGCATTTCGGGCGTTTGCCCTCAACACTTATGGGCAGTTGAGTGCCGTTATCGAAGTCTATCACATCCGGGATAGCTTCGATGCACTCCTGGTTGGTTTGGATTAGCATCTCAATGGAGGTGCCTACCCAATCTTCTCTTACTTTTTTCTGTACTTGCAGTACAGTTGTTTTGTCCTCGATTCCGACGAGGACAGACGCGGTCAGCCAAGAAGGGGCCATTCCGGGGGGGACGTGGGTCAGTTTGACCCTCACAATTTTTTGCCCGCAGTAGGAGGGCACCAACACCATTTCCTCGCTCCTTAGGGTCACTACTGATTGGGCCTTTGCCTCCTGGGGTGTGGCAAAAAGTACGTCTACGGTGGCATATTTTTTGCCTCGGGTGATGTGCGTTTTCCGCTGCCACACAGACCCCAAGGCTTTTTGTATTTGGGCCTCTGTGGCTCTTTCCACCCTACGGGATTTTGTACTTACTGTACGGTACGTGACCGTACAGTGCTCTTGGGTTTCGAAAAATTTTTCCGCTGCCTTGTAGATTGCTCGGTGTCCATTCTTTGTCACCATCTTCTTCGCTTCCTGTAATTCCTCATTTGTTATGAGGATTGTTTCCAAGTTTTTCGCTATACCTGCAAATGAGATTGGTTTTTCTCTGCTGCTGCTGTTGTTGTTGTCGTCAGAGCTGCTGGTACTTTTGTTGTTGCTGCAGGTACTACGACTACTGCCTCCGCCGCTGTTGCTGTGGTTGTTGTTGGTGTTGCTGCTGCTAATGCTGTTGTTGTTTATGCTGCTGGTGATGCTGTTGCGGCTGCTACTGCTGTTTTCATTGTCACTGTTGCTGTTGTTATTACGGCTGCTACTGCTATTATTCCTGACGTCAGACGAATGAACTGGGTTTTCGTATTTCCCGCACACCTGTTTCGTCGCTGTCGTCGTCGTCGTGGAGAAACCTTGCACGTTCCACATATGACTTATTATCTTCGTTTTTTCGTTCATTGCCAGAGAACGTCTCTATGCACCACTTAGAGAACATTAGTCTACGACCTCTTTTATACCATAAACGTGGTTCTGTCCTTGCACGTTTTTGTTTTTCACCGCTCCTATTAATGACGTATTATTCGTTTTTTCCCGTTCTTTGCCAGCGAACGTCACCATGAACCAAAGTATCGTCTTCCTGTCTTCCTCCGGTTGCAACGTTTTTTGAAATATCCAGTTCTGCGTTTACAGATTGACTTTGTTAGTTTCAGAAGATCCCGTTAAGGGTGAAAGCAGTGATTCTTTGCTTAAACTTTAATCTGTTATTTTAATAAATATATATATATATATATATATATATATATATATGTGTGTATATATATATATATATATGTATATATAATATATATAATATATATATATATATATATATATATATATATATATATATATATATATATATATATATATATATATATATATATATATATATATATATATATATATATATATATATATACAATATTAATAAATGGAAACTATATTTATAAAACCATATTTATTTCATTATATATATTTCAAGGATAACAAGTTAAATCAGGGTATGCCTTCATCAGACAAAATACAATATATAACAGTTTTACAAATAGATAATTGACATACCCTTTCAAAAAGGTGACCATTGTTTTTGGAGGCCATCCGAATGGCCTCCAAAAACAACGGTCACCTTTTTTAAAGGGTATGTCAATTATCTATTTGTAAAACTGTTATATATTGTATTTTGTCTGATGAAGGCATACCCTGATTTAACTTGTTATCCTTGAAATATATATGATGAAATAAATATGGTTTTATAAATATAGTTTCCATTTATTAATATTGTATATCTACCCCAAATATTTGTCGAGGGCTTTATATTAGTTATAATAATATTTGCTTGTTGTATCCCAACAATTTAAATTGAACTTTTGCATATATATATATATTTGTGGTGCTAGCACCCACAATATAAAGCGCACCTACATCGGCGCAACATCCACGAACTTTAAATCGCGGATTTATAACCACAAGATCTCCTTCAAGGATCGCAGTAAGAGGCACTCCACTAGGTTAGCGGACCTGGTGTGGGACTTGAAAGACAAAGGCACCCCGTACACCCTTGACTGGAGTATCGTTCGGCACGCGAATGCATACTCGGCTGGAAGTAGAAAGTGTAGCCTACGCCTATACGAAGCCATGGAAATAGTCAGACTGAAGGATGATGCGGTCAACCTGAAATCGGAAATTATCATGACGTGCAGACACCAGAGAAGGTGCACACTCTTCGCATGGAATCCACCGGGAAGCCCAGGCGAAGGGTATACGTCGCAGCACGCGCCTACCAGAGCGACGAAACGGGTTCAAGGGATCAGACACCATATCCTGATGACAATATATGCCCCGTAGGGTAAATCAAAATAACCCAAGATGCATACCAGACTCTGCACGTCACCCTAGGCAAGAACATCGCCTGAGCCGGGACAGATTGACCCGGATTACAGGGTCTTTCAGTTAAATACCTTACACCTATAGGACAACATACCTCAACCACAGTGACACACTCCAATATAGCCGGACTACGCACCCCCATACATGTGTACCGTTTCAATCGAGAATACATACTCTCCACGTGTCCCATTTTGGAACACATAATATTTGTTCCGTATACAGGCCCAAGTGTGCATCTCATGCTCCCCATATGTACTATATCATACGCGCACATATCCCTTCTTTCTTCTCTACTCTCTTTTTTTTAATATATCTCTATGTCAGGTTATATGTATATTTTAATATATTGTATATTTATTTTCTTTATATGTGTGTATATATGTATGCGTATGTGTATATTTATATGTGTGTGTATGTAGAGAGATATATATGTATATGTTATGTGAATGTGTAGGAATGTATGTATATGATTATACTGTTTATATATGTGCATGTTTAGCACAAGATACATCTTTTAATGTATGACGTTATATGTATATATTTCATTATATTGTAGATTGGCGGTGGATTGGCAGTATCGGTGGAGGGTCGGACGCCATCCTTTGACGCATAGAGTTAGGGCCCTTGCAATTCTGAGTTCAAATCATGCCGAGGTTAACTTTCATCCTTACGGGGTTGATAAAATAAAGTACCAGTAATACACTGGGTGATTTCTGACCTTGTGTCAAAAAAAAGAAACAATTATATTGTAGGTTTTTTTAATAGATGTGTATGTGTGTGTATGTACATATATATATGTGTGTGTGTATTTGTGTGCGTATATATATATATATGTATGTGTATATATATATATATATATACATTTATTTATGTTATTATTTACTTATTTATTTATTTATATGTGTGTATGTATACATGCATGTATGTGTATGGATGTATGTATTTGGTTACATTGTTTATATTTGTACATGTGTATAACAAGATGCATCCGGTTGATGACCTTGTATGACCCTGTATGACGCATTGTGTAGATTTATATGACTGTGAGTATACCATATTTGAGTATGGACAGATATATGTATGTATGTATCTTTGTAGATGTACGTGGGCATGTAGGTAATGGGCGCGTATTTTATTGATTGTATATGAGTCAGTGTGTGTGTACGTGCACCTACTAGGGCTTGTTTGTGTGTACATTTATGTGTGTACATATACATATATATGTGTGTTTGGGAGCGCGCCTGTCTTTGTGTCTGTATATACGGACACGTGTGTGTATGTGCGTGTCTATGTATATGTCTGTACGTGTTTGTGTATACGAGTAGATATACGCGTATGCATGTGTGTGCGCATGTGTATGTGTGTGTGTGTGTGTGTGTGTGAGTGCTGATGTACGTGGGCATGTAGGCAGGCGTCTGTGGATGCGTATGATGTTATTTATATGGTTGTGTGCGTGTGTGTGTTTGTGAGTGGGTATATATATTTATACATATATGTATATGTGTGTGAGTGCGCGAGTGGACATGTGAAATACCAAACCCAGCATGGATTCATTGAAGTGTGTCAAGCGGAGGGACAGCTTGACAGAGTGAAGGCAACTATTGGCCAGAATTTATGATGACGTAGAAAACAACAGCCAGCAGCAGGACAAGCGAGGAAGATGTTTTTGACGCTAAGTGAGAAAATTTGATCCGAAATTATTGCAAGTGTCCGACGAACCTGCATGTTCAGAATCAAACAGATCCATACAATGATCGTGTCTCGAGCTGTCTGCCGGCGAAACAATTGTAACACACAATACATTGAGTTCAGATGCATCAGTGATTTTTCGTTTTACATTATATCACATTCTGCTCTGAACATAGAGTGCTCAATCGGCATACCGACTATGGAAGCATCATAGCTACCATCAGACACACACACGCACACACACACAGACACACACACACACATATATATATATATATATAGTATATATATATATGTGTGTGTATATAAATATATATATATATATTTATATACACACACATATATATATAATATATATATATATATATATATATATATATACGCATATATATATAATTGTTTCTACTTTTGGCACCAGGCCAGCAATTACCCCAGTGCATTACTGGTATTTTATTTTATCGACCCCGTAAGGATGAAAGGCAAAGTTAACCTCGGCGGGATTTGAACTCAGATCATAAAGGGATCAAAGCATGACGCCCGACCCTCTACCGATACTACCAATCCACCGCCCATACGCATATATATATATATATATATATGTATATATATATATATATATATATATATATATATATATAAAACTGAGGATGTCTGTCTGTGTGTGTGTGTGTTCGAATCCCTAAAACTCGAGAACCACCCAACCGACTGTTTTCAAACTTTACACATGGAATACTTATGTTTGAGGGAGTGTTCTAAACCAGAAACATTTCAAATTCTCTATGCCCTAGGGACCGCATTAGGCGATTTAACGATCTCGCTCTAAAATCCTTAGTCTTTCTCTTTTTAGATAGATACATACATATAACGTAGCGCTGTAATAGCTTTAGTTTGTTTACGTAAGTGCCTTTACCAAAACAAAAGTTACTATTTTACCGCTTAGTATTGTAGAGAAGCACCAAACCGACTGTTTTCAAACTTTACACATGTAATACTCATGTGTCAGGGAGTGTTCTGAGCAAAAAAAGAATTCAAATTTTCAATGCATTAGGCCAGGGATCAGCAACCTTTTGAAGAGAGAGGGCCAAACAGCTGTGCAGTTTCATGGAGGAAGGCCATGTTATTAAATATGTAAATACATTTTCTGTAGGTTTAAAGCAAAACAAGGAATTTAATAAAATTTTATTTTAATAAGGCTCCTTAATTTTACTCCAGGAATAACAAAAAAAAAAAAAGATAAAAAAACTACAAACACATTTAACACACAAAAAAAGCAAATTCCTTATTTTACTGCAGGAATAACAGAAAAACAACTACTATCACAATCAACAAAAAAAAAATCAAATTCCTTGCTACAAACGAAATACAGTTAGAAATGGTAAATGATTTAATTAGACACTTGTTTCTGCTTATTGTGCGATAACTCCTCCACATCAGTTGAAATATTTGTCGATGACAGGAGCAAAACATCATCCAGGTGGTCGTCAGTTTCTTATTAGTCAAGATGTTTTTATATTTTTTGCTTGGCAATATATATTTCTGGTAGAAGTCAGCAGTGGATTCGAACTGAAATTTCGATTTCAAAGATTCGTCACACTGTAAGTCAATTAACTCCAACTGATATTCTTCTGCCACTTGCTCCACATCTGTTTCGTAAGGAGTACCAAATAACTTAAATAGAGTTCCATATTGCCGGAAATCACCAAAACGAGAGGAAAACTCGCTTCTCAAATCCTTAATAGAGCTCACAAAGATGTCTGGTATTATATCTCTCTTGTGATTTTGGAGATTTGGGAAATGAGAGTAGTTTCCTTTTTGAAGTTGTCATTCCCACAGTCGAAGTTTTCTCTCAAAAGCAGTAATTTGACCAAACATCTCAAATACAAACTTGTTCTTTCCTTGAAGCTCAAGATTCAAAGTGTTCATGTGGTTCGTGATGTCCACTAAAAAAGCTAACTTGACAACCCACTGTGGATCCTGATAGTAAGAATTATCTTGGTCTTTGCTCTCTAAAAACATAGAAATCTCTTATCTCAATGCATATACTCGTTCCATCATTTTTCCGCGGCTAAGCCATCGAACATTTGAAAAATATGTAAGGTCACCATACTCTGCTTCAATTTGTTTTAGAAATTCTTGAAACTGGCGGTGATTTAGTCCTCTTGACAGTATAAAATTCATTGTTTTCACGACCACTGCCATGATGTCCTTAAAATTCAGTGACTTTGCACATAATGCTTTTTGATGAATAATGCAATGATGTTTGATTAGTTTTTATCAATACCGATGTGACTTTGGAGCAATGCAACAAACCCCTTTTTCTCTCCAACCCATTGCTGGTGCTCCATCTGCGATTACTCCAGAAAGCTTTGATATCCAGATTCATTTCGGTAATCCATTTTATTATGCTTTCCAAAATATCTGCTCCAGTTCTAGTGTCCTTCATAGGAATCAATTGTACAAATTCTTCCACAATATCAAATTTTGGTTTTACACCCCTCACAAACACTGCAAGTTGACAAGTATCCTTCATATGTGTGGATTCATCGATAGCAATGGAATAATACTCCAGATTATTTAAAATGCCCTCCAAGCTACTTCTGACATTTGCTGCCAACTCTTCAATTCGCCTTGTTACTGTTCTTGACGATAAGCTGATCGCAGAAAATAATTCCCTTTTTTTCTGGACAAACAACATCTGCTACCTTCAACAATAATTCTTTGAAGAAATTTCCATCAGTAAAAGGTTTCATCCTTTCTTCAATTAGTTTTGACATCTCGTAACTAAAATGAGTGTTTCGATCACTTTCTTCAACTTTTCTAGTGAAAAAGGATGATTGCTTTGTTACATTATTTCTCAGCCGTGCAACTTCGTTTACTCGTGCTTTTCCAGTAAAACTGTTGTAATGACTATGACGAGTTTCATAGTGCCGTTTAATATTTGAAACTTTCGTCACGGCAATGGTTTCTTGACAAATTAAGCAAACACATTTTCCGAAGTGCTCAATAAAAAAATAGCTAAGTGTCCAGCCATCGTTAAAAGATCGGCACTCCAAATCCAATTTTCTTTTCTTAGTTTCCATGGGCTTGTTTTTGTTCAAGCACAAAGATTTATGGAAAGGAAAAAGAACAAAAAGTATAATAATCAGAATGAAGAAATAAGAAACAATGAAAACAAATGTAAATGCAAATACGGTAATGCGATAAAATATGATAATTGTAAATAAATTATATAAAACAAGGTTTCTAACGACGTTGTTAGAGTAGGGTTGCCACTTGTTTTTTTAAACCACTTTTGGCCTAATTCTAATAATAATAATTCACACAATTTATCACAAATAATTAAATAAATGTTATTATCGAATAAAGATACCTACTGTATAGTTGTTATACCACCAGACAACACACTCAAATGAAAATACTCTGGGGAGGAGGGACCGAAGTAATTTTTCCAAGGACAGCTTTACCTTGTGCCGGGGGCACAGGTAAGGTCAGGCAAACAAAGACGACAATAATTCACGAGTGATTTTATTGAATGACAATATGGGTATAAAAGCGAGTCATGCGAACCGTAAGGTAGTATACCTTCCAGTCGCTGACGAAAATGCATACTTCCAGCCAACATTTGTGTTTGTTGACTGGAACAAAACCACATACATGAAATCACAGGAAATAATAATACAGGTGATATAATGCTTGGCGGAATCCCAGAAAAAGATGGATAAGAGGAAAAGGTTACAAAAGTATCTGTAGATATATACGGTATGAGCAGCGATTTGTGATGGGCATCAGGTCGGCACAACCTTGAAGTGAACTACTGTATCTGTTTTCGATACTAATTAGATAATTAGTGTCCAGTGTAAGATGGAGGGCCGGACAAAAATCACTCGAGGGCAGGATGTGGCCCGCGGGCCGGGGTTTGCCGACCCCTGCATTAGGGGATTTAGCGATCTCGCTCTATAATTCTTAGTCTTTCTCTTTTTAGATAGATACATACATATAACGTCGCGCCCTTGCAATATATGTCTGTATGTCTGGCTGTCTGTATTACGTCACTTCCCTGAGGATGTCTGTGTGTGTGTGTGTGCCTGTGAAATTTGAATCCCTAAAACTCGACAAGTACCCAACTGATTTTTTTCAAACTTTACATGTGTTTTACTTATGTTTCAGGGAGTGTTATGCACAAAAATTCAACTTTTTTTTTTATCTCCTAGGGCCTGCATTAGGCGAAAAACTGCGTTTTAAAAACATTTTTAGGGGTTTTTTGAGGCGCTACATCAGACCGATTTCCTTAAAATTGTAACTATGTATTAGGCACTCTCTTCTTCATACTGTAAGCAAAGAAAATCCAACTTTCTTATGGCCTAGGGCCTGCATTAGGTGAAAAACTTCATTTTTTCAGTTTCTTAGAGCTTTTTGGAGGCGTTACGTCAATTTTCCCGAAATTTCAAGGCATATTATGCACATAAAAAAAATCATTTTCTTGATTCCCAAGGGCACGCATTAGGTGAAAACCTGCATTTTTCCTGCTTCATCGAGGAACATGTTAAAGATTATCCAGCCATCGGAGTATTCGGTTTATTTTCTTTACATATTGTCCAGGCGTGCAGTTTTTCCACGATTAGGTCTGTTGGCGGCCCGTTTTCCAAAATACCTTATCCCGTGCAACGCGGGGTACCACTGCTAGTATATATATATATATATATATACATATATATATATAAATATATATATATATATATATATATATTATATACACTTGCATCTAACTAAATATGATGGTGGGAGTGAAATATACTATTACAGATACATCATAAACTAGTGGACATACACAAAAATAATTAAATCAATAAATAAATAATGTAAAGTATGCTCCGATCATCAACAAAAAAACAAATATTTCATGCCTTACTGACATTTGCAAAGGTACTTCAAACGTACTAAAATCTTTAGAAAATTGCTTTCACGGCAGATCAACTGTTAACCTTACGTTAACACCAACAAAAGAACAAATACATGTTCTTCTATTCCATCTTATATGTTTGTACACAAACACAAACACACACAAACACACACACAAACACATACACAGACACACACACACACAGACAGGCACACATACAGACACACATACAGACACACACACACACACACACACACACACACACACACACACACACACACACACACACACACACACACACACACACACACACATATATATATATATATATTTATTTATATACACATTAATATATAAGTATTTCGACAGTGCAATTAAGGTATTATACCTTCCTAGTTCATATTACACTGGTCCATGTGTTGGAGTAAGGGAGGGATGTTTGGTGCAAGTTAAAATATTTCAGCAGAATGTTCAAGTAGTTTATATGACATTTATGATTCATCCATTAATCGAAATAAATCGATGATTCGGTAAAGATGTCCCATTTGAAATATATCGTATTTTAAGTGGAGCCTGGAGTAAACCAAGACCATAACATAAACCGTTGTTGGTAATTGGTAAAACACGAACCTTGTTTTATGTTATAGTATTCGTAATAGTTTCTCAGTGTTGGAAAGCGTATATATCCCTGGCATATTCATTTATGATGTTTCCCTTATTAGCAGTAGTGTTGCTGAATGATAATCGAACACTGGCGTTAGCTTGAAGACTAATAAAACATTATCGTTAAGTTTTATTCGAATTTGAAACAAGAAGCTAAATATGGTTTCTCTGGCAATGCATTTGGATGGCATTGTTTACTATTAAAGACCTCTCCCATTTCCTTTAAATATGAGAGACAGAGTGTAGTCGTCACGCTCAATGATACTTTTAAGGATCTGAAGGAAACTCTTGTGAATGTTTCTGAATTTTCTTTCTTATAAGTGCCTGAAGATGCTTCTCAGACATTCATTAACACTTGGCTTAGTGAAATATTTCATTGGGTTTCGTTGTCCACCCATATAGCAAGTACATT
>OZ024743.1:299290799-299385799 GCA_964016885.1 Eledone cirrhosa
AAATCGAAACCAATCAATGTAGGAGTAGGACTCCACTAAGGGTGTGTACTAACACCTCTCCTGCTTATTATTTTCATGGACAGGATTGACAAGCACAGACGACTCACAGGTGTAAAACCAGTCCGATGGAATTTGCAGACGATATAGTGTTATTTAAGTCGACAGAAGGCGATCTCCGATATGTACGTGACATGTTTGAGGCTGAGTGCTGCATGGCTGGAATGAAAATCAGTGCTACAAAAACTGAGACGTTCTTCTTCCCAAGGAAGCCTGCGTAGTGCACTCTACACGTGAATGAAGGTGGAGAAGTTCAAGTATCTCTGGGATGTGTTCCCGTGTTATGGAATTCAGGGTGGTGAAGTAAGTGCAATAATTACTGGAGCTGGTGTAGGAATGCTCCAGCTTCGGCATTCGATAATCAGAAAAAGGGAGGTGGGTATAAAATCCAAACTCACTCTCTTCTATTCGGTATTCGTGCAACCCTTACCTATGGTCCTAATTCTTGATAGGAAGAAGAAGAAGAAGAAGAAGAAGAAGAAGAAGAAGAAGAAGAAGAAGAAGAAGAAGAAGAAGAAGAAGAATTTAAGTTCCATTACATCTTGTGTATTAAGTACCCCGGGGTAGGTTTTGGCATTTCTTCTTCCAACTGTAAAGTACTAGCATTGGTATAATCAATTAAACGCTATCCGGAAAGGTTTGATTGGTTGTTTATGCTAGAGATATATACTACTATATAGAGATATATACTACTATATAGAGATATATACTACTATATAGAGATATATACTACTATATAGAGATATATACTACTATATAGAGATATATACTACTATTATGAGATTCACTGCCTTCCGGGGAAGCTTTTCGTATATTATACAGTTAAGCGATGGGAAGTGCTCCCACAGATACGAAATATCCGTAGTTATGTTTCTCATCAGATGTGTGTGTCTGTGTGCATGTGTGAGTGCCTTTATATGTTGTTTCTCCTGCAAGATATTTTAGTGTGTGTTTCTATTTATTTGCATATATGGTGTATGCGTATTTGTGTCTTTACATGTTATTGTGCATCGGTTCTTTCGTATTTCTACACGCATACCAATATCGGCGCTTTGTGACCATTCGTATATGTCATATATATTTCTCCACCCCTTACTAGGTATGCATGCATGGCCCCGTAACTTAGGGGTGCCATATAGACATATGACGTTTCTAGCGCATTTCTAATCAGTAGATTGTTTCCAGGGAAAAATACAGAGAAAGAGAATGGAAGCGAGAAAGAGATATAGAGGCCGAATCAACCGCAGTACTAAATTGGAGATCGAATGAATGAAAGTTGACCTGGTTGGCATCTGAACTGAGAGAGCAGATAGTCGAAGGAGATACTGCAAGGTACTCTATCGGACGTTCTAACGACTCTGCCAATTTTCTGCCTAGATAATATTTTATTCTTGCGAATTCTAAAATGTTTATGATTTATTTTCTAATGTAAATATATGTATATAAAACAATATTAGTGTATTTTCAAAACATTATTGTTACACCCACCCGTACAAACCAAGCGACACACCTACACACTGACACACACACACACAGCGATACACCTATGCACCCCCCCCCCCCCACACACACATGTATCTATCTATCTATCTATCTATCTATCTATCTATATATATATATATATGTGTTGTTATTTCTGTTCACGCACGCACACACGCACACACACACATATATATATATATATATATATATCAATAATATTAATAAATGGAAGCTATCTTTATAAAACATATTTATTTTATTATATATATTTCAAGGTTACCAAAATTTTGGTACGCCCTCATCAGATAAAATACAAAAGATGGTTTACAGATAGTGACATATTCAGACAAGAACTTAATGTTATGAGCTCTTTTTGAATAGAAGACCCCCCCCCACACACACATACACACACACACACACACACACACACACATATATATATATATATATATATATATATATATATATAAATATACATATATCCGTATGTACACACATATATGTCGGTGGACCATAACGCACCAAAGTACTCAATACTTGAGGTAGTAGAGTGGGTAATAGGAACCAGTAAGACCCCGACAGCTGAGCTCAAGCCATTTCGACGGCTAATTCAGAGAATTAGCCGTCGAAACGGCTTGAGCTCAGCTGTCGGGGTCTTACTGGTTCCTATATATATATATTATATATATATATATATATATATATATATATATATATATTGACACATATATATATATATATATATATATATATATATATATATATATATATATATATATATATATTGACATATATATATATATATATATATTACAATTACATGTAAATTATATTAATCTATATTGTAAGCAATCTTTGCCCGATAGTGCTCAATATAACTACTAGTATAGACAGAATTTAAAAAAAAATCATACATGCGGAAATAAGGAAATATATATATACACACATAACGACATTAACGTATATGTGATAATCAAATGTAAATAGAAACACCCCGATATAATTACTTTTGCGCTTCCAATATTTCAAAGCACCCATCTCTCAGAGAACGTATTTCATTTCAGCAGAAAGATATGATTTATTTATGTATGAGTTTCAAGTTATCTCCATTCATCGTTCTGAGGATTTAGAGTGAGTGAAATCAGTCATTCGAAAATATCTACTATGTTACTTTCATAACATTTTCTTTGATATTCAGTAGAAACGTAAAACTCTTTACGTATTTCATCTGAAGCTTTTATATAGAGTGCAGAAATCTATCTTAAGCTCTCTATTCACATTTCAGCATAGATAAACGAGTTTAGTAAATTATTGATGTTTTATTAATATGATTATAGCGTTAAGATTTACAACGGTACATCAAAACACTTATGTACAAAATAGTAATGCTCAAATATATTATTGCTGCTCTGTCTCTCTCTCTCTCTGTCTGTCTGTCTATCTCTCTCTCTCCCTCCCTCTCTCTCTTTCCCACTATCTCTCTCTGTCTCTCGCATTCGCTCTCGCTCACTATGAATATAAACATATACACACACACATACATGTATATGTTTGTATATATATATATATATATATTTGTGTGTGTGTGTATATATATATATATATATATATATGTATGCATGCATACACTTATGATATATGTACTCCAATTCAGTTAACTACATTACTGTTTATCAGATCACTATGTTGATACGGATGTGCAAAATCACAAAGAAGATTGAAAATCAAATAGAAAAAGAAAATAAATGGAAAACAAGAAACCAAAACAACTATAGTTTCTTCCTGTTTCATTTGAAGCAATTCGGCAACGATTGTGATAATTGATTCATATAAGTTTCAAAGTAACAGGAGTAAACAAATAAAACACTTAAGTACAATTCACAGCTGTGTAAGCCTTACCAATCCAGTTGCTTTTTGTTTTCAAAGCGTGTAATGTATTATAAATCTTATGCAAGATATCTAAGGAATGCGTAGTGGCAATGCTGCCTGAAAATTGTTTTATACGTAAGCCATGCACAGCTGAAATCGTTAGCCACTAAGCTAATATTGGTCGTAGACCGGTAGGATTGGTGAATATAATGTAGATAGTATATGATTCTACATTCTATATACAACTTGTAGTTCAGGAAATCTCTTCATCCTGTGTCAACTTGAGATCTCAAAGGCATCTTCCTACAGTCTCGCTCTTTCTAGCGATAGCAAACAGCATTGATTTTAGCAGTGAATGTCCCGGTTTTATGATCCACCCACTAACATGATCCTCTTTTCCTGTTATCAGTGCCGTTACCACTAGAACCGGAATAATAGTGTACCCACTCAAATAATTCATGAATTATTATGTCTATTCCTCCCTAGGGCTATCCTTTCAGCCGTCAGCGTTATTCATCTACTTTAATGGCTCTCCCATAACTATAACGAAGATTTCTCTGCTATCCTCTCAGTATCAACTCAAATACCAGTCATATAGGACATAGTGAATCTTGATTCAAATCCACGACATCCTCACTAAACCGGAAGAAATGCTCACTACCACCTTCGACCTTCACACGACTCTTTATTTTTTCATGCTTTAGTTTGTTTCTACCATGTGCCCACAACACATTGCCTTCAGAATCAATTCAAATACACCCACACACATATAATATATGCATATATTTGTATCTGTTGGGTGTATGTATATCCCCGTGTGTGTGCCTATATATCAATCATTGTGCAAAATAATTGAAACAAACTGGTAACAACGAAAAATCCGTTTTTTCTCTCATTTTTAATATGCATTATATTCATTTATGCACATTATTCTACACGTCAATATTCATGACCTACATAATTCTTGAGATGCATTTTAGCATCGAATTCACTAATTATGAACATTCTTAGAGGATTTTGATGTCCTTTTAACAGACGAATTAAGTCTCCGTCATTACCATTGCTGTGCAGTCCTTTCCACGAAGTCATGTCTTAGAAGAAGGTTATACATTTTCAATGGGGTTTACAGTGAGACACGTTCCCTAGCCACACCAATATATTCATTTCATTCCATTGGAAAACATTCTTCATTTATGACAAGTTGACCACTACTGGATTGGTCAAGAAATAACCAATTCAATTTTGGAACAAATTATCATCGAAAAAATATTGTGGTGATCCCATCATATCTTTGAGTGGACGTAAACTACCAATATCATAATAACTGAAGCATCCACCAAACATTTTCTTTTGTGAATTATTATACTCCGGTCGATGAGACTTTCATTTGCTTGTTTCTGAACTTACTGCAAACTCTCTGTATCTTGACGAGGAAATGGGTTTCCTCGCTGAAAAACTATTTTTTCTAGTCTTCTTGAGCCTAGTTCTTTCACTTCACTACCGATTTGTAAAAACCTTGCTTACATAGCTTGTTTATTCACGAGCTGATAGGCCCGAATGAAATCATTGCATACCAAGAATCAGGTATGTCAAACCCTACGATTTCATACTATTTATGTAACAAATTTGAGAAATAATGAATTTTGGGTATATATAAATGATGGTTTCTGGTAGGGAGGTATTGAACCTGTGCTGCAATTAGAAATCCTTCAGTTTCGTATTTTAGTAGAGTGTTTCTTAACCAGTCTGCTCGGGTATTGACGCTTTTGTTGCCCTCGGTTTAGCACAGCATTCGGGAAATTTGTTTTCAGTTTGGGTTTTATCTTTTATGCAGTTTCTGCTGCTGTTTCTTCTGTGGTTTCATTTTCCTATTAATTATTCAGCTTCTAGTTTGAATTTATTGGTCTCCTTGAAGACAGAAAATTGTTCTTCTTTTGTTAATGTTTAATGGCTATATGATTAACTTTCCATCATTCTTCATTCCATCGTCTTTGTATACTCCTACTATTGTTATTTTATAATAGAAATTCAATAGATTTACAATAGTTTTCGACCTATGTCCGTGGTATGTGCAATCCTTCTACATTTGATTTTGAGTGGTGTAATCTAAATGCAGTCATTATGTTTCCTGTTTGTTTTGTCCAGGCAGGCTATATCTTTCAGGGTTTAGTTCGTAATGTTACAACTTACTTATTACAGGTTTTGCTTGTGTAGTTATTCCTATTACCTTATTATTTGCGTTTGTTCTGTCCTAAGTAGTCATCTAATCCGGTTATAGTATTCCTTCCTAATCCATTCTTTCATATGTGATTGTTAAAACTCGTCTACTTCATTAGTTCTTATTTAAATGTCCTATCTTTTGTAGTTGTGAACTATGCTGGCATCATTTAAATGTTGCGAGAGCTTCCTTTATTGCATAAATATTGGCAGAGGTCAGTCAGCTTCTGCCTCATGAGTGGGTTTTTCTGCCTTGTAGATTTCATCTGTTCCTGGTGCTTTACTAAAAGTTGACTGGTGGCTTTCTTGACGTTTCCCTCTGTGGGGGCCGAGGTTCTATTTAATCACCGTCTGTGGTAACCGAGCGACGGCTTCATCAATGAGTAACGCTAAGTAGTTGAGGATCTGGCTGACGGGTTCAGCCCATCTTTCCAGAATCTGTGTTTGCTCAATTCTATCTGCACTGAGGTGTGGAGAGATACCAAAGAACAGAGGTCAATATTCAGCCACCAAACCGTCGTTAACACGTTTGATGTTGTGATAACCTGCATAGACCTGGATTTCATTGGCCTTATTACTGAACATCCTGCATCTCACGTAGTTTTTTCTGCACATTTCGTCTGACTCTATTGAACGCATCTTTCTTTGATTGTGATGTGGGATCATACTAGGGCTCACTAAAACATCGGTACTTCTCTGGCAACAATCTTTGTATCTGTTTGTCGTTTTTAACGTACGAATCTTAATTTCGCTGAGTTAGTAGTTCACAGGTAGAGGAGACACCATCTTTCAAAGGCACCCATTGATTTCCAGTGATAGTATGGTCATGGTCCTACTGGGATCTGCATGACCATATCATCATGCAAATCTGGTGCTCTTCAGTTTGGAAATATCAAAACCTTTTGCCCTCTGCTGATCGTCAGGTCTTCTCACGGGTTGTATGCGTATTATAAACGCAGGCACTATGAGTGGTTTCTGGGACCAGCAGACGGCACCACACGTAGACTGGGTCGGTTTAACACATTATCGCTCTCCCTTTCTGACAATGACTTAGTCAGTAAAATGTCAGTGCCGAGGTTGTGGATGCATCCCAGAAGCCTTGTTACTAGCAGGGATGGGGAATAAGGTATTTGGTATGAAAATGACATGTGCAGTACATACTGAAGAGTAGCTGTCCATTGATGTTACACTTCCTAGTACCATATCCACCAAGGTTCCCTTAACAGGTCTGATAATCTGCCATCACTTGGCATTGAAGTCTCCAAAGGTAATAAGTTTCTCTGACTGCGGGACTGTTGACATGAGGATGTCACGTTCCTCATAAAAATTATATTTCATATCATATGAGTTGGTCATTGTTGGGATATAAGCATTGATAAAAGTTGAAGTCTTGTTTGCAAGTGGGAGCTGAAGCGTCATAAGGTGTGTTTCGCTTAGAGCTGTGATGTCCATGTTGTGCCTGTCATCGAGGCAGCTCCCTCTTCTTCATAGCCAGAAAGATGTTATTCTGCATCATGCTCACAACATCTGGTAGATGTTCATACCAGAGTTCATTTGTTAATTAGAGGACAAATTAATTCCTATTAATCTTTTCTTTCCATTGTTTAGTTAAATGCCTGTTTTTTCTTTTTGTTTTTTTTTTAACCTTCAGAACTGTGGAGAAAGATCACATCAATACAGCTTGGCTGGCAACACAAACATCTGTTTAAATTAATTATTACAATCATAGACTTGTGTAGGTATGGTACAGAGTTTATAGTATTGTACACTATAGTGTTGTAGAGTATATAGTAAGTCAATAGAGTATATATATAGTACTCTACCGGGTTGTACTGATGACATAGGGGTGTCAGGTGGGATTATTGTGGCAGTATCGGTAGAGGGTCGGACGCCATGCTTTCCAGCATAGTTACGTCTCTTTATGATCTGAGTTCAAATCCCGCCGAGGTTGACTTTACCTTTCATCCTTACGGGGTCGATAAAATAAAGTATCAGTAATGCACTGGGTAATTGCTGGCCTTGTACCTAAAGTAGAAACAATTATTATAATCCTTACCGCCGAGGTTTACTTTGCCTTTCATCCTTACGGGGTCGATAACTTAAAGTACCAGTAATGCACTGTGTAATTGCTGGCCTTGTACCTAAAGTAGAAACAATTATTATAATCCTTACGGGGTCGATAAAATAAAGTACCAGTAATACACTGGGTATTTGCTGGCCTAGTGCCAAAAGTAGAAACAATTATTATAATAATTATCGGCTGTGGATTGGCAGTATCGGTAGAGGGTCGGGCTCCATGCTTTGCAACATAGAGTTACGGCCCTTTATGATCTGAGTTCAAATCCCGCCGAGGTTAACTTTGCCTTTCATCCTTACGGGGCTGATAAAACAAAGTACCAGTAATGCACTGGGTAATTGCTGGCCTTGTGCCAAAAGTAGAAACAATTATTATGATAATTATCATTATTATTAATGTTTCTTCGTTCAGCTTCTAGCGCTAGAGATGTATTACAGTGTTAGCTGTTCACTACCAGTGAACTGAGGTAACACCCCTTATTTATCGAGTACCCTCCGGAGTATTCGAGTTGCTTTTTGTAAGTGTTACATATTGCAATACCTATTTGCTTGATGTACTTATCATGATCTCTACTCATTGTTTCCAAGACTCCAACTATTATTGGTGTTACCATACATTTTTTCAGTGACCACAGTGGCTTAATCTCGAAGCTAACCTATCACATCTATCATTTTCCCCGTTTCTTTATCGACCTTGTTATCAGTTGGACAGGCTCTATCTATGATCCAACAGTTTGCTTCCTTTCTCAATTAATACAATATCTTGTCTTCTATGTTGAATCTCATGGTCACACTGTATCAGAAAGTCCCACAGGATGTTTGCATCATCATTTTCGATAACGTCGTCAGAGTTATTTTCGTACCTATGTTTTTGTTCTGTCAAGTGCATACTTGCCACAAAGTGCCCAATGATCTATCCTTACTATGTTGGCGTGACGTCTGTTATATTCTTTCTGAACTAGTGATATAAATCTACTGGTAATATGCCATACAGTTTCTCCATTTATGCCACAAATTCTATACTTAACACTATCTGATGTGTTGTCTACTCTATGTTCGATGTAGATAGTTCTTAGTGTTTGTCCTCCAGTAGCACATATTAAGGCTGCCTTTTCCGGTTTTAGATCACTTTAAGCCATTCATAACCACATTTTTTATCTGTCTGTCCTATCTTCAACATGTCTATGGAATGGTCTATACATCTTTCTTTCTGTCCATCTACTTTGAAGTTTCATCCATCTTCAAATGTTTGTACTGTGTTTTTTCTTTAAAATCTTTTATTTTGCACAGCACTAACCTTCTTACTTCCAGCAACATTGGTTCTGTGGAATATTTTGTCCTCTTCCTCCTCTGTTTATTGGTACATATAATCTGTCTGTGTCGCTCTTTGAGTGTAATACTCCACATTTAGTCAATATCTTTCTTGTCTGTCGATCTAAACTGATTATCTCTTCCACTGTCCAAATGATCACCCCCGCCCCATTTTTAAAGTGTGATACCGTCCATGTGTGATACCGCCCCATATTTAAAGTGTGATAGCTTCCATCTTATTCCGTCCATTCAATTTTGACTTGAGAATAAGTCTCAGTCTGCACATATATTCCACACTAAATCTTTCTTTCATTTCCTCCTTCATTATCTTATCAACTTCCAATATCCCTAAGTACTTATAACCTTCTTCTTCTATTTGCATCATGCCATTTCCTGATGGCAGCACCAAACCCTCAATGCTTTTAATTTTGCCTCTGTTCAAGATTAAAACACCACAAGTTTTTTATTTAAATTCCATCTAATGTCAGTAATAAATGTATATACCTTATCAATGAGGGACCAAGCTAGGATTCATTCTTACCATAAAGCTTGAGGTCATCCATGAAAATTATGTGGCTGACTTTTAGCTGGCGATCTTTGAATTCATATCCAGACTTAGCATTTCTCAAAATCATTGTCAGTGTTATTATGCACACAATAAATATCAGTGGCGCGAGACAGTCCTCTTGGAATATAACTATTTTGATTTCTATTGTTCCTAAATGTCGTCCACATGTTGTCAGTTCAGTTTTCCTATCTTTCATACTTTAAGAATCGCTCAAGATTATCAAATAAGCTAATATCATTATCAAATAAGCTAATATATTCCATAATCCAAGAGTGCAGAATCATGCATTAGTTTTGCGGTAATCGATCCACGTCATGATCAGGTTGGTTTTCCTACTCTTGCTATCCTTAAGCATTGTTTTATCTATCAAATACTGGCCTTTTGTACCTCTACACCTAAGTTTGTACCCTTTCTGCTCATCTGGTAGAACTCTATTTTCTTCAAGATGCCGGTACATTGATTCTGCGATTATTCAAGTCAATAATTTCTTCGTAAGTGGTAGGTATGCGATCGGCATGTTGTTGTCTACAACATTCACTTTAGTGTCTTGCTCTTTGTCAGCCACTCTGGTATCATTTGATCAGCATTTAGCCATGTGTTGAGTTGCTCAGTTAATCGTTCATGGCATTGACTATATCTTTTGATCCAGAAGCCTTGAACACACTGTTGTTTGTTTAAGTTATAACCATTCAGCATCCTTCTTGTGCTCCATCCCCTTACTCTAAATGTTGCTCCAAAACTTTTGACTCTCAGTGTTAGTCTATCTTGCTGATATTACTTTATTCTTTGTTCGTATATAGCTATCTTTACCTTTTTTTGCATCATTGAGCTACTCCATTTCTACGTTTTGTCCCTTTCTTTCTATGCCATCCTTTCTTTGTCAGTGCTCTGTATCTTTTTCATATCTAAACTACCCCTTCTCTTGTCGGACTAAGAATGAAATGTCCTGGCCTATATTCTCCTATTATAACATTGCTCTTTTTTGGTTTGCCTTATTGTTTTTTTTTACCTAGACCTCAACACATATTGTTTGCTACAACAATGCTTGCTGACTTTATCAAGTCATTTGTTTTGATGTATTTCAGTACTTCATTCACTTTTACATGTTTCTTGGTTTAACTTGCATTGGTAAACCTTGTTTAGGTTGCAAATAAGATTCCTATTGTCATCCTGTAACCTTTCCTTTAATCTGTCGTACATTGCCTTCTGTTCGCGTGTCATGATTTCATCAATTTGATTGTCTTCCATACCATCTTCATTTCTCTCACTAGACTGACCATCTCTACCCTGTTTCTGTGAGTTACCAGAGATCTCTTCACCCTTGTCCTCTGCTGTAGTTTCCCTTTTACAGCAAGACCTTCATCTTCACCATTTCTGCCACTGCTCTTTCCTGATATCCGTCTTTTTATAACTACGAATTCCTTTTCTGTGAAAAAGTGAACTTTTCTTATTGCTCTGGCTTGGTCACATAACCTCTGCTCTGTGAATTGAAACAAGCCTCTTTCTCTCCAATTTTATGCATTCGTTGTCAGAATCTTTTGATAGGGACCCCCTTTTCATCTATAGGATTACTCTTGTGGGTCCTAGTCTGTGTGATACGAGAGAGGAGTGACACACTCTTAAAAGTCAGGCGCACCCGGAGATAACACTGGTCGGGTATATGTTTAAAATTGCTCTTACATATTAAACCAGAGAAGACGGAAAACACTCTGGCCTCATTTACCTACCATATGGCGTGGCGCCAAACATTATATAAATGTAAACCTTCAACCCAACTTTCATTACTTTTTATTACTTTTTATAACCGTCTTGATATCCATAGAACAATATCTCCTTTTATCCGATCGTCTCCACTGTCAAACTTCGCTGGTTTTCGCCAGGATATATTCAAGTGAAATTTATTACCACTAACCTCCGTGGTAGCAGACCGGATGACTCATTAACGGCATAGCACTATCTATATCAGCGGAATTTCTGATGGCACTACACAACCCACTCCACAGATCTTGTTCGCGCTCACCAAAGCCACAATGCTTTGAATTGACGAGTTGATTATTTTGAGATGGTCTGTAGCAAGAATAATACGTGTATCGTGGGCCATCTCCGGATCAAATATTTTCTCTATTCTCTGTTGTGTTTGCCGTAATTTCTGTTATTCATTGACTAATTATGAAATCCGATCCTGATGATGTCGCCAGTATTTTACGTAACCAGGCCATTTGTTTTTAGCAACAATAAAAGTTTAAAGGGATATTACTAGTCCGGCCTCCCGTTATATTAATAATATATATATATATATGTGTGTATAAAAGTTATTCCTTTTCTCAAGTCTATTGTAGAAGACACTTTTCCAAGTTTCAAAGCAGTAGGACTGAAGACAGAATCACGTCTTAACTACACAACAATAAGTATGTCTTTCTAAATTAAAAATTCTATCCGCCTACGCTGTACGAATCACTTTTGTCGTGATTCAGTCAGAGGTTAAAATGGATTTCAAATTCTGCTACTTAATTAAGAATGTGGAAAATAATCTCATGAGTATTCCTGGACGGTTTGCTTCAAACATTGTGCAATTCTAAACAAAGCTCTGTCGATTGCATTAATTATATATCGTATAATGTTGTCTAGGAACTAATTAAAAAGTAATTTTAATTAAAGTAGAAGAATGGGGAAAACTGAAGTACAGGGCAGGTTCATTGGATCACCCTATCTCATTTAGAACGTTTAGAGAATTTGGAAAGAGTTTTCTTTTAATGAGAATCTCTACGACCGACAGTAAATTAAGCCGGATAAACAGAAAATAAGGTTTTGCAGTAATAAAAGCGGGTTAAAATTTATTGAGCTACTTGAGAGTTTATGGAAAGATTTTACAATTTTGTTTGCAAAGCACGTTCCTGCTTTTCTCAATGGGTTCCTCTGAAGAACATGAATTATCTTTGATGGCGTGCAGTTAGGTGATTACTTAAAAGTACAACTATATAATTCTTGATCAACTAATCGCAAATGTGAACGATTTTATTTTGGGTTTCTGCCGATAACTACATTTGCTAATACGGTGCATTTTATACGAAACAAATATCTGCTCAAGCGTTTGGATTCTTCGTCAGGTGTTGCACTAAATCTCTTAAAGCGAGGTAATTTTATTTAATAATAATACTTGTTTCTACTTTTGGCACAAGGCCAGCAATTATCCCAGTGTATTACTGGTACTTTATTTTATCGACCCTGTAAGGATGAAAGGCAAAGTTAACCTCGGCGGGATTTGAACTCAGACCATAAAGGGCGGTAACTCTTTGCTGCAAAGCAAGACGTCCGACCCTCTATCGAAAGTATGTATTAAGAGAATGTCAGCATTATGGTATAAAAGTGAATTATATCACAAGTTTCATTTTGATAGGATAACAGTTGACACAAAGCTTTTGGCGCAATGAGTACAAATCATCACGAATGAGCTACAGGCAGAGACACCAATAAAATTACACACACACCCACACCCACACACACACAATGGCTGGCTGCATCTAGTTCCGTTTTTTTTTTTCTTTCTCTCATTTAGGCGCCCTTTGTCCCCCCCCCCTCTCACACATATATATATAAAGTTTTGTGTGTTATATTTATATACTTGGATTCTGTAAGGTTTCTCGTAAACACGACATCTACGTCTACTCAATCAATTTGATACTGGTCTATCGCGCTGACATGTACAAGCCACGTGTATCGAGTCGAATTTTATAAACTCCATCGATATATTAAACATTTAGAGAATTAGTATTTATCTATTTAGATATCTGCTACTTATTTATGTCGAGATCTTTAATTCCTGTATGCATAAAAGACACATAAAGATATCTGATTATTCGAGGAATATTTTTTTCTTACGCCATAATTATTAATTTGTTTTATGACAATTGTATAAATTATTGTTAGGCAAATTAAAATGTAATATTTTTTCCTCACCCGATATCATTGAGATAATAAAGTAAAAAACAACAAAACAAAAGCTGAAAACTTTAAACATTAGAAGAACATTAGAAGACTAAAAACATAAGAGAAAAAAAAAAACATACTATAAACACAAATGCTTTATTTTCGATTCTGTTTCTTAATTCATTAGGATACATAAACAACAACAACAAAAATAATAATTTACTTCACCGAAATAAATTAATAAACAAATACATATGTAAATAAATGAAAGTTGTGTATGTCAAGGAAATAAAACATGAAAATAAATAGCTCTTAATAAATTGTATTGCGAAGTGAGTTATTCTTTTTAATCATGTAATTTCTAATCCAAGCAGGTAGGCTCCGCTAGAAAGTAATGGCCTTTTCTTCGGAGACTGAGAATGAAGAAAAAACAAAACAAAATAAGAAGCCAGAACAACAACAATAAAATGGAAGATTAAAACAGAAAAAAATAAAGAAATGAAGTCACCATCTCACTTATCTAACCAACAAACATACACACAACCCCCTCCAACAAACGAGGAAATAAAAAAGTAACTATCATTTACAGTGTTAAATGAAGCTAAATTCAAAATACGACAAATCAATAGAATGTGCTGTGTCTTCTTGCTTTTGATATTTAATTTATGTTAAAACAGACATTTGGAGCCAAACGAATAAACTTTAGTGGAAGTTGCTGTGATGTAAACATGATTAAAATGAAAAAGAAAACATAAAAAAGGAAGCAAAATAAACTTCTTCACACACAAATACATGACCATCACAATTCAAAATAAATACACAAAAGATATGAAGAAAATAAAAACGAATGAGAAGAAAATACCAACAACAACAAAAGAAACAACAGCAGCAACTACAATACTAATAATATTAATAATGACAAAAATAATGATAATAATAATAATTGTAATAAAAGAAAATCAATAAGTAAAATATCAATAAACAATAACAATAACAACAACACAGGAAATAACCAATCTTGAACAGTATGTCTGTGCTAATGGATATTACTTTTGTAGATTATTATAATTTGATAAAAGGTCTACTAAGAAATGAAAAGAAATTAACAAAACGCCACACATACACTCACGCTCTCACCCTCTCACAAACACTTGCATCTATCTATGCACACACACAGTTGAATGAATGATTAAAATAAATGAAATAGGTAATGAGAAGTCAAAGAAAAACGAAAGAAAACTGAAAGTGTAAATTTAGAAAGTTATTTTAAATATTCGTTGATAATTTGATTTCGTGATGTGATTAAAAGTCAACTGAAATGAAAAAATAAAACGGAAAAGTAAAAAGATAAAGAAAACGTAATAGTAAACGATGTCAACAATCACTTGTTTTAGAATGTTCAAGAATAAATAACTGTTCATTTGTTCGTTCAGTCATTCTTTTTACAGGTGTAAGATTCGATCTTAGCACAGTCATTATCAAACAAGTTAATATATGACCAGTAAATTTCATGTGCCTTATTCGATGTACTGCTTACCGTTGCAGCGCAGTTGTCGTTAACTATTCTGATACAAGCCCGTATGAAATCATATTTGATTCCATAATGAAAAACCATTTGTTTTAAATTGTTCATATTTAGATGTAAATCTTCCATTATATTTTTATGGAATGCACTTTTCTTATATTATATTCTAAACAACAACTTACTATTAGTAAATCCTTCCAAAGTTTGAATATTAAAACGTTTTTGGGATAGGCATTAGGAATATGGTAACTATTTGGATTATGGTAACTATAGAGTAAAATCATTTTTGTCGCTGATAATCTTCCTTGCAATACAAATGTATTAGAGTATCATAGTTAACACCAACCAGAATATTTTATTGGTTAAATACAGGATCTGTGCTCATAGCCCTTTTCAGTGTTACCATAGTGAGAGAGGCAGATTAAAGATGGTATACTTAATCCGAAACCTAGCCCGAATGCACGAAGCGGGGTGCACTCCATTAGGGTTACCCAAAAGCAATGTAGTAGTCTTAAATCGGGTGATGGATTAAAACTATCATTAAAAAGATTACCACCAGCGAGATTTGAGCACAAAATGCATTGAGCTGTGAGAGCAGAAGCGTGAGGCATCTCGTTCAATGCTCTGTCAATTCCAGCAATCTACCACCATAAACTAATACTTTATTTTATCAGACTTGAAAGCAGAACAGGTGAAATTAACTTCTGCGGTATTTGAGCTCAGAATACTGTATGGCATTATGGCGTGCGCTCAACTCATTCGCCGCTCACAAGCAATGAATAACTGCGTATCTGTTATTCTAAAATTGTGAGTTACTCTTTTAGCAACCGTGGCAACAATCACATGGAATGTTTTAATAATGGAAGGACACGGTTTACCAAAGAGAAAAATAAAATAAAAAAATGAAAAAATACAAATACTGAAAAATATGTTATCCTTACTGTACCTGATCAGGTCCACGATGCTAAAGAAGAACGGCAATGCAAACAACACTATTAACACCACCGCCAACAACAACATTAAATTACTAGTCTGTTTCCAGTTAGTTTGGCATACCATCTCGATTCTCTCTCCATTTCCATAACTAATCAATTATTCTGCTGGTTTCTAAGTAGAAGGGGATGTCTTTTAAAACTTTCTCAGTAAACAGCATTAGCATGCGATGCCTCTGTTCCCCAATCTTTACTTGAAATGATAGCGTTGTATCTAGTCAGCTTGTGTGAACTCTTCCTGAAAAAGTTATGTCGCTGTGAAGAATCCTGATGCTTTATATTCTAATTAGTCATTGATTTATTACATAGTGAATGTGAATAAGAAAGATGGGGAGAGCATGAGAAAGAGATTATGAGAGTGAGAAAGGTGGTAAGAGAAAGAGAGGTTGATATGGAGATGGGGATGAGGAATGGAAAAGGAGGTTAAATAGGATAAGATAGACAGAGTAAAAGAATATATAGAAATAGTCTGAAAGACAATTGTCACAAAACGTTCGAATTACATGTGGTGGGAAATGAGATGCATGATATTTGTACATTACTTTAGAATAATAAGCGGAAATCGGATTTGGTTTGTCGGGGGCTTACAGGTATTCAACAGAAATTGCCACTATCTGAGCTGTGTAATAATTTTCATTTTACTACGTTACGCATACAAAGAAATAATTTTACCAAGGGCTTTACTGGAATGAGACAAAGAAAGGTATCTTCTAAAAATAGAAACCACCAGGAAATTTATTTCGATTATGTGAGGCACATAATATTGCATGCATTCATTTAAATACATTTGCAACTATCATACTACTCTGCTAACAGTGAGATATTAGGTAGGTACATCATCATTTTAAATTCCAATCTTAAAAGTATCGATGTTATATTTTATTCATATGCTGGTCAACCGGCGATAATTTCACCACACATAGATGGACAAATATGGAAATTTCCCCCTTATAGACTGGGACATATATGTTGATTGCTATTTCTTGTCAGGAGATTGCCATCTCCTCATTGAACATTGTATGATCATGTGCACGCATTTGACGTTTCAGACCAGCTTTTGTTTTGCAATCACGTTTACAGATGTGACACTTGAACTGTTGGTTTTCTGGCATTACCGGGTGTGTCCATGGATCGTGTGACTTTAAATGATTGACGATTCCAGCTTGTGATATAAGAAACCGTCAACGTACCTCAATTACTGCTAGACATTTGCAGGCACAGCACTTGGGTCCCACTTACGGAGAGAACGCTTCAAATTAACATGTTCCACTCGCATTTTCTCAAAGGCATCACATCAATACTTGATTATTCTTCAGCTAATGTCTCTCAGTTCTCCATATCAATCCTCAGAGTTTTAAGATTGACTTTTATGACATCCTTAAAGCATTTCTTTGATTTATGTTGTAGCCTTTTTCCTCCGATCAGCTTCTCATAAAAAATCTGTTTATGCGGCCTTCCATCTTCCATCATGGCTACATGACCAGCCCAACGCATCTGATTCCTAATAATTCTCGTCTCAATACTGATGCTACCCGCCTTTCGAAATACACCGGAATCAGGTTTATAGAGGAGCACTCGATGTTCAGGATGTGTCAGATACACTGCTGTGGAAATCTTTACAGCTGCTTGGTGTGATATCTGTAAATTGTCCACGCTGTGGATTCGTAAATCAGGGCTGTAAGAACACAGACCTCATACACAGAGAACTGTGTGTCTTTTGTGATACCCCGATCTGATCAAACTCGTTTCTCAAGCTTCCCGAAAGCAAGACTCGCTTTCGCAATCCTGTAAATTTTTTCAGCGTCGAGGGTACCACTTCTACTAAGTGAAATTCCGAGATAGACAAAGATGTCCAACACTTCAAGTCTTTTTCCTTTCACCAAAATGTCTGTCTTCACATACACATCCCCAACTATTGGAGTGTACATGACTGTTGTCTTCATCATGCTAATATTTGCCCCTAATGTAGTGCATGCATTGAAGAATAAGTTGGAAATCAACTGCATGTCGTCTACTGTGTGAGCCCCCAAATCATCAGATATAGAAGCTCCTTGACAAGAGTGCCAAATGTTTTGGACATGTTGTTAAAATGGCTTGGCTTAAAAAGGTTCTAGATCGCAAGTATAGGGATTTCGAAGTCTTTGGAGGCATATCAGCAGGATTGCTAAAATAGGCTCTGAAAGCGTCCAACTGAAGTTCATTTCCTATTTTGATCAATCGTTGAATATTCCTACACATTCGGGAGGGCATCCAAGTTTCCCCAATATGACCAACAAAGGACTAGGTTTAATAGTATCGAAGGCTTTAGTAAGGTCCACAAAACTTGGTACAGTGACACTCACGGCTCCCCATATTTCTCTATCAGCTAACCCCACCCCTTAACATCCTGTCTGCTCCTGCATTACAAAATTATTTTAAAGTGTTGATATTTATCTAAGATTATACCAGCAACATTTTACGGAAGAGCCTTTGTTAAGTTACTTTCCAAACAATTTAATAAGGAGAAAGTTTACTGAGGTCCTCCAAAGTTCATTCAAAACGATTAAAAAAGATCAAAGGCAGAATCTCTCATTAGAAATATGGTAAAGAAATGTTTAACAGACATTTTTAGTGTAGATGTACTGATGTTATCGTAATAGGTTTTACTCTCTCGGTTGTTGGGAATTGATTCATGTAAACTTCAGACCTCAGATACTGTCAGTGGAAAAAGATCAAGTCATTTGATTTAAGTGAACCGTGTGTCACAAGTCATGTGCTTGACAATATTTCATCAACATGATACCTCACGTTCATTCTGACATATGTTGTAGCGCCCTCTTGTTGACAGTGGATTTCAACTTAATTTCAAAAGGGACTGTCATCTAATTCAAGGGTAAAACAAGATTTTTATACCTTGGTACATAGATATATAAATATATAAACGCATATTTGTACATATACAGATGTTTACATATACATATGTTTACATATGTTTACATACATACACACATAAACACATACTTGCATGCATACATACACTCACACATACATATATGTGCGTACATAGATGAATTTCACATTACTGAAAATACCTTCATGTTTATATTAACACTGCTATTTTTAACTAAGTTATTACGTAACCTTCGTGTATATCACATTAAAAGAAGTATCATACTGTAAGAAAGAGTCGACCGTTGGTCGTTATGACTGTGTTGTTGATGGCGGGACCACGAAAATAGAGAGACAGAGGAAGTGGAATGAGAAAAGTAGAATGAAATAGTGAGAGTGAGAGAGAGAGAAAAGGCAAAATATAAAGAGAGAGAGAGCGAAAGGAGGAGAGAGAGATGGTGAAGATGGTGAAGTGTGGAGGTAGTTGTTGTTGATACTCTGCGGCGATATTAGTGCTGATAATGGCAAGCGTGACTGTTGTTGGCTTCTTGTCATTGTGGTTGACTTCGTTGGTAATAGTGGTGGTGGTGACACTGCCGTCAGTATTATCAAATAAGAAGGTTCTATAAACTTAATTAAAATGAATTCTTATTGATGTAATGTTATTTTCATTGTACTTTGTACTGTCAAATACTAAAGACTTACAAAATGTTGCTGATTAAAACATGTGAACTGCTCAGTGTTAATACGAATGCAGCATAGCAAAATGTTTATAAAGTCCGCTTCGCAATAGAATTTCTTGTTTTCGATACCACTGCGTGACATCTTCGACATATGTTATTTACCTTAGCCTCGGGCTGAGCGAAGCCCTGCTTGGAAGCCATTCAGATTGACTGTAATTCAATCGGCCTTGTTACAAAGTTTATCGCATTTAATTTCCATGAGAATTTCGTTAATGTTGCATGTGTATATGGAATACTCAGCTACTTAGATGCTAGTTTCACGTTGTGTTGACCCGGAACACTCATGGTCGAAACCGATGTCGGTCCATTCCACTACAGCTTACATGGAGTGTTTACTGATTTCATTAAGTTGAATAAGTCATATTTTTCGTGGATTTCTGCTGAGTCCCAATAGTATATATATATAAAACCCAATAATGTGAGAATTAAATGTCTAAAAATAGGAGTGCAATAACATTGAAGAAAACATCAGATAGCGTTAACAGGATAATCCGGGGACTGGTCTGCGACAACCCAAATAATTTAGATAGCTTAAACGATGGAGGCTGTTAGTTGACTTTAGCGGAGTCTACTCTGTTGCAGGTATAAGGAGAGTTGGTCTCCTGTTTGAGGATATCCCCTTCTTCCTTTACATCAGTATCGGAGCCTCTGAATGGGTTCATAGGCATCGTCATTCCCTCAATGGTTAATCAATAATAATGACCAAAGAAATTCATTGATTCGGGCGTTTGGTTTCTTTCTTTTGAGAAACCACCCCTTTACAATGTCGCACTCTGGTCATAAAACTCTACAGGAAAGAAACAAGCACCCGACACGTTAGATTTCTTGCTTTCCACACAATTAAAGCATATTCAACTATTTGATACCATCTGTAAAATGTGTATACTAAAATTATCTATATGTTTTAAATCTCATCACACACACGCACACATATATACGAGGTGTGTCAGAAAAGGTCCAGGACTGATGTCACAAAAGATTTATTTCAAACCCAAACTTCACACTAAGAGTTTTCTCCTTCAAAGTAATCCCCCTGGAGTATGTAACTGTAATCTTAGCTCTCTGCAGCGATCAAACCTTTTTCTTCATAATTTTATATACATGTCCTCTGTTTCAGGTCGTCAAGCAATGAGCACAGAGCAACGAACAAACTTGAAAACTCCGTCAGAAGCAGTGGGATTACTGCAGCAAGTGTATGGAGTTGAGACGATGTCACGCTCACGGGTTTTTGGGTGGTGCAATAGGTTTGAAGAAGGACCCGAGGACGTGGAAGATGACCCCAGGAGTGGAAGGCCCTCAACAACCATGACTGAGGTCAACGTTGAGCGCGTCAGGCAGATGGTGCGTAGCAATCGTCGGCTGACTGTTCGATTGATGGCAAATGAGCTGGGCATGAAGCGGGACAGCGTCTGGAAGATTCTCACTGAAGATTTGGACATGCGGAAAGTCTGCGCGAAGATGGTGCTAGCACTACTGAACGATGACCAGAAGGGTTGACGCATGCAAGTGTGCCAGGACATCGTCCAGCGTCTTGAAACCGAACCAGACATGCTAGGGACAGTCATGGATCTTCGAGTACGACCCGGAGGGGACCCGTTTTCAAGACGTGGACGACATCAAAAAGGCTGTGACGACGGAACTGCGGAGGATCTCGGAAGAATCCTTCCAGGAGTGCATGCAAGCGTGGCAGAAAAGGATGGAAAAGTGCATTAGACTCTAGGTGAATTACTTTGAAGGAGAAAACTCTTAGTGTGAAGTTTGGATTTGAAATAAATATTTTGTGACATCTGTCCTGGAACTTTTCTGATGCACCTCGTACACACATACACACATCCATGCATATATTAATTATATTTCACGCACATACAAGAATAGACATATCCATATAATTACCGTTTGTTTTGATTTTAGATTATGGAAATAAATTGAATTGTATTTTCTTTTTATTGAATCTATTATTTGAATTATTCATATTTGTTTCCTCTCAATAAAGCTTTTCAATCATTATTTCACTGGTGGATTGGCAGTATCGGTAGAGGGTCGGACGCCATGCTTTGCAGCAAAGAGTTACGGCCCTTTATGGTCTGAGTTCAAATCCCGCCGAAGTTAACTTTGCCTTTCATCCTTACGGGGTCGATAAAATAAAGTACCAGTAATACACTGGGATAATTGCTGGCCTTGTGCCAAAAGTAGAAACAATTATTTCACTGTTTCTCGGTTTGAATACTTCTCCTCACCACATAAACATGTGCAATCAAAATATTACTTACCCACATAAGTTATATTGTCACTAGAAACATATGTTCTTTTGTGTCTTTTTTGTTAAATTCAAAGGCGCATGGTTTGTGAGTTATGGTGTTAATATTTCGATTATAAAATAATGGGTTCGGTTCCCAGATCACATATCACGTAGAGCCTTGAACAAGACACTTTATCGTATGTAGCTCCACTTTACTTAGCTGAAAATGAGTACCATTGGCTGCTAAGGTTTAGTCAGGGGATAGATGGCCGCACCGTCCAGATTAGTGGTGGTAGAGACTTTTCCATTTGTCGCTTAACGTTGATAAATTAGCAATAATCCACGGACTTTGGGCAACCTGTACGGGCATGGAAAACGGATGTAAAGTAATAACTTATTCAGGTAAGCAATTGGGGTTTGTTGGAAATCTCTTTTAAAGTTGATATTAAACTTTCTCCCCCCCCCCCCCATTCCCAAAAATCGAAAATAAAAGAACAATAACAATAACTTCGTTGTAGCGTGTGATAATTCCTGTTAATAAAAATTAATATATATTATAAGGCATCGTGTCTATGATTTGTTTTCTGAGCTAAATATTTGATCATTATATTGATTTCTAAATCTTACTGATGTTAATTTCAATATTCTCTCGCGATATTAATATCTAACTTGCGTTTACTCACATACTGCTTTGGGAGAATAGTGAAGTATTGTCTTAATATTTGCAAGGTAAACAATTCAGCTCGATGGCAGAAGCAGAAGAGCAGCTGGGTAAATAGTAAATATTATAATTTATATTTCACACACAACGATGGGAAAATTCATGTCAAATCTGGCCAAAAGTTCAGTGGTACACTGCGACATATTAGTTAATTAAAAGGAATTAAATATGAAATACATCTTGAAATGAGTTTATCTTCAGCAGTACGATAACAACTTCAGATATGTTTCGGTACTATTAGATCTTCTCAGTGAAGACTACTCTAAATACAGAATGAACACAGGGAGGCGTTAAAACATAAACTAATAATTGGAAGAACATTCCGGAATGCCTCCTGAACGAAAACTTAATAATAATCTGAGCAAAAGCGATGTGGTAATCATAAAACCTTTAATTAATTAAACACTCATTGTTGGGAACAGTCATCATCTCCACATGGCAGCTGATTAATTGTGTAGCGATATTTTTATTTACTTTCATATAAACCATCCCTTAAGAGTAAAGGTAAAATTTAAATAGCATCCTTTGACGTTTGTTAGATAAAAAATGCCTCTCAACTACTATGGCCGTTATAATCAAACTTGTGATTCACATAGCTGTGAACAAATTTCTTGCAATGTTTCAAAAGAGTGAAAGAGAAAATGTGAGAAGTGTTCATATTTGGCGAAGATACGTGCTATCCCCGAGGAAAATTGCTTGAGGGCATTTTCAGGGATAGTGGTCTTGTTGATGGGATGTAAATAGACGCAGCATTACCCAAAGTTAGTAGAGCTTCTTTTGGAAAGGAATCAAAATGATAGCATTTTACCAGGTGTGGCATCATTCCCAGTTCCGTTGATGGTCTGAAAGGAGATGAGGTACTGGTTAAAAACCGTTCACATTTTAAGGTTGAATGGTTTTCACAAATCGTTGTAGATCGTTAGTTTCACCTTCCTGTCGTTCATCTCGTCTATATCAGCAGAATTGGATGGTATATAACGCTCATGAGCACAGAACATTGAAATATTTAAATACCAAATTAAAGTCAATCAAAACTACAAATCATCGAGTTCATTATCGATTTCTATCACAACTAGATAATTTCACTTCATATATGTTTTATGTACATAACCATAATTTCTCTTGCTGTGAAGATTGGTTTTGGTTAAAAGTCGAAGTAATGAATGTACTGTGGCAGGAAGTATATTATACTAAAGAGGTTCACAGCAGAACAAGCTTACTTATACACGTAAAAATGATTGGATTGGCCATGCGTTGTACTGAATTATATATACTGTATATTATGTCTGTTGCTTTCATTTTCCTTTAAGTAATAAAAATGCAAATTTCATCTTGTCACGTATTGAAAAGAAAAGTACGTGTAACAGAGAATAGTGAGAAATTGAGAGAGAGAGAAAGGGAGGGATAGAGAGGGGGAGATGGATTGGGAGATAATGATAGGGATAGGGAAAGAGAGAAAAGGTGAGAGAGAGAAATACATTTTGTGATACTATCAACCACCGTGTCTTGAGAAACAAAGTTGACCCAGAAGTAATTTGAAGTCAGAAAATGAAACGACGAAATTAAATATCGCAATGAAGTTTCTGCGATTGAACACCTTCCTAATCAATATAATAAGGATCTCTGCTGACTTGGAACAAAGTCATATTTTGAGGATTAGAAGATATAACAGCTTGTTCTGCAGCATTTGAGAATAAACACAATAATTATAAAGACGTTGGTAATACTAATGACGATGATAGCAACGATGATAGTGCCAACGGCAGTGACGAGGACAAGGCATTCATCAACATTATCATCACTTCTCTTTATTCTTATAATTGCCATCATTTCTATAATTATTTTCCTCACACTCATTTTATTTTTATAAATATCATAATCAAAATTATATTATTATGATAATCGTGATGATGATGATGATAACGATGATAATGACGACGTTCATGCTGCTGATAATGACAATGATAATGATATATCATCATCATTGTCATCTTCATTTCATAATCAGCCTGTTTGACATCATACTCAGCGTTCATGTTGCAGTTAACGTTGTTGATGTTGGCAGCACGTTCAAGCGAAACGTAATTTTTTTGCACATTCCACCCTGTTTAACATTGAACACTAAAAAGCAAAAAAAGACAAAAATAGTAAATAGAAAATAAAATTAAAAACTGAAAGAAACGATGATGTCAACGTGGGTCAAGAAATCACTCTGTGAGAATCAGTTCCGGTATTTCAATTCTTTGATTGTCAGAAGTCCATTACGCATCAAGTGACTTGTAAACATGGCATAACTTTCAGACAGAGTTAATAGAACTTTAGTTACCGTTGTTTTGCACATCTCTTTTTCATCTTATATATATATATATATATATATATATATATACACACAAACACATACACACAAATATATATATATATATATATATATATTTATATATATATACACACACACATAGAAGTGCATACATATGGACAGATACACACACTCACATACATCTGTGTATACATTTGACTTTATATTTTTGACAATGGCTTTTGTTACGAAGTTTTTTGTTTTACTAGCTTCTTTTTTTCAACTGTCTTCAGTTTTAGTAATACAATTCAATCTATAATTGCTGTACACTGCTATCCCATTTATCTTTCTTTTAATATTTCGTTTGCCTGTCTGACACGATTTTCGATCTAACTATCCATTTATCTATCTATCTATCTCCGGATGGTATAGACGTGCTTCACATCGGCTCCTCGATTATTGGATATATTACGTGTTAATATTAAAGTGTTTGTCTGTACTATTGTGTTATTGTGTTAAATAACCTCATTGCCTGGGTCTTCGGACATTAGGGTAATTTATTTCACCCCTTTTGGGGTAAAATTGTTCATCCTAAAAATCTTGTGATTGTCTCTACGCTAGTGGTAATGGAAGCCATTACCACAGGTAACGATGACACGCCCACTAAACAAACTGAAGGAGAGCGGGTAACGGAGGCAACACGCCTCCCTACTAAAAGAATAATGATTATTAGAAACATTGAAAAAATGGAGCCTAACCCTAATGAAAAAAATGTGAAAAAAATTGACTCGGAGAAATTGCCAACATTAATGGATGCCGTTTCAACTTTTCACGGTGTCACGCCCACCAGCAAAGGTGAAAGAGAAGTAGTAGCTGTGACTCTGAGTCTCTCGGATACTGAAAATATAAGTGAACATTTTGAAAAAATGGAGTCTAACCCCAACTTTGAAAAAAATGTGAACGCATACACCAACATAAATAACACAAACACAACAAAAAATGAAAATTGTAACAACAAAAAACAAGAAAACCACCACATTTCGACAAATGTAAACAAAATGACGTTCGCTCAAACCATAAAAAGAACCATTGTGTATGAACCTATTGACATTTCGAACATGGCCCAGCAAATGGAAAATGCACGGAAGTATATAACTTTGGAGGAGAATGGTCTATTTTCTTTAAATTCTCCCCCAGAGCTAAAAAAGGAAAATAGCTTAAAAACTATTATTTATAGGACAATATCAAACAAAACCCGTGAGCCAGTACAACACACAGAGACAGAGATTGAACTGGCTTTAAAAGATAATCTGAAAAACATTGTATTCATTCGGAAGGATAGACTCTACGATAGTCTATCCATCCGAATGAAAGATAAATTGACGGCCGAAAAACATTCCCTGGCCCCAATTGTGTCCCCCTTATTTACCTTCTTCCCCACTAATTTGGGAAGAAGAACGCAAAGATTGACCATACACAGAATCGATCCAGATATTGATTTCTGGGCGGTACTGTGTGGCATCTTCCACTTGAAAGAGGATGCAATAATTTCGCTAGGTAAGTCTTCCAGCAACGTGTTCGGTGGAACTAGCCTGCAAGTTCTGTTGCAAATGCAGCCAGAACAAATTGCTAGGATACTCGACCGCATATTGCTGGATGGGCTTGCCTACATCACAGTGGAGGGTAGACAACCCACTTGTTACCTCTGTGGTGGCAGAGGTCACCTGAGGGCTGCCTGTTCCCAAGCAAACAAAAAAAACACCGATTTTGCCCACATCAACAACTACAACACTACCAACACAACATTCACCACCACAAAAACAACTAACACCACAAGTTAAAACACAACTGAACCCCCCCCCCCCACACACACAGAGAAAACAAATACAATAACACCCACACCACAAACACGAGCCGAAAATGACCCCCCCCCCTCGAATACAGAAGACGACCCCCCTTTGTCGTCAGACGAGGGGGGAGGGCACTTTCATAATGTTAAAAGAAAAAAAGAAAACACACCACATGAACACAAATACAAACAACCCCTCCCAAGACATAACACAGACATCAACACAAAAAAAACACACAACAGCAAACAAAAACATCACACAAAAATAAAAATATGCATATGCTTACATAAATACAATAAACAAAAAAAACTGTTAAACGTTATTTATAACAACAACTTAATAAAAACCGAAGGTTCGAATTTCGCACAAGCAACGAGGCTTCCCCATCTAAAAATGATAAAAGCCCCAATGGACATTTACAAAACGTTAAAAGACACTTTTAAAGAGGACGTGGGACCCCCCTGCGTCAGACCCATTAACCGTCTCCTCCTAAAAAATACCCCCCCCCCCATACACCCACACAACTCCAAACACCGCAACCCCACCACACACTGATGCCCCTACACTTCAACAAACCACCACCCACCCCAAAATCCATCCCCACCCCCATGGAAATTGAGTGGCCCGGCTATGCTGCGAGTAGGTTGTCTAAATGCGCATGGCCTGGGCTCACCTTGGAAGCAAGCATTGCCTCTAAATGACCTCAGGTCACAATGTATAAATGTGATAGTTATTTGCGAGGCCCGGATTAGAAGCGTGCGACAGCTGGCCCCCCACCTTTGATGACTTTGAGATTCACGCATCTCTCTGTCAGCCGGGAGATGGGGGTGGGGTTGTCGTTCTGCTGCAAAAACATCTGCGTCTCGCTATACAGATGGTACACTTGGACCCGGAGGGTCGATTAGTGGTTCTGGATTTGGCAGTGGTGAAGGCGGAGCTTTTAGGCTGGTCGCCGTCTATGGCCCTTTTGGGTCAACGCGGCCGGACTTTTTCCATCGTCTGGAGAATTTTCTAGGCACGACCCGCTCCTTGCTTTTAGTGGGGGACTGGAATGGTATCCTAGATGCACGTTAGGACTACGTAGGAGCCTGTCCCGATAGAGAGGGGTGTAACAGCCTCAAATGGTTAATAGGCCGATATGACCTGGCCGATAGATATCGACTAGATTTTCCGACTGCGGATCATCTTTGTCGTACCTAGATAGGTTCTTAGTCAGAAATAAGGATAAGGACTTTTAAGTTGTCCAAAAATGCTCATGGTTGGCTATTCAGACCACAAGTTAGTGACCTGCATGGTAAACCTCGATAGTACGCATAGACAGGGACCCGGTTACTGGAAGCTCAACTTGTCCTTACCGGCAGGTAAAGCTTAGCGGGACCGGATTAGCACTTTAGTTAAGGAACGGTTGACGGGCGCCATCGTCCTCAGCAGGTGCTGGGATCTCTCAAAAGAGAGATTAGAGTAGTCTCTATAGAATTTAGTAAGGAGATAGCCTCAAATAGAAAGGAAAGTGAGTTGGTAGATAGTGTAGAAGAGGCAATTAGAAGCGGCGACGTGGCCAGTTCTTCGACGCGAAACACGAAGGCTGCATCGTCCGAAGCAAAATAGGTGCTCTGGGAAACGAGGGGACTAAAGCTGTTAGCTGGGCCCGCGTGACAGAAGCCAAAAGAGGGATTAGATCCACTATCCGGTCTTTGCGAGACCAGGATGGATGGGTGATCCTTGAACCTAAGCAGATGTGCGAGGCTTTTCAAAAGCACTTTGCCAGATTGTTCGGAAGGGGCGGGGAGCTGGTTGGGGAAGTGGACTTCGGTCCATACCTCGATGGCCTGCCGCGTCTCTCAAGGAGGCGAAGTCCTGCGAGGAGCCGATTTCAGCCGCTGAGATAGAGGCTGCAAATCCCCGGGTCTCGATGGTCTTCCATACGAACTATATCTAGCTATGCCGGCATTGTTCCCCGATCTCCTCGAAGCGGTCTACTACAACTGGCAACTGAACGGGAGAAGTCCCTGTGCTGTGACCAAGGGCGTAGTAACGCTAGTGAGGAAGGACGAGAAGAAGGGGGATGATATAAATAATTTCAGGCCCATAAATCTTCTATATAGAGAGTTACAGATTTTGGCCAAGGTGCTAGCAAAGAGGTTGGCGCTTGTCGTGGGCAACCTGGTGGGAGATACGCAGACATGTGCATTCCCGTCCAGGTCCATCCACGACAACCTCCACCTCATGCGATACATCATAGCGAGGTTTCGGAACGAACCCGGCTTTGGTGGGCCCTGATCAACTTGGATCAATCTAAGGCGTTCCATAGGGTCGACCATGGTTACCTGGATGCAGTGCTACCGGCGGCAGGCTTCGGACCCGTTTTCAGGGGCTGGATCACTGTCATGCACAGCAGCCGCATCTGCTCTAGGATCAAGTTGAACGGCTACCTCTCGGAGCCGTTCGAAATCGCGCGGTCCATTCGACAAGGGTGCTCTCTATCCTCACTTCTGTATGTAATGACTCTAGAGCCACTGCTGCGGAAGTTGAAGTTGTTGCAGGGCATCCCGTTGGAACTGGGATTGCGGAAAGCGGTGTCGGCTTACGCCGATGACGTAACAGTAATGGTGTCGACGGCCTCGGAAATTGGGGCGATCGGCACCTTACTGGAGGAGTACGAAAGGTGTACAGGGGCTAAGCTGAACCGGGACAAGTCGATCGGTCTGCAACTCGCCACGTGGAGGGGCAAATCGATGCCCTCCGAACGCGTCGTCGGGCGCTGGACGGAGCGCCCGGTGAAGTTGCTCGGGGTCTGGTTCGGAGCAGACCTCCAGGTGGAGAAGGACTGGGCTGAGGTAACAAACAGGCTGTTTGCACTGACCCAGAAGTGGGCCGAGTGCAAACTGTCCCTCAAAGGTCGGGCGGAGGTGGCGAACACTTATATAGCGACCGTCATCTACTACCGCCTGACGGTCGTGCCTTGTCCAAAGAAAACGCTCGCCAAAATGGAGCGCGCACTCTTCCAATTCCTTTGGAAGAAGCGGGCTCCATGGTGAGGAGATCCATCTGCTGTCAACACCCTTCGAAAGGAGGTCTGGGGATGCCGTGGCTGATGATGCGTAAACACGCATTACGGCTACGGCACCTCCAGGTATTCCTCACCGGTCAACCGGTGTGGGCCCCGTTTGTGAGGCGAGTCTTTCCCAGACTCGTCTTGCTCACCGAGCTGCAATTCTGGGTTAAGCAAAGACCGAGAAAACTGGGCGCCGAGTGTGCCCAGGCGCTCACGGCTCTCTGGCAGGCAGACCCGGCTGTCAGTGGAGAATCCACCTCCTCATTCTATAGAGGGCTGGTGGTTAGCAGGTGCGACGACGCTGGCCTGGCAGTGCTACCGAGGGGATCTGCTCGTTCGAGAAAGGCTCTACAGACATGGGCGCCCGGGTAGGGACCCCGCGAAAAAGATCTGTCCCAGATGCGTGTGCGACGAGGAAACCGTTGCACACGCATTGGTACACTGCTCGGGCATTTCCGATCTGTGGGGCTATGTCGAACAGAGCTGTCACGGGTGGGACCGATCCGGTTGACCACCGAGTCTATTGTAACGATCTAGCCGCCTCCCCTCTTCAAAAACGAAGGAGAGGCGGTGTTTCTGTGCGTAATAGCCATGGTGAAAGAGGTTGTATGGTGGACGCGTCTGAAAGGACTGAGGTCAGACACCTTTCTCTCTGGCCAACAACTGGGCCGTTTCTTCCGATATCATTTCGGAAGAAGGATCAGGATGGAGAGAGAGGTGCTGCACCCCAGCAGTTTTAATGAAAGATGGGTGAATGTGGCGAGAATGGCCTGTGTGAATGGGCTCGCACTCTACATCAGACTGTAGGTGAGAAAGATGAAAGATCAAGGGAGCACCCTCTCTCTGTGCTCCCGAGGAGAAGGGTTGCTCAATTTTTCGGGGGTGTGTGCAACCCCCCAAGGCGCCTCCTCCCTATTGAGGATTTTGTTATTCAATTTATTTTTGTTATATTTTATATTTTATATATTGTTATTGCCTCCTCCTTATTGAGGACGACTTTTTATGTAAACTCCCTCCATTTTACTTGTTCCACTCTTTGACGACCTGGTGGCAAATAAAAATAAAGTTATCTATCTATCTATCTATCTATCCATCTACCTATTCATCTATCTATCTATCTGCCCGTGTGTGTACTTATCTGTCTGTCTATCTGCATCTTTTATTTTTCACTCAATAATTTAGCCTTCATTCAGTAAAACCGTTCTGTGAGCTCAATTCTTTTCGTGGGAATACTTAGCTATTGTAAGCTAGTGTACTATTCGCGATGAATCCATACCCTACACACATAATATTGAGAAAATCCATGAGAAATACCGGGTCCGGTCAGTGGATTGTTATTGTCGGAGTGTACCACTGAAATTTTGACCAGATTTGACATGAATTTTACCATCGTTGTGTGTGTGAAATGTAAACTACTAAATATTTCTCTTTTACATCCTCAATTATAAAAGCAACGTCTATCAGCTTTTCACGAAACTTGTAATTATTCTTTGGAGTTACTATACCATTGTATACTCATACAAATGTATCCTTTATATTTATATAGTCCTCTAAAAAGATGCACGTTTCAACAGTTCGCTGAATATAGTTCCAGATAGGAAGCTACAGCAACAAAACATAAGCAACTATTTTTATGATCGCCTTGACTTGTTTAAAGTCAAATTAGTGACGAGAATCCTGACGAATGTCTTTGTTTATATGTACACTATCTAAGCAGTCCTACATTGTTTAAATAAGGAAGCAATTTGCGGGAAATTAGCGTCTAACTATTTAAGCTGAAGCTCTTTCATGCTGTTGTACATTTATTGGTTTTTCTATTAAAGAGATTCTGGAATGCCACGTTTTTGCCGGGCCGAGTACATTGGTATTGTATATAAACCTTGAAATAGAGAAATACAAAGTCAACCTAAGGAGACTGAGACATAGCGGAGACAGAACCTAATACTACAGTTAATTTTCAGCCGCCGCTTGGATTCTTGTATGCTTCCCTTACATATATATATGTGTGTGTGTGTGTGTGTATATATATATATATATATATATATATATATATATGTATATATGTATATATGTATATATGTATATATATATATATATATATATATATATATATATATATATATATATGTGTGTATATATATATATCGTTTCTGAATTTGTTTAGCAAGATTCTTTATCTGAAATCGTGTGTTGAAACCGATATTCTTATACTTTGGATATTGTTATACCCGGATGTGGCGCATGCGCAAACTGAGCACACGACACACACACAGAAACAAAATGGCGTAGGATAGAAGAAAGGAAAGGCACAGAAACAAAGAAAGGAATCCCCAGTCACTGAAGAGGTCACAGAGTGTGTGACGAAAGGACTATGACTATATATAAACAACTATCTGGTTGTGGAACCAACCAACCAACCAGAAATTTATAAGTTTGTAGATTTGTAAATTTATAAATTTATAAATATATAATAAATTGAAGTGAAAGCAACTGGTGCGTGTGTTTCTTATTGGCAACATGACCCTCCCAAAGTATAACAATATATATATATATATATATATAAATATATATATATATATATATATATGTGTGTATATATATATATATATATATATATATATATATATATATATATGTATATATGTGTATATATATATATATATATATGTATATATATATATATATATATATGTATATATATATATATATGTATATATGTATATATATATATATATATATATATTTCGTTTCTGAATTTGTTTAACAAGATTCTTTATCTGAAATCGTGTTGAAACCGATATTGTTATACTTTCGGAGGGTCATGTTGCCAATAAGAAACACACGCACCAGTTGCTTTCACTTCAATTTATTATATATTTATAAACTTATAAATTTACAAATCTACAAACTTATAAATTTCTGGTTGGTTGGTTGGTTCCACAACCAGATAGTTGTTTATATATAGTCATAGTCCTTTCGTCACACACTCTGTGACCTCTTCAGTGACTGGGGATTCCTCTCTTTGTTTCTGTGCCTTTCCTTTCTTCTATCCTTCGCCATTTTGTTTCTGTGTGTGTGTTGTGTGCTCAGTTTGCGCATGCGCCACATCCAGGTGTATGTGTGTGTTTGTGTTCATTTATCTATTTGTTTATTTATTTATTTATTTATTGTTGGTTGGTTGTTTGTTCTATGTGTGTGTGTGTTTTCATTTTCTCCTTAATTGTAAGTTGTGATGTTGCTGTTCCACTCATATTTTCTATTTAATTTTGGTTGTAATTCTTTTATGCTTACTGCCTCTGTAATTTGCCTAAACATTGCATCTTTTCTGTGTGTGGATTCTATTTTTATTTCTATGTTCTCTAATCTACCCATGTGCTCTATCTTAGCATGTTGGTAGAGCACAGATGATTCTTTATTATCTTGAAGGTCTCGCCAGTGTTCATTTATTCGTTCCCCTATACTACGAGCTGTCTCACCTATGTACACTATATTTTTGTTTCTACATTGTCCTTCAGTACATCTTATGCTATACACTACATTTCTAGTTTTACAGTTAATATGGGGGCTTATTTTACAGGTTATACATTTCTTATCTATACATGAGGGTCTTTGGAACGGGTATGTCTTGCTAATAAGTGTTTTTACGGAGGTACCTGGTCTTTCTACTATCTTAATATTGAGTTTATGTTTATTTAGGGCCCTTCTAAATTTGTAGGCTAGTTCGCCTCTAGGGGTTGTATTGATGAACATTACACTCTGGTATTTATTGCTATCATGCCATGAGTTTATTCTATTAGCCTTGTTCCTAGTTCTTTCTATTCTATTCCAAAATTTGCTCCTATACAAGGGGCAGGCCCATTTATGTCATTATTTACCATTTTTTCCCATTTGGTTCTGGCTCCTCTATACACTCTGATTCTATCTCTCTGATTGTAGCCAGAGAACTGCATACGGTGGATGAAGTGTTGTATGTGTCTCTCTAGTTCTTCGGGGTTGCACATGCGGGACACATTTCTCATCACCCGTAACAAATCCGCAATCAGTATGTTGATTTTGGTATGGTCCGAAATGGCCGAATTTCGGTGGATCAGATGTTTGGAAGTCATGGGTTTGGCATAATGGGAATGGAGGATTTGTTTTTGGTTGTTAATGGTATCTAACCAGAGCTCTGTGTCTAGTACAGGTAATCGATGGTTGGGGTGTCTACTTGGTTAGTCTATAGTAACTCTAATGCTCTGGTGGATGGAGTTTGCTATTTGCTGGATGCTTTCCATTGTGTGGAACCTAACAAACTGCATAATAGGCAGTATGGATATTGTGTCCCTGTATCCATGTATTGACGTGGATTTTGCTGTGGAGAAATGCGTAGAAATGATCAGCGAGAGCAAGGTTGAGTTCCGTGGGATTGATACCAGTGAGCTGGGACTTCTACTTAAGCTTACCCATAGTAATAGTTACCTAGACACTTATGACCTTAGCAACCTGTGCCCTACAAGACCAGCAAGAGGCAGACCACCTACCATTACCTCAATGGCCAAGAAAACCCACACAGATAGATGGAACGGGTGGACCAGAGCCATACGGACACCCGAAAACCACGATGAACTGAAGAAAATGATTGCACATGCGGTAGGGGCCAGCATAAAATTAACCCTTAAGGAACATATGTTCAAATTTAATGGTAAAACATATGCCCAAGAGGAAGGAGCAGCCATTGGTGTTAGCATTGCAGGCGACATAGCTAACTTATTCATGGTATGGTGGGACAGCAGACTTAAACAAAAACTTAAAGAACAATTAGAAGACAGCTTAACCCTGATAATGTACTCCCGCTACGTAGATGATATAAACATCGTAGTTAAGACACCCCCACTAAAGAACAGTCAAGAACTAGAGAAAAACACAATGGAAAGCATCCAGCAAATAGCAAACTCCATCCACCAGAGCATTAGAGTTACTATAGACTACCCAAGTAGACACCCCAACCATCGATTACCTGTACTAGACACAGAGCTCTGGTTAGATACCATTAACAACCAAAAACAAATCCTCCATTCCCATTATGCCAAACCCATGACTTCCAAACATCTGATCCACCGAAACTCGGCCATTTCGGACCATACCAAATTCAACATACTGATTGCGGACTTGGTACGGGTGATGAGAAATGTGTCCCGCATGTGCAACCCCGAAGAACTAGAGAGACACATACAACACTTCATCCACCGTATGCAGTTCTCTGGCTACAATCAGAGAGATAGAATCAAAGTGTATAGAGGAGCCAGAACCAAATGGGAAAAAATGGTAAATAATGACATAAATGGGACCTGCCCCTTGTATAGGAGCAAATTTTGGAATAGAATAGAAAGAACTAGGAACAAGGCCAATAGAATAAACTCATGGTATGATAGCAATAAATACCAGAGTGTAATGTTCATCAATACAACCCCTAGAGGCGAACTAGCCTACAAATTTAGAAGGGCCCTAAATAAACGTAAACTCAAAATTAAGATAGTAGAAAGACCAGGTACCTCCGTAAAAACCCTTATTAGCAAGACATACCCGTTCCAAAGACCCTCATGTATAGATAAGAAATGTATAACCTGTAAAATAAGCCCCCATATTAACTGTAAAACTAGAAATGTAGTGTATAGCATAAGATGTACTGAAGGACAATGTAGAAACAAAAATATAGTGTACATAGGTGAGACAGCTGGTAGTATAGGGGAACGAATAAATGAACACTGGCGAGACCTTCAAGATAATAAAGAATCATCTGTGCTCTACCAACATGCTAAGACAGAGCACAGGGGTAGATTAGAGAACATAGAAATAAAAATAGAATCCACACACAGAAAAGATGCAATGTTTAGGCAAATTACAGAGGCAGTAAGCATAAAAGAATTACAACCAAAATTAAATAGAAAATATGAGTGGAACAGCAACATCACAACTTACAATTAAGGACAAAATGAAAACACACACACACATAGAACAAACAACTAACCAACAATAAATAAATAAATAAATAAACAAATAGATAAATGAACACAAACACACACAGACACCCGGATGTGGCGCATGCGCAAACTGAGCACACAACACACACACAGAAACAAAATGGCGTAGGATAGAAGAAAGGAAAGGCACAGAAACAAAGAAAGGAATCCCCAGTCACTGAAGAGGTCACAGAGTGTGTGGCGAAAGGACTATGACTATATATAAACAACTATCTGGTTGTGGAACCAACCAACCAGAAATTTATAAGTTTGTAGATTTGTAAATTTATAAATATATAAATATATAATAAATTGAAGTGAAAGCAACTGGTGCGTGTGTTTCTTATTGGCAACATGACCCTCCCAAAGTATAACAATATATATATATATGTATATATATATATATATATGTATATATGTATATATATATATGTATATATATATATATATATATATATATGTATATATGTATATATATATATGTATATATATATATATATATATATATATATATGTATATATATATATATATATGTATATATATATATATATGTATATATATATATATATATATATGTATATATATATATATATATATATATATATATGTATATATATATATATATGTATATATATATATATATATATATATATATACATATATATATATATATATATATATATATATATATGTATATATATATATATATATATATATATGTATATATATATATATATATGTATATATATATATATATATATATATATATATATAATGTATATATATATATATGTATATATATTTATATGTATATATATATATATATATGTATATATATATGTATATATATATATATATATGTATATATATATACATATATATATATATACATATATATATATATATACATATATATATATATATATATACATATATATATATATATATATATATATATATATATATATATATATATACATATATATATATATATAGAGAGAGAGAGAGAGAATTAGTATATTTACCAACATATGCGTACAGATGTACACTAATGCTAGCAAATACATAAGTTATGTCATAGTACCTATGTGGTTCAATGCAGGAGGATGCAGAACAATTATATGAAAGACGTAAAATAAGAAAATTTTAAAAATTAAAAATTAACTTACTTACTAAAATTTTCACTTCAACTAATTAGTTTCTGTAATGGGATAAAGATAGTTACGCAATGTAACCATCGAGAATTCACTACGTCATCAGGGAATCTATTCTCAGCTAAGTCTCCAGGCAATGCGCGGACACTAGGGACTCATATAAAAACAATAATTCGGTGGATCTTGAGGACTTTCCGGACAAGAGATCGAGACACCATGTTGACACTGTGGAGGACTTTTGTTCTAAGCCGCCTGGACTACTGCTCCCAGTTGTGGTCACCCATAGTTTCAAACTAACCACGGAGCTTGAGGCAATCCAGTGAAGCTACACCAAGAGGATTGCCAAGATGAGGGAGACAAGCTACTGGGAGAGGCTGAAGGAACTGAACCTCTACTCCTTGGAGCGAAGACGGGAGAGATACGCAGTGATCTACATGTGGAAAATCCTGGAGGGACTAGCACCAAACTTTGGCATTGGGAGATGGACCAACCGTCGAACAGGACGTCACTGTGTGGTGCCAAAGGTCCCGTCTTCCACATCTAGAATAAGGAGCAGGTATTGCAATAGCCTGGGATTCAAGGGCCCTCAACTCTTCAACAGGCTGCCGAGGCATCTGAGAGACTTGCATGACGTGGAGGTGGATGTCATTAAGAAACATCTCGACACCTTGTTATCCAGGATCCCGGATAAGCCCACAGCAAGACACGAGGGAAACCTAAAGGCAACAGCAACAAACTCCCTCTTACACCAGTGGCCAACCTATACAGGCTGGAGATAAAATGTGTAGCAACAAGGGCAGTGCCCCAGCATGGCCTCAGCCGGATGGCTGAAGCAGGTAAAAGAGTAAAAGAGTATATATATATTAAGTTTGCAATTTTCAACTGTATATATATATATATATATATACTCCTACAAAGACTATTTTAAAGACATGTCTACTTAATTTGGTTTGAACTATCTAATTTGCATACATACAAATAACCTTCCCACAATAAATATATATATATATAAATATATATATAGTAATAATAATAAATTTAAAGACTAAAATCCAAAATCCGTAGGGCAAATATTTATTAAAATAACAGATTAAAGTTTAAGCAAAGAATCGCGGCCTTCACCCTTAACGGGATCTTCTGAAACTAACAAAGTCCAAGTCTTTGTTTGTTTCAGAAGATCCCGTTAAGTGTGAAAGTAGCGATTCTTTGCTTAAACTTTAATCTGTTATTTTAATAAATATATATATATATATATATATATATATATATATATATGAAAAATGAATGGAAAACAACAAAGCAATCAATACTGTAAAATTAAGATATACATTAGTTTAACGCTTGATGTAGTCGGAAAAAACGTGTGAAGGTTTCAGATGTTGGTCCTTTATTATGAATGATAAGTAAAAGTATAGAGTGATACAGGAGTGAAATGAGGAAGAAACAGAAAAACATTTTTTTTTTAGAAAAAACACGCGTGTGTTCAGTCAGCCGAAATGGGTAGAAGAAATATACTGACATGTTTTCTATTAAGCACAGTCATATAAGAACGGGGATTAAATCGTTATATACAGATTCACTGGGCTTCATGCCTACACAAATATACAATATAAAAATGTGTATTTAATTTAAGTTCCTATTTTCATATTGATTTTTATTTTTTGTAATTTACTTCATTTACGAGATTTGATTGATTTCATAGATCTCGTTTACGAGAATACAATGCCAGCTATAAATAAACAATTAGTTGTAATCCTGAGACAAAAATAAAATGTTTCATTTTCGTATGAACTGCTAGTTAGTTTTTGTTGTGCTATTTTGATAAATGTGCAACTATGAATATGAACTTGTAAAAGCGTGCGGTTTATTGATTAGGGTGCCCCGTTTAGTGTCACTATCTCCTGATATGTATTCAGGTGGATTCGACCCCACTGTAAGAAGTGCTACAATAAACAAAATGCATTGGATTTCGCAATATACGTAATACTGTTGTATGGTGTAAAATGCTAGAAATATTTTATAATCGATGTAGTGACAAAACGACTGTGTGGCTATTTCACTTTCATAGTGGGACATAATAACACCGATGAAACCAAAGTTCTACACACAGGATCAGGTATTTAGACCTTGGGAGGCCCGGGTCAGTTCAGGTTTGGTAGGCTCTTTACACACACACACACACACGACAACCGTGTAGACTACACGGTCAACATCCACTTTATGGAGTATTTTAATAACCGGGGAACTTGATTTACTAAGTAAAAGAAGTGTTACTTCGGATTACTACTACTACTACTATTTATTTATTTATTTTCATTTTTTCATCTTTCAATTTCTATCTACATTTGTGTAATTTAGAAATACAGTTTTATAGATAGCGAACATTCAGTATTCGGTGCTTGCATAAGCTAAATACACAGCTATATGTGTTAACACATTTTTACCGTAACGTAGTATTTCTTTAATATAAAACAATTATTTTATTATCAGAACATTCTCCTGTATTTACGATCCGACTCATTCCGTAAATATAAGTTTATTGACTTTTCGTTTTTTGTTGAGAATAAAATGAGAGCCTCGATCTGCTTCCATTTATTTCTTGAAACACACTGACAAACTAAGTGCTGAGTGTTAAAAAGTATTTAAATTATTTTCTATTTTAATATATACATCAATTATAAATGTTATGATCAACAAGACAGAGCTGATATAAAAAAAAACAACTTTACTTCATATTAAATGTATACACACTTAAAGTGTGCATTCGTGCCATATAATATATTTGTCTATGTGACATTCTATACTTTTTAAATTGTTGAATTGTAAATATATTTTAGTTGTTTTGATTCTAAATTCGTATAATTTGATTTTAAATTCGTATTTTTTGTAATATAATTTTTAAAATGTATTTGAAAAGTGGATTTATTATTTCCTATTATTGTAATATTTACAACCCCTACAATGCAATTTTTAAACTAAAAAAATCTACCTTAATGTATTGTACGTGTGTTTTATATCATTACCTATGTATTATATTACATTTTGTACACCCTCACACACAAACACACACACACACACACACGCACACACATATATATATATATGAATATATATATTCATAAGTATTTACATATTTGTTTGTGCATAGCCTTACGTGTGCATCCCTTTATACTCAATATCAGTATCTTATCTGCATGCGTGATCTTAGATCATTTTTAAATGCGTAAGTTTCGAGATTATTGACGTATTAAAACATTATTGGTTTTCTAAATAGATCGCTTTAAAATATATTTCAGAGAAGGATTACATTAAGGCATTGTTTTAACATGCTGTTAAAAAGAAATATAATTTCATCAAACGAAATTATCCATAATATACCGCTTGTTGCCCTGTATGTATATAGAAATTTGATCGTTGCTTTACATCTATTATTTTGCATATTGAATTCCTGAGAATTTTTATACGTATATATAATTGTGATAAAGAATATCACTTTGCATCCATTTTGTCCTCGATTCAATCCAAAGGCCCGTCGTATTGAACAAATTTCTTTTAACATAACCTCGGTTTGGCCAATGCGATAAGCCTGAAATATGGTAGATGAAATCTGTGTCGAAAGAGTTGTTGTCAAATTATTTGCGGACTTTGAAGCAATGTACTAAAGTAAATGCATCGGTGAAAGAGGTGAGCTACTTAAAGAGGCTGAATTAATTGACACTCTACTCCCTAGAGCGAAGACGGTAAAGATATACAGGAATACATATCGACTGCTGTTTATCATTCATTTTGTACGATCTTAGTCACACGGGGAAACTTTGCACCCCCTGCGTTCTCCGTTTTCTCCTCTCTGACTTTCTCTCTATCTCTGTTCCTTCTGTGTTAGATTTCTCCATATACGACTTACGTCTCCACCACTTCTTTCTCACTTCGTCTTCTATGCATATTTTCTCCTTGCTAAATATGTTGGGCTTTGTTTCTATCTCTTCGTTCCAGCTGCAGTTCATTTTCTTATACTTGAAAATTGTCGAAATATCAATGATCATGTCTTGTGTATATTTGTCACTGTCCTAAGTGCACTGGAGCTAGTGTGATCGCTCTTAAAACATCGAAACGACGTTTGCAGTATTTACAACCTATAAAGGTTGCCTTCCCTGATTCCCCCAAAATAAACAATCTCCCATTGGGAGTGATCTCATTCATGTAGGTTAAAGGTTTTTGATAATTAGTACGCAATTCATGCATCACGCATGCTACCCACAGAGAGGTTGACAGTCCAAACACTCCAGAATGATCCTCCTTGTTTCAGATTCAATCCCTCCCCTGTTTAGAACCATATACAGCCAGCTGAAATAGTTTTCTTTTTCGTGTTTTTGTCCGTGTGCCCGATGAGGGGCCAGCTTGGCCTCGTCCACTATACAGTGATGGCTATAACTAGACCCTGAAGTCAATGGTCGCACATACATGTTAAGTGTATGAAACTCTATTTATACAATATATATATATATATATATATATATATATATAATATCGATTGACTTTCGTCAAATCGGACCGAGGAAACAGTATTTACGTTGGTCTTTCCAGTTGCTAATACTGTCTACCAGTCGCAACTCCAGGTAGAAGGAGCTGCTTGAAATAAAGTGTCTTGCTCGAGGACATAACGCATCGCCCGGTCCAGGAATCGAACTTACAACCTCAAGATGAATCCAATTCTCTAACCACTCAGCCACACGCCTACACACACACACACATTATATATATATATATATATATATATATATATATATATATATATATATATATATATATATATATATATATATATATATATATATATATATATATATATATATATATATATATATATATATATATATATATATATATATATATATATATATATATATATATATATATATATATATATATATATATATATATTAGAAATTTGAAATCATAAGTTTTCACCGTATTTTAGACTCAAGAAATTTCTACCCTGATAGTGTGGTTTATAACCCTCGGAGAAATGGAAAAAGATGAGTGTTGCCGTACATGCTCCCATGTACGGCAACACTCATCTTTTTCCATTTCTCCGAGGGTTATAAACCACACTATCAGGCTAGAAATGTCTTTAGTCCAAAATACGGCAAAAGCTTATAATTTCTAATTTCAAACTCGCGAACCGTTTCAAAAACTTACATGTTTACGTTTATAATTTGCTTGTTTATATATATATATATATATATATATATATATATATATATATATATTCTATACTAGGGCGCGTAAAATTCCCGATATCCATGGACGAGTTCTCTCCAGCGGTCTCTGTCCCTCATTATCGCTGCCATGTCCTGCGTCTCCAACAGACCAGTGTCTGTCCTTAAGGCATCAACATATATATATGGACTCAAACTCAAATGAAATGAAATTAAATATATATATATATATTACCGGACATGTAAGGGGGAATAGATGGGTGGTTAAATGAAAATAGAGAAAGAGAAAGACATAAATTGATAGATAGTGAGATAAGAAGATAGAATGCTAGAACGAACTCCATGCATATGCACAGAGAGCAAGAGGTTAAGGAAACAACCGAATAATAAAGAGAGAGAGAGACACACACACACACACACATATATATATATATATACGTATATATATATATATATATATGGAATAGAATGAAACGAAATTTCATTTCTCACTCTTATTTCGGCACTTACTTAAATGTAAGTACGTATGTATACGTCCATACATATATGTATACAGACGTACAGTAGCATGTATATATATATATATATATACATACAGGCACACATATATATATGCACGTATCAATTTACCGAACATTTATTATAATGTTCGCTTTGTTCGTTTGTAAACAAACGAACAGCCTGATTTACGCCGTACAGTGTTTAGGCAACCACGTCACCTTTTTGTTCAACACTGACACAGGAACGATGTACTAGTTTCAAGCTTGTTAGCTATCGTCAGCACCGTATACCTTTCTGCCAGATGGTTGAACGTGCGAAAGTATATACTTTCCTTATGAAAATTATATATATAGGGAGAGGGAGAGAGAGGGAGTTAGAGATGACTTCATGGAGAGAGCGGGATGCTGATATGGATAGATAGATAGGGTGAAAGATGAATAGATTAGCTGGAAAAACAAATAGATCGATAAATACATTGAAATCTTATTACTTAAAAATACATTGAGATCTTATTACTCATAAAAAAATCTCTTGTACATATCAAAACTATATATTATAATATAATAAACATGATTTACGAAATAAACAATTCAGAGCAGAATTTCATTGAAAAATACGCATCATTAGAAAAAAGACATTTGTTTGTTGCATGTGATTATATATATGTGTGCGTGTGTGTTCTGAATATGTATCTACATCTACGTTAACTATGCCTTTTATCCTTATGGGTTCGATAAAATAATGCAGTATTAAGATACAGGGGTCGATTTTTTTTATATTCCCCTGCCCCCAAATATTTTGGCATTGTGCCTAAAGCTGAAACCATTTTACTCCTAACAAGGTCACCCCCCCCCCCCAAAGACTTATACCATCATTATTTTCCGCCTCAACTATTCTCGCTACTTCTGGATATTCACCCATGTCCTCCTACACACCGGTTTCTAAACCTACATTAATTATGATACATGCACCACTTTATTCCCTACCTTTATTCATCCAATTTATCTATATATATATATATAAAATATTTCTTTTATGAACTTAATTCCAATAATACGCTGTATACACTAATACAATGCTTACAATGTGAATTCTTTTCCAAATGTACTTGTGCCTTTAACATTACTTTTATTACAACTTCCAAATTGACAAAATTTATCTTTATCAATTCCCTTTATTATATTGTTACAGTGCTAAAGATTTTTTAAAATTATTTCTATAACCTTAGGACGTTGGATCAGCAATATAGGTAGACCGTCAGACATCAGGCTTTGAATAATAGAGTTATGGCCCTTTACGTTCTGAGTTCAAATGCCGCCGAGGTTAAAATAAAGCACCAGTAACCCACTGGGGTAAATTTAATCGACTTCCAACTCTTCCCAAATTCCTGGCCTGGTACCTATAGTAGAAATAATTATTTCTATAACCTTGAAGGCAAGGGTTTGGCAGAATCAGTAAAGCGTCGGGCATCATGCTTCGCAGCAAAGAGTTACGGCACTTTATGTTCTCAGTCCAAATCCCACCGAGGTTAGGTTTCCCTTTCTTCCTTACGGGGTCGATAAAATAAAGTAACCCACTGGGGAACATTTAATCGACATGCCCCTCCTCAAAAATTGTTGGACTTGTGACTAAATCAAAAAACATTATTTCTATAATCTTAATTATTGCAATTATTCAATCTTCTGCTTTCCCTCCTCCTTTTAACCTCCCTTTGCCCTTACTCTCTGCCAGACCCCAAAAACTGACCACTCGCTGGTACCACCAACAGAAACACAAATACTATCAAGACCACACGCACAGACAAACACACAGACATACAATATATATACACATATATATATACATATATATATATATATTCAACATGAAAATTTTGATTGATTGCAGGTGCAAAAACGCAAGTAACATAAAATAAATAACGAGATAGATAACGATATTATATTATATTATTTATGTTAGGTTAATTTAATTACTATAGACATATCGAAATATTAAAGAAAAAAACACGAGAAACGGAGTAAGAAATCGATTGAAACTATCATTGAAATTAATCTCTTACAGAAAGTTCTTCTTCTTCTTCTTCTTCTTCTTCTTCTTCTTCTTCTATTAATTCAAAAACTTCATTTACATTAAAAAATATTATGAATGAAAATAAGAAAAAGTATTAAAGGAATAAATGGGCAAGAAAAAGTGGGAGGACAAATGCATGGTTGAGTTTAAACATGTTTATAACAGAATGTTAACAAGCTGCAAACCTATGATACCAAAGAGAAAAAGGATGCTAGAAACAAATAAAATAAAGAACGAAAAGCACAGGAAAACAAAAGAAAACAACAAAATAATAATAAATAAAAATCAACATTAGTGGAAATAAAATAAGGTCGAAAGAAACAGATTAAGCAAGAGCACGAAAAAAATCTCATTGAAATGAAAAAAAAAAAAAATGCTCTGCCCATTTATATAGTTTTACAATAACGTAACAAATATTTTGCTTTTCGTAAGCATGTACAAAGAAAATCCGCACTTGAGTTCAAACATTCAGTATTTAGGATAACATTAATACTTTCCCTATTAAACTAAGCTGACAACTAAACTTATTTCTGATTTTTTTTTACGTGCATATAAGTAGACACAAAGGCACTAATGGATAAACATGGTTTAAAAGTGCTGTCACAATTTTCTCTAAGTTTTTAGATATTCGGAATAGACCTGTTCAAACTACTCGGTCTAGGTTACCAAATGAGTGACTGTGTGAGTAATATCTCCTCTTGAATTTATTTACAGTTACTCCAATAAGAAAATTTGTTTGAAGTCCATCATTCAATATTACCTTTTCTTCTCTTCTGATATGTTATGTCGTTCAATTTGATAATCTTACGATTTACCTCATCCTTGTCAAAATATCTCTTGTTTCGACAAAAGAAACAATATTTCAATATGAAGCCCGAAACACTTGGCCTTCGTGTTCCTAGTATATCTTTGCTGCTATAATCACATATACAAATCTATACCGGTGAAATTAATGTTCTGTCACCTGTTTTGCACAACCAAACATATATGTGTTATCTGCAATCAAATGTGTATGCGTAAGTATCTGTGTGTAATTAAATGCCATCTATTATAATTATTTATGAAATTTATCTATAACAATACACAATGGAAATATTGAATATAGCTTTTGGCAAATTGAAGCGTTTGCATGTTTGCGGAGATGGTAAAATTAAAATGTTATTTTGTTACATTGTTTCTAGGAGTATGGGAGATTTTGGCACCATCCGGTTTTCCATGGTTTCTTTCTTTTCAGATTGATGATAATCACGAGAGGCTCGTCACTAGAAGCTACTCCCAAATAGTGGATGAAAATAGATAAGATTTTGGCAGCTGCATATAATGTATATATAAAAAAATCTCATATAGATGTTCAAAATAACGAATGCACAGACACACATACAAACGCACACACAGACACAGACACACACACACACATATATATCCTAGCAAATTTTGTGTGTGCCCGTGTGTATGGGCAGGTGTATGCATGTGTTTATGGTGTGTGTATGTGTGTATGCAAACATACGAGAGCTCACTTTGGCATAAAATGATATTAACGTTTTAAAGACACCCAGAACGTTACCTATGAAAAAAAGAAAAAAAAAAAAAATCTTCACCTGCCAAATATTCTTTCCCTTCCGAATCACTCTCAAAGTTCTGAGCCAGATGAATGGCAGAATCGTTAGAGAATCCAACTACATTCTGTGTTGTATTTCGTAATTATGTCCCCTTGTGTTATGATTTCAAATGTCACTCAGGTGGTCTTCATATTTAATTATTTTATGTTCGATATTACCAGTCAAGGCGGCAAATTGGCAGAGTCATTAGAACGTCGGATAGGATGCTTTGCGATATTCCTTTTTACTCCCTGCTATCTGAGGTCAACTTTCCCTTTCATCCATTCAGGGTCAATAATAAAGTACTAGACTTGTATTGGAATCGATTCTCCCTCTATATCTCGTTCTCACTTCCATTTTCTCATTTTCCTTCTCTAGAGGAAATCTGCTGTATTCAGATCTGAAGAGAATTGGGCCTCGCCAGGTTTAAAAATACATTCGAATGAAACAGTTGTAGTCCTATAGAAGCCATTGCTATATTAAATTTCATATATATGTATATATAATCATCGTTTGAAGCTCATTTTCTCACGCTACCATGGACTATAGGAGTTGTCTTGTTGCGAGAAATGCCAGGTGAGGTTGATCATGTCTTGCTCCTACAGAACTGATTTTGGGTTGGTTTCTATGATGGATGCCCTTCCTAACGCGAACAAAATTATAGTGAAGGCTGGAGGCTTCACTAGGTGTATGCTTCAGCCTGTCCTCATGGGGGATGTATGGGAATGTGGTGTACGGTGGATTTCTTGACGGTTGATACTGTACATATGCTTCAGATTCAGCCTGTTCCCTTGGGAAGGAGGGTCTCCTGTATCATATATATATATATATATATATATATAAATGCTACAAAGTACGAGGGAAATTATCGATAGTCGGGACTAGAAGAATTTTGGTAAAGTTTATATACATTTTCTCTTCAAACTTGCATTTTAAACTTCGCTCCGTTTAATTTGATTATTTGTCTAGTTAATTTCTACGGGCTAAGAATGACTCGGTAAATTTTATCTGACTGTTCCTCATAGGCGATAGTCTGTGACATTTATCTGTTATTTCTTCGAAGTTACATTTTAACCTTAGCTCGGTTTAAATCATTATTTATCTAGTTAATTTTTACGGACTAAGGAGAAGAAAAATTGGATATATTTTGTCTGACTGTTTTTCAAACTTATAATTTTATATAGCTCTGATTAATAATTATTTTCTTAATTAATCTTTTCCTTGAGCCACACCGTGGAAGGTAGCCACACTCATATATGTATCTGTGACTATGTCTAAATATATACATATATATCCTTATGAATTTATTCTAGACTCACTTTCGATTGAGTAAATCTTAGGCGGTAACTAACTGCTCCTTCTAGCAGCGTTCCTACCCGCCATCCGGCCTACCCTTCACACCCTTCTATTTTGACCGTTGGCCATGTGATGATTCTTACCCATTTTGAATTTATTTCTGGCGGCGATCACTGTAGAAATTTTAGTCCTACTGAGGTCTCTTGAAAAGCTCGAAACCACATGGATAATACCAGGATTGGACGTATCCACAAAGTACGAGCGAAACTATCAATAGTCGAGACTAGAATAATTTTGGTAAAGTTTAAACACATTTTTTTCTTCAAACTTGCATTTTAGACTTAGCTCCGTTTAATTGATTATTTGTCTATTTAATTTTTACGGACTAAGGAGAAAGAAAATTGGATATATTTTGTCTGTTCTTCAAACCGATAATTTTATATATATATATATATATATATATATATATATATATATATATATATATCCGTATGTGGTTGAGTTTAGATGAGTTGATAATACAATGATATAAAGAACATTTTACAGCTCAATGTGATTTTATAGTCGACAGTAAGAAAGATAAAAGATAGTTCAGAGTCTAATCCAATCGGGCAATTTCTGATGAGCTTATTATAATAGGAATGGAATATCCCAGTTATTTTAACAAAACGATCGCCAATTAATTAAATTATTTAATTTAAATCTTCGTTAACCCTTATTCTTATCCTTACTCTCTCTCTCACACACACGCGCTCGCACACAGACACACACACATACATGTATATATATTTATATATATCATCACATTTTATTTACCTTGCTTCAACCAATAACTATCACTTCTTCCGCATTATTTCATCCTTTAGCTGTTTTCCGCTCACAATAAATCATTTCATTCCCACTGCCCACAGCCAATATTTCCTTTATCAATCACCTTAATATAATTGTCTGTCTACCCGCTAGTTCCTGTTATCTCAACTGTTCACGACCAATAGTTTGTATCGTCCACTTTCCTCTCCAATAAATTCATTAATAAAGTGTGAGTTTTCTCTGACAAAGCCAGTCGGTCTCTCGGTACTGAATCAATAAACTTGTCTACTCACAGTTATTTCCTTCCAAACTGTCGCATAGGACCTCGTCACTTGTGTCTGAAAAGATATAATTATTCTGTCAAGCAGAATAACATACTATATCCATGTATACATAACACGTAACCTTATCATTCCTCCAATGTTTTCCACTAGTAAACTATAATTTTTTGTCAATGTTATGTTAGATATTAGGCGTCAGTTATAAAAAATCAGAAAAACGCTTGAATCTGGCACACTCACACAGTCATTCAGTTAGTTGTGATATGATCACAGTTAAAATCATTCGTAGCGAGACATATGTATTTATTATACGTAACGATATCGTATATGCTTCCATATACGAGAGGCGGCTGAAAAGTTCATCGTCTGAAAATTTCATAAGCAGACAAAAATACTAAATGAACTTTGAAATACTAAATGACCAAATGAACTTTATTTTTCAACATAGTCTCTGGAAAGAAACAATGCACATAGCATTCAATTCACTATCTAGAATTAGAGGGGCACTAACGTAGCAAGATTCATGATATAGGAATACAAGGGAGGACTGAGAATCCGGAGGCTGACTATGAAGAATTTTATACTAGATCTATGAAATCTTACATGTATTTATTTCAACTCTTCTTATTAATACAACTTTTCAGCCCACACTTCTATTCATATATCATGAATCATGCTATATTAGCGTCACCTCTCATTCAAGAGAATGAATCGAGTGCTATATGCATATGAAAATCTTCGGCAAATGATTTATATGTACACAGTAAAAAATCTGCAGCTTATTCTCATCTCAGTACGAGTGAATAAACGTCACCGATAATATGTAACTACTGTGAAATGTTCTCACACGGCTGTTGAGATAGCTGTGTCATGGCTACAGCTTAAACATTCGTAGCAAGATTTGAATATGTTTATTTTACAGACATATACACCTACATTAATATATATGGTTACACACGCGCGCGCACATACTCCCCCCCCCCTCATGCGCAACCCTCGATATTTATATATATAAGGATGTAGACATTTAAATCGTCTATAGCATTTGTTGCAATAATGAATAAAAAAAAATAAAGAAAATATTCGATGAAATTTTTTATACAGTGGAATACTATTTAGCTGCATTTAAATTGATCTCTATGGATAATCCTATAGACAGACGAAAATTTTCATTTATTTTCTATTATCATAAATATTTAATAGTAACCTATATATAAACAGTTTTGTATATGTATCTATCTACTGTTCCATGGAAAATGTCTGCATTATCAACAAGTATGAGATAGAGTAGATATAAAATATTCGTATTTAGATAGCTGTTGTTTTCATTCAGGTTAGTAAGGTGTCATATTTGCATCACAGAATTTGGTTTTCATATATTTCCCCAACCCAACCCGATTCTAAATCTGAACTCAGCTCGACCTTTTCAAATACCACCAGATTTCTACTTAATAACTTTAGGAAGAAACTGACTATCATTGCTTGTAACCATAGTTACGTCCCCTTACAATCTGAGTTCAAATGCTGCCGTGGTTATCTTTGCCTTTCATCCTTACGGGGTCGATAAAATAAAGTACCAGTAACATACTAGGTGTTTGCTGGCCTTGTGCCAAATGTAGAAACAATTATTAATGCCAACAACACCAGCTGTTTTCCTTCCCTCCTTCCCCTCACATCTCACCACTGAATGCATGCCGTGCGCACACACGCATTCTCTCTCTCTCTCGCTGTTCGCTCTCCTCAACACCCACACATAATCATAATAATAAAACACTTGATCACGTAATAACCAATTTTTATTAGTTTCGACTGAAAACAGGATATTCTACTCTTTACATCCCTCTAACATACAATGGTTACAAGAAGGTGTTCCCCCCCCCCCCCCGATAGATAGTCAGGGGAGGTCGCTCTTAAGTGCTTCTGGTAACATGTAACCCAGTAAAACCTGTTACATGCTCCGGTTGTCGGCAATTTAACCGCCTTCTTCACCAAGCTTGTTTGGTAAGGAGGGTGATTTTTGGATACTTTGTGGGATGTAAAACAAAACGCGTCAAAGGAAGGAGGAAGTCTGTAAAAAGACAGGTAGACGGAGTTTGTTAGTCTTAGTTGGCAGAGTCTAGATGAAGAATCATTCTGATTTCAAAAACGAGTTAGATGGGCCTTCTTAGTGAACTTGGTGACAATATTTCAAGTGGCTAACAGTTTTATTCTTGTGATTAAGGTGAATAAGCCGCCGACCCCCATTTATTCCCTATGAGAATCATGAACATACTGCATCATATAGATAAGCATTGGTGCACTTGTCAATTGTCCACTATACTCACAAATGGTCAGTAGTAAAAATGCACCTATATTATTATGTATCTATGCATCTTTGGGTAATAAGAACATCTCCCCCCCCCTCTCTCTCTCTCTCTCTCTCTCTCTATATATATATATATATATATATATATATATATATATATAAATGAAAGGTATAGAAAATATTGTAGCAAAATATATATATATATATAATCAAGGTTTAGCAAATAAGAAAAAGTTTCAAAATAAATTTCAAGAATTCACTGTACTTACTATGGTTACCTTTACCGAAACGGTTTCGAGTCTCAAAAATAAATGGATAGTCCTTGCGGGCCTCCATTGAAAAGATAAACTCTCGTCAGAAGGTTCTTTTCACTCGGAGAATATAAAATTCCAGAGTTCGAATTACGAACTGGCGCTATTCAAAATTGTTACTGATATATATATATATTGAAGAGAGAGAAAAAAGATTAAAAAAAAAAAAAATTTGCTCTATGGTTATTATATATTTGATATATATTGATCCTTATCGAGCCCTCATTGGATTTTAGTCTTCACATTTATTATTATTACTATATATATATATATATAGTGTTATACTTGGGGAGGGTCATATTGTTGTAATAATATTGTTGAAATAATAACAGAACACACTCACTGTTTGGTTGGTTTTCGCTTCTGTATCTTTCATATCTCCATAGTTAATTTATTTGTTTACAAACTAAAGAATTTAATAACTGACAATTGTTTCTACCCAGGTTATGCTAAATATAGCAAATCATTTTTGTTTAACAATTTGCCATTAGTGAGAATAGACCCTGGGTGACATTAGAGTTTAATTAAAACATCGAAACAAGTCACCCAGTAAAAAATTCAGAATGGATAATATATATATATCAATCATCAAAGTACCACGATAAAAGTTTACATTTAGAAATCGAATTAAAAAACATCGTAGTCAGAAAAATAGCATAGTCAGAAAAATCTAGTGTTAGTTGTATTTCTTAGAGTGAATAGTTTTAAAGAATTGTGTCATTTGTAATAAAAGTTTTCCTAAAATTGATTTGAAAATATATAATTTTAACAAAACAGTATTCATATTCATCTGAAGCAATCCAACGATTATATGAATGTTAATGGATATTTACTGTAGACCTAACGTTATATTACCAATCATGAAATTATATGCAGTGAATATATAGATATATGTAAATTCTTCGGTTGTTACATATATGTTCTTTCTACTATATTAATTATTAAATAATCAATAATATTCAATTATATTTGAGAATAGTATATTAGTATTACTTATGTATTTCAGAATGTTATTTCGGAGGTTAAAGGTGAGGAGGATTTAATATATTGATGTTTACAAAATATACAATTATATATTAAAAACGTATTGCTGGGTGCATAGATTAGAAGTAATATATGTTGAGCATTTACACTTCTTTAAGGGGTATTAAACATATGACCAGTATATATAAGTGTGTGATGCATTTAAGAAAATTAGTCAATTAGATTAATGCAACTTGTTAATTCCGTTTCATTATATCTTTATCTATATAATACTAAACGTCTGTGATTGCTTGCTTGTCTCTAATGGGTATACAAATAGAATAAAACAAGTTTCGCGTAAATCGGAGAACGGGTTCTCGAGATATGGGGTTTTTCCGATTACATTCAAAAACAAAGAGAGAGAAAGATAGAGAGGAAGAGATAGTGGTTGTGACAGAGTAGATTGAAAGAGAGACATAGAGAGAGGAAGAGGAGAGAGATAAAAGGAGAATGGAAGAGAGCCGCTTGTGTTGTTGTGTATATATATATGAGTGTGTGTGTGTGTGTATATATGTGAGTGTGTGTGTATATATATAAATATATGTGTATATATGCGCCTATAACCAGTGCATATAAATCACAGACACCAACATATATATATATATACGCAAACATATATATACTCACAAACATTTATACATATACATACACTTACGTATATATGGACGTTCCAGTTTCATTTTCCATTATATACGTGTCTGTGTATATTTTAATTATTTAAAAATTATTTTCAAGTCAACATGATTTAAAAAAAATGTTTTGAAGGGAACGTGACCCAACGGGTCACAGGTCGCCTAGTACTATATAAAAGTGTGATTTTATCTAAATATTATTCCAATACTATGTATTTAATATCACGATAAATAATATTTTAAGTTAATTATATTAATATTTCCCACTTTAATGTAAGATGGTATGTTCTGAGTTTTTTTAATTCCCATGTAATACTAGCTAATGGTGTCATATGTTTTAATGTAAGTTTACTAAAGGAATGAAGTTGGGATTTAAATCTTGTCTTGAAACTATTTGAGGTAGCTCTTATGTAAAGTTTAGAATGCCTAGAGGTGTTAACTGTGCAACTATATACTATATTGTTAGTTAAGCAATTACTCCTATGTGGGCATAGTGTCTTGCTTCTACAGTTAGAGTATATATGTATATATATACACGCACACCTACACACACACATGCATATATATATATATATATATATATATATATATATATATATATATATATATATATATATATATATATGTGTGTGTGTGTGTGTACAAGACCACTTTAGGCATTATAGTATATATATATTTTTTATTTAGACAAAGATGTTTATGTCAACTACATTTTCCAAAGATACAGAAACAAGAAAAATACACAAATATGAGAAGATGAAGATTGAAATGTATGTAACACAAAGATCAACAGTAATAGAAAATACAATAAACATCACCAACAGTAATAACAACAACAACACCTCTACCACTAGCAACATCAACACCAGTAATAACAACAACAACACTTCTACCATTAGCAACACCAACACTAGTAATAACAACAACACCACCTCTACAATGATGGGAAATATTAAAAAAGGATAAAATGAAAATTAAGTATTGAAAAATGGTGCGAATTTGTAAAGAAGAGCAGATCTGATTGTATAGGGAGGAACGCACTATAAATGCCATAAATGAGAAGAAAAGGGGTGAAAGAGAAAGGTCTGTAGAGAAAGGGCATTAACTTTTAGGCAAGGAAGAATGAGAGGAGGAATGGGAGAGGATGGCAGAATCTACAACTAAGTTGGGGCAGTGTTTCTTCTAAAATGACTTGAGGTTGAAAGCGTTTCATCTTATGTCTGACCACATCAATAGTAATTCTTTATAATTCTCCCATGATATCAACAACACCCAGAAAAATACTATAACAGCACATCCCAAGAACACCATATTTTCCCACCAACTAATAAAAAATAAACACACGAATCCTCTCACTAGCAATTTCAAATTATAATCAATAACTTTGGAGTGAGGGCCTACCAATTTCACAAGCCAGCGAAGGGTCTTCAGCGTAGTGGCTCTATCTTTTGGAAGTATGTCTCAAATTACAACTTAAATTTAGCAAAGAATATATTGGTAATAAGATGGCATAGCAACTGCTGGAATGCCTTTGATCATAGGTATGTTGGGCCAGGATCGATACATAAGTAGTTACAGAAAGATTTAATAACATTACTTGTACAATTTGTACATCAATTTAATTGTTTAAACAGTTTAAATGAATCGATAGATACTCCGGTTGTCCTTGTGGAATTTAAAGGTTACTTATACTGAAAAGAGAATGTGAACCATATGATAGAAACGTAGTTTTCGATACTTGATTATCGGTAGGTATGAAATACGGCGCTCACCCTTCTGCAGCAGGTTGACCTTTCATCTAAACAATATACTTGTATACACAAGTGAAATATTTAGATAAGAATAAATTCAATAGATTCTAAGCGATAAATAAAAGATGAAGTGGTGGAAGAAGCGGTGATATGAAAGCAAACAGACAAGACCAATTAAGACGAAAGAACAAGAAAATAAAATATACTGATGAATGAGCATAAGATTATGGTAGCGGTGGTGATGGCGGCGGTGCTGTTGAGGAAGATGTAGAATATGATGATGATGGTGGTGGTGATGATGGCGACAGTGCTGTTGAGGAAGATGAAAAAGATGATGATAATGACTGTGATGGTGATAGTAGTGTAATTTAAATAGGATTAATGTTGATCGAAAGCAACGACAAGATAAAGAAAACTACATTAGTTATGATTCATATTCGAGAAAACTCATGGTATTAAAATAATGATTATGATAATCAGAATAATTATGAACATGAAGAAGTATAAATGTAGTGATTGAGATACAAAAGAAAACAATCAGAAGATAAGTGAAAACACGGAAAATGTGAAAATATAACATAAAGATCTTTATGTTTGTAGAAGATTCAAGAAGGTATATTTTGTTTATTTGTTAATATAGACAACATTTGAACATCAACACCAGAAATAACATCTACTACTACTACTACTACTACTACTACTACTACTACTACTACTACTACTACTACTACTACTACTACTACTACTATTTATACGCTGCTACAGCTACTATATAACGATACGACTCCTACTGGTAAATAACCGAGGAAACAGAAACAAGAAAAATACACAAATATGTGAAGATGAAGATTGAAATGTATGTAACACAAAGAACAACAGTAATAGAAAATACAATAAACATCACCAACAGTAATAACAACAACACCACCGCTACCACTAGCAACATCAACACCAGTAATAACAACAACAACACTTATACCACAAGCAACATCAACACCAGTAATAACAACAACAACACTTATACCACAAGCAACATCAACACCAGTAATAACAACAACAACACTTATACCACAAGCAACATCAACACCAGTAATAACAACAACAACACTTCTACCACTAGCAACATCAACACCAGTAATAACAACAACAACACTTATACCACAAGCAACATCAACACCAGTAATAACAACAACAACACTTATACCACAAGCAACATCAACACCAGTAATAACAACAACAACACTTCTACCACTAGCAACATCAACACCAGTAATAACAACAACAACACTTATACCACAAGCAACATCAACACCAGTAATAACAACAACACCATCTCTACCACAAGCAACATCAACACCAGTAATAACAACAACAACACTTCTACCACTAGCAACATCAACACCAGTAATAACAACAGCAACAATTCTACCACTAGCAACATCAACAACAGTAATAACAACAACAACAATTCTACCACTAGCAATATCAACAACAGTAATAACAACAACAACACTTCTACCACAAGCAACATCAACACCAGTAATAACAACAGCAACAATTCTACCACTAGCAACATCAACAACAGTAATAACAACAACACCACTTCTACCACTAGCAACATCAACAACAGTAATAACAACAACACCACTTCTACCACTAGCAACATCAACAACAGTAATAACAACACCACCTCTACCACTAGCAACATCAACACCAGTAATAACAACAACACTATCTCTACCACTAGCAACATCAACACCAGTAATAACAACAACACCACCTCTACCACTAGCAACATCAACACCAATAATAACAACAACACCACCTCTACCACTAGCAACATCAACACCAGTAATAACAACAACACCACCTCTACCACTAGCAACATCAACACCAGTGATAATGACAACACCACTTCTACCACTAGCAACATCAACGCCAGTAATAACAACAACACCATCTCTACCACTACTAACAACAAGATCAGTAACACCACCACCACCACTACCACTACTACTACTACTACTACAAGTGACAACACGACCAGTAACAAGAAAAACACAACTACTACTACTATCAACAAGACCAGTAACAACAACAACAATAACACCAACACCATTACTAGCGACAAGACCAGTAACAACAACAATAACAATATTACGAGCATCAGCACCAGTAGCAGCAACGACACCACCACTATTACTACCACTAGCAACTACAATATCAGTAACAACATTAACAATAACTACTATAACCACCACCAACAACAACAATAAAAATAACAACACCCATCTACCACCGACAACAAGAGCAGTAGTTAAAACAAAATTAACCTGCTACTACTACTACTACTACTACTACTACTACTACTACTACTACTAGCAGCAACAAAATTAACAATATTACTACCACTAACAACAACAGCAGTACTACCGCTAGCAACACAAAAATAACACCACCACTACTATTACTAGTAACAACAAAATATCAACACTACTACTACCACCAGCCACTACGACGACGTCAACAACAACAACAATAATGATAAACACGTCATCAATAACAACAATACCCAGAAGCAAAACATGTGCATGGTTAGCCATTAGTATGGGCTGCTCAACAATGATCGTCTATTTTTCTTTAGTCTATTAAAAGGCGGCCATTTACCAGACCTATGTCTAGTCACGTGTTAAACTGATAATAACCTATGGATCGAAGTGCTGGTGCAGCACTTGTTATGTTTTATGTTTCTAGTTATTCGCCTTCTCTTCAAATTTGTCTTTAATGTCTGTTGTTGTTGCCGTTGGATTTGTAAAATCAGTTATATATATATATATATATATATATATTGTTTTTTGTAGTTTTGTCACTGTTGTTGAACTTTCTATCATTGTCTCAGATGTTAATATGGTATCATCATCAGCATCATCATCATCTGTATTAGAAGTAGAAATAGTAATAGGAGTAGGATTGGTGGTAGTTGCGGTAGTATTACTGGTGATATTAGTAGTAATAATAGTGATGGTGGTGCTAACAGTAGTGGTAGTAGTAGAAGTAATAGTAGTAGAATATTGTAAAACTTTTTCTTATCTTTTCCTATTCTTTCATGTCCGGAATCAAATGACTATGTCTTATTGTCGGATCTGCAATGCTGGAAAACTGGAGTAATACATCTATAATATAATTTCGGTAACGCCTACGTGGGTAACTGATAGATATTTTAAATTCCGTGTTTACACACACACACACACATACACAGTTATATATATATATGTATATATATATATATTTTTTTTTTTTTTTCTTTTTCTTTTTTTTTGTTATATTTTGGGAGGGTGATGTTGGGGAAAAAAGCACACGCACCTGCAACTTTTCACTTCAATTTACAAATTTCGGTTGGTTGGATGGTTCAATAACTGGAAGGTTGTTCATATTGTCAAAACTCTTTCGTCACACATTCTGTGATCTCCTCAGTGACTATTATTTAATTTGTGTCGATGCATAGTTACGTCCCCTTACGGACTGAGTTCAAATCCCGCTGAGGTTGACTTTGCCTTTCATCCTTACGGGGTCGATAAAATAAAGAACCAGTAATGAACTGGGTAATTGCTGGCCTTGTGCCTAAAGTAGAAACAATTATCTAATTTGTGTCTCTTCTTTCTTCTGTCCTACACCAACTCGTTGCTGTGAGTTATGTGTATACTTATGATATATATATATATATATATATATATATATATATATATATATAACGCGGCTCATAGTCACTTTTATCTGTTCGTAGATGTATTTAGCCCGACTTTCTAAACTTTCATTTATAGCAATCGACTATGGTTAAAGAGATTTCCTACATTTTCTACGAATATATATACACACAGACACACACACAGACACACACACACACACACACACACACACACACACACACACACACACACACACACACACACACACACACATACACACATACACACACACACACACTCACACACACATGTATATATATATATATATCTGTGTACGTTTATATGCATGTGTGTCTTTCTTTTTTTGTCCACGCGTCTCTGTCTTTTTGTGTGTAAATAATATGGATATATTTACTCAAAGTAAGTTTCGGTGAAGAAATCCGGCAGATACCTTGCTAGGAGAAATATTTTCATATGCAAATGCCGATGTCATATATGGAGGAAGCGATGAAGTTAATTATTCTCCTGAATTTTTGAACTCATTGACTCTATTTGAAATTGTGTTGTACAGATATACTTTAACGAAATACATTCTGTCAGTAAGTGGTATATAAATGGATCAAGAATGAGGCTTATTAACCCAGACAATATCTGCTTAGAGGTAAAGGTGATTTTGATTCATAGAGATATTAGTTTCTAATGCGTCTAGCACTTTTAGTAATACAAACATCTCAAATACAGATTTCTACACAGTTACATTATTCTTTTGGGAACCAGCAGTATTAATTTATCCATGTAGAGATAGGAATGATAAATAAATATTCCCAGTTTAAAGAGCTGACAATTGTTATAACAAAATATAATTTTAGCGCCATCAATAGTACTCTGGTGGAATTTATTTTATACTCGAATGCTTTAGAAAAATACAATTCTAAAACAAATTATAGATTTCATGGTTCTTTATAAACATTCACCAATCTTATAATCCTCAAAATATCCATGACATTTCCATAGGTAATTATGATATTATTATTTTGACTTTGGCATTTACCTTAAATTGTAACAATTAATCTAATGTTTATATGATATTTCTTTCATATGAGTGTTTTAGTTATTTGATCACCCAAACTACTTTACTCGTTATCGTGTTGTGTATATGTTATCTTGGCTTTTACATTTACCCGAAATTGTAACAATTAATCTAATGTGTGTTCCTTTCTAAACACTTCTTTCATGTGAGTGTTTTAGTTATTTGATCATCCAAACTAATTTACTCGTTATATTGTTGTGTATATGTTTGATCGTTCCAAATCTTTAACATAATCCTCAGGCTGAATAAACTTGACGCAGCGACAAGTCTAGACATTTTATTTACCGATGCACTCTGATTTGCATACTGTATCTGTCTATGAAATTTCACTTACAATATTTGGGTCTAACTTATTGTGATATTTCGTGTAATTCATCCGACGTCCGCTGTGTTTAAGCGGTTGTCACAGTAGTTTGTCTATAGACAAAGATAATTATTCTTCTACGAATAATGGTTTCTGATTTAGGCACAAGACCAACAATTTCTGTGGGAGGGGAAAGTCGATTAAATCGTCCCCAGTGGATTAAATCGGCTAGTACTTTATTTTATCGATCTCGTAAGGATTAAAGGGAAAGCTGAACTCTGAATTTAAAGGGCCGCAACTCTATGTCACAACGCTTTACCGATTCTTCCAACACACTGTTCTAATCTTCTATAAATAATTGTTTCTACTTTTTGCACAAGGCCAACAATTACCTAGTGTATGACTGGTATTTTATGTTATCGACCCCGTAAGGATGAAAGGCAAAGTTAATCTCGGCGGGATTTGAACTCCGAATGGCAAGGGCCGCAACTCTATGCGTCAAAGAATGGCGTACGACCCTCTACCGATACTGCCAATCCACCGCTTTAATCTTCTATGAATAATTGTTTCTACTTTAGGCACAAGGCCAGCAATTATCCAGTACATTACTGGTACTTTATTTTATCGACCCCGAAAGGATGAAAGGCAAAGTTAAACTTGGCGGGATTTGAACTCAGACCGTAAAGGGACGTAACTATGCTAGAAAGCATGGCGTCCAACCCTCTACCGATACTGCCAATTCACCGCCTAATCTTCTATAAATAATGCATCATGCTATCGAGTGACAAGTTAATGGCTGTGGTTTTCTTCAACAGTTCTATATGATAGAACACACTTCCCAAATAACCATGTAGCAAAATTGAATCTGGGATATCAGGATTGCGACGCATCCATTTGAATTAAAAATTTGTTAGATTTGGTAAGGAGTTCTATTTTTGCCAATGTATCCAACATGAATGTTGAAATAATTGTTTGAAATTATTTTACTCTTATCATTGGAATTATTATATTCGTCATTGAGTTCTGCTTTTGAAATCTTTTTTAACAATAAAGATAAAGTATGAAGATGGTGAGTGGTGTCTCTGTTAACAATGTTAGCCAAATTGTCTCTTCAGAAGATGAGATTATTGCAATACGTTTAACGTTACAAGCAAATATGGAGATTTTGAACATAACACTTATTAAACATTCACTGCAACAATATAATGAAAAAATACTTGATAACACATTAGATAAATGTGCCAGCGTCGTGTCTTCCAACAACAAAGACGGTAGTGTTTGTAAATTGGCAACAGTGAAAAAATGTGTAAATCTATCGACAGAAACACGTTTGAAAATGCCCTAATTCCAGGCTTACAGTTATATGTAAATTTAATGAAACAAAAAATTTCAAGCAATCGACGATATATCAGCAGGGACAAGAAAGAAAAATAACGATACAAGTGAACAAATAAAACTACCTTTAATTATATCGCCCACAAAAGATGCATATAGCTGAATGTTCGAAGAACTGATAAAAGAAATAAGACGAATCACCATTAAAGTAAATGGGACTTTCTTACGGATTAGTCAATATGATATTCAATCATGAACAAGGCGTGTGAGGGTCGTTTGAGAAATATGTATATGTTCCTCTAGAAAGAGATAGATAGACAGAGAAAGAGGAAGACAAAAGGAGAATGAGAGAGAGAACGAGAGAGAGTGTGTGTATGAAAAAAGGGAGGGGGAGAGTTGTTTTGTTTGGTAATCAATATGTTCTTTGGTGTGATATATCAACGTTTTATTATTCTTAACATTTTTTCAGGTCTGTACGTTTTAAATTCATATATTGCCATTACACCTTCCGGCGATGATAAAATAAAATGCCACTCAATTCCGGTGTCAATATTATCGACTATTTCCCCTCCACAAATAGTTCAGTTGGAAAAGTTAGAAATGATTTTGTTTAACAGACAATATTGTATATAAGCCAAAGTCTTATACCGAATTGTGCATATAGTTAAAGTTTCTTTCGCTCCAGTATAGTAAACTATATGTTTTGGTAGTTTCACACACACATACACACGGAAAATGCAATGTAAATATACAAATCTTGTTTGAGATGTGAGACGTAAAGAAAAATACACTAAATCCTAATCCAGGAGTGATAGATAATAAATACTTATAACTGTTATGGTGCATTTCATAATAATAAAAATATATAAAATAAGAAAATTCAAATTAAAGGAAATATTCAAATAAGTTCAGGGATGGCAGTATGGTAATGAGTTCGTAACCAAGTAGTTTTGTTTCCAGTCCCACGTCACAGAGCGTTCGCCGCGTGCCTTCTACTAAAGCCTCAGGTTGACCAATATCTTGTGAGGGTTATTTGGTTGGTGGAATCCTATATGTAAATATATCGTTTAAATTGAAGTTTACCATAATAATATTAACATTATAAACACAAACACACACACAGAGACGCACGCAAACACACACACGGACGTACATAAATATGTATATTTATATATTATATATATAGTAATTTGCATAGGTAAGTATATATTACCCGTATGTTATGTGAAGGTATGTATACCTTCTCGTACGTATATTTGACTGTTATGGCGTATAATTTTTACATATTCTGGTATTTAGGGTTTGGTTATGTGTATATGGGAGTTTTGCGTCTGCGTGAGTATGCAGGTTCGTACGTATGGTGGGTGGGTGTATATGTGTACTTCTTGTTTTAGTTGACTTACGTCTCCGAACCTTCGTGTATTTATTTGTAGGTATGTGTGTGCGCTTGTTATATACGTATTTATTTACTTATATACGTTTATATAATTATTTATTTATTTGTACACAAGCATACACACATACACATATTTATATGTGCGTGGTTTTGTATACCTATGGTAAGGTTTTGCGTATGCTTGTGTATGTACGTATCTGTTTGCGTGTATGTATTTATTTGTTTCTATTACTTCTGTATTGTATTTATTTACTTTGTTCTTAACTCTGTAGCGGAGATTCATTCGGTCTCCTAGTTAGAATTTTAGTCTACAACTTCTGCTATACCATTTACGTGGTTTTGTCTTTGCGTGCTATTGTTCTCTACGCTCCACATATGACTTATTATCTTCGTTTTTTCGTTCATTGCCAGAGAACGTCTCTATGCACCACTTAGAGAACATTAGTCTACGACCTCTTTTATACCATAAACGTGGTTCTGTCTTTGCGCGTAATTGTTTTTCACCGCTCCTATTAATGACGTATTATTCGTTTTTTCCCGTTCTTTGCCAGCGAACGTCACCATGAACCAAAGTATCGTCTTCCTGTCTTCCTCCGGTTGCAACGTTTTTTGAAATATCCAGTTCTGCGTTTACAGATTGACTTTGTTAGTTTCAGAAGATCCCGTTAAGGGTGAAAGCAGCGATTCTTTGCTTAAACTTTAATCTGTTATTTTAATAAATATATATTATATATATATATATGTTGTTTTGTGTGTTTGTGTGTGGGTTTGGGTTTGCGCGGTTGTTCGTATTTGCTTTTAACTTTTCTTTTTGCTTATGTTATGTAACGTACTCATTGGGCGAATAAAATAAGAATAAGGATCGTTAGAATCGACTAAATTCCGTGACGGCAGCGCCTTAACATGGCTGTTGTCTAGAGACTGAAAAAAAAAAGAGTAATCTAAATTTGTTTTTCAAAATTAAACACTTCTGAAACCTCATTTGAATCACTCTACACAATTGTTTGATCTTTTGAAGCACATTCTAATTTCTCTTTGTTTTATGGCTTCTCCTTTGTAGTGATCATTGTAATTTTAAGCACATTCACAAAATCACTTGTTGTATAGCGAAACATTGATTTTATTGAAACTAAGAAAGAATCGTATCGATGCACGATTGAGCTTTAGATAAAGACACCTTTACAATTAGTTCGCATCCGTCATAATCGTCATCGGAACAAATTGATGCATATCTTTTTTCTGGATTAATGAAACTATCAACAATCTCAAGATTTGAAAAGGTTTGGGTTAATTCAATATCGTTGTCAACTGCAATCCAGTCAACGATATCTTTATCGTAATGATTTTCTATGGACGATGTTTGTACTATCTGTATTATTTCTTTTCTGCTAATATTAAAACCATTAAAATCGCCTTCATCTTAATCATCAGAAATTAAATTCCGAAACGGGAAAATAGGCCATTCCTCTGAAAAGATTGACAGGCTTAACAGAGGTTCATGCGAGAAGAGCTGAAAAGAGCGCATCCTTAATTATAAATTGGCATTAGACGTCATAGAGAGAAATTACGCTGTTGATTAATTGGATCATTAAATTATTTCTATAGCCACATTTTAGATTCAGGATAAATTCCCAATACATTGCTTACATAAGAGAAGTGACAGCGGCTGGTGAATAACAGGTATTTCCACAATTTGAAACTAAGATTAATGGAAATGGGACTTACCGTTACTACTGTCCAAATGCATACTCATAACAAATGAATAAATCTAACAGCAGGTCTGAAATTGGGAGTTAAACAAGCCTAAGAGAATCATTTATCTATCTATAGATTCGTTTGCACCGTAAAGGAAATTGGCAGTATTTCTTCAATACCTGGCAGAGGCTATCTAACAGTTAGAAGCATACGAATCAAAGAAGCATAATTTTAGTTACTCTATGCGATATATGTAGTCCATATATATATATATATAACGAAGGAAATGTGGTAAGGAACCAGATGGACCATAACGCATCAAAGTATTCAATACTTAAGGTAGTAGAGTGGGTAATAATGGTACCACCCCGCACACAGTGGGTTATAATGGTGCTAATGATAGGTGTAGGAGCGTAGGTAACAACGTATATAGCAATAATAATAGCCTTACAGTGGGAACTAGAAGGGACCGCGACCGAAAGTGCCCCTTAAGGGTAACTGCCTGACTGATAGGGTTATATATATGTGCACCGTAACTAGCCATAATAGCGTTAAACATTATATAGGGGATACCTCTGCCCGTTCAAAAATATATTTCGAATACATCTCCACACTTTCGCAAACAAGTAACTAAGACACTCCACTTCGCTCGCGAACTACATCACAGCATTAAAATACTCAAACATCAGCTTCTCCACGCACTGGGAAATTGTCAGCAGAGCAGCACCGTACAACTTCAAAAGGAAGTGCGAGCTTTGCCTCATGGAGCTCTACCATATCATAACGGCACCCCACGAGCTCATCAACAGCAGAGCTGAAACGACGATAAGCTGAACACACCACTTAAAAATATCCTACTCCAGATGGAATAAGAACGAGGAGTAGAAACCGTAAACCGGCTCTCCTTGCACCAACCTTTAACACCCTGGCTGGCAGGTGCTGCAAAAAAGCATCCGGAAACTAAACATGCATCCCAGACCCGGCATGAATCGACCCAGCGGGCAGGCGCAGCAAACAAACATCTCGAAACTAACGTTGCATACCTAACTCTGTGCGTATCGATAATGGTAGGGTAGTAACCAAATAGTAGTAACGGATAAAAAAGCCGTACGGAGAATACTGCCCTAACACCAGCTAGAGTTATCTCCCTTGACCTACTGCAAAATCAATACTTGTTTTTTACGAAGAATGAACTCTGACGTGAACTTATTTCTAAAAAGCCATTCCGGGTCATTTAGGAACCCTTTTTAGTTGTTTATGCCCTTGAGAAGCCCATTCGAGCGAAACGTACGTAGGTGCTATTTTAAATAAACATGTTTTAATGGTTTGTTCTCCTTTATTTACTTCTCCACGTGTATATATATATATATATATATATATATATATATATATATATATATATATATATATATATATACACCTGTGTGTGATAGTTCTACATAAAGTACATCATAGCTCATATAAGTGAAGCATTATTCACTTCAAAATTTCATAATGTCTCGACCGCGGTTAAAATTGAAGTACTGAATTTCAGTTACACCTTATACAGAATAAGTCATGTCGATATACACGAAAGTGGTTAATTCAGGCGACAAGCATGTTTGTTAGTTTTTCGGCTCTTCCTGAATAGAAGCTATATATAACAGTTTCTGCTGTGGAGTTCAATAGAACATTGGGTTGGACAGAATATATTTAAACTGTTAGGCTTAAATATAACACGACAATTACTTTCCAAATAGTTAGTATAAAACCTCAAAATTGCACAAATTAGGATTTTAAACACACACCTTGAGTGCCTGTGTGTGTTTGTGTGGGTGCATGTGTGCATACTTGCGTGTGTGTATAGATGTATATACATGTCATGCAGGAAATCACCTTCAGGCCTTTTGCCTGCACTATTTGTTGCCACATATAATCAGTGAACAATTTCTTTCTCTTTGCGCCCTTATATAATTGACCATTCTTGTTAAGCTAACATGCTATTTGAATATGCTTCTCTGAGCAGATATAATGTCTCTTGCTTTCATGTTGGCATTAAAACAATCTTCAAGCACAATACCATGTACAATATAGTTCCCAAAACTGTGAATCCTCTCATACTGCAGGATTTCTCTACCTTTCACTCTTACCTTTCTAGGTTCAAACCTTACCGAAGGGAGTTTCGGTATTCAAATTGCAATGATAATCTGATTGCAATGTTTCCTACGCGGTTGATTTAAAGTGCGAAAGTTTACTTGTGTGTGTGTGTACACACATACACACACACGTATACTCACACTTATATATACACACGGATATACATGCATATATATATATGTGTGTGTGGGGGGGGGGGGGGGGGTGCGTGTGTGTGTTTGTGTGTCCGTTTGTGTGCATGTAGAACGCTCAGCTAACGTAATTTTGCCTCTATTATTATCAGTTTACAATTGCTCTATGCTTCCATGTGCATATATAATTGACCAAACTAAGCAAACCAGATTGCTATGTGAAGATGCTTCACTGAGCAGATATAATCAGATCGAAACATGTCTGATTTCATGGCATTAAGTCAAGATCCACTTCCATTGCATTGTCTAAAATTATTCTCTAAAATTTGCGTCAAGCAAACAAACTAGCATTATACACATGTGTATATTGATATGCACACACACACAGACACACACACACAAATACATCTATATATTAATATATATGTATACACACATATAAATATTACTGGTAAGTATTTCAGAAAGCCGGTACACTGGGGTAGAAATATATAAAGCGTATAGGATGACAAATAAACGAAACAAAATAATCTGTTTTCTACCCAGTATATTTCAATATAATATTTCAAGCTTAACACTATCTTTACAAATGCAGAAACATTGCCCTAAACTATTGTTTATTTGCGGCCTTTTTGTGTGTTGATGATTATAGCCTCTTTCAGTCTCTCTCTATATATAGCATTTATTGTTCATACATGGAACAAAAACCCATGCCTAAGATTTCAATGTCCAATTATGACCATCTTCCCAGATTGAGAACAAAAATAAATATTATAATATATCAGCCCTCATACCAGATTGAGCACTGTTTTCCTTCCTTTTTCGCATTCATCGCTTCCTTACTACAAATACAGACACACTCACCCTCCCATATATATATATATATATAATTAAAAGATCTGAGGCCATATTCAGTTTGTTCAGGTTTATTTAAAATCCGTTATATATATATATTGCTGAAGACTATCAGTCATGATAGTCTGAGTTCAATTTAAAATAATAGTGAATCTGGTCCCTTACGATTTGAACACATATCTGTTTATACCTGTGTTTATCTTTCTTTTATATTCTCTTAGAAATAGCCAGAAATAGCCGTAGAAACGGCTTGAGCTCTGCCGTTGGGGTTATACATTTTCCTATTACCACTCTACTACCATAACTATTGAGTACTCTGGTGCGTTATGCTCCATCTGGTTCTTTACCACAACTCCTTCGTTTTATATATATATATATATATATATATATATATATATATATATATATATATATATATATATATATATATATATGAATGGATATGATTAGGTAGTACATACGCAATGATATATCAGTATGTAGGACCAACGTCGTATTGTAATTAGTCAAAGCATATGTTATATATGTTCTCATTGATATTTATTTATTATCACTGTTCCAAAATCTTTCATCAAATTTCCAACCACATAAAATAGCAATATTTTTTAGAAGCTGTATTGTTACCTAAAATAGATTAGAATTATTACGAAAATACATTGATTTTTTATGCTGACCCACTCCAAATACCCATCTCCCGGCTAGGTGTGATTTTGTCCATCCGACCGTAAAGTACTATATTTTATGTTGCCTATTTTTTCCTTTGGCAAGAAGCCTGAATGCACATTGTTCTTGTATTTTTAGGTCATTGTTATGTATTTCAGAAAATAAGAAAAAAAAAACGTATCTCATTGGTATCATATATAATTAATAGATTTATTATCTATAGCACTGGGACTTGATTAAAGAGTGTCAGTAATATTATAGGCAACCGTGCGTATCAGAATATACCTATCTACTGACAATATATTGATCATATATATGCAGGCACACATACATACGCTATGTCATTCAAGCTACGTGCATATATAATATAATTGTTTCTACTTTTGGCACAAGGCCAGCAATTATCCCAGTGTATTACTGGTACTCTATTTTATCGATGCCGTAAGGATGAAAGGCAAAATTAACCTCGGCGGGATTTGAACTCAGACTATAAAGGGCCGTAACTCTTTGCTGCAAAGCATGGCGTCCGACCCTCCAGCGATACTGCCAATACACCGTATAACATAATACAATGCATATACATGTGTATGAGTATATACATGAAATATATTTATATATATGTAAGAATATTTTTAGACAAATATATATATACTTTAACATACAATGTTTTACGGATACAAATACTCATACAGGCAAACACACAAACTCACAGACACACACTGAGTCACATGTACACACACGTACAAATATATATACATATATACGTATATATATATATATATATATATATATATATATATATATATATATATATATATTCATTAGTTAAGCAAAACAAGACCACAAATTTCACAAGAAAGACATTATTTAAAGATTGTCAACATAGTTGTAGTTTAATGTAAGGGATGTAAAGAATAATAATAATAATACTAATAATGTCCGTTTCAAATTGTTTCACTACTGCATATAATGTTTCTGGATCAAATGATTATAGATAATTATTGATCTGATAGAACGGAGGTAACTATTAGCTGTCAACATCGAAAGGCTAATTCCTTCGCCAACAGAATATTTGACCCAACATAGTCATCTAATTCCACTTTTTCTTATAGCTAACATGTTAAATAGTTATAGCTAACTTAGATAATTATGAGTTACCTCCCTTACATTGTCTCTCACTTAAACTCATTAGCACTTCTTAATTATAAACCACCTATAATTTCTAATTTCTCGAGGAGTTACTTCCATTGAAACCAGCCTCTAATTAGTAAGATAAGTATGTCCTTTGGCGGCCATCTTGTTACCCATAGGCAGGTCTCACATACCGCAGCATCGACAGAAGAATATTGCTCGCCTATGGCAGGCAATAGATAGACCCAGGACACCATAGTTAAATACCAATATATGGAACATTACATTCACGAAACCATCTTTTTTACCTTAATTTATATTCCTTTTAAAGTTCCGATGAACTGCTCCAATTTTTCCTACTAAACCAGATCAGTAATGATCTATAATCATTTGATCCAGAAACACATTATATCGAGTAGCGAAACAATTGTAAACGGACATTATTAGTATTATTATTATTATTCTTTACATCCCTGACATTAAACTACAACTATGTTCACAATCTTTAAATAATGTCTTCCTTGTGAAATTTGTGGACTTGTTTTGCTTAACTAATGAATATTTCCATCTCTGTGCACCTAACTTCTGCATGAACTCAGCCACCTAGCTGCCTTCCATTGCATATTGCACATTGAGCACATGCCTTTACGCTTTTGGCTTCTAACTAATTCACCAATCTCTCTTCTCCTCTCCTATCTCCATCTCTCTCTTTGAGGTTGGTTACTCTTGAACTGTATATATATATATATTAACAATCACAGATCGAAATTTCAGTTTATCATACTTGATTCGTAATAACGCTTTAGATGTGTTTACCAAATGACAACCTCAAAGTCTGAGTCGATTACAATCAGAATCGAAATATGTTGATCTCTGTTTGAGTAAGACGCTTAATATAAGCATTCTGGATGTTACGCGAAATAGAACAAAACATATCAGTATTAATATACATTTTTAACAATGAGTAACCAATTCACGCAAATGTATAGAGTAATCAAACGAGCATAACCTGTAGTAATATATCGTCCTTCTCCAACAAGATATATGTAGGCACGCACACATACACACACACACACACACACACACACACACACACACACACACGCACATGCACGCATACATATATATATATATATATATATACACGCACACACATATGTTTGTATGTGTCCGTGTGTGTGTTTGTGTGTTTGTTTATGTATGTTTGTTCAATTCAATAGCACTAACTTGTGAAATTATATTTACCAAATTTCTTACTAATTCATACTCAGGGACACTATAGCCCCCGGGGTTTGGTAGTTGTTGACCCAAAAGTATCATAGTGACGGTAGTTTACCTGGTATTTCATAAAAGAATTTATCCAAGTGCCATTTGGAGGTGTTGGATATTATTTATTTTTTGATTTGATGCGGTGTTATGCTGTAAAGAGCAAGGCCAGTTGAGATGAAATACACCGATTGTAATGTTGCGAAGTGTGATTTTTAGTCTCGACACCAGTTTCACTTTGGTAATATTGGTGGAATATTTTCTTCATTGTACCAATGATACAGTGCTTTCGGTGTCGCTGGAAAGTTGATTCTAATTATCAATGACTATCAAAACATTCAACGTTTTTAAAGTGACATTTGATGTACGTCAATTCGAACAGTGCTGTGTTACATTTGGGTAGAACGCAGTGAGTAGACAATTTGGGTAGAACATAGCGGGCAGATGTATTCAATGCGAGACATTGTAAATGTAGACAGAGAGGAAAAGAATAAAGGCATTCGAATCTCTAGCCAGGAAAGTTTTTATCTTCAATTTGAAGATATAGCTAATCGTATTATGGCGTATTGTTTCCTTTTTTACAATGTATGTAGACAAACGTATCGATATTATTATCGAGAACGGCAAGGGAGACGCGCTGGAAAAGTCATTCCAGCTCGCGATGCTCACACCTGCGGCTGGCCATATGGTGGTGCGTAGGGAGGTAGCCCTATGGCCGAGGACACCAGAAGTCTCCCCTGCCAAGGCTACAACCGGAAACCTGTCGGAGAGCGACCGGTATTTGAAGAGTTTGGCCTCCTCAGCCCGACGTGCAGCAGAACCTGGGTTAATCGCATACTGCACTAGGTTGCGGCTGGAGTGGACAGACGTATTCACAATTTTAAGCAGCTTAACTCAAAGCTATAAAATGGGTGAATAAGAAAAATGAAATAAAATAGCTCAGTGATCAGAGATATGACTCGGCTACCAAGCTTAACTCATTTAGCAGCATTTAAATGTGTTTCATCAGGGAAGTTCATTCAAACAGGTGAGGTCTGCGTTGGAAATTATGTAGTCATGTCTCATCTGCAACGAAAAGCTAAAGGCTATTTATGATCAGAAATGAAATTAGTGCCAAGAGATTTCATACTTGTAACAGTATTTGGCTGTTGGTCGTTATAGGGCACTGGGAATTCATAGAAGTTTTTATTATTACTAACTTTGTATATCAATTGCTCTACTCAGAAAAGTTTAATGAATTTTCACATCTCCCTCATGATAGACGAAATATCTAGAATTTAATTTCATTTGATTTACTTGAGCCTGTGAGGCAGCTTCTATGTGGTCGTTTCACATATAAATATCCGGAAAACTTCCTTTGCTGATCTAAAAGGAAGATGAAACAATTAGATACTATAGTCATATGTATATATATATATATATATATATATATATATATATATATATATATACAGGGAACTCTCTTGAAACCACTACTATTTGTGATGGCTCTCTCAGAAATGCCATCTGTAATACGGATAGTCTCCATCACAAGCTTTGCTGATGACACGAAAGTAACACAGGCAATAAGAAAAACGGGTGATGCTACTTTCTTACAAAACGATTTAGATATATTGTCTTTTAAAATGTATGTTAGTCCATTGTCCTTATTGAATGCTTTCATCAGAATCAACAAATTCTGGAGTAATCAATCTAAAGTACTGGATGCCAGCTCTATGAATCTAAGGTAGAACTGTCCGACAAAATATTGATATGTAGGTAAACAAGAAGAAACGGTTACTCATTCCAATATATTAGTTTATAAAATTATACGAACGCTTTGCGTTAGAGATGTTACTAAATCCTTTGCATGGAAGCAAAATAAGTGCATTAGAAAGCAACGGATCCTTCCTGCCTCTAAGCAGATCCCTTAATGTTATCTTTTTTTTCTTTCCAATGAAAATTTCCGTCCGTTTTTTTCCCTAGTCTTTTGTATGACAATATATATATATATATATATATATATATATATATATATATATATATATATATATATATATATATATATATATATATATATATATATACCATTTAGATTAGGCTGTTTACCAGTGGGTAGAACTGGTGGTTCCGATTGGTAAACATTGATGCAATAAACTAAACAAAGCACTCTACGTTATGCAAATCATCCATCGTCGACATGTTATCTCGTGGCTGGTGCAGGAACGGAGTTAAGTATTCATTAAAAACAACAACAGAAGGCCGGACTGGAAATTTACTTTAGAATTTGAATCACGCAAAAGCACTTTACGTATTTCGATGACCCTACCGTATCATCCGAACATGGTGCAAGACTTACATGATTTCATCAGGTGTTAATTTCAGAATTAGTTCCATTAGAGAACAGTATTACAGAAACAGAGTATACAAAATAGAAATTAGAAAATAGAGGATCGATCCGATTCGGGGACAGCCTGCCAATTCAGTGTTATAGCCGTAAAGAATGTAATTGCAGAACCGGCTCCTCGTATTTACTTGTATATCTGTGTGTATGCATATATATATATATATATATATATATATATATATATATATATATATATATATATATTATGTGTTTATGATTATTTACAACACGGAGGCTGCCACTTATTTCATAATCTATGCTAAAATAGATTCCAATACGCAACACAAATTTCGGAACTTGCTGAAAGTTAAAGACACACACACCACACACATACACAGAATAAGACACACACACAGAAACACACGCACACGCACACGCACGTAGATACACACAGCTACAAGCCCGCACGGACACACATACACACACACACACACAAATATACATACATATATATATATATAATTAAAGAAAGAATAGTAACATATTTGGCTGTACAATAGGGGCTTTATTCAGTGCTGACAATTGTTTCGTTCATCTGCTGGGTCTAGATTTCGCTAATCGCTTGATGCTGAGTCAATCGATATCTAATACTTTGTTTACAACCAGTCAATACATCAGAGCAAGTGGATATGAGAATAATACGCAAGGCATGGAATTTATATTATTATAAAAGCCATGCCTTGCGTATTATTCTCATATCCACTCTGATGTATTGACTGGTTGTAAACAAAGTATTAGAGATCGATTGACGCAGCATCAAACGATTAGCAAACTCTAGACCCACCAGATCAACGAAACAATTGTCAACACTGTGAATAAAGCCCTTATTGTACAGCCAACCATGTTACTCTTCTTTCTTTAATTATTATTACTCCAAGTATAATCTGCATAGAAATTACCGCGAACTCGCTACATCACTATGGAAGCGTCTTGTTGAGTCAAACTAAGCCACAGGTTAAAACCATCCACAACACGGAGTACTCTAACTGGTCTACCTCTAAGTGGATTACCTATAACGATAACTTGTTATCCTATATATATATATATATTTATATATATATAGAGGGTCTCCCCCAAAAATGTATACACCATTCTAATAAATATTGCCTATACAGGTGACCAAAGTGTGTATACATTTTGGGGGACATTCTCTCTGTCTCTCTCTCTCTCTCTCTCTCTCTCTCTCTCTCTCTCTCTCTCTCTCTGTATGCATATATATATATATATATATGCACGCTATACAATGCGTTTTCCGAATATTTTATTGATATTTTTTCAAGCAATAAAACCTAGACTCCTGAGAAAACGTTTGTTTATTTTTTCCTCAGAGTGGATATGAGAATAATACGCAAGGCATGGCTTTTATAATAATATAAATGCCATGCCTTGTGTATTATTCTCATATTCATGTTAGTAAACAAAACATTCGCCGTACAATTGTACATTCTAAAACGGAAATCAAATTAAAGGAGGTAGAACACATAGACTCGTGTGCAAACATATATTACGATAAGAAAAATTCTTATTCTCACATCTATTTGTCATTTAAATCATAAACATGATCTTTTTTCATTTTTATCACCAACACATGTATTGGTGTTCGAAATAATACAAGTGAGTCGCATTCGCAAAATGCTTCTCAATTTTAAATATATATTTGTAATTATCTGTAGTTAGACTTAGTAACAGTATATTTATTCTTAAATCTATATAGGAAACGTTTGCATGGAAGAAAAACAAGAGAATTACAAACAATATAAATACCTTGCCCCAAAGCAGCACCTTATGTTTCATTTTTTTTCTCCGAAAGTAAATGTCCATCCTGGAACTATACACACACACACACACACATATATATATATATATATATAAATATATATATATATATATATATATATATATATATATATATATATATATATATATATATATATATATATATATATATATATATATATATATATCAGAGTGTGTTGTAGTTTACTTGGAGCATTGTGTATAAAGAAGTATGTTATTTGAAGTGTACGACAATGCAAAATGGACGAAAGATATATGAATAAATGGAAGGCAACGTTGATTTTAAAATAAAAACATGCTATATATATTTATATTAACAAAAAGAGAAACCTTCTTCTTCTTCTTCTTCTTCTTCTTCTTCTTCTTCTTCTTCTTCTTCTTCTTCTTCTTCTTCTTCTTCTTCTTCTTCTTCTTCTTCTTCTTCTTCTTCTTCTTCTTCTTCTTCTTCTTCTTCTTCTTCTTCTTCTTTTTCTTCTTCTCGGGAGGGTCTTCGGCGCCGAGTCTCAAACACTCTTTTCAGCGAGTCCTGTCAGAACCGTCTCCAAGTGATTCCGCTCGATTCCCAAGAGTGACCAGCCAAAATCATGGATGTTATCCTAAAATCTGGCTTGTGGTCTACCCCAGGGTCTGCTACATATTGGTTTTGCCCATAACATTTTTCCAGCGATTCTTTGCTAAGACATTCTAACCACATGTTCATAGTATCAGACCTGTGGTCTCTCAATTCGGAGAAGTAGCAGCTCTACCTAAAGTGATTCTCTGATCTCCGAGCTACGCACTTTATCGAGTAACGTTACTCCAAAGAACCCTGGAGGATTCACATTTCGACCGCTTCCCTTCGCGATCGTATTCTTTCGGTCATTATCCAATATTTATGACCATAGGAAAGGGTTGGCATGAAAACCGTTGGCTTTTACGCCTACCTCCTTGATTCCTCTATGCTGAAGCTGGCGCATTACTGCATCAATATTTGCAATTCCTGCACTTAATTCAGCCGCATGCCTTCACGGCCCCGTGATACTGGAACTTCTATACTTGCTTCTGTGGAACTCCATTCACATATAGCATGTACTGCGCAGGCTTCCTTGTGAGGACGAGTGTCTCAATTTTCGCAGCACAAATTTTCATTCCAGCCATGCAGCACTCGGCATCAAACCTATCGAGTGCATGTCAGAGATCACCTTTTGTTGAGTGAAGTTACACCATGTCGTCTGCAAATTCCAGCCGACTGATTTTACACATGCCAGTCATGATACCACTTCCAACCCGACTGTGAATGTCAATCCCGTTCATGTAAATAATGCACAAGAGAGGTGACAGTACGTACCCTTGGCGGAGGTCGACTCCCATATTGAATGGTTTCTATTTAGCACTATTTATCCGAACACAAATACTCGGACAGCAAGAAGCTGACCATCAAAAAATAAACAATGATAATGATAATAATAAAATTCGTGAAATGAAATTGTCAGCTGAAATAATTCTCTTTTTCTTTTGACACGGATTACTGTAGAACAATCTCTTGGTGAATGTTTCTTTGCAGATGTTCTGAAAATAAGTGAGCTCCAGCTATAACTATTGCAAATACAATAGGAATAAAGCAAATTTAAGTGAATAAAAGGTCCAAAAACAAAGTCATTAATACGGCATAAATTAGAAGATCTACAGACTTGACAGATACACATGAGGCTCATGTTCAAGGATAGGAAAGATATGAATAAATCCTAAAAGATAAACAAAAATACTACCAGTTGCACAACGTTTAGGGACCATACTAGAGCGAGAAAAGGAAAGGTGTCGATCATCAGAACGCACCAAGTAGACAATATTTCCATTCGTCTTTCCTTTGATGATGTGCCGTTCGCAACTCCTGGTAGATGGAGGTTGCCATTGAACTCAGAAAGTACAGAGCCGGCTCAGGTACCAAAAAGCATATTATCTAACTCCTAAATGTCAATACCACATCTCTTTGTTGAAACATTATGAATGAATGAGCAACAAACCTGATACTGGCGGGATTTGAAATAAACGTGCAGAGAACCGGTAGAAATACCGATACATTTAATCCGTTGCTTTAATGACACTGCAATTTCACTACCTAACAGGAGGGAAGGAACCAGAAATGACAAAAGATATATGACGATGGAGATAGTAGAAATATGCCACCAAAATAGATACCACAAACCGCAACCTGCAATTCCCCACTCAGCAAATATACAAACAACAAAACAAAACAAACAATATGATAAATTACATAGATCTACGCACCCGGCGATACCAGGTAAATGAGCCTTCACCTGTCGTGGAAATAGAGTAAATTGCTGATACAATCTCGAAAAGCCGTGTATCCAGATACAGTAATAGTCTGATTGTATAAAAAAATCACAAAGACATCTATAAAAGAAATTCACATTAACTCCAATAAATCTTCACTGAAACTAGTGCATGTATGACACATGCATATACACCCACTCAAAGACGATACTTTACACTGTTTCCTCTTCACGAAAGGTAATATGAAGATGTAGAATAGGCTGCAACATTGCAGCCACAGTATTTAGGCACATGGCTAAAATACACACCACACACACATTAATGAACTCCACCACACCATATCACCATAAACTATGAATGTTTTAATCTCTGATTATATCACAGCTATTTCGCTAGTCGATGAAAATGCCAGACATGTGTTTCTGGATTTTTATCCATCATAAATTACATTTATTTACTCGGTACTCAGAGAAGAATAAGCTAAACGCTTATATGCATTTTTTACGTGTGAACGACCGGCTGAAGAAGCTCAATCTGCATATAGTGCAAGATATAACATTGACTGCAGATGATCCTTTGTATATAGTGTGATTGTGACTGGCTAGCATTAATTAACAGTAGCATTAACATAGATGCATTCTCACCGACTATTTACTTAGTTGTGACATGATCACAGTTTAAAACATTCATAGCGACACTCATGAATATTTATTGCACATAAAAATATCGTATACGGCGTTGTAACTCCCCCTATTGTGAACAACATTATATTAATGCTACTGCTATGAGGGTCGGCTGAAAAGATTATAGGCTGAAACGTTCATAGGCTGACCAAGATACACTCGTGGAATGACCAAATGAGATTTATTTTTCAACATATATCCTGGAAAGGAACAATGTATTTATTACTAAGAACAGAAATCAATGCATGCAAGATTTCACAGCTCTAGCATCAATCCTTCGTAGTCAGCTTATGGACGTTTCAGCCCACTCTCGTCATTCAGCCTAGAATAATACACACACAATGCCTATTTCTCTTAACATTAATATTATTACTGTATGTCCGTTAAAATGTAGTAACATTAGCAAAGTTTGTATCTGAAAGACGTAGCCACATGCAATCAAGCATTACATGAGAAGAAATACACATATCAAAGTATCTTGTCTTCTGTAATAGCAGTAACGAAGACTCATTTGGATTTTGTCATGTGTATACATAAGGAACTCAAAAGAATTGTGCTTTTTTCAATGAAGTTTCATGAAAAAAGAATATAGATTAAATAGACAGTATCTATAAATCAATGCAATTTTGTTTGGGTCACATCACCATCGACAGCCTCAAATAGCCAGAAGCACACATTCCCTTATCCATGTAACAGCATTACTGAACATAAAGAGAACATACATTTGTTCGAATTTTCTAATATGCTATTCATGGAACAAAGAAAATACTTTTCCGAAGTGAAAGTATGAAGTTGGACTGAACAATTGTCTCCAGGGGACCAGCTTCATATTTTCACTTAGGTAAAGTATTTTGTTTGTTCAATGAATATGATATTAGAAAATTCGAACAAATGTATGTACTCCTTATGTTCAGTAATGCTGTTACATGGATAAGGGAATGTGAGCTTCTGGGTATTTGAAGCTGTCGATGGTGATGTGACCTAAACAAAATTGCATTGATAAAGGAAAGTACTGTATACTTTAACAAATATATTACCAGTACATGTTAAAATAGCCCACCGAATTACTTAGCATTCTATCTCTTTAGAAATAAAATAAACACGAAGTAAAACAATAGTGTTATCGGAATCACACACTATTTTAAAGATCTTAAGTGTAATAATCTTTCCAGCCCAAGTGTAATGATCTTTCCAACCTAAGTCAGGGAAAAGTTGAAATGCAGTAAAAATATGTTAGGTTCTTCCAATTGTAATATTAAAAAGAGCACTTCCCTTCCGATGTGGGGTAATTTATCAGTTATCAGTTGTTCAATAACAGATAACGAACACATTTAAAATGTCTGTAGTTAGATACATTAGGTTGCTATCTGTCTCTAACTAAATTCCTTCTTGGAAAATCTTTATGTTCCAACAATATTTCTGCCATGAATATTATTATATATTTGTATATTTAGATGTATTTGCTTTTTACGTATTTGCTTGATAGGTTAAAAGTAATGGCCATGCTATGTTTGATGAAGCTATCAAATCGTACTGTAATACTGAAGAGTTTGTATTGATAGGAATTTTATTCTTAAAATTTCTTTGGATAACATTTCGCCATGCAAATGGTGCATTTATTGTGAAGATACGTAATATGACAGCTGCAGCTTGATAACATATCTTCCCCATTTGGTGGCTAGTGTTGTCAATAGCTGATTTACAAAATCGGGAATGCATGTCGGGGGTTGGTTTAGCGGGTCTATAAGGGTAAGTTTCCAGTGTTTTCTGAGTGTTTTCTTTTCGGGTTAAGGTAACCAACGATCATATTTAAACACACACACACATATACGCACACACACACACATACACACTCAAACACATTCTCTCACACACACACACACACACACACACACACACACACACACACACACACACACACACACACACACACACACACACACACACACACACACGCATGCACACACTCACTCACTCACACACATACACATACATACACCAATACACATAATTATTTAGATGAACCCATCTGATAGGTTTTAGATTTTCCATTCGTCCAAACATACACACACACAGACCCTCTCTCTATATATATCAATGGAGTACATTAGTGTATTAGTATCATGCGTACCTACACGTTCTCTCTCTCTCTCCTAAATAAACTCAATCTACTCTTGCTGTCATGAAAATTGAAAATGTCTACGTGAATGTCAATATGTATATAATGGTTGATCTAATTAATACTGTTGCAGCCTGATAAATAATTATACTTTCTTTCTAATAAGTTAACCGAATATAAACTCTCCGAAAGCATCGCTAACACCACCAGCATTTGATACATCATCAGTAAATTTAAAAACAAATGTTATTTGTATAGGAACAACAATAAAAAAACAAAAAAATAAAACAGATGAAGAACAATACGAAAATGAGGTAAAGAACAGTAAAGAATGTAAAATAAATAAAATTCTTCTTGTAAACAAGAATATAAGTCACAAAAACGTTTCGTAAACTTTGCCACTAAAACGTCAGAATTGAGGAAATTGTATCAGTAAAAGTGAACACAATCAGAATAACCTTAATAACATAGGAAGCGAAATTTAATAATGCAATTAAGGAAATAAAAGTATAGCTTAATGATTAACAGCAACAAAAGTAACAACTACTTAAAGGTCGGTAACGTTGATTGTTTTTATTTCAATTATTTTTGTCAGCCATTTTAATGAAAAGTTCTATAGACAATAAAAAACAAGAACGAAGAGTTATATTAACAGCCATAATAAGGAAAACATGATAATAATGATTATGATGGTGCCGATTCTGCTACTGCTGCTATTGTTGCTATTGCTGCTGCTGATAATGATGATAAAGATGATGATGATGATGATGATGATGATGATGATGATGATGATGATGATGTTATTGTTGATGGTGATGATGATGATGATGATGATGATGTTATTGTTGATGGTGATGATGATGAATTTGTTGTTGCTGATGGTGACAACTATGATGATAAAGTTGTTTTTCGTTATGATGATGATAATGATGTTGATATTAATACTGCTGATCCATACAGTTATAACAATAGTTAACATCAATAGGTGTAGTAACGACGACAACGGGAAGAATGTACTTGCACAAAGTAGAGGTAAAATACGAACAGCAAATCGTTGTACGGATCCAATTAAGGAAGCCAAGAAAGAAAATAATAATAGAAACGAAAGAAACGATAAGAATTGTGATGAAAGAAATTAAATTAAATAGCAGCATATCCAAAAGCTGTAACAACGGCGACAACCACCTCGAAACAATCAACAAGATTTACAAATAACTGGAATTACACTTTCAACAACAATAATAGCAATTACTGTTGCAACAACAACAGCAATACCAAGTGCAACAGCAAAAAGACATTACTAGAATTAAAATATTAACAGGTGAAATTCCTCGACAAAGGAAGAAATGAAACCAAATGCGACGGAGTTAATAAGATCCAACAAATTAAGAGAAATCCGCTTAATTCTTTTACATTCATTCTAACCACCCATCTCTCTCTCTCTCTCTCTCTCTCTCTCTCTCTCTCTCTCTCTCTCTCTCTCTCTCTATATATATATATATATATATATATATATATATATATATATATATATATATATATATATATATGTATATATATATATATATATTTGCAAAGCTTTTTAAACGTAATGTTATAACTCTAAGGTAATATACCTTATTGAGTGCTTAGCTGACACCCCGATGGCATGCGTTAGCTTCGCTGCAGCCAGAGCTTCGATTATGTTGTACTAAATTTTGTATATATATATATATATAATATAAGCAAAATGGATATTCAATTTGTTGGTAATTCAACAAATATAAATGTTTATAACTGATTCAGAGCACTCGACATATTTTCTGGAGTATAATATTTAATGATATTAAATAAATATTCACTATCCAAGAAAAGGTTAAGGTATCTTTTCTTGGTTATGTCAAAATTTATAAAACAAACTTTGTATTTTATCTGATGAGGGCGTACCAAATTTCGGTACCCTTGAAATATATATAATAGAATAAATAAGTTTTTATAAATTTGTAAATATAGTTTCCATTTATTTAATATCATTGTATATATATATATATATATATATATATATATATATATATATATATATATATATATATATATATATATATAAACGGAAAAAATGAAACGAAATTTCATTTCTCACTCTTAGTACGGCTGTTACTTAAATATAAGTATGTATACATATATACATATAAGTATACAGACGTACAGTAGTATGTATATATATATGTATATATATATATATATATATATATATATATATATATATATATATATATATATATATATATATATATATATATATATATATATATATATATATATATATATATATATAGTAATAATAATAATAATAATAGTAATAATACTACTGTACGTCTGTATACATATATGTATGTACGTATACATACTTATATTTAAGTAACAGCCGTAGTAAGAGTGAGAAATGAAATTTCGTTTCATTTTTTCCGTTTATCGTTTTCGGTGCGCCCGGCCGATTAACTCATTCGATATGCAAATTAGGCTGCTCAGCCGTTAATATGCATAAGGAAAGTATATACTTTCAGACGTTCAATCATTTGGCAGGAAGGTATACGTTGCTGACGATAAGCTTGAAACTAGTACAGCGTTCCTTTGTCAGTATTGAACAAATGATCAACGATGGTTCCTAGATACTTTACGGCTTAATTCGGGATGTTTGTTTACAAACACAGCGAGCATTATAATAAATGTTCGGTGAATCCATACGTACATATATATATATGTGTGTGCATGTATGTATATATATATATACATACTTCTGTACGTCTGTATACATATATGTATGTACGTATACATAGTTATATATATATATATATATATATATATATATATATATATATATATAACGAGTGACGAAGCCGAATACTCAGCTTTTGAAGTGATGATAATATACGTATGTATATATATATATATATATATACTTTTTACTTATATATATATATATATATATATATATATATATATATACTTTTTACTTATATATATATATATATTTATTAAAATGACAGATTAAAGTTTAAGCAAAGAATCGCTGCTTTCACCCTTAACGGGATCTTCTGAAACTTTCAGAAGATCCCGTTCAGGGTGAAAGCAGCGATTATTTGCTTAAACTTTAATCTGTTATTTTAATAAATATTTGCTCTACGGTTCTTATATATTTGATATATATTTATCCTTATCGAGCCCTCTTTGGATGTTAGTCTTCAAATTTATTATTATTACTATTATTATTATTATTATTATTATTATTACTATATATATATATATATATATATATATACGGATTAACAAATACTAGTTAAATGCAGTCCACTTAGGTGAAGTCCAGTTATGGTATTCCAGGTAGTGGATGATATTAACGCTTGGCTTGGTTTGACTCAACAAGGCGTTTTCATAGTGATGCTGCGGGTATGCTGTAATTCCTATGTTGTAAACACTTGGAGTAATAATAAATCAGGAAAGAAGGTTTACATGGTTTGCTATACAAAAAAGTTTTTAATCACATAGCTTACATTTGTTTCACTGAACTGGTATGTCTAGAGATCGCTATCCGCTTAATTTTGCGTTACTCGATCGCCAATACAGAATTATAACCAGTCAGATCTTCGGAGCATGCGAGAATGAAGAAAATACACAGGCAAGAAAAGAAAAGAAAATACAGGCTACTATATGGAGTAGTATGGCATTCAATTAGAACAATAACAACAATTACAACAATGCTATCGATAAACTATTTAAGGAGACCCTGACATTATTTAGGTGGGGGTATATAATGTATCTAATGTTACGGCGTGAAAACCAGCTGTCATAAGGCAAAAAGTATCGTAGTGTGTATCAATTTTAAATTATAAAGATAAGCTAGTTTTTACAGTCTTTCTCTTCATCTTCTACAGTATACATGAGTGGGACCACTGTCAAAGCTCAATAGTTGTAGAGTTAATACAGAGGTTAACGAATTAATATACGCATATATCTACGCACACACACACACACATATACACATACACACACACACACATATATATATATATAAATATATATACACATATATACACATGCATGTGTACATAGACACACACATACACATCAATATACACTCGTACAAAAATATACATACATGCAAAGAGAAAAGCGTGCTAATTGTAATTATGGCAAAAAGAAGGTAAAGTAACATTGTAATAGTGAAATGAGAAAAACTAGGATCTAGGATCAAATGATTGCAGCAGCTGAGAAGGAGTAAGATTGTTGGTAGATGAGGTATTTACAGACAGTTGTGTGGTATAGACTTGTGAAGGATATAGTATACTTAATGAATATATTTCTGTGGGTAGTAGGTATCCTAATTTAAAGCTATGTTATGTTGGTTCGATTCACGGAGGTTTGATCCTAGATCCTAGTTTTTCTCATTTCACTATTACAATGTTACTTTACCTTCTTTTTGCCATAATTACAATTAGCACGCTTTTCTCTTTGCATGTATGTATATTTTTGTACGAGTGTATATTGATGTGTATGTGTGTGTCTATGTACACATGCATGTGTATATATGTGTATATATATTTATATATATATATATATGTGTGTGTGTGTGTATGTGTATATGTGTGTGTGTGTGTGCGTAGATATATGCGTATATTAATTCGTTAACCTCTGTATTAACTCTACAACTATTGAGCTTTGACAGTGGTCCCACTCATGTATACTGTAGAAGATGAAGAGAAAGACTGTAAAAACTAGCTTATCTTTATAATTTAAAATTGATACACACTACGATACTTTTTGCCTTATGACAGCTGGTTTTCACGCCGTAACATTAGATACATTATATACCCCCACCTAAATAATGTCAGGGTCTCCTTAAATAGTTTATTGATAGCATTGTTGTAATTGTTGTTATTGTTCTAATTGAATGCCATACTACTCCATATAGTAGCCTGTATTTTCTTTTCTTTTCTTGCCTGTGTATTTTCTTCATTCTCGCATGCTCCGAAGATCTGACTGGTTATAATTCTGTATTGGCGATCGAGTAACGCAAAATTAAGCGGATAGCGATCTCTAGACATACCAGTTCAGTGAAACAAATGTAAGCTATGTGATTAAAAACTTTTTTGTATAGCAAACCATGTAAACCTTCTTTTCTGATTTATATATATATATAAGTATAAAGAAACTGATGAACCGCAGAAATGATATAATGATAACTTATAAAATAGAGTGAAGACCTTTAAAACAGAGAAAAATATTTTGCCATCTCCCGCTATGAGGAATTGGACCCAACATATCCTAGGTACCGGCCAAACGCTTTAAAAATTAACTTAAGGAACCATGACAATTCCTTTTCTGTCTGTGTAACTAGGTGACTGAGCAACAGCATTCAGGTGTCAGCAGGAAAGATGACAAACATCTTTATGTCCTTCTTTCCCATCTTTTAAGGATCTTCACATTTTGCGCTAGAGCAATTTCTATATACTTATATATATATATATATATATATATATATATATATATATATATAATGAAAGATTAATATGCTTCATTGATTACTCAATGAATATAGTTTTACAATAGATTACAAGCACTCTACAAATAAGTTTTCTGGAGTTATTAATATTATTCAGAATATTAATAAATGAAGACATTCACATAATCAAAATATATGTTTTATTATATATATTTCGAAGGTACTGTGCTGTTTTTTCAGTACGGCCTCGTCAGATAAAATACATGAATTGATGAATGACATACCTCAACGGTCTGGATGGTTCAATTCCAGTATTAGCAGTACTGGAATTGAACCATCAAGACAGTTGAGGTACATTAATTCATGTATTTTATCTGACGAGCACGTACTGAAAAAACAGCACTCGAAATATATATAATAAAACATATATTTTGATTATGTGAATGTCTTCATTTATTAATATTTTGAATAATATATATATATATATATATATATATATATATATATATATATATATATATATTTCAGCGATTCAAACGCCAAAGATTCGGCTGCGTATATTGTTTGTTTATATACAGCTGTATGTGGATGGCTATCATATTAAGATATTCAAATATCCAAATATTAAAGTATATCAAAATATATTTAGCGCCAAAAAGTGGCTAAAAATTATTATTTGTTTAAAATGCGTTTTCATTGGTGTGCGAAAGTCACGTGATTATGCAGAATAATTCTTTTGCGCAAAAATTGCTAGTCAGAAATTAAAAAGAAAAGAGAAATTGGAGTCTTTTGGTTCAGTGAGTATGGCTAATGACAATGTCAAATTTTAAGATGTGTCTGGCTCAAAAGTTGCTATTTTTTCAAATTGTTATTGGTTGATGAAAGTCACGTGATTAGGCATAGTAATCTTTGAACAAAAAATGGATAGTCAGAGAGCAATAGAAGAGAAGAAAGATTTGTGTTTTATGGTTCAGTGAATAGGGAAATGTGAAAGTGGTGAGAAGTGTCATATTTTAAAAGGTTTCAATTTCAGAGATTTTATTGTAGTAGACTCGCAAACAATTGAATGTAGAGTAATGGGTTTATATGTCTATGTACCATGATGGAGGGGATTAATTTTGATCCTGGGTTATAATTACACACACACACACACACATACATCACACACACACACACACACACACGCGCAAATGTGTAGACAGAAACGCACAGAGATAAACACACAAACACCTACACACACACTTAGAGATAAGCATATGGCATTCAATCTTGAACATTAGCGAAACATTGAAAGCTTAAGAAAAAACAGGTAAAGTATTATTTAATTCATTTATCAGTATTTGTCGTTTTGAATACTGAATGAGATATACGAGGATATCATCTAACGACCAAAGCGGATGCGCTCTGCTTTGATTGAATATTTACATCAACCAACATTACATCGCTATAAGATGGCTATAAATTGTTCACATATATGATATATATATATATTATATATATATATATATCATATAATATATATATATATATATAAGTTGTAATATAAGGAAACGAAATTTCATTTCTCACTCTTAGTACGGCACTTACTTAAATGTAAGTATGTATGTATACGTACATACATATATGTATACAGACGTACAGTAGCATGCATATATATATATATATATATCTATATATCTATATATATATATATATATATATATATATATACATACTGCTATGTATATATATATATATACATATATACATACTGCTCAGCCGTTAATTTTCATAAGGAAAGTATATACTTTCGCACGTTCAACTATCTGGCAGAAGGGTATACGGTGCTGAAGATAGCTAACAAGCTTGAAACTAGTACATCGTTCCTGTGTCAGTGTTGAACAAAAAGGTGACGTGGTTGCCTTAACACCGTATGGCATAAATCAGGCTGTTCGCTTGTTTACAAACGGACAAAGCGAGCGTTATAATAAACGTTCGCTAAACTGATACGTACATATATATGTGTACCTGTATGTATATATATATATATATATATATATATATATATATATATATATATATATATATATATATATATATATATATATATATATATATATATATATATATATATATATATGCATGCTACTGTACATCTGTATACATATATATATGTACGTATGCATACATACTTATATTTAAGTAAGTGCCGTACTAAGAGTGAGAAATGAAATTTCGTTTCATTATATTACAACTTATCGTTTTCGGTACGCCTGGCCGACTGAACTCACTCGATATGCAAATTAGGCTGCTCAGCCGTTAATTTTCATAAGGAAATTATATACTTTTGAACGTTCACCTATCTGGCAGAAGGGTATACGGTGCTGATGATAGCTAACAAGCTTGAAACTAGTACATCGTTCCTGTGTCAGTGTTGAACAAAAAGGTGACGTGGTGGCCTTAACACCGTATGGCATAAATCAGGCTGTTCGCTTGATTACAAACGGACAAAGCGAGTGTTATAATAAACGTTCACTAAACTGATACGTACATATATATATGTGTACCTGTATGTATATATATATATATATATATATATATATATATATATATATATATATATATATATATATATATATATATATGCATGCTACTGTACGTCTGTATACATATATGTATGTACGTATACATACATCCTTACATTTATATATATATATATATATATTTATATATATATATATATATATATATATATATATATATATATATATATATATATATATATATATATATATATATATATATATATAAAAGATGAATATAAAAGGAACGTGCTTTTATAAAGGAATTTATTAGGTATTGACATATGTATCTGTAACAGACGGAATACCTATGTATCGCTGCTTGCGTAATCATATAATGTTAGCAAGTATTCGATAGCAAATGTATAATCAGTTGTCACTTCTTCAGAGATAGTGGATAAATTGGAAAAAATCAGAAAAATTGAAGTATTTATATTAGTTGTAAGAAAGGAAGAAGAGAGAGGATAGTATATGACAGATGGCAATTCAATTTACTGGTAAACAAGTATATACAAGATTTCTAATGAGAATACAAAATAAATCTCATAGAAGTAGAAATAGCATAGAATCACCACCATACATACAGTACCGCAATAGACACACTAACAGTCGCACACCACCAAACAGAAGGCGATGTAAAGAATATATACGGTACAACCCGGTCTATAACAACTCTATTAAAACCAATCTACCCTCACAATTCTTTCGATTAGTTAAAAAACACTTTCCAACATCACATAAATATAATAAAATCTTAAACCCTAACACTATTCGACTTTCATATTCAACCGCCCCTAATATTGAACAACATATAAAAAAGCTTAACGCAAAACGGTTGTATAAACGCCTTCCAACACATAACAATACACGTAAAACATCGGCTATAACATCGCAAAACAACAAACAACATCCCGACCTACCTACGCAACCTCATCAACCGATCCATGCCAATACAACAATGCAAAATTATAACTGTAACTGTGTCCAACCAGGAATGTGTCCGTTGAACAATCAGTGTCTTGAACGCAACATCATATACAAATGTACTATCGAATCGGAGAGCCAGTAGTGGGACTATGTGGGGTCTACAGCTACCCCCTTCAAATCTCGCCTTTATAGACATCGTTACTCGATAAAACATGAAAATCAGCGTTATGTAACAACACTCGCAGACAAGGCTTGGCAGCTGCGCGAAAATAACCAACAATTTAACCTAAAATGGGATATAATAGTATCTGCCCCTGCATATCCCCACGGACAGGAATTTTGTAAATTGTATAATATGGAATTATTTTGTATTATGAAATCCAAAAATATGTTATTAATTAACAGAATAGAGCGATCGTTATACTGTAACCATCGCTTGAAATTTACATTTTCATATTACAAACACTACCAGGATTGAACGCCTGTCTCCATCTCCGTTTGATTGTCAAAATACATATTAACATTCTCTATTAGTCTTAATTCTATCAACTCTTCTATTCTTTACCATTTAATATAAACTGCTATAGATAAAATGAGATTTCTTAATTCAATTCCCTAATGCATATACCAGCAGGCGACCAGCATTGTTGTTATTCAGTAGCAGTTAAAATCTCCCACTTCCTTAATTGACACTTTATATCTTATAATACTACTACACCAAACGACCAGCCCTGTCCATTGTTCAATTGGTCAAGTATAGATTAAAATAGGCACTCCCAAAAATTCTTATTTAGATAAAATAAACCATATACTCATTGTATTCTCATTAGAAACTTTTTATATACTTGTTTACCAGTAAATTGAATTGCCATCTGTCATATACTATCCCCTCTCTTCTTCCTTTCTTACAACTAATATAAATACTTCAATTTTTCTGATTTTACCAATTTATCCAATATCTCTGAAGAAGTGACAACTGATTATACATTTGCTATCGAATACTTGCTAACATTATATGATTACGCAAGCAGCGATACATAAGTATTCTGTCTGTTACAGAAACATATGTCAATACCTAATAAATTCCTTTATAAGAGCACTTCCATTTTATATTCATCTTTTCTACATTTTCTCCCGAATATAAGTTATACTCGTTGAGCAAACCTACACGTACACTGTTCATCTCTAACGTGACGATATATTATCACTACATTATTGATAACCTGAAATTTTAATAATCTCCTATACAGTTGAGCAACTAATTCTGCATACGCCTCTAAAATGGAAAGGCAACAAACATACCTATTCAGGCAAAAAAGGAATATATTCTAGGTCTGATACGAAAGACCAATGATTTTATTCGACGAATCAGATGGAAAACATTCCATTTTGACAAAAGCCGTATTAACCAAACATCGGATCTTAACAAGGATAAATTTGGATTTAAATCTTACAAAAACCCACCCTCAAACCCACTTTTGGATGCATTTGAACAAGACCTAATGGATATGATCATGGAGATCAAATTTACAAAACAGAAAAACAATAAACTACAGAATGACACCACGGCACTGCTCAATAATCTAAAAAAACGCCAATGGAATTATTGTTAGAGCAGACAAAGCATCAAACGTATATACCATGGATGCGAACACTTAAAATAACTTCATCCGTAAGGAATTGCATAACAAATACAAGAAAACTAATGAAGCTACACTTAAAAACATCAACAACTCGGCATGTGAAATTGTTAAAAAACTTGTATTAACGATAGAACGCAACCCTTAACACCAGCTACACCATCCTTCAACCTGAACGACCACAAGGTAAACTTCGATACTGACCCTAAAATTAGACTTATATGCCCCTCTAAATCTGATACAGGCAAAATTAGCAAATATATACTAGACAGAATTATTCCCCAAGTTAAGGCTAAAGTAGATATTAAACTATGGGGTAACACCCATGAGGCAATAAGATGGTTTAATAGCATTACTGATAAGAAAAAATCAAAATTGATTCAGTTCGATATTGATGAGTATTATTCATCAATTTCACCTGATACTCTGCATGAAGCTCTTTCGTTCGCTAAGGCTAATTCCGACCTTACGGATGCTGAAATTAATATTATTATGGAAGCTAGGAAAACTATTGTTAAATTTGATGATAGCTACTGGGTTCGCAAAGTTAGACCTTCTAATTTTGATATTACTATTGGTTCCAATGATTCGGCGGAAGTAACTGATCTTGTGGGAATTTATATCACCCACAGACTACAAGGAAAATTCAAGGATCTCCACGGTGGAATCTACCGTGACGATGCGCTCATATTAGTTAAGCATACGAATAACCAGAATTTAGAAAGGATGAGTAAAAATGTCAGAAAGCTTTTTAAGGAACTAGGATTAAATATTACATTTGAATATAACCTCAAAGAGGTTAATTTCCTTGATGTTACTTTGAATCTCAATACAAACGATTAAACCGTTCCATAAACTAAATGAGAAACTTAAATATGTAAATACAGGTTCTAACCATCCACCGTCTATAATTAAATCCATCCCTAGAAATATTTTCCTTAGAATCTCCCGCCTGTCGTCCAACCAGCAAACCTTCAAAGAACATGCCGAATATTATGATGATGCACTTAGAAAGGCTGGACACCTAGATAATATAGAGTATATAGTCGACGATCACCAAAACACCCAAAATAAATCTCATAGAAGTAGAAATAGCATAGAATCACCACCATACATACACTACCGCAGTAGACATACTAATAGTCGCACACCACCAAACAGAAGGCGATGTAAAGAGTATATATGGTACAACCCGGTCTATAAAACTCTATTAAAACCAATCTACCCTCACAATTCTTTCGATTAGTTAAAAAACACTTTCCAACATCACATAAATATAATAAAATCTTAAACTCTAACACTATTCGACTTTCATATTCAACCGCCCCTAATATTGAACAACATATAAAAAGGCTTAACGCAAAACGGTTGTATGCCTTCCAACACATAACAATACACGTAAAACATCGGCTATAAAATCACAAAACAACAAACAACATCCCGTCCTACCTACGCAACCTCATCAACCCATCCATGCCAATACAACAATGCAAAATTATAACTGTAACTGTGTCCAACCAGGAATGTGTCCGTTGAACAATCAGAACGCAACATCATATACAAATGTACTATCGAATCGGAGAGCCAGTAGTGGGACTATGTGGGGTCTACAGCTACCTCCTTCAAATCTCGCCTTTATAGACATCGTTACTCGATAAAACATGAAAATCAGCGTTATGTAACAACACTCGCAGACAAGGCTTGGCAGCTGCCCGAAAATAACCAACAATTTAACCTAAAATGGGATATAATAGTTTCTGCCCCTGCATATCCGCACGGACAGGAATTTTGTAAATTGTGTAATATGGAATTATTTTGCATTATAAAATCCAAAAATATTTTATTAAATAACAGAATAGAGCGATCTTTATACTGTAACCATCGCTTGAAATCTACATTTTCATATTACAAACACTACCAGGATTGAACGCCTGTCTCCATCTCCGTTTGATTGTCAAAATACCTATTAACATTCTCTATTAGTCTTAATTCTATCAACTCTTCTATTCTTTACCATTTAATGTAAACTGCTATAGATAAAATGAGATTTCTTAATTCAATTCCTTAATGCATATACCAGCAGGCTACCAGCATTGTTATTATTCAGTAGCAGTGAAAACTCCCTCTTCCTTAATTGACACTTTATATCTATTAATACTACTACACCAAACGACCAGCCCTGTCCATTGTTCAATTGGTCAAGTATAGATTAAAATAGGCACTCCCAAAAATTCTTATTTAGATAAAATGAACCATATAGTCATTGTATTCTCATTAGAAACCCTTTATATACTTGTTTACCAGTAAATTGAATTGCCATCTGTCATATACTATCCCCTCTCTTCTTCCTTTCTTACAACTAATATAAATACTTCAATTTTTCTGATTTTACTAATTTATCCAATATCTCTGAAGAAGTGACAACTGATTATACATTTGGTATCGAATACTTGCTAACATTATATGATTATGCAAGCAGCGATACATAAGTATTCCGTCTGTTACAGAAACATATGTCAATAACTAATACATTCCTTTATAAAAGTACTTTCATTTTATATTCATCTTTTCTACATTTTTTCCGGAATATAATTTATACTCGTTGAGCAAACCTACACGTACGCTGTTCATCTCTAGCGTGACGATATATTATCACTACATTATTGATAACCTGAAATTTTATATATATATATATATATATATATATATATATAAAGTACTTTAAAACATCTAACGATAGATTATGAACATTTCTCTACAAAATATTTTGTTATTCTCGTTTTACAGAGATAACCATAAGTGGCTGCTCTGACATATTTTACTCCTAATTGCTTCTGCATAAAAACAGATAGGTAACCTTATTGGTGTGTCCTCAAAGAATATAGTAATAACCAAACGCTAATTATAAGAGATATAAACCAGAACTTAACTGAAGGCTATACATATACTTTGTTGACAAAATCATAACGGAATTTGTGTTCTGATTAACAGCCAATTAGTTTTGCAATATATAAAGCCAGCCGCATCAACTTTTTGTTTACAAAGGGAATTACAAAAAAGTTTTCCGATTAAATTTACATATGCACAGCGATGTTTATAAATTGCAGATTTATTGATATTAGATTTTCTTACATTTTCTAATACGCCACATGTGATACGTTATCCGCCATTAACTCAGCCACTTCACCCAGAAACCCCGGTCGTGGAATGTCCGGCCGCTTCCTCTTTGCACTGGCCGCCATCGATACCTAAGGCGTACTTGGACCCAGTACTGCCAAGGTCCTCCGCAAGATCGTAACATCAGCATTCCGCTGAGGAAGGAGACCAAACACCATCACGCGCTAGGCCAGAGCCCATCACACCCTTCTAACACCCATTCTTTTGTGGTCCTAGAGCCCTTGCATTTCCATTCATTATCCGTTTTTAAATATTTGTTGTTTTTCTAATTATTTTAAAGTCATTCGTTCATGTACTTACTTATTTTTTTAAATTGTGTATATATTTAGAAAACAACAGAAAACAAACAAAACAACAAAAACTATTATATTTTTACGTCAAAGGTGAATAAAATGTTTTGTATATTATACAGGCTATTGCAGTTAAGAGGTGGTTTATAGTCAGAATGATGTTTAATAATGCGTCAAATAGCTGTCAAATATCTTGTGGGAATGTCGTATGTTTTTCTGTGTATCAAGAGAATAAAATTATTGTCATTATCCTATCAACGAAGTATGTATTATAATTCAAATGGAGTGATTATCACTTCAAAGGTTTGTTCATTTCCGTATCAATTTTAGTACCCAGCCCTGATACCATGGCAAGTCAAATCTAATTAGTTTTCTTTTCAGTATTGGGAATACATTTTAGAGCTCCAATTCAGATTCTTCACACTCTTCTAATATAATTCAATTAACATGTGAACAGCTCATAGAGTCAACTCTTAAGCAAATCTAAATACTTGATTGCTATTTTATTATTATCGAACTGAAAAGATGCAAGCTAAAGTTGATCTCGATGGGATAGGAAGTCAGAACGTAAAACACCGTGAATGAATACGGCATTTTGTTATATACTCCTATATCGTCGGATCGGGCAGATTGCCTGAGTCATCTCCACTCTCCCTCTACAAATGACCCACTCTTCCATCGCCTTTTCAGGTCTTCAATTGTCAAACCAACTGTTGGTCGATATATGTCATCCAAGGACACCCGGCATGAGAGTATCCATGCGTTGGCATCAACAGAAGCAGACTGTTAACAAGCTTTCTTTGCTTCCGTACCAGTGCCCAGCATATCCTATACTTCTTTCACTAATTAAGCTCGTATACGAGGGATCTATTCATACAGTTCTTTTTTCGAGGAATGCTGCTTCCAGGATCTGGTTAGAAATACGTGTAACATTCGGGTGTATGTTTCATCAAGCTTGTTCCGTAATTTTTCTATGGTTGTCCACATGCTCTAAAGATTGTGGTAATTCAAGTTTAGTCTAAATTCCACCACTCTATATATTAGATAGTTAGTTAGATGTAGCAGCGACAGCAGCAGCAGCAACAGTAGTAGTAGTAGTAGTAGTAGTAGTAGTAGTAGTAGTAGTAGTAGTAGTACACTCCCCCCACAAACACACGTACCCCCCACATATATATATATATACATACATATATTCGTGGATCGGGCGATGCGTTATGTCCTTGAGCAAGACA
>OZ024743.1:299388299-299410799 GCA_964016885.1 Eledone cirrhosa
AAATGTTTCCACGGTGGTAATACAGCCTAGTTATGCAATGTGCAAATTTACAACTATTTGCAGAACTCAAATATCAAATGCTGTGACCACTGTATCATCAGAGCAGAATGATTAAAATGTACAATGTAGTGAACACGCTGAATACTATAATAATGCATTAAGGAATGCCGACCGCCGGGATACAATGGAATACATTGATAAGAATCTCCATAACACACATAGCTCTACACGAAATCAAGGAAGACGTAACCGGGGGACTAAAATACAAGCGCACACACACAGTACCACCAGACATACTAATAGTAGAAAATCACCACCAAATAAATCACGTTGTAGAAAGTATATCTGGTATAATCCTATTTGTAATGCCTCGATTAGTACAAAACTATGTCTTTCATTCTTTAAGTTAATCAACAAGCATTTCCCAAGTTCCCATAAATAGAGTAAAATTCTGAACTCTAAAACTATTAGACTATCATACTCCGCGGCACCAAACCTTGAAGCATACATAAAAAAACTTAACTTAAAGCAATTAAACAACACTACAAAACAAAATATTTTGGTAACAGATGGGCAGAACGTAATATCTGCCTCCCAACCACAAAATAGGAGACGGGTATTACACAACCTACCTGTATTGCTATCACAACCTATCCATGGTATACCCGCTACCCACAACAAAAAATGTAACTGCCATCTACCTGAAAGATGTCCATTGAAGAATGAATGCCTAAAGTCCAACATTGTTTACCAATGCACGGTTGAATCGAACGACCAGAAATGGTATTACATCGGATCTACCACCACCTCGTTTAAATCTCGCTGGTACCGTCATCGATTCTCAATCAAACATCCTGATCACCGTTTTGTGACCACGCTCGCCAACAAGACTTGGCAACTCCGTGAACGCAACCAACAGTTCACCTTAACATGGAATATACTTTTCAGCGCAAGTGCATATTGGAGTGGATTGACGTACTGTAACCTTGAACTCTTTTACATATTAAAATCCAAAAATAAACTACTTAACGATAGAATCGAACGATCATTATACTGCAACCACAAACTAAAAGCTAAATTCTCTCACTATAAAATAACTTAACATTCGAACCCGTAACTATAACATCGCTTTCTAGCTAACCAGCTTCTCTTCCCTCACACTACAAGACAATATCCTGCTTATCACTATAAATGGTAACTCTGCAATTCGCAGATTACTACTACGAACCCAAAGTTCACCCACCCCATAGACTTCGTCTGTCCTCTCTCTATCTCTCCCTCTATATCCATTCCACTCTCTCTCTCTCGCCTTTGGCCTACCTCCCCCCTCTCCACATCTATGAACCTGCCCTCTGGGGCAATAAATAATTCCAACCTTGACTATCAACGCATCTCTCTAAAAGTAACCAGTATAATAAAACCCCTACCTTAACGTTTTGATTAAGATATCTACAAACCACTCTCTCCTATTTCTCCAAACCCTGCATATCTTTCTCTCTCTCTCCCTCTCCCCTACTTTTCTCTCTTCCTTTTCTACTCTATCTTCTCCAATAACCTCACTTAAGGGTATTTACATTGTATATTTTAATCATTCTGCTCTGATGATACAGTGGTCACAGCATTTGATATTTGAGTTCTGCAAATAGTTGTAAATTTGGACATAGCATAACTAGGCCGTATTACCACCGTGGAAACATTTGTAAGCACACGGAATAAATTACCTTTTTATGATGTCTACCTGTTAATATTCATTCTTTATCTACACTCCGGAATACAGAAGAATCAGGAACTAAGTTTCCACAACAATTTTTCCATAACTCGTTGAGTAACCTCTCACCGTACGTCAACCATATCCAGTGTAGTAATTAACCATTACTACATCTAGGATAATCCTATACCTAATATATATATATATATATATATATATATATATATATATATATACATATATATATATATATATATATATATATATATATATATATCGTTATACTTTGGGAGGGTCATGTTGCCAATAAGAAACACACGCACCAGTTGCTTTCACTTCAATTTATTATATATTTATAAATTTACAAATCCATAAATTTATAAATTTCTGGTTGGTTGGTTGGTTCCACAACCAGATAGTTGTTTATATATAGTCATAGTCCTTTTGTCACACACTCTGTGACCTCTTCAGTGACTGGTAATAACATGTAAATAAATAAATAAATAAACAAATAGATAAATGAACATAAACACACACAGACACCCGGATGTGGCGCATGCGCAAACTGAGCACACAACACACACACAGAAACAAAATGGCGTAGAACAGAACAAAGGAGAGGCACAGAACAAAGAAAGGAATCCCCAGTCACTGAAGAGGTCACAGAGTGTGTGACGAAAGGACTATGACTATATATAAACAACTATCTGGTTGTGGAAGCAACCAACCAACCAGAAATTTATAAATGTATGGATTTGTAAATTTATAAATATATAATAAATTGAAGTGAAAGCAACTGGTGCGTGTGTTTCTTATTGGCAACATGACCCTCCCAAAGTATAACAATATATATATATATATATATATATATATATATATATATATATATATATATATATATATAAGTATGTATACGTACATACATATATGTATACAGACGTACAGTAGCATGTATATATATATATATATACATACATGCACACATATATATATATATGTACGTATGGATTCACCGACCATTTATTATAATGCTCGGTGTGTTTGTAAACAAACATCCCGAATTAAGCCGTACAGTGTCTAGCAACCATCGTTGCTCATTTGTTCTACACTGACAAAGGAACGCTGTGACGTAAGAAACTTGACACTATATGAACAATCATCTGATTATGGAACCAACCAACCAACCGGAAATTTATAAATTTTTTAATTTATAATTTAATTTATAATAAATTGGAGTGAATGCATGTGGTGCGTGTATTTCTTATTGGTTGGCAACATGACCCTCCCAAAGTATAACAATATATATATATATATATATATAAACATGAGAAGAAAGAAGAATACTGCGTGGTTTGCACATGGGTTACATATGATAAAAATAGTCCTTCGTCAGTGATTTTCCAACCCTCATTGGTATTTCATCGCATTAAAAATCAGATACCTTAGGTTGGTGCGCGCAATAATCTAAAAAAAGTTATTGGGACCAGTAATCGCGTAAAGCGATGGGGACAAGTGAACAACATAGAAGGATAAAAACAAACCAAAGAAAGGAAATAAATAAGCAACATAGTAGTCCTGGTCATCATAAGCTGGGTGGATTTCCTGAGCGAAAAGTATAGACGTCCGACCTGAGTGAGCTGTAAGCAAGAAGAGAGGCCCACTGTTAGCCAAACGGGAGGAGGTGAGAAGGGGAGAAACAGAGAGTGAGTGAGTGGAAGTGCAAGGAAGCGGTCGGTCGAGAGAAAGTGTAACTTACAGAGGGGGCGAAAGAAGGTGAGAGAAACAGGGAGAGCAGGGAAGCAGTAAGGGAGAAACAGACAAACGCAGCCGAGGTAAATATATATAAAAAAACATGAGAAGAAAGAAGTATACTGCGTGGTTTGCACATGGGTTACATATGATAAAAATAGTCCTTCGTCAGTGATTTTCCAACCATCATTGGTATTTCATCGCCTTAAAAATCAGATACATCAGGTTGGGTATATATATATATATATATATATATATATATATATATATATATATATATATATATATATATATATGTGTGTGTGTCTGTGTGTGTGTGTGTGCATATATATATATATATGTATGTATCTATAATATAATATAATATGATATAATATTATTTATGTTCATACACGGTACACGATTACTCCCCAAGGTTTGAAGACCAAATGTTGCCCATAGTTTCAGGTGGTTACACACACACACACACACACACACACACACACACACACACACACACACATATATATATATATATATATATATATATATATATATATATATATATCGTTTCTGAATTTGTTTAGCAAGATTCTTAATCTGAAAACGTGTGTTGAAATCGATATTGTTATACTTTGGGAGGGTCATGTTGCCAATAAGAAACACACGCACCCCATGATTCAGTTCAATTTATTATAATAAATTTATAAATTTAGGAATTTATAAATTTCTGGTTGGTTAATTGGTTCCACAACCAGATAGTTGTTTATATATTGTCAAAGTTCTTTCGTCACACATTATGTGACCTCTTCAGTGACTGGGGATTCTTTTCTTTGTTTTTGTGCCTCTCCTTTGTTCTGTCCTACGCCATTTTGTTTCTGTGTGTGTGTTGTGTGCTCAGTCTGCGCATGCGCCACATCCGGGTGTCTGTGTGTGTTTATATTCGTTTATTTATTTGTTTATTTACATGTTACCGGTTGGTTGTTTGTTCTATGTGCGTGTGAGTTTTCATTTTGTCCTTAATTGTAAGCTGTTGTTGCAGTTCTACTCATATTTTCTATTTAATTTTGCTTGTAATTCTTTTATGTTTATTGCCTCTGTGATTTGTCTAAACATTGCGTCTTTTCTGTGTGTAGATTCTATTTTTATTTCTATGTTCTCTAATTTACCCTTATGTTCTATTTTAGCATGTTGGTAGAGTACAGATGATTCTTTACTATCTTGAAGGTCTCGCCAGTGTTCATTTATCCGTTCCCCTACACTACGAGCTGTCTCACCTATGTACACTATATTTTTGTCTCTACATTGTCCTTCAATACATCTTATGCTATATACTACATTTCTAGTTTTACAGTTAATATGGGGGCTTATTTTACTGGTTATACATTTCTTATCTATACAGGGGGGGTCTTTGAAAAGGGTGTGTCTTGCTAATAAGTGTTTTTGCGGAGGTAGCTGGTCTTTCTACTATCTTAATATTGAGTTTATGTTTATCTAGGGCCCTTCTAAATTTGTAAGCTAATTCACCTCTAGTGGTTGTATCGATGAACATTACACTCTGGTATTTATTGCTATCATACCATGAGTTTATTCTATTAGCCTTATTCCTAGTTCTTTCTATTCTATTCCCAAATTTGCTCCTATACAAGGGGCAGGTCCCATTTGTGTCATTATTTACCATTTTTTCCCATTTGGTTCTGGCTCCTCTATACACTCTTATTTTATCTCTCTGATTGTAACCAGAGGAATGCATACGGTGGATGAAGTGTTGTATGTGTCTCTCTAGTTCTTCGAGGTTGCACATGTGGGACACGTTTCTTATCACCCGTACCAAATCCGCAATCAGTATGTTGATTTTGGTATGGTCCGAAACAGCTGAGTTTCGGTGGATCAGATGTTTGGAAGTCATGGGTTTGGCATAATGGGAATGGAGGATTTGTTTTTTGTTATTAATGGTATCTAACCAGAACTCTGTGTCTAGTACAGGTAATCGATGGTTGGAGTGTTTACTTGGGTAGTCTATAGTAACTCTAATACTCTGGTGGATGGAGTTAGCATACAACAAATAGCTAACTCCATCAACCAGAGTATTAGAGTTACTATAGACTACCCAAGTAAACACTCCAACCATCGATTACCTGTACTAGACACAGAGTTCTGGTGAGATACCATTAATAACAAAACACAAATCCTCCATTCCCATTATGCCAAACCCATGACTTCCAAACATCTGATCCACCGAAACTCAGCTGTTTCGGACCATACCAAAATCAACATACTGATTGCGGATTTGGTACGGGTGATGAGAAACGTGTCCCGCATGTGCAACCCCAAAGAACTAGAGAGACACATACAACACTTCATCCACCGTATGTATTCCTCTGGTTACAATCAGAGAGATAAAATCAGAGTGTATAGAGGAGCCAGAACCAAATGGGAAAAAATGGTAAATAATGACACAAATGGGACCTGCCCCTTGTATAGGAGCAAATTTTGGAATAGAATAGAAAGAACTAGGAATAAGGCTAATAGAATAAACTCATAGTATGATAGCAATAAATACCAGAGTGTAATGTTCATCGATTCAAAACCTAGAGGTGAATTAGCTTACAAATTTAGAAGTGCCCTAGATAAATATAAACTCAATATTAAGATAGTAGAAAGACCAGGTACCTCCGTAAAAACACTTATTAGCAAGACATACCCTTTTCAAAGACCCCCCTGTATAGATAAGAAATGTATAACCTGTAAAATAAGCCCCCATATTAACTGTAAAACTAGAAATGTAATATATAGCATAAGATGTAATGAAGGACAATGTAGAGACAAAAATATAGTGTACATAGGTGAGACAGCTCGTAGTGTAGGGGAACGGATAAATGAACACTGGCGAGTCCTTCAAGATAGTAAAGAATCATCTGTACTCTACCAACATGCTAAAATAGAACATAAGGGTAAATTAGAGAACATAGAAATAAAAATAGAATCTACACACAGAAAAGATGCAATGTTTAGACAAATCACAGAGGCAATAAACATAAAAGAATTACAACCAAAATTAAATAGAAAATATGAGTGGAACAGCAACATCACAACTTACAATTAAGGACAAAATGAAAACACACACGCACATAGAACAAACAACCAACCGGTAACATGTAAATAAACAAATAAATAAACGAATATAAACACACACAGACACCCGGATGTGGCGCATGCGCAGACTGAGCATACAACACACACACAGAAACAAAATGGCGTAGGACAGAACAAAGGAGAAGCAAAAAAACAAAGAAAAGAATCTCCAGTCACTGAAGAGGTCACAGAATGTGTGACGAAAGAACTTTAACAATATATAAACAACTATCTGGTTGTGGAACCAATTAACCAACCAGAAATTTATAAATTCCTAAATTTATAAATTTATTATAATAAATTGAAGTGAAATCAACGGGTGCGTGTGTTTCTTATTGGCAACATGACCCTCCCAAAGTATAACAATATATATATACAGCAATGTGTTCGTTTAAACATAACTGTATACATACAAGTCTGCGTATTTTGTATATCAGCGATATACGGTTTGTTTGCGAATAAACATTTTGACAGCCTTCAACTATGAATTTGGAAAATGATGAGGTATCGGCATCTGGCGGCTTCTGCCAGAAGCTAAGGGTGGGTAACTAGGAAGATTGTTTTTACCTCTGGTCGTTATTATGTTAGTGCTCCCTTACTTACTCTCCTCTCCGTGGAACTCAATATAGGCGAAATCATATACTGTCGCCATATACGTACGTGGGCTGATTAGACTCATTTGCATATAGGTATAGGTAGGGAAGTGGCAGAGCCGTTAGAACGTTGGATAGAATGCTTTATGGTATTTGTTCCGGCTTTTTGCTCTCTGAGTTCAAATACGGCTGGGGTTAACTTTGCCTTTCATCCTTTCGAGGTCGATAAAATAAAGTACAAATCTAGTACTGGGGTAAATTCTTCCTCTATATCTCTTTCTCATTTCCTCTCTCTCACTTTCAATCTTTCTCTGGAAGAAATCTGCTATACTCAGTCGTAGAGAGTGGTGGGCTCCACCAGGCTATACATATCCAGGAAACGCCGTATGTGAATACAGCGCCCCTACTCTTCTAGGATTTACGGTACCATACCATCTCTCTCTCTCTCTCTCTCTCTCTCTCTCTCTCTCTCTCTCTCTCTCTCTATATATATATATATATATATATATATATATATATATATATATATATATATATATATATATATATATATATATATATATATATATATATATATATATATATATATATATATATATATATATATGAATATAGACATAGAATATTCGAAAATATTCTGTATGTTTATAATAAACATTTTGAAGACCTAATCGCTATAGAATAGAATACGTCACGTATTACAATTAGATTCTCGATAAAAGCAAGGGAAGTAATCTACGCGTTTCATTCTCGTTAGAAATCATCAGGACTACATATCCAGTGCTTTTATCGAGAATGACACAGCTAGAGACTTATAGAATACTTAGCTGTGTACAGGAACTGGTTTGAAAGAGCGGTTGCCGGTCCGGCAGAAATTAGAAATTGGAATAAATGCTCTGAAATAGCGATATATATGTGAATATAGACATAGAATATTCGAAAATATTCTGTATGTTTATAATAAACATTTTGAAGACCTAATCGCTATAGAATAGAATACGTCACGTATTACAATTAGATTCTCGATAAAAGCAAGGGAAGTAATCTACGCGTTTCATTCTCGTTAGAAATCATCAGGACTACATATCCAGTGCTTTTATCGAGAATGACACAGCTAGAGACTTATAGAATACTTAGCTGTGTACAGGGACTGGTTTGAAAGAGCGGTTGCCGGTCCGGCAGAAATTAGAAATTGGAATAAATGCTCTGAAATAGCGATATATATGTGAATATAGACATAGAATATTCGAAAATATTCTGTATGTTTATAATAAACATTTTGAAGACCTAATCGCTATAGAATAGAATACGTCACGTATTACAATTAGATTCTCGATAAAAGCAAGGGAAGTAATCTACGCGTTTCATTCTCGTTAGAAATCATCAGGACTACATATCCAGTGCTTTTATCGAGAATGACACAGCTAGAGACTTATAGAATACTTAGCTGTGTACAGGAACTGGTTTGAAAGAGCGGTTGCCGGTCCGGCAGAAATTAGAAATTGGAATAAATGCTCTGAAATAGCGATATATATGTGAATATAGACATAGAATATTCGAAAATATTCTGTATGTTTATAATAAACATTTTGAAGACCTAATCGCTATAGAATAGAATACGTCACGTATTACAATTAGATTCTCGATAAAAGCAAGGGAAGTATTCTATTCTATAGCGATTAGGTCTTCAAAATGTTTATTATAAACATACAGAATATTTTCGAATATTCTATGTCTATATTCACATATATATCGCTATTTCAGAGCATTTATTCCAATTTCTAATTTCTGCCGGACCGGCAACCGCTCTTTCAAACCAGTTCCTGTACACAGCTAAGTATTCTATAAGTCTCTAGCTGTGTCATTCTCGATAAAAGCACTGGATATGTAGTCCTGATGATTTCTAACGAGAATGAAACGCGTAGATTACTTCCCTTGCTTTTATCGAGAATCTAATTGTAATACGTGACGTATTCTATTCTATAGCGATTAGGTCTTCAAAATGTTTATTATAAACATACAGAATATTTTCGAATATTCTATGTCTATATTCACATATATATCGCTATTTCAGAGCATTTATTCCAATTTCTAATTTCTGCCGGACCGGCAACCGCTCTTTCAAACCAGTTCCTGTACACAGCTAAGTATTCTATAAGTCTCTAGCTGTGTCATTCTCGATAAAAGCACTGGATATGTAGTCCTGATGATTTCTAACGAGAATGAAACGCGTAGATTACTTCCCTTGCTTTTATCGAGAATCTAATTGTAATACGTGACGTATTCTATTCTATAGCGATTAGGTCTTCAAAATGTTTATTATAAACATACAGAATATTTTCGAATATTCTATGTCTATATTCACATATATATCGCTATTTCAGAGCATTTATTCCAATTTCTAATTCCTGCCGGACCGGCAACCGCTCTTTCAAACCAGTTCCTGTACACAGCTAAGTATTCTATAAGTCTCTAGCTGTGTCATTCTCGATAAAAGCACTGGATATGTAGTCCTGATGATTTCTAACGAGAATGAAACGCGTAGATTACTTCCCTTGCTTTTATCGAGAATCTAATTGTAATACGTGACGTATTCTATTCTATAGCGATTAGGTCTTCAAAATGTTTATTATAAACATACAGAATATTTTCGAATATTCTATGTCTATATTCACATATATATCGCTATTTCAGAGCATTTATTCCAATTTCTAATTTCTGCCGGACCGGCAACCGCTCTTTCAAACCAGTTCCTGTACACAGCTAAGTATTCTATAAGTCTCTAGCTGTGTCATTCTCGATAAAAGCACTGGATATGTAGTCCTGATGATTTCTAACGAGAATGAAACGCGTAGATTACTTCCCTTGCTTTTATCGAGAATCTAATTGTAATACGTGACGTATTCTATTCTATAGCGATTAGGTCTTCAAAATGTTTATTATAAACATACAGAATATTTTCGAATATTCTATGTCTATATTCACATATATATCGCTATTTCAGAGCATTTATTCCAATTTATATATATATATATATTTATATGTATATATATATATATAAATAATAAAATAGAAAGTTCTCGCTCTACATTGCTGAATACAATAGATGTAATCTGAGTTTTTCGAATATTAATAACATTCGATACGTTTGCAATTATGCAATCAACCTCAATGTTATAGCCATGTCAGAAGAATGAACCCTTCATTATTGCTCTTGTGTTGGCATGTGAAGAGAACTGCAGACACTAATGCTTCTGGGTATCAACCTTCATCAGTACAGCTCACTGTTCACCTGCCAAACTGTCAGAGCTAGTGAAAATATATGCTATTTTCAAAAATACACAGTGACTGATTGGCCTGATTTGCATATTTTATTTGACTTTGCCAAATTCAAATGAAAATGAATGTTATTATTGAATGTTATTATTAATATTCGAAAACCTCAGATTGCATTTATTGTATTCAGCCATGTAGAGCGAACATTTTCTTTTTTATTTGAATTTGGCAAAGCCGGCCATTTACCGCTCGTATACAGGAAACTGACTGGCCAGTCTGCTGATATGCAAATCTGGCTGATCAGTGGATCTGCTAATACGCAGAATTTGACTGATCAACCAGTCTGCTAGTATCAGGTCGATCAGTCACTGTGTATTTTTGAAAATAGCATATATTTTCCCTAGCTCTGACAGTTTGGCAGGTAAACAGTGAGCTGTACTGATGAATGGTGATACCCAGAAACATTAGTGTCTGCAGTTCTGTTCACATGCCAACACAAAAGCAAGAATGAAGGGTTTATTCTACTGACATGGCTTTAAAAATGAGGCTTGTTTGCATAATTGCAAACGAATCGAATGTTATTATTAATATTCGAAAAGGCCAGCAATTACCCAGTACATAAAGTTCCAGTAATGTACTGGTTAATTGCTGGCCTTGTGCCAATAGTAGAAACAATTATTAATATTCGAAAAACTCTGATTACATTTATATATTATATATATATATATATATATATATTAAGAGAGTAAAACAAAGAATCCTTTAATACATCAAAAGTTTTTATTAGCCGACAATGTTTCGTCCTATTAAGGACTCATCAGGGCAATCAAAACAACAAGAGGTAATTTCGGTAGATACAAGCCAGAAACTCTGAAGAATATGGAGTTTACATACACTAATGTCTTACAAAGATATACGATAATAAAAATGAAGATAAAAATAATAAAATTATAATAACTAAGGATGTAGATAACATTAAGAACCATATTACAAATATAGTCCAAAGTCACCAACTTAAATTTAAACAAATTTGGTTATATAGAGCAGTATTATATATAACACAGTATAATACATTATAATAATAATATATCTATACCAACATTAAAATTCCAAATTAAAAATCAAAAGGTATAATATATACATGTATATATGTGCGCACACTCACACACACACACACACATATTACAATACACATATCTATTTTCCATTACACAGAAATTAAGCCCTATTGGAAGTTTGCACATCAAAAATATCAAAAATAAGCATGGTAATAGTGAAAATAATGCTAATACATCTACCCAATATACATGAGGCAATAATATGATATCATTACAAGAAACACTTATAATAAATAATAAACAACAAAATTATATAATACAATACAATATAATAAAGTAGAATATAAAGTAGAATATATAATAATCCCCGGTTAATTTACAGAAACAATATAGATGTCACAGTGAAATACGATGATAAAACGTTAACATTATATTAACAATTACTATAAACAATATGTACAACATGATTCATACTGGGTTACATAATAAATGAGGAAATATCAATCATATAATATAATACAATAATACTAAAAAAAACTATATTGGTACAGGGAACAATTATGATGTTACAGAAAAAATATGTTGTTACAGAAAAATATACAGACATCTAACATGATATGTAAAGTCTAAATACTATAATGTTACATATTACAATATAAAAATATTAAAATATTAAAAAATTAAAAAATCCAGACATCTTATATGATATATAAAGTTTAACTATCTCAATGTTATATATAATAAACGGTAAGTAATAAGGATCTATATTATAATGTAATATATTTTAAAAATTGGCATAAAATATGTAAATAAATACTTATAATTTCAAGGTTAGTAGACAGACATGTGTGGATGAGTGAACGAAGCCAGACAGTGAATAGTAAATAGAATATAGGATAAAACAAATAAATACAATCAACCGGAAATTACAAAACAACGCAAATGTATACACACTTAGGCCTCGCGTGCATTAAGAAATTTGGTAAACACCAAGGAAAGCGATCATTTTAAATGACTCTAAATCCTATCTGATAAATTAATATTAAAAATATCAAACCCATCCAATAAGGTAGTATAAAATTAGCTATAGTCTAAGTCATTAAAGTATATAAACTTTAATGTATCGTTACAAATGTTTACAAAAAGGAATAAAATTACACTATCATATACGCAACGATATCTAAAAAACTGACTTAAGTAGAGTTAAGGTAGGCTAATGGGGACAGAATTGACAAAATATATGGAGGGTGCGAAGTGGCATAAAATATATTCGATATACTATAATAAATAATAGAACAGAGCATAAAAGAGAGGGGGGGGGGTTAATAAAATCATATTCAATCTAGAGGGGTTGACAATAAGTTTATGTCCCCATTAGCCTACCTTAACTCTACTTAAGTCAGTTTTTTAGATATCGTTGCGTATATGATAGTGTAATTTTATTCCTCTTTGTAAACATTTGTAACGATACATTAAAGTTTATATACCTTAATGACTTAGACTATAGCTAATTTTATACTACCTTATTGGATGGGTTTGATATTTTTAATATTAATTTATCAGATAGGATTTAGAGTCATTTAAAATGATCGCTTTCCTTGGTGTTTACCAAATTTCTTAATGCACGCGAGGCCTAAGTGTGTATACATTTGCTTTGTTTTGTAATTTCCGGTTGATTGTATTTATTTGTTTTATCCTATATTCTATTTACTATTCACTGTCTGGCTTCGTTCACTCATCCACACATGTCTGTCTACTAACCTTGAAATTATAAGTATTTATTTACATATTTTATGCCAATTTTTAAAATATATTACATTATGATATAGATCCTTATTACTTACCGTTTATTAAATATAACATTGAGATAGTTAAACTTTATATATCATATAAGATGTCTGGATTTTTTAATATTTTAATATTTTAATATTTTAATATTGTAATATGTAACATTATAGTATTTAGACTTTACATATCATGTTAGATGTCTGTATATTTTTCTGTAACAACATATTTTTTCTGTAACATCATAATTGTTCCCTGTACCAATATAGTTTTTTTTAGTATTATTGTATTATATTATATGATTGATATTTCCTCATTTATTATGTAACCCAGTATGAATCATGTTGTACATATTGTTTATAGTAATTGTTAATATAATGTTAACATTTTATCATCGTATTTTACTGTGACATCTATATTGTTTCTGTAAATTAACCGGGGATTATTATATATTCTACTTTATATTCTACTTTATTATATTGTATTGTATTATATAATTTTGTTGTTTATTATTTATTATAAGTGTTTCTTGTAATGATATCATATTATTGCCTCATGTATATTGGGTAGATGTATTAGCATTATTTTCACTATTACCATGCTTATTTTTGATATTTTTGATGTGCAAACTTCCAATAGGGCTTAATTTCTGTGTAATGGAAAATAGATATGTGTATTGTAATATGTGTGTGTGTGTGTGTGAGTGTGCGCACATATATACATGTATATATTATACCTTTTGATTTTTAATTTGGAATTTTAATGTTGGTATAGATATATTATTATTATAATGTATTATACTGTGTTATATATAATTCCTGCTCTATATAACCAAATTTGTTTAGATTTAAGTTGGTGACTTTGGACTATATTTGTAATATGGTTCTTAATGTTATCTACATCCTTAGTTATTATAATTTTATTATTTTTATCTTCATTTTTATTATCGTATATCTTTGTAAGACATTAGTGTATGTAAACTTCATATTCTTCAGAGTTTCTGGCTTGTATCTGCCGAAATTACCTCTTGTTGTTTTGATTGCCCTGATGAGTCCTTAATAGGACGAAACATTGTCGGCTAATAAAAACTTTTGATGTATTAAAGGATTCTTTGTTTAACTCTCTTAATTTTTCGGCTCTGTTTAACTGCATTGAGCTATACCTTTTACTGTCATTTCTATAATACGAAGAGGGTGTTTGACTCAAACACGCTCCAGTATTCTAATCCTTATATATATATATATATATATATATATATATATATATATATATATAGTTAAAAGAATGGAGGTGTAACACACAAGTTATTATTTATTGGTAAACGGAATAGAAAATGCTGCCAAATTGTTCACAGTTGAAAAATGGTTTAATTAGGAATAAAAGAGTATTGGTGATTGTATGGGTTAGTATTCAGTTGTGGTTTTAAGTTTTTAAGCTTTTACCGGTTGCGCATTTCTAAATGCTTTTCAAAAATAATTTTGAGATAGAGTATCCGTGCTGTTTGCTCTGATCTGATTAGTTTGGGGAATTCTACCTGTTTTTATGTTAAAAAAGTGGCTCCAGCGTTATTATTGTGTTGCAAAAATCCTTGTGGTCAAAACAATTTTGATTGGTCGGTAGAGGTCATGTGAATGTAAAGAATTGATTTTGCGCCAAGACTGTTTTTATGTTAAAAAAGTGGCTCCAGCGTTATTTGGTGTTTGCAAAAATTCTTGTGTCAAAACAATTTTGATTGGTCGGTAGAGGTCATGTGAATAAAAAATTGGTTTGGCGCCAAGATTGAGAAATGACTTTTTCACAACAAATATGTGTGTGTGTGTGTGTGTGTAGTAGTAGTAGTAAGGTGTTCGATGTTGTGATAATTGTTAGCAGCGATTTGTGTCAAATGGCTATTAAGATAAGTGTGTGTGTGAGTGTGTGTGTGTGTGTGTGTATAGCAGAGTAATTCGTGGTGGCAGGGATGGTCAGTAGGAATGTGTCTGAAAGCAATGGGGGGTATTTTAGCCTGTCAAAAGATATTTTTCAGCTTTTCTCTTATACGGAGAAGTGCGTGTGTGTGTGTGTGTATATATAAGTCTCTTTGTATGTTGATGTACGCGTGTGTATGTGTGTGTGTATATATATATATATATATATATGTGTGTGTGTGTGTGTGTGTGTGTGTGTGTGTGTGTGTGTGTGTGGGTGGACCAGTATTTTTTCCCCCTGGTAAAATGGTGTACATTATTCGATTTTTTTCAGTAAAATCGGTTCTCTTAAAAATCTTAACAATAAAAGGTGTGAAATGATATTCACTATATATATATACACATACATATATTCACTATATATATATATATATATATATATATATATATATATATATATATATATATATATATATATATATATATATATATATATATATACATATATACATATATATACATATATATATGCACATATATTTTTTGGTGTTGCACCATAGAGCATGTGTGTTTACGTATGTCATTGTGTTTATATGTGGGTAGAGATGTGTGCTGATGTAGGTATGTATGTTGACGTGTGTATGTTGTGGGTTCGTCTTAGGGAGAAGTGTTTAGACGGGCTCCGTATTTGTTAATGAAGTAAGATTCCTTGCTGATGCGCTGGGTGTGGGTGGCATTATCTTTAAATTTGTAGAAGGGAAAGATTCTGAAGTTGGGATGATTTTGGGCGGCACATGTATCAATGTGTTCACTCAGTGGTATTTTCCTGTATTCCCGTATTTTAATTTGGGATCTATGGACAGTCATGCGTTGGCGGATGCTGTTTTTGGTCTGGCCTATGTATTGTTCTCGACAACCTGAACAAGTTAATACATATATTAGATTTTCCGATGCACATGTGAAATTGTGTTTTACTATAAAACGTTGTCCATCTTTGAAATAGAATTCCGAACCCTCTATTAGGTTGTTGCAAATGCCACAGTTGGGTCTATCGCATTTTTTTACTGTGGGTTTCGTTGTTGTGGTTGGCAGTACTTTGGCATGTGTTAAGATGTTTTTCATTGACTTGGATTGTCTTTTGCTCTTTATGATATCGCGTGTTCGTAGAATTTGGTTCATTCTATGGTCGTTTTTCAATACAGGGATGTTCTGGAGGATGGTGTCAAAGGCCTCATTGTTGAGGGGGTTGTGTGTGGAGATGTATGGAAGAGCTTTTAGTTTTGGTTGATTTACTTTAGGGTGTCTAAGGTCCTGGGTACTGAGTTTTAGGGCACGTTGGATTCCATTGTCAATTAGTGATGCAGGGTAGTCCCTGCCTATGAGTGTGTCCTTTAGTTCTTGTAGCCTTAAGTAGCAGATGTTTTTATTGGAGACTATAGTACAGATTCTCTTGGCTAAGTTGTAGGGAATATTAATTTTAACGTGTCTAGGGTGGCAAGAGTTGAAGGGGAGATATTGCTTGGAGTCTGTGGGCTTGTAGTATATGTCTGTTTCTAATTTTTTGTTATGGATCTTAATGAGGATGTCGAGGAAGGGGAGTTGTTGATGGCTGTATTCCATCGTGAAGTTAATATTTGTGTTGAGCCCATTTAAAAGGGTGTGAAATTCTTTAAGTTTTTCGGTGTTTTCGTGCCAAAGGATGAAGCAGTCATCTAGATATCGCTTCCAGTTCCTTTCAATGTGTAAGTGGAGGGTGTTTCCAAATTTGTTTAGGACTTTAGTGTAGAGGGTGATTTCCAGGTATCCAATGACTAGGTTGGCATAAGTGGGGGCTGTTTTCGTTCCCATAGCGGTCCCAGATTTCTGCCTGTAGGGTTTGTTATTGAAAACGAAGTAATTGTTCTCCAAGATAAATTTGAGTCCCTCTATCACGAATTCTTTTTTGATGCGTTGTGGGAGTTCATTGTGGAAATTATCCAGCCAGAATTGGATAGCTTCTATTCCTAGGTTGTGGGGGATGTTGGAGTATAGGTTGACTACATCGAACGTCACTTGTAGGGTTTGTTCAGAAAGTGGCATATTAGGGAGGTGATTGAGCATATCTAGGTCGTCCCTTATATAGCTTTTGATGTGCTTGAGGAAGGGTTTGAGAAGGGTATCAATGAAGTTGCTAAGACGGTGCGTTTCGCAAGCGGGGCCTGCTATTATAGGTATTAATTTGAGATCATTGGGTGAGGGGACATTGATGACTATGTCTGTGGCTTCCTTGCATACCTTACTTATTGATTCGCTTTTATGTACTTTAGGGATACCGTAGAAAAGGCTGGATTTGCTTGTGAAGTCTGTGATGAAGCTGAATTCCTTGTTAGTGAGTCCTTCTTTGTATTGGTTGATTAGAGTTTTTAGGTTTCTCATAATTTTCTGTTGATTGTAGTGTTCAGCCTTTTCGTAGTATGTTTCGTTTTCCAAAGTGGAGAGCGCTAAGTTGATATAGAATTCTGTCTCCATTAGGATTACTGTACTCCCTTTATCAGCCTCTTTAATTGTAATGGTTCTGTCGGTTTTTAATCTATTTAATTCTTCCCATTCTTTCTTGTTGAGGTTTGGCTTGTGTTTTTGTCTGTGCAAGTGTTGGTAAGGGAAGTTTGTGATGTATTCACAGAATTCGTCCAGGATTTTATTTCTACCTTTTGAAGGGGTGTAATTGCTTCTATTTATGGCTAATGATTCATCCTCATTGTACTGGTCGAATAGTTGTTCACTAAGCCGTAACTTTCTACAGAAGTCTGTGATGTCTTCCTTCATTTCATAGTAGTTAGGACGTAGTGGGGTCGGTGTGGATTTAAGACCTTTGGAGAGTAAGTTGATAAGGTTGGGTGTTGGTTCTGCACTAGCAAGATTGATAATTTTTATTACTATCGGTTTCTCCTCCCGGTCTTCTGTTATTTTGTTTGCCTGTATCTGTGTGCTGTGTCTAAAAAATGGTTGGGGTAGAGGGGTTGTCTGCTGATGTTAAGTGGTCTCCTGTGTTTGTTATATTCCTTGTTGTTGTAAAATGTGGTTCGGGTTGGTGGTTGTAGATTGAATGGGGTGTTCCTATACTGCGAGTATGGGTGTGTGTTTCTATGTGCCATGTTGTATTGTGGTGTTATAAGTGGCCTACGTTCTTGGTTGTATCGTGTGGTGTGGGTTTGTTGTGTATTGTGGAAGCGAGTGTTGAGAAAATGTTAATTACCTTGCTGTCCCCTTAAAGCGGGGAATTTGTTACATCTATCATGGCGGTGGTATCTTTTCCCTATGTTTGACGATGAGGCATCCGCGTAGTAGTTGAGTGATTTGGTATGGTGTCTCCTTGAAGGGGGAAAGTTGTAAATGTCATTCTGGGGGAGATGATTTCTTGGGTTTTTGTTCCTTCTTATGGTAGCGAGGTTGGGAAGTTCATCTTCGGTGTGGTGCTTCCTTCTTCGTTTGTTAGAGGCTTGGGGGTTTGAGAAGTTGTTGTGAGTTTCAGTTATGGGTTTTCCTATTATTATGAACGGGTTATTGGAGGTGTAATCGGTTTGAAAAGTCGATTGATAGTGTAGGAACCAAGCGGCACTTTTTTCCCAGTGTTGAAGGGATTTCAGTTCTTCTCTGTTGCAGTCCCCTTTCCATAATTTGGAGATCTTCTCTACCTTGGGGCCTTCAGTTTTGTTGTTGATTTCCAGGAGGATCTCTTCATCGATGGTTTTGATTTTTTCCTCATTTGTCTGGGCCCTCAGTTTAAGAAGTTCAATTTCTGTCTTAATTTTTTCCAATGCCATTCTTTCCCTAAGGTGTCTTTGAGGTTCGGGTTCATTTGGAATGGACTTTATTTGTTGTTTACGGGGGAGAGTTAGAGGGGTTGAGTTAAGCCATTTTTCATATATCTCTGCTTTGTTGTGATTTTGTATCATCTTCCAGAATGAGAACTTTCTGTCTCTGAGGGATTTGTTCCATTTTGGAATTGTTCGAATTTTCATTTTGTGTGAAACAATCTCACATGGTTCTTCGTTGGTTTTTCCTGGGTTGGTAGTAGTGAACATAGTTTGGATAGTATCGCAAAATGTTTCGGAGTTTGTCGCCGATTTCGGAATGTACACAACAAACCCACACCACACGATACAACCAAAAACGTAGGCCACTTATAACACCACAATACAACATGGCACATAGAAACACACACCCATACTCGCAGTACACTCTACAACCACCAACCCGAACCACATTTTATAACAACAAGGAATATAACAAACACAGGAGACCACTTAACATCAGCAGACAACCTCTCTACCCCAACCATCTTTTAGACACAGCACACAGATACAGGCAAACAAAATAACAGAAGACCGGGAGGAGAAACCGATAGTAATAAAAATTATCAATCTTGCTAGTGCAGAACCAACACCCAACCTTATCAACTTACTTTCCAAAGGTCTTAAATTCACACCGACCCCACTACGTCCTAACTACTATGAAATGAAGGAAGACATCACAGACTTCTGTAGAAAGTTACGACTTAGTGAACAACTATTCGACCAGTACAATGAGGATGAATCATTAGCCATAAATAGAAGCAATTACACCCCTTCAAAAGGTAGAAATAAAATCCTGGACGAATTCTGTGAATACATCACAAACTTCCCTTACCAACACTTGCACAGACAAAAACACAAGCCAAACCTCAACAAGAAAGAATGGGAAGAATTAAATAGATTAAAAACCGACAGAACCATTACAATTAAAGAGGCTGATAAAGGGAGTACAGTAGTCCTAATGGAGACAGAATTCTATATCAACTTAGCGCTCTCCACTTTGGAAAACGAAACATACTACGAAAAGGCTGAACACTACAATCAACAGAAAATTATGAGAAACCTAAAAACTCTAATCAACCAATACAAAGAAGGACACACTAACAAGGAATTCAGCTTCATCACAGACTTCACAAGTAAATCCAGCCTTTTCTACGGTATCCCTAAAGTACATAAAAGCGAATCAATAAGTAAGGTATGCAAGGAAGCCACAGACATAGTCATCAATGTCCCCTCACCCAATGATCTCAAATTAAGACCTATAATAGCAGGCCCGCTTGCGAAACGCACCGTCTTAGCAACTTCATTGATACCCTTCTCAAACCCTTCCTCAAGCACATCAAAAGCTATATAAGGGACGACCTAGATATGCTCAATCACCTCCCTAATATGCCACTTTCTGAACAAACCCTACTAGTGACGTTCGATGTAGTCAACCTATACTCCAACATCCCCCACAACCTAGGAATAGAAGCTATCCAATTCTGGCTGGATAATTTCCACAATGAACTCCCACAACGCATCAAAAAAGAATTCGTGATAGAGGGACTCAAATTTATCTTGGAGAACAATTACTTCGTTTTCAATAACAAACCCTACAGGCAGAAATCTGGGACCGCTATGGGAACGAAAACAGCCCCCACTTATGCCAACCTAGTCATGGGATACCTGGAAATCACCCTCTACACTAAAGTCCTAAACAAATTTGGAAACACCCTCCACTTACACATTGAAAGGAACTGGACGCGATACCTAGATGACTGCTTCATCCTTTGGCACGAAAACACCGAAAAACTTAAAGAATTTCACACCCTTTTAAATGGGCTCAACACAAATATTAACTTCACGATGGAATACAGCCATCAACAACTCCCCTTCCTCGACATCCTCATTAAGATCCATAACAAAAAAATAGAAACAGACATATACTACAAGCCCACAAACTCCAAGAAATATCTCCCCTTCAACTCTTGCCACCCTAGACACGTTAAAATTAATATTCCCTACAAATTAGCCAAGAGAATCTGTACTATAGTCTCCAATAAAAACATCTGCTACTTACGGCTACAAGAACTAAAGGACACACTCATAGGCAGGGACTACCCTGCATCACTAATTGACAATGGAATCCAACGTGCCTTAAAACTCAGTACCCAGGACCTTAGACACCCTAAACTAAATCAACCAAAACTAAAAGCTCTTCCATACATCTCCACACACAACCCCCTCAACAATGAGGCATTTGACACCATCCTCCAGAACATCCCTGTATTGAAAAACGACCATAGAATGAACCAAATTCTACGAACAAACGATATCATAAAGAGCAAAAGACAATCCAAGTCAATGAAAAACATCTTAACACATGCCAAAGTACTGCCAACCACAACAACGAAACCCACAGTAAAAAAATGCGATAGACCCAACTGTGGCATTTGCTTCAACCTAATAGAGGGTTCGGAATTCTATTTCAAAGATGGACAACGTTTTATAGTAAAACACAATTTCACATGTGCATCGGAAAATCTAATATATGTATTAACTTGTTCAGGTTGTCGAGAACAATACATAGGCCAGACCAAAAACAGCCTCCGCCAACGCATGACTGTTCATAGATCCCAAATTAAAATACGGGAATACAGGAAAATACCACTGAGTGAACACATTGATACCTGTGCCGCCCCAAATCATCCCAACTTCAGAATCTTTCCCTTCTACAAATTTAAAGATAATGCCACCCACACCCAGCGCATCAGCAAGGAATCTTACTTCATTAACAAATACGGACCCCGTCTAAACACTTCTCCCTAAGACGAACCCACAACATACACACGTCAACATACATACCTACATCAGCACACATCTCTACCCAGATATAAACACAATGACATACGTAAACACACATGCTCTATGGTGCAACACCCAAAAATATATGTGCATATATATATGTATATATATGTATATATGTATATATATATATATATATATATATATATATATATATATATATATTGTTATATTTGGGGAGGGTCATATTTGCGTAATATTGCCAGAATTAATAACAGAACACACTCACTGTTTGGTTGGTTTTCGCTTCTCGCTGTCTTTTATATATATATATCTGCGATCTAACTTACTCCACTTTCTCCACTCACACTATGCTAAACCCATGGCCTCCAAATACCTGATACTCAAAAACTCAGCAATGTCCAGTAGTGCTAAGTTTAATATTCTGATCGCAGATTTGGTACGAGTGATGAAGAATGTGTCCAGCATGTGCGACCCAACAGAAATGGAAGGACACATCCAACACTTCATCAACCGCATGCAGTTCTCTGGCTACAACCAAAGAGACAGAGTCAGAGTATACGAAGGAGCCATGGAAAAGTATAAGACCCTCATAGAACTGGACATGAAAGGAATTTGCCCACTATACAGGAGCAAATCATGGAATAGCTTAGATAGGGCTAGACATAA
>OZ024743.1:299415799-299423299 GCA_964016885.1 Eledone cirrhosa
TAAAAAAAAAATAAGACTCCAGTTGCATTTTCGATTTCATCTTTTTCTCTTTATACTTTCACTCGTGTAGGACACCTTGGTTATTTTTCATTTTGTAAAAAAACCCTCACTTTCTAATATATATATTTATATATATATATATATATATATATATATATATATATATATATATATATATATATATATATACATACATACATACATACATACATACATACATATATATATATATATATATATATATATATACCGATTCTCTCAGCTATCATTTATAGCTATAGACTGTGTTCATAGTTATTTTCTGCGTTCAAGTTTTTCTATATTTTTTAAATTCAATCAACTCGATTTGCGGTGGTTTATTTTGATATATATATATTTATATATAAGGAAAAAAGATGAAATCGAAAATGCAACTGGATGTGAGTGATAAAAACCACAGACCCTCCATCTCATTTCTACTTTTGAAACGCACAAGAACTGCGAAACCGGTAAAGGAACCAAAAAAATAAATATATTAAAAAAAAACACGACTCCATCCAGTTGCATTTTCGATTTCATCTTTTTTCCTTATATATAAATATATATATATCAAAATAAACCACCGCAAATCGAGTTGATTGAATTAAAAAAATATAGAAAAACTTGAATGCAGAAAATAACTATGAACACAGTCTATAGCTATAAATGATAGCTGAGAGAATCGGTTAAAATACCTCTATAGACGGAAGAAAGTGGCAGTAGCCGCTACAGGGAAACAAATTCTTAACTTCTCTCTAATAGTAGCGGATACAATTACTTTCGTCCGCCAATAGGAGTATTTTACCCGGTTCTCTAAGTTATTATTTATAGCAATCGTGTTGAACCGAGCGAGACACTTTATTTGATGTTGCTCCAGTTTATTCAACTCTAGAAATAAGTTGCGATGTCATTGGTGCTAGGCTTTATCAGCCTTTGCCTTTCTCTTGGAAAACATCGGTGATGTCGAGAGGGGAGGATGGAAGAAATGGGCGACTGCTGGCCCTCCACAAACAACCTTGTCCAGATTTGTGTTTCGCAGGGGAATTTTCTAGTTGCAAATCCGATGGTCAGTCGTAACCGGACTGGGTCATTCCATTTTAACCATTTTACAGTTGCAAATCCGATGGTACAGTAATGTCGTAGACTGTGTGAGGTTTTGTGATAATCCCTATTAATACTGAATAATGTATGCCACTTGAGAACTAGGGAAACTAGACTACCTATTCAATTCCTCAGTAATTATATCATGAAGATAGAAGCAATAATGTACGTGAACTGAGACTTACTCTGACTGGGTGAGAAACAGGAATGTAAATAGAATTTTTTAGACATAATATCCTGTTACCGGTAATTGCTTCTAGAGAGAAAATTCAAGGATGTGAATAAAACGTTATATGCATTCTTCAAAAACCAATGTATGTGCAAGGAAGAAGACTTGCTTAATCCTTTTTCTCTGATACAAATGCTTCTGTCCTATTTCTCTGTTCCATTTCATCTGAATTAATGGTGAGCAGGCTTGTGTTCGTGTGATTAAAGTTGATTAAACTAAGTGTATGATCAGTCTGTGTGTAAGTGTGTGTGAGTGTGCGAATTTCATTCATATATGTTTCTGTATCGTCAATGAGTGTGTGTTTGTATGCATGTATGGATGGGTGGGTGGGTATCCGTATGCGTATGTGTGCATGTATAGCTGTGTTGTGTGTATGTCCAAGTGTGCGTGTGTTCATATGTGAACTAAGACTGTTTATCAAGGGTGTATATGTGTATGTTATAATTTCTGAGTGTGTGTTCTATGTAAGTGTGCTGTGTATTATTTGAGAGTTTGCGTGTATATATGCGTGCTTTCGATTTTTATTATATCTCCAGCCTAGCAAGCCTATATCTATATTCATCTATCTATCTATCTATTTATCTATCTATCTATCTATCTATCTATCTAAGTATAATAGTTGAAAACTGGTGGGTTATATCCGTCCGTAATAGTAGAGCACTCACTCCATGGGACGAGTTTAGTAGCAGTAGTTCACCATACAGAGAACAAGTACATATATATATATATAAGCGAATTATAAATGTAAACATGTAAGTATGTTTTTGAAACGGTGCGCGAGTTTGAAAATTAGAAATTAGAAATTATAAGCTTTCACTGTATTTTAGACTAAAGAAATTTCTAGCCTCATAGTGGGGTTTAAAACCGTCGGAGAAATGGAAAAAGATGAGTGTTGCCGTACATGTACGGATTCTTCGGAGCAACTATTTACTGATCTATAACATACTTGACCTCCTTTTCAACCCAAGAGACATATAAGACATATGCGCATATTGATCAAAAGTGGGGTGACATTCATCAAATGATATAGCATGGCAATTTACATATAAAGGTTACAGGATAAAAATAAAAATAAAAATAAAAATAAAAATAAAAACAAAAATGAAAATAAAGATAAACATGAAGCGTTGGCAGTCTATGAAGATAAAGCAAGAGGAAAGTTTAGAGTAGTCAGTGTATGAAACAATCTCACGTGTAGCATGCACGCGTGTCTTATTTATACATGATTAGAGTGCGTCAGAATGATATTTGCAGGGTCAGGCAGTTGAAGCAGGCAATCGATCTTATTATGTGGGCTGAATTATTAAGTCATTTATTCGCATACATCTGTATGATATACAGTCCCGGATGCAGGGAAACACCAAAATATCAGAAACTTTCAACATACTATAAACCTTATTGTATCGTAGGCAAAGCCGTACCACTGTCTTCGCTCACCACTCACATAATCCATGAGACACAATATATAGAACACGTGTCTATCGTATAATTCACGATGGTTCGGCATATAATCAAGTTATATACCGTATCCAGTCGGTTCTTAATTAATAGATCATACTGTTTAGATTCCGGAAGTGTCTGAATGACTAAGGGGAGTTAAAGCGTAAGGGGAGGTAACTAGCTAGTTATCTTGGTTAAATTATTATCCTAAACTACATTAATGGTGATTCAAATACGTGCCTATCATATGAAGTTATAACTAATTTCTAGAGTATGTTTCCCATTTATAGGTTAGAGAGTTGTCCATTAAGAAGTACAAGGGTGTATATATTAGGATGATTACCATCCAATAAGGGGTGTCATATCTGAACATTCTATAAGAGGAGTCAGACTCTCAAATCACTGTTCCATACAAATGTAATATAACAGTAGGACCTGGTATGGTCCCACTATTATATATGCCCCCTGGTAGGCTCCGGGTCATTGCATGTCTGAATCTCCGGTAAATCTGAATACCTTCGGGGTGGTCCGGAGATCTAATTTCTCACATAAAGGCACTAGTCTGGTCATCAAGCAATAGACAACCCCCATCTCATATATAAATCAATTAGTTATCACATCTACAAGTTAGAGTGGAGTCTATTAATAGGTACTAAAGGAGTTCATATCATGATGATTACAATCTGGAGATTAAATCTCTCACACCAGGATACCTGTCTGGCCACCAAGCAATACATAAACCCGCATCCCACATATAGATCAGGTGTCCCATCCACAAGTTAGAGTGGAGTCCAGTAACAAGTACTAAGGGAGTTCATATCATGAAGACTACAATCCAACATGGGGTGCCACACCTGGCCAATCCATAAGAAGAGTCAGACTACATAATTAATTACATGGGTCTCACTATCAGTAATGGTCTTATTATCGTACATGACTCCCGGCGAGATTCAGGTCGTAGTATGACTGCATCCCCAGTAAATTCACCAGGGTGGTCCAGTGGCCGGTTCTCTCGTCAAAAGATGCCGGTCAGGTCACCAGGCAACACAGTCACTAGACCCCATAGCAATGTCGAAGTTGTTTTGCGTATCCTTGCGGGTCCATAATTGGTCTTCAATAATTTAGTTGGCCTATACTTACTTAACCAAATCCACAGGGAACTTCCGTACCTCAGCGGTGGTTTGTATCGCGACGATGCACTTCTACTTATAGACTATAAAAAATTCAATATAGAAAGGACTAGAAAACTATTGCACAAAACATTCAAAAACTTTAACCTTAGTATTACCATGGACAGAAACACCAAAAACGTCAACTTCCTAGACGCCACACTCTACCTAGACTCAATGATATATGCACCTTTCCACAAACCTAATGAAAAACTCATCTACGTAGATACCAAGTCTAACCACCCTAAATCTATATTGAACTCTATCTCTAAGGGAATATCTAATAGAATCTCTAATCTATCCTATGACGTAAACACATTTAACAATAACTCGCAGTATTATAATCAGGCATTAGCTAGATCAGGCCATAATACAGGGATAGAGTTCCTACCTACAAAAACACATAGCTACAACATCATTTCACACAACATGTCCATGGGAAAATTTAATAATAGGAATAGCAACTGCACACACACTAATAGGGATAGTAACAACAAAAGTAACCCGCACCACAGAAATTACCATAGGAACATTAAAGGAAACAAATCACCAGACATAAAAAACAGAAATAGAGGGAAGAAATAATACATTTTTCAACCCTCCTTTCAATTTAAACGTCTCTACCAACCTACCTAGGGCTTCCTTCTCACTACTAGATAAACACTTCCCATCCGGCCACAGGTACCACGGCCTTTTAAACAAAAACACTATTAAGATCTCATATTCTACTACGCCTAACTTAGCATACCACATAGCTAGTACAAATAAAAGAAAAATTAACTCTTACTTCCAACAAACTAAATCACAACAGTCGATAAACCTTCAAAATAACATTCAAAATAACAGTCAAAGTAACATTATAGCAACTAACCGTAATATCAATGGAAATAATAGTAATAGCACTAGTGTAAACATTAACGCTACGTACCACAACCCACATAACCATAACCCTATAGCTAACATCCAAACTTCTACACAGCATAGTAACCGGCAGACTAGCACCCAGAGTAATTGTAACTGTAGATCAAGTAGAACCTGCCCTTTAGATAAAAAATGCTTAACCAAGGATATCATATACTCATGTACAGTCACAACTAACAACTCTTCTGAAACCTATATAGGCTCTACTTCTAACTGCTTCAAAACTAGATACAATTCGCACCTCCACTCTTTCAAAAAACACAGTCTAGCCAACTCCACTTCACTATCCAGCTACATACACTATCTAAAAACTAAAAATAAAATATATACACTTAAATGGGAAGTGGTAGGTAGTGCAACATCGTACAAACCACCTAATAAATCATACTATCATCTTCATACTATCATCTTCTCTAAACATAATCTCCTTAATAAAAAATCAGAAGTGTTCGCAACTTGCCAACACCGCTTCCGACACTCGTTCCAAAACTTTAAACCCTATATATAATAATGTCAGACTGGAACCGGCACCACCCCTAGCAATTAACATCAGTAGCTCACCTTACACCTCACATCCACACCCATTTATATACTCTAAAGATAATACTGACAGCATTTTAGTACCACCTACCCTGGGAATACCCCCTTGTACCTCTAATTCTGATATCTCGACCGTGGACTACTTAAACTGCATTGCACAAGTATAAGATTAGTATAAACCGCGGACACGGTACTGGTTGCGATAACATAGTCCTGTGCATGGATTGCCACCAAGAGATAGATTGATGATTAGATAGATAATCGTATTGTTATGTGAATATATACTGTAAACGATCAGTTCAATGAACTATGCACAGGTGATGCACGAGTTAGGAGCCTCTGTGTTGCCTGGTGACCTGACCGGCATCTTTTGACGAGAGAACCGGCCACTGGACCACCCTGGTGAATTTATGGGGATGCAGTCATACTACGACCTGAATCTCGCCGGGAGTCATGTACGATAATAAGACCATTACTGATAGTGAGACCCATGTAATTAATTATGTAGTCTGACTCTTCTTATGGATTGGCCAGGTGTGGCACCCCATGTTGGATTGTAGTCTTCATGATATGAACTCCCTTAGTACTTGTTACTGGACTCCACTCTAACTTGTGGATGGGACACCTGATCTATATGTGGGATGCGGGTTTATGTATTGCTTGGTGGCCAGACAGGTGTCCTGGTGTGAGAGATTTAATCTCCAGATTGTAATCATCATGATATGAACTCCTTTAGTACCTATTAATAGACTCCACTCTAACTTGTAGATGTGATACCTAATTGATTTATATATGAGATGGGGGTTGTCTATTGCTTGATGACCAGACTAGTGCCTTTATGTGAGAAATTAGATCTCCGGACCACCCCGAAGGTATTCAGATTTACCGGAGATTCAGACATGCAATGACCCGGAGCCTACCAGGGGGCATATATAATAGTGGGACCATACCAGGTCCTACTGTTATATTACATTTGCATGGAACAGTGATTTGAGAGTCTGACTCCTCTTATAGAATGTTCAGATATGACACCCCTTATTGGATGGTAATCATCCTAATATATACACCCTTGTACTTCTTAATGGACAACTCTCTAACCTATAAATGGGAAACATACTCTAGAAATTAGTTATAACTTCATATGATAGGCACGTATTTGAATCACCATTAATGTAGTTTAGGATAATAATTTAACCAAGATAACTAGCTAGTTACCTCCCCTTACGCTTTAACTCCCCTTAGTCATTCAGACACTTCCGGAATCTAAACAGTATGATCTATTAATTAAGAACCGACTGGATACGGTATATAACTTGATTATATGCCGAACCATCGTGAATTATACGATAGACACGTGTTCTATATATTGTGTCTCATGGATTATGTGAGTGGTGAGCGAAGACAGTGGTACGGCTTTGCCTACGATACAATAAGGTTTATAGTATGTTGAAAGTTTCTGATATTTTGGTGTTTCCCTGCATCCGGGACTGTATATCATACAGATGTATGCGAATAAATGACTTAATAATTCAGCCCACATAATAAGATCGATTGCCTGCTTCAACTGCCTGACCCTGCAAATATCATTCTGACGCACTCTAATTATGTATAAATAAGACACGCGTGCATGCTACACGTGAGATTGTTTCATACACTGACTACTCTAAACTTTCCTCTTGCTTTATCTTCATAGACTGCCAACGCTTCATGTTTATCTTTATTTTCATTTTTGTTCTTATTTTTATTTTTATTTTTATCCTGTAACCTTTATATGTAAATTGCCATGCTATATCATTTGATGAATGTCACCCCACTGTTGATCAATATGCGCATATGTCTTATATGTCTCTTGGGTTGAAAAGGAGGTCAAGTATGTTATAGATCAGTAAATAGTTGCTCCGAAGAACCCAAACCTCGGTTTGGAGGAAACAATTGTAAGCAAATAAATGACTTAAACTGAACTTTGATTATTGTAATCTCTATATAACTGCTCCGTAAAACAACTGATGTTATTACATTGAGCTACTTATCTTACTGGTAATAGGATAGTAATTAATGACTATCTTTCACTATTTAAGGTTT
>OZ024743.1:299428299-299465799 GCA_964016885.1 Eledone cirrhosa
CCTATCGACGGCTAATATATATATATCAACGGCCATTATATATATATATATATATATATATATATATATATATATATATGCACATTCATACAAACAATCATACATATATACGCGTGCGCACAATGTCAACATATACACAACCCGTACATACACATAAATGTATACATGTATACATACATATACTAATACACACACATACATACACACACAAACACACGCAGACACACACACACACATATATATATACATATATACATATATATATATATACACATACATGTACATACACATATATATACACACACACGTATATACACACACACACACACACACACACACACACACACACACATATATATATATATATATATATATATATATATATATACATATATATATAAATCAAGAAAGAATGGTGACATGGTTTGCTATACAATAAGTGCTTTATTCACATTGCTGACAATTGTTTCTCTGAACTGGTAGGTCTAGAGATTGCTACCCACCTGTTTTTGCGTCAATTGATCACCAATACTTTGTTATAACCAGTATATTCATCAGAGCATGCGAGAATGAAGGATATACACATGCATGGCTTCTATATATATTAGTGACATTAAATCAGAACAATAATAACAATACTCAAATAAATTAGCTAGATAGTTAATAGTTAAAACAATCACAACATCAATCTAAGTAAGAAATAGAGTATACTGATGACTTTAGCATGTAAAACGAACTGATAAGAAACAGATATATGAAATTGACATGTGAAAGCTGTCATGGGGTACATTATATATATAGTGTAGAGATAACCTGGGGCTTGAAACAATGGACCATTTACTTTACTGTAGGTTTGCTGACCGTAAGATTTATTTATTATCAGACAGATAAAATATTTTCATTGTAGTGACGATGGTAATTATGATGTGTTGTAAAGTGGATTCATTATTTAAGTGGTATATATTAGATGTAGGGATTGTTAGTTCGAATCATGGGGGTCGTTTAGCTTTCACATCATCAATAACAAATCATGCATGAATAAGACAACAATAACAACAATATAGGCAATAAGGTAATACAGAGGTTAAGAAAGCAAGGTATATATAGAGAGAACATGATGAATACTATTACGGATATATATATATATATATATATATATAGTAATAATAATAAAATTGAAGACTAAAATCCAAAGAGGGCTCGATAAGGAACATATATATCAAATATATAAGAACATGTAGAGCAAATATTTATTAAAATAACAGATTAAACTTTAATCTGTTATTTTAATAAATATATATGTATATATATATATATATATATTTCGTTTCTGAATATGTTTAGCAAGATTCTTTATCTGAAATCGTGTGTTGAAATTGGCAACATGACCCTCCCAAAGTATAACAATATATATATATATATATATATATATATATATAGTAATAATAATAAAATTGTGTGTTGAAATTGGCAACATGACCCTCCCAAAGTATAACAATATATATATATATATATATATATATATATATATATAGTAATAATAATAAAATTGAAGACTAAAATCCAAAGAGGGCTCGATAAGGAAAATATATATCAAATATATAAGAACCGTAGAGCAAATATTTATTAAAATAACAGATTCAAGTTTAATCTGTTATTTTAATAAATATATATATATATATATATACACACGCACATATATATATATAACAATCTCATTTATACACACATACACACATACATATATTCGCATGCATATATATAGACACAAATGTGGACGCTAGCATGAGTAAGGATATACACAGATCTACGCGCAAAACAATAAAAGATATATCGTGACCATCTCCACGGAAAGTTTTCATGAAATAGTCTTTTAAGACTATACAGAGCATTTGATGTTATTCCAAATTGAAGGATAAGTGTTTTAAACTTTATGTTATCATGAGTTAAAGGTCTATTGATTTTTCCATGGATTTCACTAAATTCTGTGGATGAATTTGTATCCTGATTCTCTTTTGAGATGAGTTTGAATTATTTTTCCTAAATCTTACGTTAACTACTTTTCCCATCTTGACGTTATAGTCACATATATGTTATAGAATACTATTAGCTTCTCGCTAAAACAATCTCTATACCTCTCATTTATACTTATACTCGGATTCTTTTCCTAGAGTGCTTAAACTATCTGTGACTAATCCCGGTTTTTTTAATAAAATCTGTGATAATTATTGCTATTTGCTGAACTCCTTTTGTAGAGTTTTTTTCAGAATGTATTTGACTGCTATTTCTTGTAAATAAACATTCACTTTCATCCTGACGTCACTAGCCCCGTTTTTCATCATGTGCGTTTCCATAATCACGCATGATGGCGAACTAGCCAGTTTTAGAATTCCCTTTGCGGATTATAATACTGTGGTAGCCCTGGTTTCTGTTGAGCTCTGCTGACGATTAAAATCCAACCGTGACCATCTCCACTGAAAGTTTTCATGAAACAGTCTTTTAAGACTATACAGAGCATTTGATGTTATTCCAAATTGAAGGATAAGTGTTTTAAACTTTATGTTATCATGAGTTAAAGGTCTATTGATTTTTCCATGGATTTCACTAAATTCTGTGGATGAATTTGTATCCTGATTCTCTTTTGAGATGAGTTTGAATTATTTTTCATAAATCTTACGTTAACTACTTTTCCGATCTTGACGTTATAGTCACATATATGTTATAGAATACTATTAGCTTCTCGCTAAAACAATCTCTATACCTCTCATTTATATATATATATATATATATATATATATATATATATATATATGCACACACACACATACGTGCGCCCACATACAACCGTATGCATGTTTACTATTTTCATGTCAAGTTTGCAATTTTCATGAAAATTGCAATCTTGGCTGTTTACCACTGAATATGAACCTGAAGATTGCGAAAGCATGAAAGTACTTGTTCAATTAACATTTAACATCTAATATTCTACCATACTATTTCATTATAATATCATTATAATTTTAAAGGATTGTAAATAAAACGAGTAAATCAGACAAAGTTGGAATTCCTTTTTTGAATATAATCTTCTATACACAATCATACACACCCTTGTATATATATTTATAGATCTATATCTATATATATCAAAGGTATATATTGAGTTAAGAAAAGAAAATAGTCTCTTACAATAAAATTTCGGTTTGTATTTATTTTCTTAATTTTTTCTTAAGTTGAGAGATACAGAGAGAGGGGAAGCAGTAAGAAAGAAACAGACAATCGCAGCCGAGGAAAAAATATAAATATAAGAAAAATGGAGTGCTGCGTTGTTGCACATGGGTTACAAATGATAAAAGTAGTCCTTCATCAGTGATCTTCGAACTTTCATTGTTATTTCATCGCTTATGTATATCTATGTGTGTGTGTGTATATATATATATATATATATATATATATACATTTTTGTCTCTATATGAATATATTTATAATTATGTATGTTTATTATTATAATTTTGTATGTACATATATATGTGTGGGTGTGTTTATGTATATATATATACGAGTATTTTTACGTGTGTGTACATATATATATATAGATATATTGGAATAAATGCTCTGAAATAGCGATATATATGTGAATATAGACATAGAATATTCGAAAATATTCTGTATGTTTATAATAAACATTTTGAAGACCTAATCGCTATAGAATAGAATACGTCACGTATTACAATTAGATTCTCGATAAAAGCAAGGGAAGTAATCTACGCGTTTCATTCTTGTTAGAAATCATCAGGACTACATATCCAGTGCTTTTATCGAGAATGACACAGCTAGAGACTTATAGAATACTTAGCTGTGTACAGGAACTGGTTTGAAAGAGCGGTTGCCGGTCCGGCAGAAATTAGAAATTGGAATAAATGCTCTGAAATAGCGATATATATGTGAATATAGACATAGAATATTCGAAAATATTCTGTATGTTTATAATAAACATTTTGAAGACCTAATCGCTATAGAATAGAATACGTCACGTATTACAATTAGATTCTCGATAAAAGCAAGGGAAGTAATCTACGCGTTTCATTCTTGTTAGAAATCATCAGGACTACATATCCAGTGCTTTTATCGAGAATGACACAGCTAGAGACTTATAGAATACTTAGCTGTGTACAGGAACTGGTTTGAAAGAGCGGTTGCCGGTCCGGCAGAAATTAGAAATTGGAATAAATGCTCTGAAATAGCGATATATATGTGAATATAGACATAGAATATTCGAAAATATTCTGTATGTTTATAATAAACATTTTGAAGACCTAATCGCTATAGAATAGAATACGTCACGTATTACAATTAGATTCTCGATAAAAGCAAGGGAAGTAATCTACGCGTTTCATTCTTGTTAGAAATCATCAGGACTACATATCCAGTGCTTTTATCGAGAATGACACAGCTAGAGACTTATAGAATACTTAGCTGTGTACAGGAACTGGTTTGAAAGAGCGGTTGCCGGTCCGGCAGAAATTAGAAATTGGAATAAATGCTCTGAAATAGCGATATATATGTGAATATAGACATAGAATATTCGAAAATATTCTGTATGTTTATAATAAACATTTTGAAGACCTAATCGCTATAGAATAGAATACGTCACGTATTACAATTAGATTCTCGATAAAAGCAAGGGAAGTAATCTACGCGTTTCATTCTTGTTAGAAATCATCAGGACTACATATCCAGTGCTTTTATCGAGAATGACACAGCTAGAGACTTATAGAATACTTAGCTGTGTACAGGAACTGGTTTGAAAGAGCGGTTGCCGGTCCGGCAGAAATTAGAAATTGGAATAAATGCTCTGAAATAGCGATATATATGTGAATATAGACATAGAATATTCGAAAATATTCTGTATGTTTATAATAAACATTTTGAAGACCTAATCGCTATAGAATAGAATACGTCACGTATTACAATTAGATTCTCGATAAAAGCAAGGGAAGTAATCTACGCGTTTCATTCTTGTTAGAAATCATCAGGACTACATATCCAGTGCTTTTATCGAGAATGACACAGCTAGAGACTTATAGAATACTTAGCTGTGTACAGGAACTGGTTTGAAAGAGCGGTTGCCGGTCCGGCAGAAATTAGAAATTGGAATAAATGCTCTGAAATAGCGATATATATGTGAATATAGACATAGAATATTCGAAAATATTCTGTATGTTTATAATAAACATTTTGAAGACCTAATCGCTATAGAATAGAATACGTCACGTATTACAATTAGATTCTCGATAAAAGCAAGGGAAGTAATCTACGCGTTTCATTCTTGTTAGAAATCATCAGGACTACATATCCAGTGCTTTTATCGAGAATGACACAGCTAGAGACTTATAGAATACTTAGCTGTGTACAGGAACTGGTTTGAAAGAGCGGTTGCCGGTCCGGCAGAAATTAGAAATTGGAATAAATGCTCTGAAATAGCGATATATATGTGAATATAGACATAGAATATTCGAAAATATTCTGTATGTTTATAATAAACATTTTGAAGACCTAATCGCTATAGAATAGAATACGTCACGTATTACAATTAGATTCTCGATAAAAGCAAGGGAAGTAATCTACGCGTTTCATTCTTGTTAGAAATCATCAGGACTACATATCCAGTGCTTTTATCGAGAATGACACAGCTAGAGACTTATAGAATACTTAGCTGTGTACAGGAACTGGTTTGTAGTCCTGATGATTTCTAACAAGAATGAAACGCGTAGATTACTTCCCTTGCTTTTATCGAGAATCTAATTGTAATACGTGACGTATTCTATTCTATAGCGATTAGGTCTTCAAAATGTTTATTATAAACATACAGAATATTTTCGAATATTCTATGTCTATATTCACATATATATCGCTATTTCAGAGCATTTATTCCAATTTCTAATTTCTGCCGGACCGGCAACCGCTCTTTCAAACCAGTTCCTGTACACAGCTAAGTATTCTATAAGTCTCTAGCTGTGTCATTCTCGATAAAAGCACTGGATATGTAGTCCTGATGATTTCTAACAAGAATGAAACGCGTAGATTACTTCCCTTGCTTTTATCGAGAATCTAATTGTAATACGTGACGTATTCTATTCTATAGCGATTAGGTCTTCAAAATGTTTATTATAAACATACAGAATATTTTCGAATATTCTATGTCTATATTCACATATATATCGCTATTTCAGAGCATTTATTCCAATTTCTAATTTCTGCCGGACCGGCAACCGCTCTTTCAAACCAGTTCCTGTACACAGCTAAGTATTCTATAAGTCTCTAGCTGTGTCATTCTCGATAAAAGCACTGGATATGTAGTCCTGATGATTTCTAACAAGAATGAAACGCGTAGATTACTTCCCTTGCTTTTATCGAGAATCTAATTGTAATACGTGACGTATTCTATTCTATAGCGATTAGGTCTTCAAAATGTTTATTATAAACATACAGAATATTTTCGAATATTCTATGTCTATATTCACATATATATCGCTATTTCAGAGCATTTATTCCAATTTCTAATTTCTGCCGGACCGGCAACCGCTCTTTCAAACCAGTTCCTGTACACAGCTAAGTATTCTATAAGTCTCTAGCTGTGTCATTCTCGATAAAAGCACTGGATATGTAGTCCTGATGATTTCTAACAAGAATGAAACGCGTAGATTACTTCCCTTGCTTTTATCGAGAATCTAATTGTAATACGTGACGTATTCTATTCTATAGCGATTAGGTCTTCAAAATGTTTATTATAAACATACAGAATATTTTCGAATATTCTATGTCTATATTCACATATATATCGCTATTTCAGAGCATTTATTCCAATTTCTAATTTCTGCCGGACCGGCAACCGCTCTTTCAAACCAGTTCCTGTACACAGCTAAGTATTCTATAAGTCTCTAGCTGTGTCATTCTCGATAAAAGCACTGGATATGTAGTCCTGATGATTTCTAACAAGAATGAAACGCGTAGATTACTTCCCTTGCTTTTATCGAGAATCTAATTGTAATACGTGACGTATTCTATTCTATAGCGATTAGGTCTTCAAAATGTTTATTATAAACATACAGAATATTTTCGAATATTCTATGTCTATATTCACATATATATCGCTATTTCAGAGCATTTATTCCAATTTCTAATTTCTGCCGGACCGGCAACCGCTCTTTCAAACCAGTTCCTGTACACAGCTAAGTATTCTATAAGTCTCTAGCTGTGTCATTCTCGATAAAAGCACTGGATATGTAGTCCTGATGATTTCTAACAAGAATGAAACGCGTAGATTACTTCCCTTGCTTTTATCGAGAATCTAATTGTAATACGTGACGTATTCTATTCTATAGCGATTAGGTCTTCAAAATGTTTATTATAAACATACAGAATATTTTCGAATATTCTATGTCTATATTCACATATATATCGCTATTTCAGAGCATTTATTCCAATTTCTAATTTCTGCCGGACCGGCAACCGCTCTTTCAAACCAGTTCCTGTACACAGCTAAGTATTCTATAAGTCTCTAGCTGTGTCATTCTCGATAAAAGCACTGGATATGTAGTCCTGATGATTTCTAACAAGAATGAAACGCGTAGATTACTTCCCTTGCTTTTATCGAGAATCTAATTGTAATACGTGACGTATTCTATTCTATAGCGATTAGGTCTTCAAAATGTTTATTATAAACATACAGAATATTTTCGAATATTCTATGTCTATATTCACATATATATCGCTATTTCAGAGCATTTATTCCAATTTCTAATTTCTGCCGGACCGGCAACCGCTCTTTCAAACCAGTTCCTGTACACAGCTAAGTATTCTATAAGTCTCTAGCTGTGTCATTCTCGATAAAAGCACTGGATATGTAGTCCTGATGATTTCTAACAAGAATGAAACGCGTAGATTACTTCCCTTGCTTTTATCGAGAATCTAATTGTAATACGTGACGTATTCTATTCTATAGCGATTAGGTCTTCAAAATGTTTATTATAAACATACAGAATATTTTCGAATATTCTATGTCTATATTCACATATATATCGCTATTTCAGAGCATTTATTCCAATTTCTAATTTCTGCCGGACCGGCAACCGCTCTTTCAAACCAGTTCCTGTACACAGCTAAGTATTCTATAAGTCTCTAGCTGTGTCATTCTCGATAAAAGCACTGGATATGTAGTCCTGATGATTTCTAACAAGAATGAAACGCGTAGATTACTTCCCTTGCTTTTATCGAGAATCTAATTGTAATACGTGACGTATTCTATTCTATAGCGATTAGGTCTTCAAAATGTTTATTATAAACATACAGAATATTTTCGAATATTCTATGTCTATATTCACATATATATCGCTATTTCAGAGCATTTATTCCAATTTCTAATTTCTGCCGGACCGGCAACCGCTCTTTCAAACCAGTTCCTGTACACAGCTAAGTATTCTATAAGTCTCTAGCTGTGTCATTCTCGATAAAAGCACTGGATATGTAGTCCTGATGATTTCTAACAAGAATGAAACGCGTAGATTACTTCCCTTGCTTTTATCGAGAATCTAATTGTAATACGTGACGTATTCTATTCTATACCGATTAGGTCTTCAAAATGTTTATTATAAACATACAGAATATTTTCGAATATTCTATGTCTATATTCACATATATATCGCTATTTCAGAGCATTTATTCCAATTTCTAATTTCTGCCGGACCGGCAACCGCTCTTTCAAACCAGTTCCTGTACACAGCTAAGTATTCTATAAGTCTCTAGCTGTGTCATTCTCGATAAAAGCACTGGATATGTAGTCCTGATGATTTCTAACAAGAATGAAACGCGTAGATTACTTCCCTTGCTTTTATCGAGAATCTAATTGTAATACGTGACGTATTCTATTCTATAGCGATTAGGTCTTCAAAATGTTTATTATAAACATACAGAATATTTTCGAATATTCTATGTCTATATTCACATATATATCGCTATTTCAGAGCATTTATTCCAATTTCTAATTTCTGCCGGACCGGCAACCGCTCTTTCAAACCAGTTCCTGTACACAGCTAAGTATTCTATAAGTCTCTAGCTGTGTCATTCTCGATAAAAGCACTGGATATGTAGTCCTGATGATTTCTAACAAGAATGAAACGCGTAGATTACTTCCCTTGCTTTTATCGAGAATCTAATTGTAATACGTGACGTATTCTATTCTATAGCGATTAGGTCTTCAAAATGTTTATTATAAACATACAGAATATTTTCGAATATTCTATGTCTATATTCATATACATATATATATATACACATACATATATATATATATATGTGTCTGTCTATCTCTCTCTCTCTATATATATGTGTATGTCGGTATGTATGTATATATATATATATATATATATATATACATACATATATATATATATATAAAAAAAAAAAATTTCGCTCTACATGGCGAATACAATAAATGTAATCTGAGTGTTTCGAATATTAATAATAACATTCGATTCGTTTGCAATTATGCAAACACACCTCAATTTTATAGCCAGTCTGCTGATATGCAAATCTGGCTGGGCAGTGGATCTGCTAACATGCAGATCTGACTGGTCAGCCAGTCTGGTAATATGCAAATCAGGCCGATCAGTCACTGTGTATTTTTGAAAATAGCATATATTTTCAATAGCTCTGACAGTTTGGAAGGTGAAGAGTGAGCTGTACTGATGAAGGGTGATACCCAGAAACATTAGTGTCTACAGTTCTGTTCGCATGCCATCATAAGAGCAAAAATGAAGTGATCATTCTACTGACATGGCTATAAAATTGAGGCTTGTTAGCATATATATATATATATATATATATATACAAATATAAATTCCGCGAGAATCGCATTTCAGGGGGTAGAAAAAGCGAAACGTAACGTAAATTCCGACTCATGTTGGCAAGCGCTCCATGGGCTACAACGGGCCAGAGCAATAAACACAGGTTATAAAGGCCATACAAACTGAGATGGCGGTTAAGAAGCCATTGACCACCTAAGCCAAAAACAAGTGAAGCTAAACAGGTAAGACAAAATAAATGACATATTCATATATATATATATATATATATATATATATATATATATAACAAACCTGGACCCTTCGAATTGAGTGTAAAATCCATATATATATATATATCAAAAGATTTTTCCTGAGTTCAGTCTTTTTCGTCGCTATGGTCACCGCGGCCCTTATATCGGTCGCTGTCTTCAATTTGCAAAACTGTCTAAACGTAATGTTATATATAACTCTAGGGTTACATACCCTCTCAAGTGCTTAGCTGCACACCGAAACTGCGTTCGTTAGCTTGGCTGCTGCAAACATGGCTTCGCTGATACTAAATTTTGTATATATATATATATATTTATTATTTTTATTTTCCCCTTTTCATTTTCAACCCGTACATTTCTGTCTTTTTTTTTTTCATTTTTTAAATTGTTTTTATTTATTTCCATATCTGTTCTCGCTACTTTCGCAGTTAGATTTTATGCATGTGTGTGTGACGTGTTTTGTATATGAATTTATGTACGTATGTGGTTTCATGCCTATACGTGTGTGTGCGTATATGTAGCCGTATGCATGTTTGTATGTCTGTGTGTATATATATATATATATATCTTTACGATTACGTTGTGTGCACACATAAGTGTAAGCGTGCGCATGTGTGTGAGCATATGTATGTCTGTGTATACGTACGTGTATAGGCAGATGTCTGTATGTATGTATGTATACACATGTTTGTATGTGTTTGTGTGGATATATATATATATATATATATAACGAAGGAAATGTGGTAAGGAACCAGGTGGACCATAACGCACCAAAGTACTCAATACTTGAGGTAGTAGAGTGGGTAATAGGAACCAGTAAGACCCCGACAGCTGAGCTCAAGCCGTTTCGACGGCTAATTCTGGACTCCAGAGTCCAGAATTAGCCGTCGAAACGGCTTGAGCTCAGCTGTCGGGGTCTTACTGGTTCCTATATATATATATATATATATATATATATACATATGTATATATATGTGTGTCTATGTGTATATATATATATATATATTTATATGTGTATGTATTGAGAGATGTGCGTATGTATATTTATACGTTAATATTGAATACGTGTATGTGATTGTGTGCCTGTGTGTGCGCATATGTGAGCGAAAGATCGCATGTGTGTATTTGTATTCCCATGTAGACGCACATATACTTATGAGTGAATGTATACATTTACGTACTATTACGTATATGCATGAGTTTGTGTATGTTTATGTATTTGGATATTTACATATTTTTTCCCCTAAATTTATGCCCGTTATGTTATTTCAGCCTCACTTTCATTTATCCTAAACTCTTTTTTCAAATCCATATCCTTATTCCATAATAAATTTATTCTGATGAATGAAGACAGACATAATTGTCAAGCTCTTCAAGCAACCATCGATAAATGTATGAATTATATTATGATGTTTATTACATAACTGTAATATACATATATATATATTGATACGCAGTTAGACACGCATTTAGACTATAGGAAATCAGCGGAGTACGTGGCTCTGATGAACGCCAACCAGAGTGAAACAGACTGTCAGCTTATCTCCCTTCTTTCGCCGAAAGGATGTAAGTGACATACTCACTACTTTAAAACTAATAGCGTATGGTCTTCTAAATGTTTTTATTTAAACATACGGTATATTGCCAAATATACTATACATACATTCATATATATATATATATATGAATTATTCTCTCCCATCAATGAGTCAATGAGATGCAATGTTATTTGATATTCATTATTCTTTTTCAAAATAATTCTTATTTCTGGTAAACTGGTGGTGTTTTGCTGGGGTGGGGAGTAAAATATAGTCCATGTTTATTCATAATGTGAATGCAATAATCAATGCTTCTCTTGAAGCAATTATGGTTGAAACTCTATCATTTTAATCACACTGTTAATAGACCTTTTCAAAAACGTTTGCTCTAATTTGTAAATTTTTCTAAGAAAAGGAAATAAATATTTCAGCTATGATTTAATGACGTTTCATAAAGTTTAAACAGGGTTTAGATTTCCTGATTGCGAGGTCATATAACAACCTTTAATTTGATGATATACGAGAAAGTATTTGACTAATTTGAAAGAATCAGCAAGATGTTTATGAATTTAATATATTACCTCTTTGTTATGAATTGCGCGGCGTTGTATAGTTAGGAGATGCTTTTCGCAAATGCGTTTCCTTTTAATTTCATTCAGTGAAACAATGATTATGAAGAATGTGCGTTTCAACAATCTAGTTAATAGATACAGTAACTGCATCATAACAATGTGACTTAGTATTTCGTTCACAAATGAAAGGGAAGATCGATTTGACTTGCACGTATTGATTGGTTGAAATTATTTATGAGGAATATGTCTATTAATATACCGAAGAAATGCAGGAACAGCATATAATACAAATATTGGTTGGCAGCATAAACTTAACTCAAATGTAAACAATGTACAGACTAAATCAAGCGATAGGTATACAAATGAGGATAAATTATTTTTTCAATAAAGGAACTCAAAAGTAATATGAGCTACTGTATAGCTAAAACGGATCTACATGAATAAACTAGGGCATACCGCTATCTCCACATTGAAACATCTCGTTTTTTATCAGCTTCCGCAGTAAATCTGCTTTAATATTTATATCGCACACGAAGCTACAAAGAAAGCTGAATAATATCCTAATATATAGTAATTATCGCGATGTTGGGTGTTTAAAGGGTAACTCCTTGATTTGAAATTATGAAGCACAATATTTGTCTTACACCATAAATATTTCTACTGTGGTTAAATTTTACGTCATTGTCATGCACATATTCTATGCCGTGCCATAGTGTGTTTTCAATTTTGTTGTGTAGAATATAATCTACAATATATTTTCTGTTATGTTATGTTTGAAAAATGAAACAGCAAAGAAAAAAAATGATTACTTGAAATACTTCAGGTATTGAGGTAGATTCATGAACAAAACACTTAAGTGGGTGTAATTTACTGGAAGAATAACTATTGTTATATGAGACGATGATAGATTGAAGAATATATGATGATACATTATGTTTCGGTTTTGAAATGTTTCGGTTTTCAAATCGTCCTTTATCTCACCAACGTTACGTAATTGATATTGTCTCTTTTGGAAAATTTCATTACGTCTACATGGTAAAACATATGTATGCAGTATCAATTTTCTTTTGTAACACAACCAGAGGGCAAATCCACGCTGCAAATCCATGTTCTATTTCTCATTCATTTACATGAAATAATATTCCTCTCACAGATTGCATTGCGTGTGCTATATTATAGTTGGTTGATGGTTGTAAGATAAATACTTTTTAATGATCAATGTCTTCGAATATTTCAGAGAATTGTGCAGTAATGGAATCAACGAATTTCAGTGGTGAATGTATTATGATAATTTATTTCAACCAAACCATGTAAAGTCGTTGCCTCATGGTTCACCAAAAAGCCTCCAGTAAAACAACAAGGCTTTGAGGAGCAGCAGAACCTCAGATAAATATCTTTGTTTTGCATAATTGAATAATTATTTCAGGAATTAATCCCTTGATCTTATTAAATGCGCTGTAACATTTAAATTAGATGATGTTCCAGAATCAATACTGAATAATGTCTCTATTTCATCAACATTTACCTATTATAATTGTGGTAGATCACCAGGCATTGTGCGTAATATATAGGTGATTCAAGTTCATTATCTAAAATTCACAGTAATGTGTTTATTCATGAAAAACTGTGGTTCAAAACTTTCTTTTAACTACACAAGCCTTATCAGCTCAATAACGAATCTTCCGCGTCGAACTGGATACCATGTTAACTATTTCCGATAGGCTGGCGATTCTCTCTAATCATATGTTATAGAAAGTACGTGAAACACAAGTAGGCCACCTCTAATAATGTGAATGTTAAAAATCAATTTACTAAATGTTAGTTTTGAAAGAAACATATGTCACTTAATATTCGATATAAACGTCTGAATTTTAGTTCCTGTGACGAGATATTGAAGAAGTGGGAAATTCGTTTGGTTAGTATTATCTATATGCCTTCTATTTAAACAATTTCTTCGGTAGCAATGCCGCAATACTACTGACACCGAAATGCTTCGATACCGAAATAAAAAAAAACAGCAAAAAACAAACAAATATGCATATTCACTAAAAGAACCTTGTTGTTTTTTGAAAATAACCAATATAAGAATTTACAGAGATAAATAGTGCCTGTGATTAGTAGTGGCTAAGGCAATCGCTATTGAATCTGAAATAATCTCTGGATAATATCTTGCCAACTGGTTTACATCTCCCATAGAAATGGAAAACTTCGTTTACGATAGCTTCAGTTTCTGTAAAGTCTGATCTAATTTTATTGTCTCAAACCTCAGATTTTCAGAAGTTTTGTCCTACAAATTCTACAAAGTTTTTTACTGTTAAATCACTAACTGCCTACTACCTCAATTAAAACCTATTCTCCTCTTTTTCTCTATTATAGCCTCTTAATATTTGTAGTTCACAGCGAAGGTTTTCTCAAAGTTTACTACTTAGATCTGAACTCTCTAAAAGTTAGTGTGTTCACGTTTGCCAGATTGTCATTAATATTACATTAAACACTAGAAACAATATTGATTATAGCAGGGTGTAATTTCGTTTATCTATTGCATTTGCAAGCACTCGTACAACGATGAGTGTTCGCGCTTGGTATTCCTTTTGAACAGTTGTATTTCGAGTCTATTGCCGGTAAGTCAGTGGATCTGAGGTTGAAACGTGTGAGAAAAAGCTCAGAATTAGTCTAAGGAATGAAATAAAACAGAAGAAGCTTCACCAGCGAATGTCACAAGATTGTAATATAATAAGAATGCAAGAAATGCGAGATGAGATCTTCCTACAATACTTTACCTAATACTGACATCTAGTTCAAATGAGTAAATAAGAATTAAGTGTCTTGAGTATGAACACAAGTAAAATTCTCAGCGATGAGGTGAACACAGTATGTTTGTAACTCAATGCAGTCAGTTTATTGACATTTGTGGGCATTTAATGGTATAAAAGAGGATTTGAAAATTCAGGAAAAATAAACAGTTTTCAAGTCGAAATATACGGAAAACAACTTTACAATAAGGCTTCAGTTGTAAGTAGACCGTTCACATCTTCAACTTCATGCACTGTTGTGAGTGAAGGCAAGGTATGTGACGCAAACTCGTCACAACTTTGTACATTTTTATTACATAGTTAGCCCTGATTTAACAGATCTATGTTCAAAGTTATTTAAGCAAACATATTTTTGAAAATCAATTAGAAAATTATTTAAGAGATTCTTATGTTTCTTTTGGAGGATTTGAGATACGTGCGTAATTGTCAGCGTGTGAAGACACTAAGCAAGCCTGAATAATAAGTGAGTGGGAATAAGTATCTACTATATATATAAACCACATCAGAGTGAACCGAGTAGGCAAGAGATAGCACAATAAATAACAATTAATATAAAATACATCTATTTAGTAATTGTGTATTTTGCCTGCAAGTTACTTGAAGCACGTCTAACAAGAATATGTATAGATGTATTTTAAAAGTTATTATACGAATAAGTACACCGGATTAATTCTCTGCCGAAATATTAATTATGTGCTAGAATATTCATATATATATATATATGTGTGTGTGTGTGTATAAATGTATATGTATAAATATATACATATATGTTTCTGTATATATATATATGTATCTTTCTCTCTCTGTCTCTCTCTCTATCTATCTAGGGCGGGTAAAATTCCCGAGATCCATGGACGAGTTCTCTCCAGCGGTCTCTGTCCCTCATTATCGCTGCCATGTCCTGCGTCTCCAACAGACCAGTGTCTGTCCTTAGAGCATCAACATACGTGTCCATGTAGGGGCTCCCACAGGAGCACTGAGTCCAATGTCAACTCTGGATGTCGGTGAGCATGTCCAGCTAATCTCAGTCTTCTCTGTGTCTCTCTCTCTCTCTCTCTCTCTCTCTCTCTCTCTCTCTCTCTCTATATATATATATATATATATATATATATATATATATATATATATATATATATATATATATATATATGTATATGTATACTTATATATCTATCTATCTATCTATCTATCTATCTATCTATCTATCTATCTATCTATCTATCTATCTATCTATCTATCTATCTATCTATCTCTGGGATGGACACACGCGTATAACTTGCTGAGTAAGTTCTGTTTAAATTTCTATAGAAATTCTTGTCTGATAACTTTAATTTTTGTACCATTTTGTAGAGGGACTGCCAGCTCAAACTTTGATCTGGTCAGTCTCTCAAAATATTCTACGCCTTTAGGCGAAATAGTTAAACAAAAAAAAAAGTTTTTTCTTGTTGAAAAGTCAATATTTTTTTAAATGGCCGAAGCTTCTTCACCAAAATTCGAAGGAGAAAAGGGGAAGATGAACTTACAGCTTCCCCCTGCCACTGTCACAGTAGCAGTGGTCAAGAAGAAAGGTCAGCCAGAGGAAGAATTCTCTCCACCTGTTAACCGACAACTTGACGTTGCCATGGCAACAACTCAAAGAACCAGCAGCAACAGCAACAACAACAATGCGACGGACGAAAACAACACCAATAACAATAACAATAACAACAACAAGACCAATAACGGTGACAACAACAACAATGATAACAACAACACCACCAACGACAACAACAACACAAACAAACAAAATTTCTCCTTCGCCGAGACGACAAGGAAAACCCTCGACTATCTGCCAGTAGATATAACAAAAGCGAAGGAGCTACTGGCGGATGCGAAAAAATATATAGTGTACGGGGAAAATGGTTCATTCACAATCCATTCCCCCCCGGAACTAAAAAGCCAGAGACTCCTAAACACGGTCATGTTTAGGACAATCTCGAACAAAAGTAAAAAACCAGCTCAACCATCACAGAGCGAGATAGAGCTGGTTTTAAAAGACGTCATGAAGGACATCACCTTCATTCAGAAGGATAGACTCTACGGGAGTCTATCCATTCTCATGAAGGACAGGGACACAGCAGTGAAACTGTCCATCAAACCAATCACATCCACCGCATACACCTTCTACCCTACGTACATGGGTAGAAGAACACAAAAAATAAAAATCCACACCATCCTGCCGATTATGGACATATGGTGGGTTTTGACAGGTTTTCTGGACCTGGAGGATGACATGCTGGTGTCCATGGGAAAGGCATCGGGTGACGCGTTCAGTGGAACGAGCCTCGAACTTGTAGTTCAAATGAGGCCCGAAAGGATCGCCCAGATCCCTGAACGCGTCATACTGGATGATCTAACCTTCATCAACATTACCGTTGAGGGTAGACGGCCCTCGTGTTACCTCTGCGGAACCAGAGGTCACCTGAGGGCTGTCTGTCCCCAACTTAATAAGAAAACCCCAATCCTGCCTACACCACCAACAACTGCACAACCAACACAATCACCACAACTACCACTACAAAAACAACCACCACAGCTCAAACCAAAACAAAACAATGTCCAACCCATCCCCTCCACTCAAAAAACAAAAACAATTTCCAAAACACCCGTACCGCAAACACAACCCGAAAATATACCCCTCCCCTCCAACGCGGAAGATGACCCTAGTTCGTCGTCAGACGAGGAGGAGCACTTCCACACAATCAAAAGAAAAAAAAGAAAACACACCTCAGACACACAAATGAAAAAAACCCCTCCCCAAAACATAACACTGACACCAACACAAAAGAGCTCACAACAACAGCAAACAAAAAACACCACACAAAAACAAAAACATGCATACACATACATAAATACATGAAACAAAAAACTGTTAAACATTGTGTACAACAACAATCTAATAAAAACACAAGGGCCTAACTTCACCCAGGCAGGGGATTTCCCCTACCTCAAAATGATTAAGGCCCCACAGGACACCTATAAAACTTTAAAAAACAATTTTAAAGAGGACGTGGGTCCCCCCTGCGTCGGGCCCATTAACCGCGTCCTCCTAAAAAACTATCCCACCCCCTCCCCAAACACCCACACAACTCCAAGCTCCCCAACCACACATCACACTGATGCCCCCACACTTCCACAAACCACCACCCCACCCAACAACCCATCCCCCACCCTAATGGAAATTGTGCAGCCCGATACCCGGGACGCAGAGAGGTAAGTGCCTTTTCTCTTCACTACCAACATGGCTATGCTAAGAGTAGGCTGTTTAAATGCGCGTGGCCTGGGCTCAACTTGGAAGCAAGCAATGCTTCTAAATGACCTCAGGTCACAACGTATAGATGTGATGGTTATTTGCGAGGCCGGGATCAGCAACGTGCGACAGCTGGCCCCCGCCTTTGATGACATTGAGATGCACGCATCTCTCTGTCAGCCCGGAGGCGGGGGTGGAGTTGTCGTTCTGCTGCAAAAACATCTGGGTCTCGCAACACAGATGGTACATTTGGACCCGGAGGGTCGACTAGTGGTTCTGGACCTTGGCAGTGGTAAAGGCGGAGCGTTTAGGTTGGTAGCCGCCTACAGCCCTTTCGGGTCAATGCGGCCGGACTTCTTCCATCGTCTGGAGACTTTTCTAGGGACGTCCCGCTCCTTGCTATTAGTGGGGGACTGGCATGGTATCCTAGATGCACGCTGGGACTACGTAGGGGCCTGCCCCGATAGAGAGGGGTGTAATAGCCTCAAAGGGTTAATCGGTCGATTTGACCTGGCCGATAGATATCGACTAGATTTTCCGACTGCGCCAACCTGGACTTGGGCAAATCGTAGCGGATCATCTAGGTCGTACCTAGATAGGTTCTTAGTTAGAATTAAGGATAAGGACTTTTTAAGTTGTCCAAAAATGCGCATGGTTGGCTATTCAGACCACAAATTAGTGACCTGCATGGTCAACCTTGACAGAACTCATAGACAGGGCCCCGGTTACTGGAAGCTCAACTTGTCCTTGCCGGCAAGTAGAGCCTACAGGAATCGGATTAGTACGTTAGTTAAGGAACGGTTGACTGGAGCGATCGTCAACAGCAGGTGGTGGGTATCTCTAAAGAGAGAGATTAGAGTAGTCTCGATAGAATTTAGTAAGGTTCTAGCTGCGGATAGAAATAGGAAGGAAAGGGAGCTAATAGATAGAGTAGAAGAGGCAATTAGAAGCGGCGACGTGGCCAGAGTGCTAGCGTCGAGAACGGCTTTGAGCCAGTTTTTCGACGCGAAGCACGAAGGCTGCGTTGTCCGAAGTAAAATACGTGCTCTAGGGAACGAGGGGACCAAAGCTGTTAGCTGGGCCCGCGTGACAGAGGCCAACAGTGGAACTAAATCCACCATCCGGTCTTTGCGAGACCTGGATGGACGAGCGATTCTTGAGCCTAAGCAGATGTGTGAGGTCTTTCAAAGGCACTTTGCCCGACTGTTCGGGAGGGGCGGGGAGCCGGTTGGGAACGTGGACTTCGGTCCATACCTCGACGGCCTGCCGCGCCTCTCGGACAGGGAGGCGAAGTCCTGCGAGGAGCCGATTTCGGCCGCTGAGATAGAGGACGTGCTGAGCCAATGCGGCAAACGCAAATCCCCGGGTCTCGATGGTCTTCCTTACGAATTATATCTAGCTATGCCGGACTTGTTCCCCGATCTCCTCGAGGTGGTCTACTGCAACTGGCAACAGAACGGGAGAATTCCCTGTACTGTGACCAAGGGCGTAGTCACGCTAGTGAGGAAGGACGAGAAGAAGGGGGACGAAATAAGTAACTTCAGGCCCATAACACTGCTAAATACAGAGTTACAGATTTTGGTCAAGGTGCTAGCAAAGAGGTTGGCGCTTGTCGTGGGCAACCTGGTGGGAGATGCGCAGACATGCGCTATCCCGTCCAGGTCCATCCATGACAACCTCCAGCTCATGCGATACATCATAGAGATGGTTGGGAACGAACCCGGCTTTGGTGGGGCCCTGATCAACTTGGATCAATCTAAGGCATTCGATAGGGTCGACAATGGTTACCTGGATGCGGTGCTAGCGGCGGCAGGCTTCGGACCCGTTTTCAGGGGCTGGATCACTGCTATGCACAGCAGCCGCATCTGCTCTAGGGTCAAGGTGAACGGCTACCTCTCGGAGCCGTTCAAAATCGCGCGGTCCATCCGACAAGGTTGCCCTCTCTCCTCCCTTCTGTATGTGTTGACTCTCGACCCACTACTGCGGAAGTTGGAGTTGTTGCAGGGCATCCCTTTGGAACCGGGATTGCGGAAAGTGGTGTCGGCCTACGCCGATGACGTGACAGTAATGGTGTCGACGGCCTCCGAAATCGAGGCGGTCGGCACCTTACTGGAGGAGTACGAAAAGTTCACAGGGGCTAAGCTGAACCGGGACAAGTCGATCGGTTTGCAACTTGGCACGTGGAGGGGCAGACCGATGCCCTCCGATGGCGTCGTCGGACGCTGGACGGAGGGCCCGGTGAAGTTGCTCGGGGTCTGGTTCGGACCGGACCTCCAGGTGGAGAAAAACTGGTTGGAGGTTACGAACAGGGTGTTTGCACTGACCCAGAAGTGGGCCAGTTGCAAACTATCCCTGAAAGGTCGGGCGGATGTGGCGTACACCTACATAGCGTCCGTCATCTACTACCGCCTGACCGTAGTGCCCTGCCCAAGGGAAACCCTCACCAAGATGGAGCGCGCGCTCTTCCAATTCCTTTGGAAGAGGCGGGCTCCTATGGTGAGGAGATCCATCTGCTGTCAACACCCTTCGAAAGGAGGGCTGGGGATGCCGTGGCTAATGATGCGTAAACACGCATTAAGGCTACGGCACCTCTACGTATTCCTCACCGGACAACCGGTGTGGGCCTCGTTTGTGAGACGAACCTTTCCCAGACTCGTCTCACTCACCGAGCTGCAATCCTGGGTCAAGCAAAGAGCGAGAAAACTGGGCGCCTGGCACACTGAGTGTGCCCAGGCGCTCACCGCCCTCTGGCAGGCGGATCTGGTTATCAGTGGAGACTCCACCGCAACATTCTATAGAGGGCTGTTACGCAGCAGGTGCGACGACGCCCTCGGAGAAGCCCTAGACATGGAGGAGGACGAACTGGCCGGCCTGTTCGGTAGGACATTCAGCCCGGGACCTATGGACAACTTCCAGAAGTCCCTGGCCTGGCAGTGCTAACGAGGAGCTTTACCCGTTCGAGAAAGGCTCTACAGACACGGGCGCCCGGGTAGGGACCCCGCCAAAAAGATCTGTCCCAGATGCGTGTGCGACGAGGAAACCGTTGCACACGCATTGGTACACTGCTCGGGCGTAGCCGATCTGTGGGGCTATGTCGAACAACTGCTGTCAAGGGTGGGACCGATCCGGTTGACCACCGAGTCTATTGTAATGATCAAGCCGCCTCCCCCTTCAAAGATGAAGCAGAGGCGGTGTTTCTGTGCGTAATAGCCATGGCGAAAGAGGTTGTATGGTGGACGCGTCTGAAAGGACTGAGGTCAGGCACCTTCTCTCTGGCCAACAACTGGTCCGTTTCTTCCGATATCATTTCGGAAGAAGGATCAGGATGGAGAGAGAGGTGCTGCACCCCAGCCGTTTCTATGAAAGATGGGTGAAAGTGGCGAGAATGGCCCGTGTGAATGGGCCTTCACTCTACATCAGACTATAGGTGAGGAAGATGAAAGACCAAGGGAGCACCCCTTCTCTGTGCTCCTGAGGAGAAGGGTTGCACACTTTTTTCGGGGGTGTGTGCGACCCCCCAAGGCGCCTCCTCTCTATTGAGGACTTTGTTATAAATTTTATTTTTTGTTATATTTTATTTTATTTTTATATATTGTTATTGCCTCCTCCTTATTGAGGACGCCTTGTTTTGTAAACTCCCCCCATTGTACTTGTCCCACTTTTGATGCCCTGGTGGCAAATAAAAGAAACATATCTATCTATCTATCTATATATATATTTAAAAGATATGATAAACACGAAATGTGTTCTGTTGCAATATGAACACATTTCGTGTTTATCATATATTTTAAATGTAACTGCTCGGTAGAGCCCCTTCCTGGAGCTTAATTATTGTAAACGACTGAGAGTTTATTCTCAAAATATAATATAATATCTATCTATATATATATATATATATCTCTTTACGATGGACACATGTGCTGAGCTCGTCGGTAAGTTTTGTTTAAATTCATCCGGAAATTGTAAACTGTGAACTTTCATTTTTGTACCATTTTGTAGAGGGACTGCCAGCTCAAACTTTGATCTGGTCAGTCTCTCAAAATATTCTACGCCTTTAGGCGAAATAGTTAAACAAAAAAAAAAGTTTTTTGCTTGTTGAAAAGTCAATATTTTTTAAAATGGCCAAAGCCTCTTCACCAAAATTCGAAGGAGGAAAGGGGAAGATAAACTTACAGCTTCCCCCTGCCACTGTCACAGTAGCAGAGGTCAAGAAGAAAGGTCAGCCAGAGGAAGAATTCTCTCCACCTGTTAATCGACAACTTGACGTTGCCATGGCAACAACCAGCGGCACCAACAACAACAATGCGACGGACGAAAACAACACCAATAACAATAACAACAACAACAAGACCAATAACTGTGACAACAACAACAATGATAACAACAACACCACCAACGACAACAACGACACAAACAAACAAAATTTCTCCTTCGCCGAGACGACAAGGAAAACCCTCGACTATCTGCCAGTAGATATAACCAAAGCGAAGGAGCTACTGCCGGATGCGAAAACATATATAGTGTACGGGGAAAATGGTTCATTCACAATCCATCCCCCCCACCCCCCACACGGAACTAAAAAGCCAGAGACTCCTAAACACGGTCATGTTTAGGACAATCTCAAATAAAAGTAAAAAACCAGCTCAACCATCACAGAGTGAGATAGAGCTGGTTTTAAAAGACGTCATGAAGGACATCACCTTCATTCAGAAGGATAGACTCTACGGGAGTCTATCCATTCTCATGAAGGACAGGGACACAGCAGTGAAACTGTCCATCAAACCAATCACATCCACCACATACACCTTCTACCCTACGTACATGGGTAGAAGAACACAAAAAATAAAAATCCACACCATCCTGCCGATTATGGACATATGGTGGGTTTTGACAGGTTTCCTGGACCTGGAGGATGACATGCTGGTGTCCATGGGAAAGGCATCGGGTGACGCGTTCAGTGGAACGAGCCTCGAACTTGTAGTTCAAATGAGGCCCGAAAGGATCGCCCAGATCCCTGAACGCGTCATACTGGATGATCTAACCTTCATCAACATTACCGTTGAGGGTAGACGGCCCTCGTGTTACCTCTGCGGAACCAGAGGTCACCTAAGGGCTGTCTGTCCCCAACTTAATAAGAAAACCCCAATCCTGCCTACACCACCAACAACTGCACAACCAACACAATCACCACAACTACCACCACAAAAACAACCACCACAGCTCAAACCAAAATAAAACAATGTCCAACCCATCCCCTCCACTCAAAAAACAAAAACAATTTCCAAAACACCCGTACCGCAAACACAACCCGAAAATATACCCCTCCCCTCCAACGCGGAAGATGACCCTAGTTCGTCGTCAGACGAGGAGGAGCACTTCCACACAATCAAAAGAAAAAAAAGAAAACACACCTCAGACACACAAATGAAAACAACCCCTCCCCAAAACATAACACTGACACCAACACAAAAGAGCTCACAACAACAGCAAACAAAAAACACCACACAAAAACAAAAACATGCATACACATACATAAACACAAGAAACAAAAAACTGTTAAACATTGTGTACAACAACAATCTAATAAAAACACAAGGGCCTAACTTCACCCAGGCAGGGGATTTCCCCCACCTCAAAATGATTAAGGCCCCACAGGACACCTATAAAACTTTAAAAAACAATTTTAAAGAGGACGTGGGTCCCCCCTGCTTCGGGCCCATTAACCGCGTCCTCCTAAAAAATTATCCCACCCCCTCCCCAAACACCCACACAACTCCAAGCTCCCCAACCACACAACACACTGATGCCCCAACACTTCCACAAACCACCACCCCACCCAACAACCCATCCCCCACCCTAATGGAAATTGTGCAGCCCGATACCCGGGACGCAGAGAGGTAGGTGCCTTTTCTCTTCACCACCAACATGGCTATGCTAAGAGTAGGCTGTTTAAATGCGCGTGGCCTGGGCTCAACTTGGAAGCAAGCAATGCTGCTAAATGACCTCAGGTCACAACGTATAGATGTGATGGTTATTTGTGAGGCCCGGATCAGCAACGCGCGACAGCTGGCCCCCACCTTTGATGACTTTGAGATGCACGCATCTCTCTGTCAGCCCGGAGGTGGGGGTGGAGTTGTCGTTCTGCTGCAAAAACATCTGGGTCTCGCAACACAGATGGTACATTTGGACCCGGAGGGTCGACTAGTGGTTCTGGACCTTGGCAGTGGTAAAGGCGGAGCGTTTAGGTTGGTAGCCGCCTACGGCCCTTTTGGGTCAATGCGGCCGGACTTCTTCCATCGTCTGGAGACTTTTCTAGGGACGTCCCGCTCCTTGCTATTAGTGGGGGACTGGAATGGTATCCTAGATGCACGCTGGGACTACGTAGGGGCCTGTCCCGATAGAGAGGGGTGTAATAGCCTCAAAGGGTTAATCGGTCGATTTGACCTGGCCGATAGATATCGACTAGATTTTCCGACTGCGCCAACCTGGACTTGGGCAAATCGTAGCGGAACATCTAGGTCGTACCTAGATAGGTTCTTAGTTAGAATTAAGGATAAGGACTTTTTAAGTTGTCCAAAGATGCGCATGGTTGGCTATTCAGACCACAAATTAGTGACCTGCATGGTCAACCTTGACAGAACTCATAGACAGGGACCCGGTTACTGGAAGCTCACCTTGTCCTTACCGGCAAGTAAGGCTTACAGGAACCGGATTAGCACTTTAGTTAAGGAGCGGTTGACGGGCGCCATCGTCAACAGCAGGTGGTGGGGATCTCTCAAAAGAGAGATTAGAGTAGTCTCTATAGAATTTAGTAAGGAGTTAGCCTCCAATAGAATTAGGAAGGAAAGGGAGTTGGTAGATAGTGTAGAAGAGGCAATTAGAAGCGGCGACGTGGCCAGAGTGCTAGCGTCGAGAACGGCCCTGGGCCAGTTCTTCGACGCGAAACACGAAGGCTGCATCGTCCGAAGCAAAATACGTGCTCTGGGAAACGAGGGGACCAAAGCTGTTAGCTGGGCCCGCGTGACAGAAGCCAAAAGAGGGAGCAGATCCACTATCCGGTCTTTGCGAGACCAGGATGGACGGGTGATTATTGAGCCTAAGCAGATGTGTGAGGCTTTTCAAAAGCACTTTGCCGAATTGTTCGGAAGGGGCGGGGGGCCGGCTGGGGACGTGGACTTCGGTCCATACCTCGATGGCCTGCCGCGTCTCTCGGACAGGGAGACGAAGTCCTGTGAGGAGCCGATTTCAGCCGCTGAGATAGAGGACGTGCTGAGCCAATGCGGCAAACGCAAATCCCCGGGTCTCGAGGTCTTCCATACGAACTATATCTAGCTATGCCGGACATTCCCCGAACTCCTCGAGGCGGTCTACTGCAACTGGCAATAGAACGGGAGGATTCCCTGTGCTGTGACCAAGGGCGTAGTCACGCTAGTGAGGAAGGACGAGAATAAGGGGGACGATATAAATAATTTCAGGCCCATAACTCTGCTAAATACAGAGTTACAGATTTTGGCCAAGGTGCTAGCAAAGAGGTTGGTGCTTGTCGTGGGCAACCTGGTGGGAGATGCGCAGACATGCGCTATCCCGTCCAGGTCCATCCACGATAACCTCCACCTCATGCGATACATCATAGAGATGGTTGGGAACGAACCCGGCTTTGGTGGGGCCCTGATCAACTTGGATCAATCTAAGGCATTCGATAGGGTCGACAATGGTTACCTGGATGCGGTGCTAGCGGCGGCAGGCTTCGGACCCGTTTTCAGGGGCTGGATCAATGCCATGCACAGCAGCCGCATCTGCAATAGGGTCAAGGTGAACGGCTACCTCTCGGAGCCGTTCGAAATCGCGCGGTCCATCCGACAGGGGTGCCCTCTCTCCTCCCTTCTGTATGTAGTGACTCTAGAGCCACTGCTGCGGAAGTTGGAGTTGTTGCAGGGCATCCCGTTGGAACCGGGATTGCGGAAAGCGGTGTCGGCCTACGCCGATGACGTAACAGTAATGGTGTCGACAGCCTCATAAATCGGGGCGATCGGCACCTTACTGGAGGAGTACGAAAGGTTTACAGGGGCTAAGCTGAACCGCGACAAGTCGATCGGTCTGCAACTCGGCACGTGGAGGGGCAGATCGATACCCTCCGATGGCGTCGTCGGGCGCTGGACGGAGGGCCCGGTGAAGTTGCTCGGGGTCTGGTTCGGACCAGACCTCCAGGTGGAGAAGAACTGGGGTGAGGTGACGAGCAGGGTGTTTGCACTGACCCAGAAGTGGGCCGAGTGCAAACTGTCCCTGAAAGGTCGGGCGGAGGTGGCGAACACTTATATAGCGTCCGTCATCTACTACCGCCTGACCCTGGTGCCTTGCCCAAGGGAAACGCTCGCCAAAATGGAGCGCGCACTCTTCCAATTCCTTTGGAAGAAGCGGGCTCCTATGGTGAGGAGATCCATCTGCTGTCAACACCCTTCGAAAGGAGGGCTGGGGATGCCGTGGCTAATGATACGTAAACACGCATTAAGGCTACGGCACCTTCAGGTATTCCTCTCCGGTCAACCGGTGTGGGCCCCGTTTGTGAGGCGAGCCTTTCCCAGACTCGTCTCACTCACCGAGCAGCAATCCTGGGTCAAGCAAAGACCGAGAAAACTGGGCGCCTGGCACACCGAGTGTGCCCAGGCGCTCACGGCTCTCTGGCAGGCGGACCCGGCTGTCAGTGGAGAATCCACCTCGTCATTCTATAGAGGGCTGGTGGTTAGCAGGTGCGACGACGCCCTCGGAGAAGCCCTAGGCATGGAGGAAGACGAACTGGCCAACCTGTTCGGTAGGACATTCAGCCTGGGACCCATGGATAACTTCCAGAGGTCCCTGGCCTGGCAATGCTACAGAAGGGCTCTGCCCGTTCGAGAAAGACTCCCTAGACACGGGCGCCCGGGTAAGGACCCATCGAAAAAGGTCTGTCCCAGATGCGTGTGCGACGAGGAAACCGTTGCACACGCATTGGTACACTGCTCGGGCATTGCCGATCTCTGGGGCTATGTCGAATAACTGCTGTCAAGGGTGGGACCGATCCAGTTGAGCACCGAGTCTATTGTAACGATTAAGCCGCCTCCCCTCTTCAAAAACGAAGGAGAGGCGGTGTTTCTGTGCGTAATAGCCATGGCGAAAGAGGTTGTATGGTGGACGCGTCTGAAAGGACTGAGGTCAGACACCTTTCTCTCTGGCCAACAACTGGTCCGTTTCTTCCGATATCATTTCGGAAGAAGGATCAGGATGGAGAGAGAGGTGCTGCACCCCAGCCGTTTCTATGAAAGATGGGTGAGAGTGGCGAGAATGGCCCGTGTGAATGGGCCTTCACTCTACATCAGACTATAGGTGAGGAAGATGAAAGACCAAGGGAGCACCCCTTATCTGTGCTCCTGAGGAGAAAGGTTGCACACTTTTTTCGGGGGTGTGTGCGACCCCCCAAGGCGCCTCCTCTCTATTGAGGACTTTGTTATAAATTTTATTTTTTGTTATATTTTATTTTATTTTTATATATTATTATTGCCTCCACCTTATTGAGGACGCCTTGTTTTGTAAACTCCCCCCATTGTACTTGTCCCACTTTTGATGCCCTGGTGGCAAATAAAAGAAACATATCTATCTATATATATATATATTTGTATATATGGTGTAGAATCAGGCATATACAGAAATGGGGCTATTGTGATGACAATAATGTTGCTATTTGATATATAATTCTTAATGGTTATTGAGTTGATACAACAAACCAAGTATTCTGTGCCTGTAAGCAAACGAGGTAGCTCATCTGAAAAAAGTTTATTTCATTCTATTGAACTAACACTAAACGCACTACATTGTTCGTTGATATATATATATATATATAAATGAAGGCACTCCATCGCTTACGACGACGAGTGTTCTAAATGATCCGATCAACGGAACAGCCTGCTTGTAAATTTAACGTGCAAGTGGCTGAGCATTCCACACACGTGTACCCTTAACTTAGATCACTGAGAGATTCATTATTACACAGAACGATAAAGCTGGCCCTTTTGATTACAGACACAGCTCATTTTCCCCAGCTGAATGGACTGGAGCAACTTGAAATAAAATGTTTTGCTCAAGGACATTACGCACACACACATACACACACACATACACACACAAACACACACGTACTCACACACACGCACACACCTATATATATATGTCCGTGTGTTTGTATGTACCTGTCTTTGTATGCATATATATACAGTTACATATATACATTACCTATAAATGCATATACATAATACATATGAATATATATATATGTATATATAGACAAACACTCACATACATATGAAGAGAGAGAGAGAAAGTAAGGGAAAAGCTGTAAGCAGCCGAAGTGTACGATAGAGTTATATATATATATATACAGACAGAATGTATAACCGAGTCTGCACCAATGCGGATAGAAATATAATCATTTTTAATATGTAGACATTTAAATATGCCAGAATATCCAAATCGCTCTGTAAATTGAAAACATTATTAACACATTTGATAGAGTATCGAACCTAGTTGCGACTTCGTCACCAGGCGAATATAGCATCCTAACGACCACAAGAAAACACACATTTGATGTGATTATTTACCCATTCGCTCTAAGTAATATTCTGAAATAAACGTACTGATTGGCATATCATTAGCTCTTGTATTAGTAGTTGTATTAGTATATATATATATATATATATATATATATATATATATATATATATTTTTTTCTTGTGGTCGTTAGGATGCTATATTCGCCTGGTGACGAAGTCGCAACTAGGTTCGATACTCTATCAAATGTGTTAATAATTTTTTCAATTTACAGACCGATTTGGATATTCTGGCATATTTAAATGTCTACATATTAAAAATGATTATATTTCTATCCGCATTGGTGCAGACTCGGTTATACATTCTGTCTGTATATATATATATAACTCTATCGTACACTTCGGCTGCTTACAGCTTTTCCCTTACTTTCTCTCTCTCTCTTCATATGTATGTGAGTGTTTGTCTATATATACATATATATATATTCATATGTATTATGTATATGCATTTATAGGTAATGTATATATGTAACTGTATATATATGCATACAAAGACAGGTGCATAGATCATATTTTTCATATGTTGACATGAAAACTTGCCAGAAAATATACGAAATTCCTGAGAATCGTAAAAATCTGATAAACCCTTTAATCGATATATATATATATATTTCTGTTTATCTTTTACACACACACACACACACACACACACACACACACACTCACACACACATACACACACATATATATATATATATATAAAGAATTAGTATATCTACTAACATATATATACAGATGCATACCTATGCTACCAAATATATAGGTTTTGTCTTAGTAACTTTGTGGTTCAATGCAAGGGGATGCAGAACAATAATATGAAAGACGTAAAATAAGAAAATTATAAAAATTAACTTACTTACTAAAATTTCACTCCAACTAATTAGTTTCTGAAAGGGAATAAACATGGTTTCCGAAGAAACGCACGGAGAAATCCTTTCGTCATCCTCGATGTCACGTGATTGATTCTTTTGAATTTGCCACTGACCGAGTAGGCAGTGATTTTTTCAATGTCTTGGAACTTTGTCGACGCTTTGCTTTTTTCCATCCACTGAATTAATTTTGTATAAGTTCCCTGTGTCCACGCATTGCCTGGAAACTTAGCTGAGAATTGACTTCCCTGATGACGAAAGGATTTCTCCGTGCGTCTCTCAGAAACTAATTAGTTGGAGTGAAATTTTAGTAAGTAAGTTAATTTTTATAATTTTCTTATTTTACGTCTTTCATATTATTGTTCTGCATCCCCTTGCATTGAACCACAAAGTTACTAAGACAAAACCTATATATTTGCTAGCATAGGTATGCATCTGTATATATATGTTAGTAGATATACTAATTCTTTATAATTATCTCCGAATTATTTTGTTAAGCAAAAATTTGCCAAAACTGCTACTATAGATCATAGTAATGGTTCGGCTGCTGTCTTTTTAACACACCACTCCTCACTGATTAACCTCGATGTCACGTGATTGATTCTTTTGAATTTGCCACCGACCGAGTAGGCAGTGATCTTTTCAATGTCTTGGAACTTAGTCCACGCTTTGCCTTTTTCCATCCACTGAATTATTTTTGTATAAGTTCCCTGTGTCCACGCATTGCCTGGGAACGCGATATAAGTGGGAACCTGCCGAACGAATAAGCAACCAACGGCGCTAAACCTATAGGGAGTTGGAGCAATGCGAAACACCTTGGGTTCCCAAGAAAACGAACACACCCAGTGCTGTAGCTATGATGAGGTGAGTAAAGGCCGCCTTTAAAAAAGCCTACATTTGGCGGGTATGAGAAAAGTACCAGATGGGTGGCTGGCATGAATATATCCACAAAACACAAAAAAAACAAAAAAAACATGATAATACGGCTAGACATAGCAGATTTACCACATGGTCCTTCGTGCGGATTAACAAAGGATGCTTTCAGGCCTTAGCTAGTGGGTCCTGTGCGGAAAATATATTGCAGTCGTGATTTCAAGCTGTAAAAACTGGCGATGGGCCTGTGAGCTATCATAGAAGTCGTAGGATGGCCCCACGACTATTGCTTACCTCCCGGTACAAGCAAACCATAATCATTGAAACCTGGAAAAGCCAAACTCGCTATCGTCATTGCGGTCTTCGTGCTAACCCTTATCTATTTTCGTGAATCTTGGGTAATGACCGAAATAATACGATCGCGAATACAAGCTGCAGAAATAGGGTTCCTCCAAGTGGTCTTTGGAGTAATGTTACTAGTAGCTTGTAGATCGTATAATTTTTCCAGTTAAAGCTACGACTTCTCTGAATTGAGAGATAACAGCTCTGCTACTACAGAGATGTGGTTAGAATGTCTATGGAAAGAATCACTGGGCCGATTTTACGGGCAAAACCAACTGGCAGAAGACGCAGCTGTAAACGCCCACCAAGATGGATGGATAATATTCATGAGCTTAGCTTATCTCGCTTGGAGATCAAGGTAGATAATTTGGGTATGGTTGTTTCTGACAGGATCCGTTGGAAGGCATGCTTGAGGATTCTGCCCCCCCCCCCATGAATAAGTGGGTTTAGAAGAAGAAGAAACAGAAAAAAAGAAAAAAAAAACATTACACGTGATGTGTGAACCTGTGTTGTATTTGGCAGTAAGGTTGACTATATTTCCTTGTGTGTTGAGTGAAAGCAATCCTTAGCAGTATTAGTTATATAATATGACTTTGAAATGCGCTCAATCTGACGTTGGAAATTTGTTAGGTCGTTTAACAGTATTGATGTATGTGGGCTGCGCCAATGACTACGACTTCAGACTATAAAATCCGGTGTTGGAATGATTCTGCCAACTAGGTTTTAAGGGTTTTCTTTAGATAAGGAAATAATAGGATTTATGTAAGTTTGATTTAGAGAATAGAATTCCACAGGATTCGTGATTATATAATATACAGTGTTTACTATTGGCTAAGGAAGACTGGGTGAAATTGGTTAGAGGATATATGTTTTATGTAATTTTTCATTTACCTTAAGGCTGGTTATTCATTATCATTATAAGTGAATTATGACATGTTAGGTGTGTACGGAGACATTTATCTGATATATGTTCCTTTGTGGTATAAAATATATTTCTAAAAATCAACAACAAAATGTGCTTGGCGTTACGCGCTCTTGTTTTCCCTAGGAGAATATTCAGATTCCTTTCTCGTAGGTAATTCTGTATCATTCTATTATGGATACTGAGAAGATTTTCCTCACAGGGAAATGTATTTTCACTGACACAAAACTGTCTAGCTTCAATAATTAATAATAATATATTTCTTAATTCAATTTTACATTTCTACAATTTCCATATAAAATATATTACCATCAAGAATATAGTAAAATTTAGAGACACTTGCCAAATCAGATCTATATTATATCAAAGGGAAAACAAAATGTTCTAGACTGGCACAGACGGAGACTAATACTGGACAGGATGACACGTGAGTAGTCTAAAATAAATCACTTTTAGCTTAATCTATATTGAACTCATTTATATTTCGGCAGAATGTGCATGTATTTCTAGTTATATATATATATATATATAGAGAGAGAGAGAGAGACAGAGACATAAACATACACACATATGTCTATATGCATAGAAATGTATATATATATATATATATATATATATATATATATATATATATATATATATATATATATGGGTGTTTGTGTGAATGTTTGCCGATATGTGTGTCCCCGTCTGTCTGTATGTGTATGTGTGTGAATGTGAGTATATTCTCCGGTTCCTGCTCCAAATTTGCTCTACACTTATTATTAGCTGAGTGAAATATTCCAGAGATAAATCAGCCGACCATTTCGTATTTTTCTTGATTGAATCTAGCTAGTCATTGCTTACTCGCCAACTCACTTGCGACCCATTTCACCCCCACGACACCTCATTTTACTTCACTCCACTTTACTACATTCCTGTTCTGTCATATAGCGACTCACCCCTTACCATTTAGACATGTTAAATACATTCATCTCAATCTGTGACGGCTCCGTATTATTGGTTTCGATTTCTAGTAATAATGAGGATGACGGAGATGATGATGATGACGAAGAAGATAGGTGATGATGATGATGACGACGACAACGACTATGATGATGATGATGATGATGATGATGATGATGATGATAATGGTGATGATGATGATGATGATGATGATAATAATAATAATAATAATAATAATAATAATAATAATAATAATAATAATAATAATAATAATAATAATAATAACAATAATAATAATATTTGTAGTAGTAGTATCAGTAGGAATAGTAATGGTATTAAGAAGAAAAAAAGAAGTGGGAATACAAAGAATAAGTAGAGAAGAGGAGAATATATGTGATACAACAATAGATGACTGACTACCTTACAATACAAACATTTCTTTCGATTTATCATTGGATGGATTCCAAAATTTTAGGCAGAAATTATCAGCTTCGGAGAATATATTTGATATAGCAACTCATTTTTCATACCTTTCCTCTCCCTGGCCAGCAATACTCAAAATAAACAGCTGTGTTATATGAACGGAAATATATTGAAATAATCTAAACTGGTCAGCCATAATATTCGTTTTCAAAATTTCGCTTGTGTTTTAGTTTTCTATTTCTATTAACAGAAGGAAATTATATTTGGTTAATGAAACTCTATTTCTTTCTTTTTCTGTATTGATAATTTATTATACTTCCGGCTTACATTTTACTTTCCTTTCAGCAAGTAAATTGTTGAGTCAAGATATATTTTGTAACTAAAAAATGGAACGGAGCCCATTTTATTTGATGTCAGAGCTGTAATAGAAAACAGCAACAACAAAATATAGTCTGATAAAATGTACGTTTTCCCCATAAGCAGTCATGTATATTTATGCGAATACATAGCCATATGAAGTCATGGATACACATAAATCCACACACAGCTATACAAACAGAAATATCGAAATTATGAAAATTATCATTATTGTTATTTTTAGGCTTTATTGTCCCCAATGATTTGGTTTCCTTTTGCTGAATAAAAGAAATCAATTGATTGGCTGTAACAGTATAGCTCTATGGCTTACAGCTACGGCTTTTTACATTCTGAGTTCAAATCACGCCGAAATTAGTTTTGCCTTTCATCCTTACAGGTTCGATAAAATAAAGCACCAGTAACGCACAGGGGTCGATTTAATCGACTTTCCCCTCCCACAAAATTGCTGGCCTTCTGCCTATAGTTATTATTGTTCGTAACGCTTTTGTTCTGCCAGATGTTATACAGGCACTACACCATAGTGAATGGCTAAAGGTCTTTTAGGTCAGTCCTTCGCCTTCAACTTTCCTTCGTAGAATGCTTGCTGTTCCCAGAAAGTCTGTTTTCTGCAACAATCTTGTCCTGGTGGTAATTTCTAACTGCTCAAGCCATGTATCCAACCTTCTACTAATTGCTCTCAGTCCGCCAACCACAATCGGTACATCTACGTGTCTGATTTTCCAGTTTACTGATTTTTCTCTTCTGGTATTTTTCAACTTTCTCACTTTCCCCCTCATTCACCTGTGATCCCATGGTGAAGCAATATCCACAATACATGCCTTGTTATTCTTCTTTTCTACGACAGTAATGTCAAGCTTTCTAGCCACGATAAAATGGCCGCACTGGATGGTCATGTCCCACAAGATATTATACTGTTCATTCTTAACCACCCTTTCCGGTTAGTTTTCATACAAGGATTTGATGGCACTGATAGTACGAACTCAAGACAGAGGGGGAAATATTCGGCACCAGCACATTTCGATAATTGTGGATCTAATGATGGTAGGTATGTCACACGGTGCATACAAAGAAATTAGGAATAGCTTTTTTGAGTTGTGGAAACCCCGAATATAAAACCCACATCAAGACCTTTAAAGGAGTGCACAAAGCAGACCCCACAAACACCCGGGAGGTAGGTAAACCTTTCTTCTCCCTTTTAGCCTGGCAACATTGCCATTCTAAGAGTAGCGTGTTTAAATGTTCGTGACATGGGGTTGTCGTGGAAGTAGGGTCGGCTGCTAAACGACCTCAGGGCACTAGATATGGATTTCCGACACGCGCGCACTAGCGCCCCTTTTCGATGACTATTACATCTTTGCCTCTCTTAGTCGGCCTGGAATTAGAGGTGCGGTGGCAGTACTATTTAGGAGTGGCCAGTTCGATTTTCTGGGACTCGGACGGTATGTTGGTGATCTTGGACGTGAACAATAGGGAAAGTTTTACATTTAAACTGGTGGCAGACTACGCTACGACTGCGGAAGGAAGGCCGGACTTCTTTAGGCACCCGGAAGCTTTTCTATGAACGTCTCGTTCTTTATTGTTAGCAGCATTGTAGACGCACGCAAGGATTGTGTGGAAGTAGCTGATAGGAGAGGGGTGTGCAAAAGTCTCATGTACCTGATAAGCCAGTTCTAAGTGTCTGACAGGATCCTACTAGATCTCCTTAATGCGTCAGTGTGGTCATCTACATCGTATATTGATAGGATTCTCATTAAGACAATAGATAGGAATAGTGTAGGCTGTTCACCTTTTCAAATTGTCGTCTATTCAGATCACAAGTTTGTGATCTGTATGGTCGACCTAGATAAGATGTGTAGGTTAGGAACTGGTTACTGGAAGCTGCACATTTCGTTTACGGCACGTAAGGCTTACAGGGATCGGCTCAACAATTTAGTTAAGCAAAGGTTGATAGGGGAAGTCATTACCAAGTGGTGGAGGGCTCTCAAAAGAGAGGTTAGAGTAATTTCGATAGCGTTTAGCAATGAAGTAACGTTGGAGAAATGTAGAAAGGATGGGAATCTGGTTTTAGACGAGGCATGTAGTGGCATTGCAACTGACGTACTAGCAGTGATAATGGCATTATACCTTTCCTTCAATGCGAAGCACCAATCATTGTGAGAGCTAAGACGCGGGCTTTGAGAAACAAGGACACCAAAGCTGTTCGGTGGACCGGCGTAGCTGAGGCGCAGCGTGGAAACAACACCACAATCTGGTCTTTGACGGGCCGAAACGGACGGGAGCCGCAAGATTCCAGGCAGATATGTGAGGACCTTCGCCAACATTTTTCTCGGTTGTTCGTGCATAGTAGTGTCGAAGACTGTGGCGGACTTCAATCCCTACCTCGGCGGCCTACCACCTCTATCGACGGCCGATGCTGGGCGCTGCGAAAGTGTGATGACTTCAGCCGAGATTCAGGATTCCCTAGTCACCTGCACGAAGGGCATGTCACATGGTTTGGATTGTCTGCCCTACGAGCTTGTTCTCCGATCTGCTTGAAATGTTCTACTACAACGGGCAGCAAAACGGGAGTACTCCCAGTTTTGTGAACCGGGCAGTAGTGACGCTGATGAAAAAAGACGAGATCAAAAGGGACACGTTAGACAACTACAGGCCCATAACTCTGCTGAACGGAGAGTTTAAAATTTTACGTGAACGTTTTAGCGAAGAGGTTGGTGCTTGTCGTCGAGGATTTTGTAGGGGAGGTGCAAACTTGCGCAATCCCGACCAGGTCCATACACGACAACCTCCATCTCGGCCTCTTTCCTCCCTTCTATACGTATTGACGACCCTCGAACCTTTTTGCGGAAGCTGGTGCCGTCGCAGGTGATTCTGCTCGAACCGAGATGCGGAAAGGTTGTGTCGGCATATGTGGACATCACCGTGAAGGTGTCGAATACCTCGGAAATCGAGGTGGTCGGCATCTTATTGGAGAAATATGAAAGTATAAGGGGAGCGAAACTTAACCTGGAAACGTCGGTCGAAAGGATTTGCAGCTCGGCACCTGGAGAGGCAAGTTTATGCCGTCCATCGGCGTCGTCAGGCGCTGGACGAACGGGCCGGTAGAGTTGCTTGGGGTTTGGTTCGGACCAGACCACCAGGTGGATAAGGATTGGGCCGAGAGGAAGCTTTCCCTCAAACGTTGCTCGAAGGTGGCAAACGCATATATCACGTCCGTCATGTAGTAGTGCCCGAGTCGTGCCTTGCCTTAGTTCCCGCCTCGCCAAATTGGAGCGGCTCCTCAGAAACCTCTTGTAGAGAGGACAGGTTCCGTTGTTGAGGCGTTCCCGCTGCTAAAACTACCCTCTAGGCGGTGGGCTGGGCATGCCATGGCTAATGATGAGCAAATATGCACAGAGGTTGCAGCATCTCGAGATATTCTGCCTAAACTGTGAACAGTTGTGTTCGCCGTTTGTGAGACAAGTCTTTCCGCAGCTCGTCTTTTTGACCAAGCAGCATTTCTGGGTCAAGAAGAGACCAAGACTGGCCAAGACTGGGCCAATACTATTGCCAGCCATTCAATGCCCTCTCCCAGACGTGCAAAGCGGTTAGTGGAACGTCCACTCTCGTGTAGTATATAGGATTAGTTGTAAGTAAGGGCGACAACACACACGCAGAGGCTCTGGGAGAGGACCAAGTCGAACTGACCAGTCGACTGACCGTCGAGCAGGGTCTATAAATAAATTCTAGAAATCCTTCGCTTGGCAGTGCTACCGGCTCACTGCTGGTTCGAGATAAATTCTACAGGCACT